>CM073494.1:30372500-31050000 GCA_037074585.1 Biancaea sappan | reverse complement strand
TATTTGGTTTGGTTTATATATACAACCAAACTAGTTTAGGAAGTTTGGTTTACAAAATTTGAATTTATATTTCGGCTTTTGTTTTTTTAACTCAATTTATCTTTTTTATTTTTTATTTTTTGTCAAATAACTCATAAAAACATTTCATTCAAATTCAAATAACTCATAAATTACTATATATATATATATATATATATATTCTTTTGGTAAGAAGAAAGCACTAGCTTGAATACTACATAACTAAACCACAACATATTTGTTCATTTAAATAACTAATACGAACGACAATATTTCGCTTAAAGTCAAATAACTCATAAACACAATACAATTGTGCATTCAAATAATTTATAAAAGCAATGTCAACCTAATTTTAAAGTCCGACCACATGTGCAAAAATAAAATATAAGAAAAAAAACTTAGGTACACTTTTTTATATATCTTTGCTAACATTTTATAAAATCACAATATGGCAAATATGTAGTTTTCAATCAAAATACAATAAATATATAGTTTTTTAAAAAAATAATTATATATTTTTCACAACTCATTATTGTATGATATGTCTTTTAAAGAATTTTTTATGCGTGTTATATTTAATAGCAAGTCTAATAATTGAAATATAAACAACTGCATATAAGTCTTATTTTAAAATATAAATTAATTATAAATTTGAGCAACTAAACGTAGATTTTGGCTATACCATTTTTATATTCTTTTTCTACCCTTTTATTCCATCAAACTAGATTAGATCTTAGTCCAACCTTGGCCCATGGATTTTGAAGGCATTTGTAGGAAATGAGATGTGAAATGCCTTCAATTAGAATTCCTTCCAAGAGCACCAAAATAGCATTCTTGTTGAGAGAGTTACACGCAATTTGAAAGTAGAGAATGGGGCATATGTCAAACTCAAAACATCACATGGAAAATATATGGACCACCAACTATACATGACCACATACATTTGAGCCACTTCATATGTCCAAACTACGTAATTTCGCTTCCATAACAAATTTGTCCACATTTATCTTTTTAAACTAAATAATACATATAACAAACATTTCATCTTTCCAAAATTTAACTATGCCATCGCAAGCACCAAATTCTTAATACAACTTCCCACATCACATTATGTTACAAGAGTAAGACCCATCAACAGTTTCTTCTAATCCAGAAAATGTAGTATCATTTTCTTCAAGTTGAAGACGAAGATGATAGAAAATTTACACAACGTAAGGCAAATAATCAAGAATTATAATTTTATAAATATGGAATACTTTATAAATCAGAACATAAATGTCTTTATTATAATTCTGTTGCTTGTAAGATTTTCATAAACAAAGGAACATATAATTATAAATAAATTTAGTACATACATTGATTCATTATAATCCAATCTTCATATTATAAGTAGGTTCTTTTGCGAGAATATGAGTAGCTCTCTCTCTTAATAGTTTTAGATTGATGGAACAAATGATACACACACTATACCTTGTTCAAAATCTACCAATCTCATATAACCCAAGGAACCACTACTCATTCCCATTTTATAATAATACTTCATTATTGTTATTATTTAGAATCAGGTATCTACACATAAAATATTCACATTGACATTATTGACCAATATATAAAATATATCAAATATGTCCATCAACACAAACTTTATAAAGATCTTATAATGAACCTAATTATAAATAGTACTTCATACATGTTTCAAAAATATGTACACATATATAATGTTTAACATGTCAGTTCACACAAATAATTTTTGGCATTTAAAATTATTTATAAAAATAAATAAATATGTATATATATATATATATATATATATATATATATATATAATACACAACGCTAACAGAAGAGATGTACGTAAGTAATAATTTCTTTATACATAAAAATATTTTAACATAATTTAAAATTATCCTTTTAATTAGAAGTCATTTGATTTGATTTAAATATTCAAATAATTATTAAATTGTCTTGAAAATTGTTAGATAATAATATTTAATGAATGCATTAATATATAATATCATATGGGTCAGACATAGGTCATGACTCATGAAATTATAACAATATACACTCAATAAATAATACACATCGCCCATAGATTTTAATTTTTATAAATAAAAGAGACAAAATTAAAAATTTGTATTTCACGGGTAGCATTGTACTAAGTTTAGTAGTCTATTAAAAATTAACAAGTTAAGTCAATAAAAAAAATTATATAACATTTGCCTGTGATTTTTATTTATTTATTTAATCTAACAAATTGATATATTATATTTATATAAAAATTTCTCATAAAAAATTGCATATAATTATATGACATGTAACAGCATGAAAATTATATGTGCATAAATTATATATTCTAGAGGTAGAAGGCTATGTCAAAGTTTGAAGGCATTCTTTTTTCTTTGGATAAAATTTGAAAACATTCTTAAAGGCGATAAGTTGCACTATTAATTAATTTAAAAATTAAAATTAGGTCACTTTCTATGCACCAAATTAAACTGCAGTGTTGATTTTCTCTTTGTTTAATTATTTTGGTTAACACGCGATTTGATTCTTCGGCGCACTAATTGGCATTATAAATTATTCAAAAAGTATCATCAATACAATATTTGTCAAGGTATCGTCTCACGAAATATACTTTTTCTTAGTGTTACTTTAAAATTCTCAACTATGATTTGTCTCTTTAATGTCTAACTCGCGACGAGTTTACAGAGCACCACTTAATAATATGTGTATTTACTATTTAGCAATCGCTGTATAATTTGTACTATAAAATTTGGATTATTTGTCAATAATGCTAATATTGGACTTTTCGTTGCTCAAATTATGACCATTCATTTTATATCAAATAATCACGCCGAAGGAAATAACAAGATGACGCATGCATCAATTTATTTTCTTTATTCAATTGTTGCTATTTATTTCAAAATGAACCATTACAATTGTGATGACCTAATGTTTCATCCCAAAAAATTAATCTAATAGGAGGAGTAGTTTAAATCTTTATAAATCTAAGACAAATTTCACTTTTAATCGATATGAAACATTGTTCGTACATCCTAACAATCTTCTCCTTAAACAAAGTCTATAGCACTATCTTTAATCTTTATAGCCCATGAACCCCCCAAGCAATGTTCTCTATTGTCTATCTACGTCTGATCTATAGAGTTCATGAACTATCCATCTCTTAATTCTATTGCAGAAGCCCACCGCTTTAACATAAAGTTATAGGGAGATCATATCTGTCACGTCCCAAAATTTGAGCACGTGACCGGTACGGAAAGTGAATTTCATTTCACCTCCGTAAGCCTATCTTTCTCTTAATCATCATACAATTCTGTTTCATGCAACCAAACCGAATTCTCTATACATACTACAATCATTCACATTACATCACTGAATGAACCTACCCGATTACAGAGATTTCTAGATTTATACAACTTAGAATAAGACTTAACTATTATACCTTTATCCTGAACAAATGAAAAGGTAATCATGGACTAAGGATCCATAATTCCTTGTTCCGATATTTACCTTCAGCTGTCAACTCTGAAAAAAAATATCAATAAGAGGGGTATGAGCAAACCACGTGCCCAGTGAGTAGATAACACAACACTATGACAAAAAAATATCATACATCATAATGATAACATGCAGCAATCATACGTAAATCGATCATCATGTGATATGATATTATTCGTAGTACTTCACGATAATATCCAAATAAATCAAATACATTTCAACATAATTCAAAAGTTCACAACAACAATCGGTGAAATTAATTTCACACAAATTTTCCGTACCAACCGGGTCGTCCAAAATACCTCTGGATCGTTGCCCGCGGCCCCCGCCGCATCCACCCTTATCGCTCCATTTATAATCTCCACCCTTATAACTTCACATAAATTTCTCCATGGGGTGCACCACCATGCCTTTCCTTTCCAGTCAAACACAATCACAATCATATATAAAAACATCCTCAATCATAATCTTGAGCCACATACACAACTCAGTCATTTACAATTCAAGCCACAACATAATCAATGTGGTTCCAGCAACATAGCATGTATACAACATAACCCATAATATAGAACAATTATTCAACTCAGTTCACATGCCATTCACTATCCATCATATAACCTCCATTCATGGGAAAATAAAAAAAATATAATTATATACATTACCAGACACGTTCCACAATTGTTTATGCCTCATCGTTCCACATCATCCTCTTCAAACTTGGATATACAACATATTTCCACTATGATGCAAAAAGTCAATAACAGATATTTAATCATAGCAAGTATTAACCCACTCACCTGGATTTCACACTCTCGGCACTCCCACTTTGCACCTTGACCATTCCTATTGTAACCAGACAAAAACCATCAGGGTTACGAAATAGAGAAATTTTCTACCACTACTCTCGACCTTCACTTACTTCTCGAATCATAACTCCTAACTGGTAATGAATATTCAAATGAAACTTATACCATTGGAAACTAGACTTAAAGAGCTTTCCAATGATATAAAGTTTGCCCAAAACGGAGTTCGGATGAAGAAGTTATGGCCCATTGAAAAATAAACTAAAATTTCCCGGTACACCAGGCGCCACCTATGGCGCTTGGGCGCCACCCATGCCCGGCGCCTGGGCGCCATGCCTTTCTCTTCCCCACATGTTCTTGGCGCCTAGGTGCCACACATGGCGCTTGGGCGCCACGATCGCGACCCTTCGCGACTTTCTCTCGGCTTTGACCCGAATCTGGCCAAATCTTCACCGTTTTTCATGATTTCTTCCATGGGATCTCACCCTTAATGTCTAAGGAGCATTTAGACACCAAAATCACCAATTTTAATCGAGAAACGAAGCCGGAAACTCGATTTTTCCTTAAACACTCTTAAAACTAGAAAATAGGGAAAAGCTTAAGAAATAAAAATTTCTACCTCGATTCCTTGCTTTCCCTACGTTGCTTGGCTCCTAGAGGCTCGCCCCGTAGCCCGAGATCCGCCCTTCAAAGGCTGGTTGTAGAGTTGGAGTGTAGAGAGAGAAATTAGAGAGAAGGAAGAGAGAAGGAGAGGAGAGAAAGTGAAGAAAGAGAGAGGAAAGGAGAAAAATGAATAAAAAATAGGTGAGGCCACCTATATACTCGCCCGGGGTGAAATTATCACTTGCTGTGTAATTGACCCTCAGTCAAGACTAGCAAAAGCAAATTCATAAAATCTCACCTCAGGTGTTTCTAAATCCTCGGTGCCCCACAAATTTCCTTATTTCACTTTAGTCCCTCTCAATATCTCAAACTCCACTTTAACCTCGAATCCATCATCTTTTCGGTACCGGACTCATAATTCATTCCCATAAGCTCTATTCTTCTTCTCGGGTTCCTACTTGGTCATTTCTCAAAAGTCCTCTATACTTTCTTTTCTTTTCACTTTAGTCCTTGAGAATTTGTAAAAATTTCCTAAATTAAAAATAAAAATTTCTATTCCCACATTTTCTTCACTAATTCAAAAAGAAAATTTTTCACATAATTAAATTTTTCACTAAACTTCAAATCAGACTTTAAATATTCATAAAAATTCTTGGGATATTACATTCTTCCCCCCTTAAAAGAATTCGGTCCTCCGAATTCAAAACTTACCTCAAGATTGAAACAAATGCAGATATTTTGTCTATATCTCATTCTCTCTCTTAGAATTTTCACAATCAAGTACAAAATATAACAAGTTCAACATATTTTTATTTCTCAAGTTTCTTCAGTAAAAGAATTGCCTCAACAACAAAAAAATCAAATACGAAAATTTTTATTTCTAATACATAAGTTACAGGCAACAAGCTGAACTTGATTTACAAAACAGATAATTTTAATACGTAAACATTAGATCAAACAGCAGCTTTCGGTACAAATAAAAGAAAGGATAAATTAAGAACGAGGAGGCTTTTGAAATGCAGAAGATGCTCCAGGTCTAGAAGAAGAAGGTGCTTCAGACCTTAAGGAGGAAGTTAATCGTTGCAGCCTAGAAAGAGTTTCTGGAGGAAACGTCTGGGAAATTTGGCGAAGTGCAGAAGTCACTCCATTCATACAGTCAATACATCTCGCTTGTTGGTCACGAAAATTTTGAGTTGCAAACATCGAATGTCTATCAACTCTATTCGCCAATTCCCTAAAATGACGGTTCAAAAGCTTCTCTTGTTCTGTAAAGAGACGATTTATCGATCTCCCCTGTTCCTCAAAGTGGCGGTTTATCAATCTTTCCAAGTCCTCCATCTTTTGTCTCATAAGCGCAAGCTCATTATTAGAAGATGTTGCTGTTCTAACATCCTCTAACTCTACTACATCCCTTTTTCTTTTCTTAGCCTCTGGTGACTCTTCCATGGATCTCTTATTCTTATAATTCTCCAGGCTAAGATTTAGATCTAGCTCTACCTTGCCAGCCTCAAAGTTTAAATTGAAAGATTTATTACCGGCCATATCTTTCTGAGCTATAAAGGTTGTACAGAAGGAGAAGTTTGATGCTAGAAAGCTTATAGATATAAACTCTTAGTGTAGTGAGCAGCGTAATGGGGCATCCATTATATATAGACGAAATTTAGGGCTACAAAACCTTTACATCATACTCTAAAGATGACCTACAGACCTTATCCGACGCAATGCCAACGGCCTCAGATAAGCATGCCAGAAAATAACAAAATATAATCTAATACAAAAGATTTTCTCAAAAATTTCGGCTAACTTTTGACTTGCTCAAATTATTAAACTAATCGCCGCTTCAATTTATGACTTCCTAACTCTGTATTTGTCATATCCAATAATTCTAAATCGAGATATTACTCCATGAACGGGTAGCTTCATATTAACCTTATCTAGGTTTCTAATCCGTGACTTTGCCCTAAGTTTACACATTTTCAAACATACATATTAAAATAAAAACTTCTCACATCTACATATCAAGCGTTCCATAAAGTGAGAGAAAAATTTTACCTTTCACTTGCCTCTATGAGCATATATGTATATATGTATAAACATAGAGATACATCATTATCTATATATATTTTCATCTATTCAAGTTTTTTTTTTTTAAAATTTCAGACTTTTCATTCTCTGAATGTATGTAGAATCATTACATATTATTCCTGGCCATAACAAATAGCCTTCACTCTCTATGCATGAATAACATACATACATATCATATGTATTTAGATACATATAATCACAGTATAATTCAATCAATCATGTATATTATACTTAACTGAAGGCTTTCAAGAACAATACAAGAAAGCATAGAAATACATTTTAGTTCATCGTGAAAACATCCAAGACACTCTGTAATGGCTACATTGTCGACTTCCTTCAATTTCAGAAAATGCCAACGAGAGAAATGGAAAAACCAAGTGTAAATCGGCCGCAAATCCACCGAATATTGACTTTCGTGGTTTTGTCATTAATGCGATGCGTTGTTGGTGTGCATGCCTACCCTAGACTTCTAGCTTCCAGCTTGCAGAAATCCATAGGTTAAGCGTATAGGGTGCGGCGAAGAGATATCTTCTTCATCTCTGAGTTCAAATTTTTCCTCTATAAGAACTATCCCAACGTTCTCAGTTACCACACCACAAAGAGTAATCATCTCTGAGCCTACAACTTCTCAGCATTCCTCTCTTCTCATACTCCGACATAAATTTCTAAATTTTCCAAATCATGGCCACAAGGAAGTACATTGATCTCACAGTGGATGCCAGGAGAGAAGAGCTCGACTTAAACTTAAGTCTGGACAAAGACAAGGGCAAAAGACCTTTTGAGGGGTCTCCAGAGAAGCAGAAGGAGAAGAAAATGAAGAAGATCGAGGAAGCTGAGGAGACTAGCACGGGCCATACCTCGGAGGACAAAATTGCCTGTCTAGAGCAGGAGGTCAAAAATCTGAAAAAGATGATAGAAAACCTGGAGAAGTTAAGTAAAATCAATCATGCAGAAATGACTTCAAGAATAGACAGGTTCTTCTATTGGTCTACCCAGTGCTTCTGCAATCAACAACAAAGAAGTGTTGATTGTATGAATGGGATTTACACTATCCTCCGCGACATTGCTCTGTCTCTCGCTCCAAGGAATGGTCGAGGGGTGATGATACAGTACAACCCTCCTAATCCGAGACCACCTTGCTTTTAGATTACTCATGCATGAGTAATTTTTTTTTTTTTGCAATGTAATCCTTCTGCTTTTAATGCCAGTGGTTTCTTTTATGGGATGGTACTCCAAAAATAGTAATAATAAAATTAAGAAGGATAAAAGAAATCAGTCACACAAAATCAATCATGAATGTAACATATAAAGCCCCATACATACAATTTGATCCGACAGCCACAGAATCAAAACAAATAATAACCTTTCCCTTACCGAGTTCAAAAGTATAGCCATAACTCTCTAAAACTAAAAAACATAATTCATAAGAAAAGACAAGTCTTGGAGAAAAAGGAAATGAAAACATCCTACAGGACCTTCAGTGGAGCCATCTCTCTATAGTCGTGCCCGGGTTCACCACGATAGAGGAGATCCCACTAAGGTTACCTTACTCTGTAATCGGTAGGAGACCTAATCCCAAAGCTCTGATACCAACTTGTCACGTCCCAAAATTTGAGCACGTGACCGGTACGGAAAGTGAATTTCATTTCACCTCCGTAAGCCTATCTTTCTCTTAATCATCATACAATTCTGTTTCATGCAACCAAACCGAATTCTCTATACATACTACAATCATTCACATTACATCACTGAATGAACCTACCCGATTACAGAGATTTCTAGATTTATACAACTTAGAATAAGACTTAACTATTATACCTTTATCCTGAACAAATGAAAAGGTAATCATGGACTAAGGATCCATAATTCCTTGTTCCGATATTTACCTTCAGCTGTCAACTCTGAAAAAAAATATCAATAAGAGGGGTATGAGCAAACCACGTGCCCAGTGAGTAGATAACACAACACTATGACAAAAAAATATCATACATCATAATGATAACATGCAACAATCATACGTAAATCGATCATCATATGATATGATATTATTCGTAGTACTTCACGACAATATCCAAATAAATCAAATACATTTCAACATAATTCAAAAGTTCACAACAACAATCGAAAATTAATTTCACACAAATTTTCCGTACCAACCGGGTCGTCCAAAATACCTCTGGATCGTTGCCCGCGGCCCCCGCCGCATCCACCCTTATCGCTCCATTTATAATCTCCACCCTTATAACTTCACATAAATTTCTCCATGGGGTGCACCACCATGCCTTTCCTTTCCAGTCAAACACAATCACAATCATATATAAAAACATCCTCAATCATAATCTTGAGCCACATACACAACTCAGTCATTTACAATTCAAGCCACAACATAATCAATGTGGTTCCAGCAACATAGCATGTATACAACATAACCCATAATATAGAACAATTATTCAACTCAGTTCACATGCCATTCACTATCCATCATATAACCTCCATTCATGGGAAAATAAAAAAAATATAATTATATACATTACCAGACACGTTCCACAATTGTTTATGCCTCATCGTTCCACATCATCCTCTTCAAACTTAGATATACAACATATTTCCACTATGATGCAAAAAGTCAATAACAGATATTTAATCATAGCAAGTATTAACCCACTCACCTGAATTTCACACTCTCGGCACTCCCACTTTGCACCTTGACCATTCCTATTGTAACCAGACAAAAACCATCAGGGTTACGAAATAGAGAAATTTCCTACCACTACTCTCGACCTTCACTTACTTCTCGAATCATAACTCCTAACTGGTAATGAATATTCAAATGAAACTTATACCATTGGAAACTAGACTTAAAGAGCTTTCCAATGATATAAAGTTTGCCCAAAACGGAGTTCGGATGAAGAAGTTATGGCCGATTGAAAAATAAACTAAAATTTCTCGGTACACCAGGCGCCACCTATGGCGCTTGGGCGCCACCCATGCCCGGCGCCTAGGCGCCCCACGTGGCGCCTGGGCGCCATGCCTTTCTCTTCCCCACATGTTCTTGGCGCCTAGGTGCCACACATGGCGCCAGGGCGCCACGATCGCGATCCTTCGCGACTTTCTCTCGGTTTTGGCCCGAATCTGGCCAAATCTTCACCGTTTTTCATGATTTCTTCCATGGGATCTCACCCTTAATGTCTAAGGAGCATTTAGACACCAAAATCACCAATTTTAATCGAGAAACGAAGCCGGAATCTCAATTTTTCCTCAAACACTCTTAAAACTAGAAAATAGGGAAAAGCTTAAGAAATAGAAATTTCTACCTCGATTCCTTGCTTTCCCTACGTTGCTTGGCTCCTAGAGGCTCGCCCCGTAGCCCGAGATCCGCCCTTCAAAGGCCGATTGTAGAGTTGGAGTGTAGAGAGAGAAATTAGAGAGAAGGAAGAGAGAAGGAGAGGAGAGAAAGTGAAGAGAGAGAGAGGAAAGGAGAAAAATGAATAAAAAATAGGTGAGGCCACCTATATACTCGCCCGGGGTGAAATTATCACTTGCTGTGCAATTGACCCTCAGTCAAGACTAGCAAAAGCAAATTCATAAAATCTCACCTCAGGTGTTTCTAAATCCTCGGTGCCCCACAAATTTCCTTATTTCACTTTAGTCCCTCTCAATATCTCAAACTCCACTTTAACCTCGAATCCATCATCTTTTCGGTACCGGACTCATAATTCATTCCCATAAGCTCTATTCTTCTTCTCGGGTTCCTACTTGGTCATTTCTCAAAAGTCCTCTATACTTTCTTTTCTTTTCACTTTAGTCCTTGAGAATTTGTAAAAATTTCCTAAATTAAAAATAAAAATTTCTATTCCCACATTTTCTTCACTAATTCAAAAAGAAAATTTTTCACATAATTAAATTTTTCACTAAACTTCAAATCAGACTTTAAATATTCATAAAAATTCTTGGGATATTACAATATCACATTACCATAACATGGGCTCACATCACCTTCGTCCACTTGGGACACCGGGCTAGAGCCACACCCATACATACACATAAGGATCCATCACATGACTCATGCGTACATATATGGCACTATTTGGGGTTTAGTTTTGATACTACTTGTGAAAACTTAAGATTCTATCCCAAAAGGTTAACTCAATTGGGAGAGTAGCCCAAACCCAAACCCTTATAAACCCAAGACCAATCTTATCTTTTACCGAGACTTTGTTTGTACATCCCAACAACAACTTTATGACTATTAAATCTATTTTTTTGTGTTAATTTAAACATTGCAAATTCTAGCAATACACATTTACTTTAACTATATGAGTATATCACTAATTGACAAAAATATTAAAAGAGAATAAATTACTAAATTGGTTTCTATAAGACTTCAATTAGCTTAATTTAATCAATGAAAAAATCAATTGTCACAATTCAGTCTATGAAAAAAAAATGTATTTCTATTAATGTGATATTTCTTTTTGTTAAAATAATTTGTAACAATAAAATTTTTTAGATTTAACAACAATAAATTTCATGATTTATAGCTGAAAAAGACCAAATTAAAAAAAATATAATCTTTCAAATACTTAATTAAAATATTTAATTTTTAAAAAATTAAATTAAAAAAATTATAATTTATATTAAATCACTCTAAAATATTTGTCAAAAGTTTCGGCGGAAAGCGCTTATGAAACTAATAAACTATTAGGAACTGTGATGCCAAACTACCGTGATATAGAAAAAATCACACTTGACCAAAAGGCTCAGCACTAATACGTTACATATTATTTTTCACAATAAGATCATATTTATTTAATAGGCTAAGTATTACTAATAAATAAATAAAGTATATTTTAAAAAATTCAAAGTATGCCGTCTCTATTGTAAGTGGTAACAATAGATGACACCGAACATGCTCAATAACTTCTTTAAACAATGAAAAGGAAAAATAGCAGTGCAAGTAAGGATTATTAAAAAGTCAAGCAGTCGGCGATTCAGAAAGTTTCTAACAAAATCCAAAAAAAAAAAAATCATATATAATTACATTATTGAATGAACACAATAAAATGTATTATAATATATATAAAATATCAGAGTGGAACTTCGAGGCAAGTGCCAAATCCATGAAAGGGTGTGTGTTTACCAAGTCTTAAGAAAGATAAGACTGTTATTGAAGACAAATTTTAAAAGCATCATCAATTTCACAAATATAAAGTCAAGTCTCCGAAGGACAATAGCCTCCAAACCCATCTTCATTTTCATGTCCTATCATCCATTTATTTGGTATTGTATAGTCACTAACACATTGCTTTCACTTTTCCTCATATCATTGTCCTCCCTCCTAAATTTCCATATGAGGTGTTTTTATATTATTATTTTTCTAATAAAAATTACATTAATTTCTTTAAAAAATTTTGAGTTGCATTTAATATTTTTATTATTTTAAATTTATACTCCATCCTTAAATTATTAAAAATATTTATTGTGTATAATATTAATTTTAATGAAAGAAATAAATTAAAAAAAGATTTTATTATTTAGAATGAAAAGAATATTAAATATAATTTAATCATTAAAGGCAGCGTGCGTGTGTGTATTTTTTTTTTTTTAAAAAAAAAAAAGAACTTTCAAAGTTCAAATAAAGGAAAAGGCAAAATATTTGGTAAATTTGAGCGTACGCGTTTTCAAAAATATTTCTGGGTCTAAAACTTGTTAGCCAAGTGCCAGAACATGCTGTTGACAGGCATCGCCTCTTTTGCCCATTCTTCTCAATTCGGCATTTCTCGACACGCTCGAAGGTTGATTCGTAGCGATTCAACTTAGTACATCTTCTTTTCGTGCGAACTCAATCTGGATTCTTTTGTTTCCATCCGAGTTGTCGTTGTTCAGCAACAACAATGGGAAAAAACTGGAGTTTCAATTGGTTCAGGGATCGTCGGGGACTTCTGCGCTCTGTGGTGTTGTGGTTGCTCTTTCAGAGCTTGGGTCTCTGCTGGTCTTTAAATGAAGAAGGTATGGGATTTGGGGCTTGTAAGATTCTGTACTATCCTATGTTTAATTGTTGCTTCCCTGGAGAAGCTGATATATGGTGTTTCTGTGCAGGTAAGGCTCTTTTGAAGTTGAGGCAGAGAATAGTGAGTGACCCTTTTGGTGCTTTGTCAAATTGGATTGACGATGAAGGAGAGCTTGACCAGTGTAATTGGTTCGGAGTTCAGTGCTTAGATGGAAGAGTGGTGGTCTTGTAAGTGGTGATTTCGTTTCCTGTCTATCAGATATCGAATAAATCTAATTCCATGTTCGTTTACAAAGAGAGTAGTTTAGCATGGAAAGGAAAAGGAAGGATCTCTTTGATTGGATCTTTCTTTTGGAGGACATCAAGAGAGAGATCCGATTTTTAATTGTTTTTAACTCTATTTTCTCTTCTTTCTTGCCAAAACTGTTAACTAGTAAACAGTATTGTGCCTATGACAACTGGCCTTTTTATCATATCATGATAATTCTTACATTACATTACAAAAATGTGCTAGGGTTCATATGGTTGACTTGGTTGTTTTACAATGATTTGTCCTTTCATTCCAATCTTGTCTTCTAATCATGACAAAGTATTTTGGCGTTCAGGAATTTGAGAGATCTTTGCCTCGGAGGAACTCTGCCACCTGAGCTTGTGAACCTGGTCCATATAAAGTCCATGTATGCAATTGTTTGTTACTCAGACGTCTTGTGTAGCGCATACCCTTCTTTAATGAATTCTGTCATTTTCTGTTCTCTAACAATATTGCCATGAATATGCTGCAGTATTTTGCGGAACAATTCTTTCTATGGGGTCATCCCAGAAGAAATTGTCAACTTGAAAGAGTTGGAGGTTTTGGATTTGGGATACAACAACTTCAGTGGAGCTCTACCAGCAGATCTTGGAAGTAATATCTCACTGGCAATCCTGTAAGAAAATACCTATTGGACAGTTTACTTTTGATTTTTTAAAACTTCTACCACTATTTACTGAGCTTTTTATTACTGCAGTCTGCTGGACAATAATGAACTTCTTGGTGGCTTCTCTCCTGAAATTAATGAACTGAAGATGCTTTCTGAAAGTCAAGTAGATGAAAACCAGCTAACTAATGCTGCTAAAACGCCTTCTTGTGCAGCAAGATCCATCCCATGGTATGTTAGTAATCCACTGAAAGGTGGTTTCCTTTAGGGTTATATTCCATGAGTAGTCTTTTAGAAATCTGGGGTGTGCTTTTTCTCTAAATATGATATGTTGGCCCTTTATTCTGTTGTAATCTAATTTTGTTGTTTTCCCCTTTCCCAAGGAATGTTGGCGAAGATAATGCAGCTCTTCGGAGACTACTGCAAAATAAAACAGATAATCATAATGACACTTCCCCTGGTAAAAAAACTTCTGCATCTCCTTCTCCATCTTCTTCTCCTAGCCCGGCTTCCCCTGGTAAAAAAACTTCTGCATCTCCTTCTCCATCTTCTTCTCCTAGCCCGGCTTCCCCTAGTGAAAGTACTTCTGCACCTCCTTCTCCATCTTCTTCTCCTAGCCCGGCTTCCCCTAGTGAAAGTACTTCTGCACCTCCTTCTCCATCTCCTTCTCCATCTCCTTCTCCTAGCCTGGCTTTCCCTGGTAAAAATACTTCTGCTTCTCCTCCACTAACACCAGAGTCAGCTTACCCTGGTAAAAATACTTCTGCAATATCTAGAAGTACCTCCTCAAAGAGTCATGTTGCAATTTTGGCTGGGGCAATAGGCGGTGGCATATTTCTTCTTATTTTAGTCACTGGCATATACCTCTGTAAAACCAATAAAGTAGCTACTGTCAGACCTTGGGCAACAGGACTAAGCGGACAGCTTCAGAAGGCATTTTTGACTGGTAAATCTGAGTATTTCTTCTCTTATAACTTTATGACAACGAATTAATGGCTGGAAATGTCAGTTAACTGCCACCCTCACACACAAACTTAAGGTTCCGGCAACATGAGAAAGACAGAAGAGGAACTCCTTTAATTTAATTGGTCCTTGATCAATGATCATCCCATTGATATCACTTGTATTACTGCTCTCTTGTATTTGAGTTTTATTTCTTAGGTTTCATATGTAGATGTTCTGCCCTCCTACATGCATGACTGAGGTTTTATATTTTTCAGGTGTGCCAAAGCTAAAGAGGTCAGAGCTTGAAGCAGCATGTGAAGATTTTAGTAATGTGATTGGTAATTCGCCAATTGGAACAATGTACAAAGGGACTTTATCCAATGGAGTTGAAATTGCTGTAGCATCTGTCACAGGGACATCGTCCAAGGATTGGTCGAAGACTTTAGAAATGCAGTTCAGGAAAAAGGTACTCACATTATAAAATTCAACAGATAATTTGTATACATGCTGCACTTTACATTTAACTAACTTTTAAAGCAATTATGGTTACAGATTGATACATTATCAAGGTTGAACCACAAGAATTTTGTCAATCTACTTGGATATTGTGAAGAAGAAGAGCCTTTCACCAGAATGATGGTTTTCGAATATGCACCTAATGGAACACTCTTTGAGCATTTGCATAGTGAGTACATAAAATTTCAGTATTGCTATTACGTAACAAATAATTTGATGATGTTAAGTATCACAATTTCTAATTTACTACCTTCAGTCTGTTGGTCTCTTGCCAGTTTATTCAATTAAGCTTAATAACTTGGTTGTGCCCGTTGTGATAAGCTTCCTTAATTCTAGGGGTGTATGCCTTGTTAGAACTTGTGCTGTTTGCTAGTTACTGATTCACATATTCTAAGGACTGCTCAAATTCATGGAGATCAATATTAAACTAAGGGCACAGTTCATTTTGACTTACTGTAGATTTTATTAACTGATTTAGGTTTTGCTATAACAGATTAGAACAGTTTAAACTTTATTGGGATATGGTGAAAAGCCAAAGAAACTGTCAATGTTATCTGGTCATTCTTATAAGGAATGCATCATGTTATTATATCTCGTCTTAAAAGGGATGACGAGGGAAATTGAGGTTTCATTATATTGAAGAGTTAAATTATATGTTCTCTCCATCTCTCTCCTCCTCTGTGTTTCCATTTCTCTTTCAAATGCAAGAATAGTTTCTAATAAGGATAAGCTTTTTCTATCATTCTTCTGAGTGTTTAAGTTGGAAAGTGACTAACGTATCTGATGATCTTGTTAAAATTTGCAGTAAAAGAAGCCGAGCACTTGGATTGGGGAACAAGACTCAGAATTGCAATGGGCATGGCTTACTGCCTGCAACACATGCACCAATTGGACCCTCCTATATCTCTTACCAATATGAACTCTTCTTCCGTTTTTCTCACGGAGGACTACGCCGGCAAATTTTCAGACTTGAGTTTCTTGACTGAAATAGCTTCGTCTGAGATGAAGGCCAAAGCCAGAAAACACATCGATATTCTGGTTGCAAGTCGAGAAAGCAACATTTATAGCTTCGGTGTTCTATTATTTGAAATGGTAACTGGTAGAGTCCCTTATTCTGCAGACAATGACTCACTTGAAGACTGGGCATCAAACTATTTACAAGGGGATCGTTCCTTCAAAGAAATGGTGGATCCTACTCTAGCTTCATTCCAAGAAGAGCAGCTAGAACAAGTTTATGAATTGATCAAATCGTGTGTTAATCCTGACCCAAATCAAAGACCAACAATGGCAGAAGTTAGTGTGAGGCTGAGAGAGATAACAAATATTACACCCGATGCTGCAGTTCCTAGACTTTCTCCTCTTTGGTGGGCAGAGCTTGAGATTTGTTCTGCAGATGCAAACTAAATAGTAGGATTGTGAAGTATGGAGCTTTCAAAAGAAGCACTCACCTGTAGGTTGAAACATGTATGTATTTTACTAGAGTGGTAATTTGAATGTATATAAGGAGATAAAAGAAATATCTGGTGAAATTCTCTTGGGTGCTTCGTTCTTGTTATGGTAATTACACCAACAAAATTGCTCAGTTCTAATTCTAATTACTTCTCTGTCCGTTAAGTTTTTTTTTTAAAAAAATAAAAAGAGCATATTGCTAACCTTATTAAATGTTTAATTAAATTATACATGATATATTTTTTTTATTTCAAATGTTGCTTAACTCTTCTATACTTATATAAACATCTTATCTAATTTTTATTTTTAAATAGAAAAGTTAACATCCTAGACAATGTTGCATTTTGTGGTTGTTGCAAAAGTT
This sequence comes from Biancaea sappan, assembly GCA_037074585.1. Lineage (NCBI taxonomy): Eukaryota > Viridiplantae > Streptophyta > Magnoliopsida > Fabales > Fabaceae > Biancaea > Biancaea sappan. The sequence goes on along the minus strand of CM073494.1, from coordinate 31,032,771 downwards.
CCAACTGTAATGTTAGTGGATAGAGCAGAGAATTGGTAGGGCAATTTGATGGGAATTCCTGTGAAACTGGCAATTACTTCTATTGGACAAGTACTACCGTTTCAGATTATGATAGGCTCCATCCAATCCAACCCTTATCCACACATAATTTGGAGTACAATTTCTTGGAATATCTATATTAGTGAAGAACTTTTTGTTATGTAAAGAGCTCACATTGTACAGCACCAAAGAATCTACATTGATATCTACCCAAAACAGGAGAAATCTTATAGGCATTAAAAGGTTTGCATAATAATTTTAAAGTAAATTATTATTTTATGATTAAAAATAATTATTTTTAATATATAATTCTTTCAATTTAGTCTATTAATAATTTTTAGTTGTTTTTTAGTGATGAAATTGAAGTTAAACCCTGACTCTTGACAAAAATGATTAATAGAAGAGTAAATTATTGATTTAGTTTTTAAAAAATTAAAATTTTTTAATTTAATTTTTAAAAAATTAATTATTTTAATTTAACCTTTAAAAAAATCACATTTTATTTTTCATTGCTAAATCATAAAATATCATTATTATATCTTAAAATTTTTATTGTTATAGATTACTTTAGCAAACAGAAGAGTTAAATTAAAACGTTTGATATTTAAAAAATTAAATTAAGACAAATCAATAATTTACTGATAAAAAAATTAAACTCGCTTTTAGAAAAGACTTAATTGAAGTTATTTAATTTACTCTATACTTTGTCGTTGTACAGATTAAATCTAAAATTTACTAGGCTAAACCCACACGGTTCCTTTCCTTGATTACGTTACATGATAGGCAAGTCACATTTATCTTTTAACCATAAAAAAATGTTAGCTTGATGATAGAAGCCAGAAGGTGGCTTCCACGTAGACAGCAATGAAGAATCAGAGTCGTTGGCAGCCTAATGGAGGGCACGTTGCGATATATATATATAGTTTTCACACACACAGATACATATATATAGACACACCCACATATACCATCTTGCTACTAGGAATCCCTCGTCTCTCAACTCTGAACTCTTCCTTCTCCTTTCAGGCCTCCAAGAAATGGCAAGAACCTCATTATTCTTTCTCTCCTGCTTCTCCTAGTGCCCTTCCCTTCCACAGAAGCAAGCGATGATGACTATGCCCCAACAGAGAAGAAAACAGAGGTGGTGGTGGAAGCCATGGTGTATTGTCACAGCTGTGACCACCTTGGAAGCTGGTCTTTGGCAGAAGCCAAGCCCATACCTTCTGCCAGAGTAAGTGTCACCTGCAAGAACCACAAGGGTCAAGTTAGCTACTACAAGGTCTTTGAGACAGACAAAAATGGCTACCTCTATGCACAGCTTGAAGGGTTCAAGATGCAGCATTATCTGTTGGATCACCCCCTTCATGCTTGCTACGCGAAGCTTGTGTGGTCTCCTCTTGAAAGTTGCAGCATTCTGTCTAATGTCAACTATGCCCTCAGTGGAGCTCCACTTCGTTATGAGAACAAGAGATTGGTTGGAAGCAAGTACTAGGCTGTCGTATATGCTGCTGGACCTTTGGCTTTTCGTCCCACTGATTGCTCGCACAATATTCACGACTAATGATGTCACAGGACATTGTCTTTGAACAAGAATTAAGATTTGTTTAGATGTTACTTTTGTTGTTGCTGCTTTTAATTTATGTTGATTTTGCAGAAAATTGTTACCTTTTTGGCATATTGATGAAAAAAAAAACTTAATTGCTTATCATAAATCATACTTTTTTTTCTTTTCCATTTTGTATCATCCCATTCCAGTTCCACGAGCAAAAAGGTTTGCATAGGACAGAAAAGTTGGAATCCATATTCCCTCAATTGTAGGTGTCAAATGAAGAGTCTAATTCACAATTCATAATAATTTGTATTTTGAACAAATGGCTACAATTGAAAGAAGAAAATTTGAAAGAAAAAAAAAATCAATTCTATCATTTTTCTTCTTTCAGTTGTGGCTGTTCTTTTAAAATGAACAATCATGATTTATAAATGGTACTCTCCATTTGATTTAATGCCCAAAAAAAAGAGAATCTGGAGTACAAAAACTATAAGAGGATAACAAAGAACAAATGACATTGGAATACCTCACAAAGAAAGGCAATTTTTGTCTACAATGATTTCTATGGTTTTTGGTTGCAAATTACAATCAGCAATCAACTTATTCCTAAAAATTCAATGGCATATTGAACATATTGTTTATGTCGTCCATGGCTTGCTTTGTGAGGAGTGTTGGCTCAAACAAATCAGATTCTGTTGGCTTTCCCGCCAATTTTGGAGGTGGTGGACATTTTGGTGGTTCCATATCATCATCAGCTAGAATTGAAAACCCACCAATTTCCTTTGTGCTGCGGCACTCAGGTGCCTTGTCCTGCTTCTTTGGTCTTTTGCGCCTAACAAAATCTATTGGCTTCCCAAACATGTTATTTATGTCATCCATCGCTTCCTTCATGTTGATTGTGGGGTCTACCAAACCATGGTGGCAAACATTTTCTACCGCCGGCTCATCCATAATGGTGGACCCAACAAATCGGCGAACAACGGTATCCTCTCTGAACTTTGAATTGCGGGCGCTCCGCTCATCCATATCACCAGAATTTTCAGAAGAAAGATCCTTGGGACGGGGGAAAACAAAGGCACCTATTTGGGAATCAGAGGAAGCAAAATCTTCTGCCAAATTCCGGACATCACTCCGATCATCGTTTGTGTCACTAGCTTCACTACGTCCTTCATCATCAATGTATATTTGAAGTGGTTCTTGGTGAGATTGGCTAGCTTCGGTGCTGAGCTGCAGAGATGAGGAAGCTGATGGTTTGATTCCATTATCCAAGTTTTCATCAATAAAAACATCTAGTCCGTTCTGTGCAAATTGATTTTCCTTTGACCGGTTTCTGTGTGATTTCCTGGCTATAGGAACATCATCTAGCGGCTGACGAAACATGCTATTAATGGCATTCATTGCTTCCTTCATATTTATTGTAGGATCCACCAGTCCATGATGGCAGGCATTTTCAACTTCAGACTTCCCAACAATGGCTGTGCCAACAAACTTGCCCACAACGGTTTGTTCACCACCAAACCTTTTGCACTCATCCTTTTTAGTCTCTACAAGTCTTTCATTAGGTAGGCCTTTAGCTACAGAACTAGCAATTTGGGGTGCTCTATGAACACTCTCAATGCCGCATGTTTCTGTATATCCCTCTGCCTTATTGCCATGAGGAGGGATGTTCTTTGCAGACAGAGGTTTCCTGGCAGCTCTCACTTCCTGCTGCTAAAGGAGATCCTTCTAAGATTAGCTCAACTGAATATCACTGACAAGAACAAATATGGGCCCCAAAACAACAAATCCACGGGAACTACCTGGATTCTCTTGTTATTCTTTCCTTCCATGCGATGAAGGAATTGTTCATATGATTTCTGCAAGTCATCCATGGGCTCTGCAAGGCTGCTCAACAGAAGAGGGAAAAAGAACACAATTATTGAAAGATTTGGGCAGAAAAGGCATCTCATACCAGCAAAAGTATTAAGTGCAGTGTACTATGCCAATAAGCTAAATTATAAGAAACAAAATTTGTCAAGAAATATGCATGCCCCGAGATTCAACTTTGCGGCATAATCAAATGGCGGTTTGTTGTGCGTATTTAATGATTGATCTCCATTTCACTGAAAGCAAAAATCAGTTTTCTTGCAAAAAAGACTGGCATTTCAGGAAAATGAGTTACTAGGGAGCAAAAGATAGTGATTTTACAACATAGGAGGGCAGTCTATTTTGGCTATTGGCAACCATAAGCGCCATGGGAGTTTTTTTTGGATCAGAAGGTTTTTTGTTTCCCCGAATTATTTGCAATTTAAAGTAAGACAAAATGCTGATCAGAAGGTTTCTCTGTTGTTCGGATACTGATTATTCAAACCAAAATGCTGATTAGTGATTACTGCAGAAAAACTTACTTTTTCACACCCAGATGATACATTTTCTCGGCTTCATCATATCTCTTGTTCTTCTCATAGTAAAGAGCATATGCTTGGTAAAATTGACAACGTTTTGTCCCAATATGATTAACCTCCATGGTATTCAGAAGTGATCTTGCGTCATCCACAAAATCCATCTGCAAATCAGGGGAAGAAACTATCAATCATTTCATCACCATCCCTATATTTTAATCTAGGAAACTAAAGTAATTGAAGAGTTCCTAAACTATCAACAGAGAAACTCAAAATACAGCTTTTCATGTTTTTTTCCTAGCCCTAAAATCCAGGAATAACTCAAATAACTCAGCCACTAGACTAAAAGTGTATCAATTAGCTGCAAATCAAAACATCAAGAAAATGGTGCTTCAGTTACCAACTGTAGCCAAACTCGAAGATACCGCATGTCGTTTCTGTAGCGTCGATCAGACTGGAAAGTCTTCGCGCATTTCTGCAAGAACCCCGGTAGCTTCTCATTGAGGGAGGCAGGAGACAGAGTATCCTTCATCTTTCGGATCCCTCTGCAACAACACACGTTGCAAATAAGGCTGAGTATATGAAAACAGAAGTAAGAGGGAGAGAGGTAGAGTAAAGGCGTACCGGAGCCAAGGAAGAAGAGGGTCCTTGCCGGAGTAGGTATCGATGTCTGAGGATAAGGAAGAGAGAAGATCGTCGCTGGCCATGTCGGAAAGGAATCGGCGGCCGTCGTCGCTGGTTGTGGTGGTGCCACTTACACTTCACCTGATTTGAATTTGAGTTATGGGCTTCTTAGTGGCAAGGTCCAAATTATTCCTACTTTCTTCTTTTCGGATAAAATTGTTCCTACTTTTTAAGATCATTATAGGCATTTTTTATTTTGGCCTTTTGGGTAACATGAGTAATACTCTTTCCCATTTAACATCTTATTTTGTTATAGGTTGGATTGACTCATTTCAATTCAAGTTTTATATATATATATATATATTAAGTTAAGTTGAATCTTATATAATTTATAATTAAAAAATTTTAGTTCATTTCAATCTATCATAAGTTATAAGTTGATTTTATATGTTTATTTATTTTGTTTAAAAAATATATATTTTTAATTATTTTAATAATAAAAACTAGATATTAGAACAATTAAATTTTAAAAAATAAATCAAACTTCTAAAAAAATATATTAAACCTAAAATAAGCCATTTTCCTTTTTCAAAATATAATTTTAATTATTTTGAATGACAAAAATTAGGTATTGAAACTATGAAATTTTAAATAATAGAACTAAATTTACAAAAAAAAGACTAAAACTCCAAATATAAAAAATAAAAGACTCACAAGGACTGGTCCACCCTAATCCACTTAAGTCACAAGGGTTTTGACAAGTCGAGCCAAAAACTCTTTTTCAAAATAAACTAATAATTTATTGATCAACTTTTTCCCATTTGCAGCATAGTTCAAGCCCGTTTTGACAGTTATAATCTCTGAACATAATTGTTAAGTAATGCTTTTCTTTTTTAAGTAAATTACAATCCTTGATTCTAATAAATATATATATGTAATATTTGTTATATGAATTGATACAGGAGTATTTTGATAAAAATAAATGCAATTATGAATTTTTTTTATTATTATGGAGGAGGTTACCATAGTGTAGTTTTGATTTTAAAGAAGAAAAATATAAATTATTAAAATAAAGAAGAGAGTTATATAATTTTAACATTTTATTGGAAAAGAGTGAACTACACTCTATTTTTAATAGCATATATAAAATAATAAAAAAAAATTTTAGCACTGCAAAATTTTTTATCGAAGAAAAACTCCATACTTAGCTAATAGCTTTCATTCTACCAAACGTGGATGACTAATAAAACATTGGTAAAAAAATGTTTTAGTTTGATATAATCTTCAAAAATTTTAATATTACCAATATAATTTTTTCATATAACATTATAAGTTTTTTTTATATTTTTTACAAATATCTTTTACTAAAAATAATCTTACTCATAATGTTGTCAAACATTAAATGTAATTATTTCTTCTAACAAGAATTCAAACCTAAAAATATGACCTTGTGAAAGGTTATCATTTTCCGTTAAATCCTATTCTTATTGGTACATTATGAAAATGTAATATTACATTATAGATAACTTTAGATCAAACTCAGATTAACAACATCACCTTGTAAGAGATTGTCATTTTTCGTTAAACCCAATTCTTATTGGTACATTATGAAAATGTAACATTACATTACAGATAACTTTAGATCAAACTCAGATCTTGTTTTATATCTTCTAATCATTTTAATTTTAAAAATTTTATTTATTCATTAATTTTATATGTAAAACATTACTGACTAATAAATCATTTTTCTTACTCTCCCATGACAATATTGATAAAAAATAATAACATAGTTAATTTTTCAATTTAATTTTTTTCCTTTATAAGCCAAATATTGGTTTATTGTTTTATTTAATTCATAACAAACAACCAGTGAAGTTTTTTTTTCAATAAATTAATTTATTTTTATTTTTATTGAAAGAATTTAAGTTTTTTATTATTACTTTTACTTTTATTGAAGAATTTGAGTTTTTTTATTAGTTTCAAAACTATATATTAATATTAAAATGAAATTATACTTAAAAAAATAAATAAAATGGAAAAGTGAAATATCTTTTTTTACTATTTAAAAATATTTTTGAAGTGAACATCTATAATTTATTTTTATACTTATAAAAACCACTAAAAGTAAATTTAAAAAATTATGCTCAGATGTACAAAAAATTGCGCAAATTTTTCTTTTTTTTTTTTTAAATTTGTGACCCATTGCATTCCTGGAGTTGATCCTGCATCCCAAAAGAATGGAAACATTGCTTGTCATGTGTGTCACCATGGTTCAACAATATATGTAAAAAAAATTTATATATAACAACCAAATGGTCATTGAGTAAATAAATTATATTATTATTTAGTGTAAAAAAATTTTAATAATACAAAATTAGAAAAAATTAGAAACAAATGGTATAATATCATGTATAATTAGAAACAACTATCAATTTTTTAAAAATAAATTATTCATATTTTTATCATTGAAACTTTTAATTTAATTATTAAAAAATCATGTCATAAATATAAAATATATTTAACAATATTTTTATAATATTTTAATTCAACCGGTTCAATCACAAATTGACCACTGTCTGACCATTCAATTGTTAATCACTCATTTCTCTAATTTAATAATCGGTTCGATTTTTAAAATATTAATATTTGTTAATTTGAAGTTTTCATTTTGATAAAAGAGCTTTTAGTTTGAAGTTTAAATGTTGGTCATGGGTGGCACATTTTTTTTAAATAAAAGATATTTCAACATAAAAAAATAAATTTATTGAAATAAAAAATAAATAAATATTATTTTTATCATTTTTCAAATTAATTACTAAGATATTTTTTAAAAAAATCATTTTTCAAATATAAAAATAAATCTATCATAATAATGAAAAATTTGGACATTTTTTTTAATTATTTGACAAACTTTTTTTATTTTTTTTAACAGATTTAGAGATTTTAGATTTTTTCATTACTTTGGCATATTTATTTTTATTCATTAATTTCAAATATATTATTAAAAAGAAAACTTGTTGCACATTATATTCTCCACAAGGTAGACTCAATATGTTGTGATGTGCTTTAACTAACAAATCTTCTAAACTAAGGGCTCGTTTGATATACAGTAAAAGAAAGTAAAGGAAAAGAAATGAAAGATGGAAAGGAAAAAAAATGAAAAAAATAAAAAGAAAGATAGAAAAAAATGTGTTTAGTATGTTATGAAAAAAAAAATGAAAGAAAAATGAAAAGATGCATTTGGTATGAAAATTTTTTAAGGAAAAAAAAAGTAAGGAATATATCGAGCAATTACTAAAATATCCTTGAATTTAATTTATTAAAATTTTTTATTAATCATAAAAAAGAATCTAGCCCCTAATTACAGAGCTCACATTCATGCTCGTCCATCCCTAATCTACAAACCCAAACATACCATTAAGAAAACACTCAGATCTCTCTCTCTCCCTCTCTCTCTCTAGCTTTCAATTTTCTTCCATTGAGGCGGTGATTTAGATTGGGAGGCTAAGAAGATATGTAGGAGAGCCTAATATCAAAACAGAGAGAGGAGAAAACAGAAAACGACGATTCCTGTACTTTCATGGCAATTTTTGTTGCAGGTTGTTTCGATCATGATAGTTGGTCACCTCAGTGAGCTTGCTCTAGCCGACACCGCCTTTGTAATACCCTAGGTATTGCCATGAGGTTTAAGGTGCATAAATTTGGGGTAAAAGAAAATCTTTCGCAAGTTAAGGAGAAATATGAGTAATGAGTGAAGAGAGAATGCTAAAGGACTAAAGTGAAAGGAAGAGAAATTACGAAAGTATTCATGGGCAAGGATCGAATAGAGACCCGCGAGGGGAATGGACTCTTATGGGGATGAAATTAAGGGGCCGGTACCTTAAAGATGATGAGTTGGAGGCTAGAGTGGATTTTGAGGCAATGAGAGGGACTAAATTGAATAAATGTGAGATTTTGATTTTTTTAAAAAAAAAAGGGATGTGATGATGTGTATTTGTATTTATGGAAGTGTGGTTGGGAGCCTTAAGCATGATCAAACTTCTCCAATTTCCTTGCAAATTCCCAATTGAAATGATCACCAGAGGGACTAAAATGAAAGAAAAGTAAGTGGGCCCCACATCCACTAACTTAAAAACACATACACCTTCCATCTTCATTTTGTCTCTCCATTCATGCACCCTCTCCTCTGTCCAGCTCCAAGCCACTCCTTCGACACCATCACAGCAAGCTTGAGGGAGGAAAAAGATCAAGGAAGCTTAGAAGGAAAATTGGTAAGCAAGTGTTCTTCTTCTTCTTATTCTTTCTTTTTTCCAAGAATGAAACTCTAGGTTTAGAAGAGTGCTTTATGAAATCCCTAGGGCTAAAATTGGATGGTTTAACCTTGTTAGAATGGAAATTTTGTTTAGATTAATGATTGAGAACCACCTTATTAAAAATAGTTGATCATTGGGAGAAAATTTGAGATTTGTTTGAAGAATGAAATTGGGAAAATCTCTTGAATCTTTTCTCTTGAATTGTGGCTTCGAATTTCTGAGTTTTTGGGTTGTTTTTAGTGTCTTTAACTTGTCAAAAAATATCTTAGAAGGACCCATGGAGGAGTGGGATCTAAGGTGTGGAGTTTGAGCAAGGATGGAGCCATTTTCGGGCTCCATCCATGGCTACCCAGACCCGGGGCGCCCAAGCGCCAATCGGGGTGCCTAGGCGCTAAGGTTTGGCAACCAAGGATTAAAGACAAAGAGGTGGCGCCTCAGGCGCTAAGCCTCCTGCAACTAGCGCCCCAGGAGCCATGCCTTTGACTTGTGGCCCAGAGTTGAAGGGGTGCCAGCTTCCGACAAGCCTTGATATGAAAATTTAATTCCCCTTTTTCTGTCAGCTTGATCCATAGATGTTGGAGGAGGAATTATCCGTTTTGGACTTGGAAAGGACATTCTTCGGAGGTCGAAGCGCTCTATTCTCAGGTGAGGGGACCTTTATTTTTAATATATATGTGTTTTCCATACAAATCATATTTAAATGAGTTGAGACCACATTTATTCTATGTATACTGGACTACATGGAGCTTTGCATGTGTGTGACAAGATGTAGTTGATTGACGTATGTGAATGTATGTGACTAGATCAGTGAGTGGGTGATGCCGTCTATGGCTAAATATTTCTACTTAAAAATTCCTTGTATCATAGTGAGAATATGTGGTGCATTTGGATGTATAGAAAAGGATAAATAATGTACATAAGATTTCACTTGGATTCTTGAAGCTATATTCACATAACTATAATCCTTTCTAAGTAGAGAAGTGAGGAGGGTAAATTCCAATGTGTGTGTATATATGGTTGTATGTATTTATGATTTCACATCGATATACAAAGGAGCATTAAGAAGTATGTACATATATATTTACTCTATTGTCCCTTGAAATGTGAAAGGAAGATGTATGTGTTGTGTGTGTATATATATATACGCGGAAACGAATAAAACATTATGATTTAGAATCTAAAAAATACATGCGTATATATATATACACCTATAGTCAATGAATGTATATAATTCTTTAGCTATGAGATGTATATACATACATATACGTTGAACTATTTTGCAAACTCTTGTTGGAAGGTTGAACTTGGCAAGAATATATATGTATATGTATATAAACTTATACATATACACAGTTATTCTAAAATGTAAATTTAATAGCAGCGTTGTAGTTCTTGCATGAATTAACTTAATGCAATTGTATGAAGAACATTCATGGATTTTGTGATGCAATATGAATGATGAAATTGTGATAAGGATTGTAATTCATTTATGGTAGGTCGAGATATGTCATAAATGAGTGTTTGACTTGTGATGTGAGGATTACACTGAATGTGTCAAGTAGTGATTGTTGAAATTATCATTTGTGGATAGTTGAGGTATGTTATGATTGAATAATTGTTTATAAATTGGAATCATGGTAATATAGTGTCCAATGCATGGATGATGAATGAAATGAATGCGTATGAAATGGTATGGGTCAAATTTTGTATGGACTGTGGATGAATATTGAATCATGTAAGATGAGTGAATGATTTTGAGATATATAATATATTTATTATAAACACGGGTGACCCTAATTGCTATGGTGGATGTATTGAGGGAAGAGCCCCATAATAAGTCACAATGTGATTAAGCGACTAATTCGTCGAGAATGCCACACTTGGGATGCTGCCTTTGTATCGGAAAGGCGAGGGAATCGTATTCATGAGGCTTGCCAAGAGGGAATTATATTTATGAGGCTGCCAAGAGGGAATCACATTCATGAGATTGCCAAGATGGAATCGTATTCATAAGGATTGCCAAGAGGGAGTTATACTCATGAGGCTTGCCAAGAGGGAATCATATTCATGAGGCTACTAAGAGGGTTGGCCCCTCATATATATATATATATATATATATATACTTTAGAAGGTTGGTCCCTCATATATAATTTAGAAGATTGGCTCCTCACATTCATGAGATTTACCATAGTATTATTATTTTCTGCATAATGAGGAAGCTACTAAAGTTATTGCTATGTATGCTGATGCATGTATATTCGATTCCATATTCTTAAAGATTGATTTAATGAATGTGTGCATTAGATAGAATTTATTCCCCTGACTGTGCAGGTTGAGTGGAATGAGGTTTGGGCTTGGTGTAGTCTGATGGACATTAATTTTGTGTCCCATATTTACGAGTGGCACATGGTGGTAACCTGTTAGATTCATTATGTGTCTCACTAAGTATTTTCATATTCACCCCTTTTCTTGTGCCATTGCAGGATCCGGTTTGTTGGTCAAACTCCGTACGAGGAGTAGCGAAGATCCCTTATCACCAATCTCCCTTTGGGGCTTGGGTGACACTTTGTCGAGTATGTTTGAAATTCCTTGAGTCTCTATAGTAGAAAGAACTCCTAGGATTCTTGCTTATTGCATGTGATTGTGTGGTCTAAGTGTCTGTAAATTCAGGCTTACGATGGTGGTTTCGATCCCATTATCGTCCCGGTCATGCCCCGGGTTTTGGGTCTTAATAGCCTTAGCCATCTCCCTTGCCAGCGTCACTAGTTTCAGTTTTCTTGTAAGCTCCTTAAGTCATCAACCTTATCGCCTTCTCCTTCGCCAATGTCTCTCCTCCATTCTATCACTCTTTGTCTCTTTGCCATCTTTCTCTCCTCTATGTCCGTCACCTTCGAGCCATAAGCAGAGGAAGACAATGACGAACCACTGATGAGAAGAAAGAAACTGACCGCATGAACACCAAAAGTAGGGGCAAATGTGGAAGAAAAAATATTTTCTCGAATGAAAACCAGCTTTTGATCCAATTTTTTATGGAAAGCATTCGTATGCATTTGATGGAAAAGAGAGGGGTTCAATTCTGTTAAGGTCTTTCGGCATTATTGTGGTGAAACCATACCAAACGCAAGATTGTTCTATTTTTTGTTGCGGGCTTCCATTTTTTGTCACTCGTCACTGTAACGTACTCCTACCAAACATGCCCTAAGGGTCTGTTTGGCACGCAAGAAAGGAAAAGAAAACAATAATGGAGAGGAAAATGGAAAGGGAAAAGAAAAGAAAAGGTTTGGTATATGATGGAAAAGAATAAAGGAAAAGAAGTATTATTTTATTTCTATGTATTTTTTAATGGAAAGAAAAGAAGATATGTAAAGTAATTTTATTAAATTACCCTGATTTAAAATTATTTTTTATAATAAAAAATAAAAATATCTCATATTTCATCTTCATCAAAATATCTCTATCTCCCTCTCATCTCACACATACACACACACACACACATCAGAATATTTAATCTTCACTGTCACCCTCATCGTCGATGTCATAAAAGGGAGGAGAGAAGAAAGAAACACAGAACACCGATGCTAGGAGGTTGACGGAGGAGAAGAAATTGTGTTAGTCACTGGAGACCGAGCGAAAGATGAGAAGTAGATCGAAAACATAAAGACGGAGGAACAAAGCAAAAAAAAGAGCAAAAACAGAGGGAGATTAATGGGAATCACAAACAGAGCGAAAACAAAGGGCAAATTCAACATGAATAAATCCTCTCCTATTTCCTTTAGCGCCATTCATTTCCCTTGATCACTTTTCCATCACCTCTCCTATGAAAGAGATCCGTACGAAAAAAAAAATCGAAACAAGAATTCCATCTTCTATTTGCACTACTGTACCAAAAGTCATACCAAACGCAGAAAGGGCACACAGTAATAAAAAAGAGCCTTCCATTCCGTATTCCATTCGCATACCAAATAGGCACTAAGGGTGCATTTGCTATCCCTTCCTATAGCTCAAGGGGAGACGGAATACTTCTTTTTGTTTTTTTCCATCCAAGCTTGTTTGATACACAATTGTTGCTGGAAGGTGGGAATCTGTCAATGGAAAATAGGGGCCAATTTTCCATTGATTTTTTCCATCAAAAGTTTGATGGAAAATCGATTTTCCTTCAGGAAAAGAGCTGAATTTCTAGAAATTTATCCTCTGATATCTTCTCTGCTTGTTGTTATCTGCTACGTGCTGCTTGTTTTTGAAAGTAATGGTTGGAACCCAAGAGGGGGGGTGAATTGGGTTTTATAAATTTTTCACAAGAATTAATTGGAAGTTAAAATGATTTTCTGTAAAAGTACAATGCTTAGGATAATAAATACAATACAGAAAATCAATGTGCTGTTAAGATAAATAATTATAAAGATCAAGGAATTAAAGAATATATATCAATATGCACAAATTAAAGAGTAAGGGATAGAGAAAGCAAACTCGGAGATTTATACTGGTTCGGCTAATCCAAGCCTACATCCAGTCCTCAAGAGACCACTTGAGTATTTCCACTATAATTGCAAGTTTAATCCGGGTACTTGCAAACCACTACAACCACGCAAATTCGATCCGGGTATTTGCGAAACCACAATAGAGAATTTATGAATCCGGGCTCCTCCTCAACCCAAAGCAAGTTCTTCCAACACCGGTACTTGCGAACCTCAACTCAAAATAATATATGTGTTGATCAAAATCAACAATACAAAGAAACTCTCTCTAAAGAGTAGATGAAAACAAATGAAGCTCTAATAACTCTAATGATAGAGAATATGCAAGATTTGGCTCAAGAATGCTTTCCTTTCTCTCAAAGATGATAGAAGAAGTTAATATCACATTGTAGGACTTTGTTCTTGCTCAAAATCGTGTATCTAAGGTCATATATATAAGATTTTACAAAACTAGCCGTTATATAGCCGTTATATAGCCGTTATAGTGCAGTCCAGATTTTGAGCTTTCTTTAAAAATTCATAACTCCCTCATTTGAACTCCGTTTTAAACAAATAATATACCGTTGGAAAGCTCTTGGAGTCTAGTTTCAAATGAGCCAAGTTTTACTCAAAAATTATTTTTCTTTTAAAAGATATAATCAAAATACTGACTATAGGTCAGAACAGAATAATTTTTTATTACAGTAAAATCAACTTTCAGTTTTTCAAACTATATTTTGAATAGTCATATATTTCTCATTTGGACTCCGTTTTGAATAAATAATATACCGTTGAAAAGATCTTTGAGTCTACTATCAAATGAGATTAAGATACTTGAAAAACCGATTTTTCATTTATGAGATATGATATAAGGAGTGACCAAAGGTCAAAAAATAACTTTTGTAAAACTTCATATCTCACTAACTTTTTGTTCAAAAATGCTTGAGCCAATGTATGCAAATCTAAATCATTGAGTTGCACAAATATACTAGCCTATATAAAATATACCTAATTTAAACACATAGGCTATCTTGATGCATCCAAGCTTCCAAGACTTCAAATCTTCTAATTCTTCATTTCTTGGAGCTTCATCCTTGCATGTTGTTTTCCTTGAGTTAAGCATGATATTGCTTTTCCTTGTTCTTCAATACAATCCTCACTCTTCTTGTTTTGAACCAACCTATAAAATATATCTTACTTGCAAACCCAATGGTTAGTTTAATAGCATGATTCAATATATGCAACATACATATTAAATAACATAATCATGCTTAAGTACTTGTAGCATATATATGATAATTAATCTTTATATATATCAATGCTACTATTCAAATATATTTGTCATCATCAAAACTTATGGCATATAGCCTTAGGGTCAACAATCTCCCCCTTTTTGATGATGACAAATCACCACATAAAAATATGTATCACAAGATAATGAATGCAATGTTATAAGCACGTATACATATTTTTCTATTGTTTCTTCTCCCCCTATTTGACATCAACAAAAAGGTGTAAGGAACACAATATATAGAAGTTAAAGCACATACCTTCATTAAGTCAGGATGTCAGAAGATGTCAATATAGTATGGGGTAAGGATACATCAAAACTTATCATTGATTTTATTGACATGTAAAAAGAAAATTTTAGAAAAATTTTTCTCATGTCAAATGAAATGAGCCAAAAGATAAAACTTGAAAGAGTTTTAGGCTCCCCCTTAAACCTTGCATAATTTGAAAAAGAATAATGAATAATGAATATCCAATTTTTCAAGATATATTCTTTTTCAAAAAAAATACATTCAAGTGAGACAAAGCTCCCCCTGAATTTCATAACATTTTTCCTTTGAAAAAGATTGTCCAAATCATTATAAAGGAAATTCAGTTTTTGATTGCAAAATTTTGAAGTAAGATTTTTGAAAAAATTTCTGCAATATTTTCATTGAAAATGATTTCTGCTTGTTTATGAAGAGGCATTTTTAGTAAATAGCAAAAAAATTAAACTCTTTGAAAAAAAAACATCATTTGCTGTCATATGATAGAAATATTTACAGCACACAGCAGAAGTATGATATATGGATTAGCAAAGCATGATATAAACAAGAATATTAATCATAATCCATAAATCGAATAATAATATTTTTCAAGATTTCTGAAAAACAATTTCTGCATATATGCATAAAATTATTTCAACATATAGCAAAAGTGATTTAAAATAACGATACTCAAATCCTTTTCTTTTCAAAACAGATAATGCTTCAATATGGTAAAGCAATTTCAGAATTGTGGAAGCAATTCAAGAGATTCACGATATTTTTCAAAAATATTTTGCTTCGAAGGAATTTAGAAACGTTTCATCTAAGGAAGCAATATATATGGATTAGTGTAATAAGATATATTCAAGCATATAGTTCATAATCCATATATGAAACATCAATATCCCTTTGTCATCAACAACAAAAGAGATCTTTAAGACCTTTTCTTTTTCAAAAAAAATATTGCTTCATATGATAAAACATATTAACATAACAGAAGCATTTTTAAAGTCCTTTTTCAAAACAAATTTGCTTCATAAAGGATAAGATAAATTTCAGCACAAAGGAAGCAATTTATATACCCATTCAAAATGAATTTATATATGTATCTTGAGGATGAGTACATGTAAAAATTTTGACAGCTCATTTTGTATGAGTGCATGTGGAATCATGAAATATTATTCTTAGCCATAGCCTTCGCTCATGATGCATGAATAGCATACACAACATATGTTCTTCGATACATATAATCACAGCATGATGTAATCATGTATGCTCTCAAGAACAACACAACAAAGCAGAATGATACGGTTCTGAATATCACCATTTTATTAATCCTTAAAATTTCTAATCAAAACAAATTAAATCAGCCGCAAATCCACCGAAAATTGACTTTCGTGGTTTTGCCATTAATGCGACGCGTTGTTGGTGTGCATGCGTACTCTAGACTTCTGGCTTCCAGCTTGCAAAATCCATAGGATGAGCGTGTAGGGGTGCGGCGAAGAGATATCTTCGTTGGCTCTAAGTCACAATTTTCTCTCTATAAAAACTGCCCCAGAGTTGTCAATTATCACACCACAAAGAGTATTCATCTCTGAGCCTACAACTTTCTGACATTCCTCTCTCTTCATACTCCCACAAAAATTTCTAAATATTCCAAACCATGGCAGCAAGAAAGTTCATTGATCTCACAGTAGAGGCCAGGGAGGAAGAGCTCGACTTAAACTTGAGTCTAGGCAGGGACAAGGGTAAAAGGCCTTTGGAGGGATCTCAGGAGAATCGAAAGAAGAAGATGAAGATCGAAGAAGCTGAAGAGATTAGTACAGGCCATACGTCAGAAGATAAAATTGCTTGTCTGGAGCAGGAGGTGAAGAAACTCAAGAAGATGATAGAGGACCAGGAGAAGTTAGCTAAACGCAACAATGCGGCACTGACTTCAAGAATAGATAGGTTCTTCTATTGGTCTACCCAATGCTTCTGCAATCAACAACAAAGAAGTGTTGATTGTATGAATGGGATTTACACTACCCTCCGTGACATTGCTCAGTCTCTTGCTCCAAGGAATGGCCGAGGGGTGATGATACAATACGGGCCTCCTAATCCAAGACCACCTCGCCTGTAGATTGCTCATGCATGAGCAAACTTTCCCTTCTTTTTTTTTAATTATGCAATGTAATCCTTCGTTTTTTTTTAATGCAAGTGGTTTCTTTTATTTGACGGTACAAAAAAAATAATAATAAAGAAAGATAAAATAAATCAGCTACACAAATTCAGCACAGTATATATATATATATTGAAAAATATATATCCATTTTAAAGATGGAAAGAATTTTCTGACATGGACATATATATCATCATTTCAAAGCAAAAGCAAGTTACATACTTATCAAGATAAAACATATTATAACTTGAGTATGTAGTACAATAATTGAGGTAATATGGATTAGTAAGATATAATCAGATATAAACTATAATCCATAAACAATCGTTCATAAGCTATATTTTATACAAAGGATATGACATGTATAATGCTCAAACCATGATGAATGGTATAAAGACAATATCTTTATATACAATGATATGATCAAATATGTAAGATATTAGAGAACAATATATCATTGTAATGAAAGTATGTCAGTAAAAAAAATTGCCAACATAGCCAATTATGATCAGGGAGTATCACTCAATTAAATATTAAAGTGGTAAAGAATAGAGATACTCATCAATTTTGGCAAACTCTTATTGCTTCTTGAAGTTCCTCCTCAAGATTTTGATATTCTTGTTTTGCTCATTGCTCTTCTTTTGATTCTATCTTCTTGCAATTTTAATGAACTTAATTGATTGATTATTTGCAAGATCCTCTTGAAAACAATCTCTAATAAGATCACTGTCAAGCATTGGTCGATCATTACGAATGAGCTTAGAGGATAGATTTGAGGACTAACTCCTGCAAAACACTTTTGGTGGAGCACTTTGATGTTCAAATCAGTAATGTTCAAATAAATCTCGAGTACTAGGAGCAACATTATGTTCAAGATATACCATATTAATAAAAGTGCTATGCTTTCATGAAATGCAATTTTGCAAAATATTTGATTTCATTGAAAATATTTAAATAAGATTACAGCAAGGATAAATACTATAGGTAGGAGGAATCTTATTGTTGTGAAGACAAGAAAAATGTGCGTGTAATGGAAGCAAGTTTTCATGATGCAGTAAAAAGGATAGTTTGAGCAAAATTTGGAAGAAAGATTTTAGATCAAAACAAAATTTGAATCTATAATCTGCACACCTAACAATTGTTTTCAGATATAGCATGCATGAATATCAAGGATAGATGTAAGGCATATTAGATAACAGACAAAAGCATTAGAGAGCAGTAAACATATCAGTCAAAATTCTTACAATGCATTCCAGCTTATATGTTTACTTATCCATTGCCTCCTTTTGATGCAAGAGAGTGGAGTTTGAATGATGTAGCCATTGAAAAGTCATTTCCGCTCCTTGCTTCGAGGCAAATCTACAAATTATTCATTTATCTTTGGTACCCAAATTTCTTTGGGTTTGCCTGGGTCATGAGTTCCTTTTTGAACCCATTTCATTTTTACTCCATGAACAAGATTTTTCTTATAAAAACAGGAGTAAGATTTGTGTCCTTTCAGTCCACAATAGAAACAAGTGCAAGTTGGACTATTGGACATCTTTTCAGAAACAAAGAAGTTTTTAAACTGCTTTTGGTTTGATTTCTTTTTAGAAACAATACCAACTTTGTTAATTCTTCTTTGTTTCAAAACTGAGGTATTTAAAATTTCTCTACCTTGAGAGAGTTTTGCAAGTGTGTTTTTAAGATTATCATTTTCTTTTTTCAAAAAATCACATTTGGTACAAAAGCAATTTTTGTTGGTAGAGATATTTGTTTTTAAAATCAAATTCTCTTCTTGCAAAGTTTTGTTTTGATTTTCAAAAACAAAATTCTCTTCCTTGGAAATAGAAAATTCATTTTTCAATATTTCCAACTCATTTTCAAGAGAAGAGTTTTTCTGTTTTGAAACATTTAGTTTCTTTGCAAGTATAAGAGATTCTTCATGTAAATCATCAAAGGCATCTTGTAATTCTTCAAAAGAGTAGTCAAATGAATTTACCTCATCTTTATCTCTGGCCACAAGACAAGTGTTGGCTTCTTCATTTGTATTCTGCTTATCAGAATTGCTATTTCCCCAATTGGAAGATAGGTAAGCTTTCTTTGATGATTCACCTTTTGGTTGTGGTTTCTCTTTTTCTCCTTTTTCTTCTTCTTCTGCCACCTTGGTGATTTGAGATTTTTCTATAAGTTCAATACCAAGAGCTTGCAATTGATTAAGCACAAGTTGTATCTCATTAATGGTTTTGCAATTGTTCATTTGAGCAATTTCAAGTTCATTAATGAAACTTCTATACCTTAATTCCTCAGCAATAAGATCTTCCTCATGTGCAACTTCAAGAATTTCCCACATTTCTTTTGCAGTTGCACAGTTGGAGATTTTGAAAAATTCATCTTGACTCAATGCACAAGAAATAATCAATTTTACCTTAGCATTGAGTTGCATTAAACTTCTTTCAGTATCATTCCATTCACTCTTAAGTTTTGGAATGCATTTTCCTTGTTCTTCCTTGATAGGCATACAAGAACCATTTTCTATAACATCACAGAGTTTATGGTCTACTGAAATTAAAAACATTTTCATTTCATACTTCCAATATTGAAAATGATTAGCATCAAAAATTGGAGGTTCTGTGAAAGAACAATTTTTAGAAATAAACCAATCACTATATCCAACCATGCTAACTCTTAGACGGTTAAGTCTTTAAACAAGAGCCCAAGCTCTGATACCAATTGAAAGTAATGGTTGGAACCCAAGAGGGGGGGTGAATTGGGTTTTATAAATTTTTCACAAGAATTAATTGGAAGTTAAAATGATTTTCTGTAAAAGTACAATGCTTAGGATAATAAATACAATACAGAAAATCAATGTGCTGTTAAGATAAATAATTATAAAGATCAAGGAATTAAAGAATATATATCAATATGCACAAATTAAAGAGTAAGGGATAGAGAAAGCAAACTCGGAGATTTATACTGGTTCGGCTAATCCAAGCCTACATCCAGTCCTCAAGAGACCACTTGAGTATTTCCACTATAATTGCAAGTTTAATCCGGGTACTTGCAAACCACTACAACCACGCAAATTCGATCCGGGTATTTGCGAAACCACAATAGAGAATTTATGAATCCGGGCTCCTCCTCAACCCAAAGCAAGTTCTTCCAACACCGGTACTTGCGAACCTCAACTCAAAATAATATATGTGTTGATCAAAATCAAC
Source organism: Biancaea sappan (assembly GCA_037074585.1). Classification (NCBI taxonomy): domain Eukaryota; kingdom Viridiplantae; phylum Streptophyta; class Magnoliopsida; order Fabales; family Fabaceae; genus Biancaea; species Biancaea sappan. Next base: position 31,012,515 of record CM073494.1, on the reverse strand, counting down.
AATACAAAGAAACTCTCTCTAAAGAGTAGATGAAAACAAATGAAGCTCTAATAACTCTAATGATAGAGAATATGCAAGATTTGGCTCAAGAATGCTTTCCTTTCTCTCAAAGATGATAGAAGAAGTTAATATCACATTGTAGGACTTTGTTCTTGCTCAAAATCGTGTATCTAAGGTCATATATATAAGATTTTACAAAACTAGCCGTTATATAGCCGTTATATAGCCGTTATAGTGCAGTCCAGATTTTGAGCTTTCTTTAAAAATTCATAACTCCCTCATTTGAACTCCGTTTTAAACAAATAATATACCGTTGGAAAGCTCTTGGAGTCTAGTTTCAAATGAGCCAAGTTTTACTCAAAAATTATTTTTCTTTTAAAAGATATAATCAAAATACTGACTATAGGTCAGAACAGAATAATTTTTTATTACAGTAAAATCAACTTTCAGTTTTTCAAACTATATTTTGAATAGTCATATATTTCTCATTTGGACTCCGTTTTGAATAAATAATATACCGTTGAAAAGATCTTTGAGTCTACTATCAAATGAGATTAAGATACTTGAAAAACCGATTTTTCATTTATGAGATATGATATAAGGAGTGACCAAAGGTCAAAAAATAACTTTTGTAAAACTTCATATCTCACTAACTTTTTGTTCAAAAATGCTTGAGCCAATGTATGCAAATCTAAATCATTGAGTTGCACAAATATACTAGCCTATATAAAATATACCTAATTTAAACACATAGGCTATCTTGATGCATCCAAGCTTCCAAGACTTCAAATCTTCTAATTCTTCATTTCTTGGAGCTTCATCCTTGCATGTTGTTTTCCTTGAGTTAAGCATGATATTGCTTTTCCTTGTTCTTCAATACAATCCTCACTCTTCTTGTTTTGAACCAACCTATAAAATATATCTTACTTGCAAACCCAATGGTTAGTTTAATAGCATGATTCAATATATGCAACATACATATTAAATAACATAATCATGCTTAAGTACTTGTAGCATATATATGATAATTAATCTTTATATATATCAATGCTACTATTCAAATATATTTGTCATCATCAAAACTTATGGCATATAGCCTTAGGGTCAACAGTTTTCTTCTTAGAAACGTAGATCAAACTTGTTTGCCTTCCATTGTCATACATGGGAAAACACAAAGAGCATCCCATTGTCATCAACATGTTGTTGTGTGCGACGTTTCTGTGGAGCAACTTTGCTCACCATTGCAAATCCCGTGACATAATCTCTTCGACCTCAACCAAGCCTTCCAAAATGAGCTCCGAACTCAAGAACCCCCATCTTTGCTAGAGGGAGGGAGATGAGACTGCCAGATTGAGAGAGATGAGAGCTATTGCCGATTGAGAAGGAGTGACTGAAGGCTATTTGTTTTTTTTTTATTATATTTTATTTTTTAAAAAAATTAATTAAAGGATATTGTTGTACATCTATCACTTTACCTGTATTTCTTTTTTTCATCTTTCATGTCCTTTTTCTTTTCTTTTTTATCTTTCTTTTCCTTAACAGTATTGGATACCAAACGAACTTTAAGAAAAGAAATTTGCATATTTTAAAAAATTCGAGAGAATAAATTGTCCAGACAACATTATGTAAGGAAAAATTTAAATACAATTCTTTATAATAAGTTTTATATGCATTTTTTTTATTTTTAATAACAAAATCTGAAAACATTTTTGCACAGAGCTAAAAAAAAAAAAGGTCCAGTCACTAGTTACTATGAACTTATAAAAGTTAAAAAAATTCAAATTAAAAAAAAAATTCTTGTACTCGAGTGAAATTGCTCTTTTTTTCCCGGACATGTAGTGAAATTACTGTCAAGTGGTCGATTACCATTTGTTCCTCCATCGCCGTCTTCTTTTTGCGGAGCTCTATCTTGCTGGCTCCCTCTCACTTTCCTTACGAACTTCTCATGGCAAACTCAGAAGAAGAAAATCAAGTTCCATTATCTCCAAACCCCAAAAATGGCCAGGAGATGCAGGAGTCCTCCAATGGCGACGATGAAGAAGACAACTACGACGAGGTCGAGGATGATGAAGATGTCAACGAACTGGAACTCCCTGCCCGAGTCCATGACGTGATAATCAAGGGGAATACGAAAACCAGGGATTGGGTGATTGAGGCCGAGGTGGAGGGAATAAAGAAAGCAATGACCATAGGAGAGCTGGTAGAAGCGGCGCAAATTGCCAATGCGAAGCTTCATAGCCTCCAGATTTTTGATTCGGTTAATATTAAGCTCGAGCCAGGGCCGTCAGAGCTGGCTGGTACTGCCAATGTCATCATTGAGGTCTCAGAGTCCGATAGCAAACTTTCTGGTGAAGTCGGTGTATATTCAAAACCCTCGGTACAATCATTTTCTCTCTTCGTTACAAATGGGTTGCGAGATTAAATAGTGGTTGTGGGTTTAATTTGCAGTTAATGGGTTATTGGGAAGCGGCTTGTTATGGTGTTTAGCCGAAAATTCAGAAGAAAATGAAAAGAAGATTTGCAGTGATTTACTAATCCACGTTATAGCGTGGAAGATATTAGTATGAGTTGAGGCATTACAAAGGAATTCGTAGGCACAAATAAAATGATATGTCTAATATTGGAACTCATTGTAGTTAGTTTATCAGAATACACTGTAGATTTATGTTTGTATGAACCTAGCTTATTTGGTGTTAGATATCTTAAGCTTCGCCAGAACATGATTGGTAGAAATAATAATTTTGGTTGTGTTGTTTGAGTTCCAGCCAGCCCATGCATTTCCTTTTAGGTCTGAAGTCGTAGCTTTTATTCTGGATGCTTATTATAGATTTTAAAGTACTGAAATCCCTAATCCTTTTCTTTTAGTTGTTCTTTTTTAATTTTTTAAGTTAGCTATGATGACAAGCATCATAGTTTAAGAAGTTAAGAGAGATTATGAGAGATTTTTTGTGGTCTGATGGAGAGGAGAGTAAAAGGGATCATTTGGTCAGTTGGGATTTGTGTTGTAGATCTAAGGATTTTTTTTTTGTGTGGGGGAGGGGGGGGGGTGAGTCTTGGTATTGTGGTGTCTAAAAATATCTCCCTTTTGGCTAAGTGGTTATGGCGCTTCCCTCTAAAGCCAAATTTGGATTACATCGAAATGGTTGGGATACAAACTCGGGAGGTGCCATTATGCATTCAAGTCCCTGGAAGGCAATTTCAACTGGTACTACCTTTCCTTCTCTCCAATGTTATCTTTACATGTTGGAGATGGATCCCGTTTTCGTTTTTGGGAGGACTGTTGGATTGGTTATACTCCTTTCATGGACATGTTCCCTCGTCTTTATTCTTTGTCTTCTTTGCATGATGCTCCCATTGCGGATTTCGTTTGTTTTTATAGGGACCAGCTTTCTTGGAATTTCCATTTCTTTAGAAATTTAAATGATAGACTTGTGGGCGATCTTACTTTGATGTTAGAAATTTTGGATCCGTTCTGCATCTTTTCCCCTGATATGAGGTTGTGGAGTTTGGATTTCTTAGGTTCTTTTACTTGTGCTTCTTTTCATAATTTTTTGACCTGTAGCCCATAAGAGCCGACATTTCTTAATAATTCATTTTGGAAAGGTAAGGTTCCTTCAAAGGTTAAGGCCTTTGTCTGGACAGTTGTTCTCAATAGAATTAATACTAACAATCTGCTCCAGATTAGGAGGCATTCTAAAGCTTTTTCTCCTGATGCTTGCGTGATGTGTTGGAGGAATTCGGAAATAAATAGTCATCTTTTCTTACATTATCAGGTGGCTTGGGATATTTGAAATAGATTATTTGGCCTCTTTGAGGAGAGTTGGGTGGGTCTGCCCGGGTGATCTTGGTGAATTTTTGGCCACTAACTTCTTCGGCTTTGGTTTGAGAAAGGAAAACAAGGGCTTGTAGAAGGCAGCTATTGTTTCAACTATGTGGTGCCTTTGGATAGAAAGAAACTCTAGTGTTCAAGCATTGTTTTTTGCCACCTCATCTGTTGTGAGATAGAATTTGCTTTGTGGCTTTTCCTTGGGTTTCTGCTAATGGGTTTTTTAAAGGGGTCCCATTTGGTAGATGTTCATCGGGATTGAAGGGTCTTGTTGTTTTAGCCTTGTCTTTGGGCTTCTTGGGTTGTTTTTGTTCGTGTTTTGTTCTTTTTAGGAGGACGCCTAGTCCTCCTTTTCTTTTCTGTTTTCTTTGTCTTTGTCTCCTTCTTTCTCCTTAATAATATTTCTTTTTCGATAAAAAAAAAAGTTAAGAGAGGGTTACATTTAGACGGGGGTAGCAGGTTTCAGATACTAGGGACTAGGGACTGATCCAGTATGGTCATTCTAAGACTGAGGAGCTTTTACCTTTGATGGTAGTAACTTAGTATCGTTGATCCATATTCATGAGAGATTCGACAAAGTTTTACGTTGGCTGTCGAGGGCCTAACACAACCCTCCTCCTTTAGCCGGGCTTAGGACCGACTATAAAACATAGGCGGAGTTAAAACTTACAAGTAAATAAAGGAGTTGTTTGTGATCGGAAAGTACCGGACAAGCTCAAAGGAAAGTTTTATCGTACTGCTATAAGACCTGCGATTTTATATGGGAGCGAATGTTTGGCGATGAAAGGACAACAAGAGCATAAAATTGGAGTAGCGAAGATGAGGATGTTGCGTTGGATGTGTGGTCATATAAGAAGAGATATGATCCGTAATAATCGTATATGAGGGAGAATTGGAGTGGCACCTATTGAGGAAAAAATGACTGAAAACCGTTTAAAATGGTTTGGACATGTTTAAAGAAGACCATTAGAGGCACCAGTAAGGAGAGTTGAGCAGATGGTTTGGAGCCCTGTGAAAAAAGGTCGAGAAAGACCAAGAAGGACACTTAAAGAGGTTATTGAGAGGGATCTTATGGTAAATGAGATCCCTAAAGAGTTAGTCATTGATAGAGCTCAATGGCGTTTGACGATCTATGTAGCCGACCCCACCTAGTGGGATAAGGCTGTTGTTATTGTTGTTGGTAGTAACTTAGTAGTAAAAGTCTCTCTTTCTATTGATTTGGTTGATAAGAATTAAGAAATCACAGTTTAAGCCTCAGTGAGATAGCTAGGAGAAGTACAAATGCCCTTTTATCTTCACCTATATCTTCAACTAGCCCTTGGTAAGGCTGCTGAGTGACTACAGTTAAATTGTTGAAAAAGCACCTATTCATGCAACCAGGAGGTTATTGTCATCTTTTAGTTCAACCTTGGCTTATTCTCTTTGGAGGCATGTACCACATTGCTTTTTCCCTGATTTTAGAGGAATAAAGGTATTAACGGCAGTGGCTGATTTTTCTACTTGATAGCCTTTTAATATTAAAGCCATTGGACAGTGGCAACAATACAGCAGATAACGTATTACCAAAACAATTAACATATTCTTGCCTTTTGGTATCGTATTTAGAAATGAGCATGCCTTGATGCAGACTATTTGTTTAGACTTTAGAAACAGGTAATTCGAGGAATATACTTTATAATGGAGATTAGGAAGAGATTCCAAGTGCTTTATTTACTTGTAAGTTGTAACTCGACTTTAATTTTGATTTCCATGAGTCAAGGCTTCATTGTCCTCTTGTCTGTCAATTGGTTGGGATGATTTTTCCCTTATTATTATTCACTCTATCTGGGGTTTTTTTATGACTATTGAAATACATTTCTTGGGTCCTTTTGGGACCTTTTAATATAGTAAAATTTACAGTTCAGAATGTAAGAAGTACAAAAGGAAGATAAAATGTAAATGCTGTGTTGATCCTTTGTGACTTGCCAGGATTTTCAAGTGCTTGCCTAGTTGGGACACATTGTTTTGTAGCCTGTAGTGTATTCATCATATGCTAATACCTGATCGTGTTTGCATGACTGCTTTGACTATTCTTGCTGTATGACATTAGATAGCTTCTTTTTCCTAGGCTGCAGTTATTGGAAGCTGCATGTTAATATGCTCATTGTTAATGCATGATAAGTGAATCTAATATCTTTCTTTCTTTTTTCTTTTTTGTGGAAATTATGTGATGTACTGTAGGTTAGTTCTTGGACTCTTGAAGGTGCCCTAAAGTTTAAAAACTTGTTAGGTTATGGGGATCTATGGGATGGATCTCTGGCGTATGGTCCCAATCAAACATCAGAAGTGAGTGTTGGGGTGTTTGCGCCTCGATTGAAAGGATTATTGACCCCTGTTGTGGCACGAGTATTCATGCATTCCCAAGATTGGCAAGATTTTTCTTCGTACAAAGAGCGATTGTCCGGCATGTCTCTTGGCTTATTCTCAACAAAGCACCATGACTTAGTGTACAATATTGGATGGCGTACCATAACAGATCCATCACACAAGTCATCTAGGTCTATAAGGAGGCAGCTTGGGCATAGTTTACTGTCGTCTTTGAAGTATACATTTAAGATTGACAGGAGAAACTCACCAGTTAGGCCTACAAAAGGATATGCTTTTCTTTCTACAATTCAATTAGGTGGCCTTGCACCAGATCACCGGAGCTTGCGGTTTCTGCGTCAGGTGTGATTGATTCCTTTTCTTGTACTCCTCTATTTATCAGTTGCAGTGCAATTATATACATCGTGAAGAAAACATAATAACCTCTCACTTAATTGTTATCGTTAGTGAGAATTATGGCTATTGGGTAGAATGTCCAAATTGATGCAGATGATTTATTTAAAATGAAATGATGAAATTTAGGAGTAGGAAAATAAGATTAAGACTAAATTGCTTTTGAGCATAGGAGGAGTTATATGATTAGTTAAGAAATCTGATCACAAATAATTCAATTTTGTTACTGATAGAGCCCAACAACACAGTATAGAAGAATAACAGAACAGGATGCACAATATGAACTGAGATTATATTGAGTTGAAAGTAGTATCTACCAGTGGGGTAGATGTGATTACAAACTATCAGTCCACTCACAAACAACAATACAGCAGCACTTAAATTAAGGACTCAAAACAGGACATACACCATGGATATCACACAGCCTAGCTTTCGAGAGGCTAGGTACTCTCCATTCAAAATATGATTTTTCTCACACGTTTCCCTCCCCCAGTACACAGTATATCACCCTGCTAAATCCTCCCTTGCCTCCATTACTGTATCAGAAGCCTTTTTGCCCACTACTGTACCTGCTCCCTTACTCTTTGTAAAATACTCCTTGGGCTCACTGTTATTGTTGGGCTTAGCCCTTACTTCTTTCCCTTTGTGTTTCCTTTTATACTTGTGAATAACAATAGGCCCATCAGTTACTTGTTGAGAGACTTGAGATAGAACAGGGTTTTAAAAAAAAATCTGGAGCTTTTTCATGTAATGAAAGAGCACTCTTTCTCTGCGTGAGGTGGATGATTTTATAATTATATTTGGTTGAGAGCTGTCTGAAAATTCTATCTTGGTCCTAGTGAACTATTGGATACTTATGGCTGTATGTGTCCCTTTTGGGAGCTGTATTCAGCCTTTAGTGAGATGTCAAGGGTTTTTTTTTAGTTTGTGAAAATATTTCTTATTTTCGTTTTCAGTTTTCATTTCTTGAAACACTAAAAACATCTTTTTGATGCTTTTAAATTTGGGTCTATTTTAATAAATGTTTTCAAGAAAACGTTTTTGTTAAACCTAACTAAACGCATTTTCAAGTCAATTTTCTATTTTCAATGAAAATTAAAACAGGAAATACTCAAATCAAACAGGCGTTAAAATTCCATTTTGGTGTAGTTGTCCAAGGAAAGCTTTCGCAAATAAGGTTTGAGCAACAATTGGCCAATTGCAGCCAATTCTGCATTCAACCATTTGCAAAATGCTATGTAATATTGATGTATGGCAAATCAGTTCTAAGTGTGTTTTGTACATCCTCGTACTAGAAGGTTATTTATCTCCATGCTTCACTATCCAAGAAGTGATCGAACAATTTTATCATCAAGTGGCCTCGTTCTAGACAGTATAAGGTTTTGAATGAGATAACAGTCTCCACCCCTATTTAAAAAGGGAAATCTAATAATCTGCTGTCTCAACAAAGCCATGGCACAAATTGCCAGGGCTGTGCACTCTCTATATTGTCTTTGCATCCTATTCAAAAGCTTTCTCATGTTCCATTTCTGGTCTTTCTTGGATGATGCTAATGATTTTGACTTTTGTTTGACATAGATTTGTCTTTCTTATTAAGTTGATGTTAATGACTGTGTTTTAAAAAAAAAAAAAAAAGAACAAGGAAAACACATAAGATAGAAAAATAAATACTCAATTCACCCTAAAAATATTGTTAGAACGGGAGAGAGTTAAAATATGTAGAACCATTCACAAGGAGTAGAAGTCGAACTATTCAGAAAAATAGATTATATTATGTAATATTTGTTGTTGGTGATCAAGGAGTTGAAGGCAAATACATAAGGAAGAGAAACAAATACTCAGTTCACCCTAAAGATATTGTTAGAATGACAGGAAGTTAAGATATGTTGAACCATTAACAAGGAGAAGTCAAACTATTCCTAGCTTTCTAACAATTTTTTTAGGTTGAATTGAATATTTAGTTTTCTTTCTTATGTGTTTGCCTTGTTCTTTTTTTATTTTTTATTTGTTATTAAATAATTATTGTTAAAGTTATTAGGCTGTTAATAAATAAGTGACGTGATATTAGACAAGGATGTTAGTATATTAGTTTGATTAGGAGAGTTAGTTCATTTATTTTTTATTCTGCTTATAAATAGCAACGATGTATGTATCTTTTTTTGATGCTAAGAGGGAAATAAACATCTTCAGCGGTGCTTTCGGTCTTCTTCCTTGTTATATGCTTTCAAGTTTTAACTATCATATAGAGTTCTAGGCTTTTAGCTAAAAAGAAAAAAGAGGGGAGGAAGAAAAATTCTGTGGTGTTAGCCTGTTTTACATTGTTCCTTGTTATCACTAGCTTTCTTCTTTAAGCTATTGTCTGAAGCGGTAGATTTAGACCTGAGGAAACTCATTGGAAAATGTTAAAAAGAAGAGAATGATTACAAGGAAGGTACTTCATATAACATTGTGAGCCTGTGATTGCCAGGCTCACGTTTGATATGACAAGGGAATCATTCATCATTTAAAACTGAGCCACAAGATGATGTTTAATAAAATTAGTTATGGTTACTGTTAGTGTATTTCATGTACATGGTAGGCTGAAGGGATCAAATTTGATGCTTGTGGCTGCAATGTTTTTTACAAGGAGGCCTGCTGGCCTCTCAATAATCCATACTTTTACATCAATGACTATATTATGCAGTGCTGAAAGAAAAACACAAAAGATGCAATGGCCTTCTATTCGACTAATTGTAAATTGTAAAATTTCCCTAATGCTGCTGTTGCTTCCCTGATTCTCATTTGCTGGGCTGTGTTCTTGAGGTTGCTTGGGTAGTTTAGCATTCATATTTTACCAACTTGATTGTATTGTTAGTTAATATATCACATTCCTTGGTAAAATATATGTAAAACAAGCTGTTGCTGTAATAACCTTTATGTGCATGTTAAGATTTCTTCTTTTATTTTCCATTTTAACATATTTTTGTCGAGTAACTTTTTTTTTCTTCTATTGCAGGAGGTTGATATTCGATTTGCGGTTCCTTTGGGGTTTTGTCGTTCTGCACTGAACCTTGGGATCTCTGCTGGTGTCATTTTTCCATGGGGCCATGGGTTCTTGAACAAACCTTCTCCCCTGCCTGAAAGATTTTTCTTGGGCGGCGATTTCTCTCCAGTTTGCACCCTAGGAGGGCCAACAACATTATGGGGATTCAGGACAAGGGCATTAGGCCCTAGTGAACCACAAAGGCAAAGTAGTGGTGGAATTAGTGATGACAATGCTGATTCCTCTAAAAGGGACTTCATCGGAGGAGATCTTGCTGTTACTGCTTTTGCAGACCTCTCCTTTGATCTTCCAATTAGCTGGTTAAGAGAGCATGGAATCCATGGACATGTTTTTGCTGGTGCTGGGAATATTGGCAAGTTAACTGAGAACAAGTACAGGCAGTTCTCTCCTAAAAAATTTTTGGAATCATTTCGAACATCTGTGGGATGTGGAATTGTTATTCCTACAAAAATCTTCCGCCTAGAGGTCAGCTTCTGTTTTATGTTCATTACATTAAAATTAGCACAGGTCAGACTAACCAAAATGGGGAAGTTTGGATGTTAATGTTTATATGGGGACTTTGGGGTAATTTCTGCCTCAAAATCTTGTCCATGCTCTATTTTTTATGTATTTGCAATTGAGGATTTAGGGTAAGACTTCTGAACTGAGCTTAATATTTGGTTATAATACTATCTGCATGAAATGCTATTGTATTTTTTGAATTAAAGTTGTAATGTGAACCCAAGTCAGTAAACAAGCCGTTATAACAGTAAGGCTGGCATTGTGTATTGAAGTAGTCATCTCTCTGCACCATCTCTCAGGGATGATGCTAGTTATGCACCGATACTTTCTAGGATTTCTTGACTGACATGCTTCACATTTGTTTCAGGGTAACTACTACTACATACTCAGGCAGCACGAGCATGATCGTGGAAAGACTGGATTCAGGTTCAGCTTCTCTGCTCCTTCATAGAGGCTTATAGTATAGCTGATATTTATTTGGCAATCTGAGTTTGACACAGCACACTAAGGCAACTGAGATTTCAATTTTGGTAATTTTCCCCCCCTTTTCTTGGCTGCTGTCCCAGCATGGACAGTTCTATATCTTCATTCTCTTCTAGTTTTAAATTCTGACTGAAAATAAAGAAACATTGACCTTTGAGTTCCATTATAATAGCTGATGCTCCTGGCATAGCAAAATTGTATGAAAGACGATTTCACACTCTCATGTGCTGTTAGGAATAAGGCCTTGATTGGCAGTTAGAATTCACGAACTTAGTTTGGTCTCCATAAAAAAGAAAACACTTTATATTGCAAATGGCTCCCCACTCCCCCTAGATTCGTAGAGAGCACCTGTATGGAGATTTCTGCATATTATGTGATATTGTATTTCCTCAAGAAATCAGTCAATTATTTGAGAAAATTTTTTAATGGTTTTTCAGTGTTTTACGGAAACTTGCCAACCTAGTTTGGTATATTTCACTGGATCAAAACTTGATCGCTGTCCATGAAAATTATCAGTTGTTCTTTCATTTGATGTAGAAGATTGCAACTTCTATAGGAAAATATATGAAATTTGAACTGGAACGAAATAGAGAGAGAAAAAAAAAAAAGGAAGGGGGGGGGGGGGGGCGGATACTTATAAATTTAATCAATCACTTCTATAATTTATTTGTCTCTGATGTACACCAAATATTTATGTGACTAGCTACGTAAACTATGATTGTGAATATACCATTTAGAGTCAATATTCATCAGCCAAACGAATCCCTTGTGACAAGAATTAGTATTAAGAGATGTTTGAGGGAGATTCTACCAGGTTGATGAAGAACATTCGGAGCAAAAACAATAGCACTGAGGAAGGGCCAACTTCAGGTATATATATATATAGATTAATATTTAAGTTAGTCCCTTTTTTCGGCCTCAATGATTTAAGTTAATCCTGGAAATTTGCATCAAATGACATGAATACAAGATGATGGTTTATGCCTTTAGGGGATAGCTTGAAAAATATTCTTACAAATCCAGGAAGTGGAGCCAATATTTTAAATCTCTGAAAGGAGACAGTTCTAGCAAAGACATTAAGTGTACGTATTCCAGAGATATAACACTAATGGTGATCAGATGTGTCAGGAATCTGAGGATAACTTTGATAGGTACTGGCAATGGGTCTTCCGTTACGGGGTAATTGGGGAATTTTAGGAGATCAGGTGGTTAGAATAAAAGACAAAAAATAGGGCTGAGGTGGCCGGGCAGAAGTTGAGTATATATAGGATAGGGGGCTGGTGGTGGGAGGCATGCAGAATCTTTATTGTGAGTGGTGTGTAGGAGCTTCCTTGCTCTGGCAAGAGCACTTGTGCTCTGGTATAGGAGACTTGTCTCTGGTGTATTTCTTTTCTTGCTATTTGGTTTCCCTGAGTCGTTCTGTATTTCCTTCTGTTTTAGTAATATAACCTCAGTTTCATCTTCGATAACAATCTGGTTCCTATCAAACTTCGAGTTTGATGGGGTTCTTCTACTAGGAAGTCATCATTCTCGTAATTGGTTGGGATACAAAAAACTTCAAATTGCTTTACCTAGTTTTTCAGTTTCAGATATTTTTTAGTGTTATCTTGAATGTTTCTCTTCATAGATAAATATTTTAACCTTGGATGACAGAGAAGAACGAAGAGAGCATATTAAGCTCCTCAATGTTGACCCGGACCCGTTTAACTAACCAAGACCAACCACCTTTCAACTCTTAATTAACTCAACGATATTAGCCTATGGTTAAATTTGGTTAGGCCAAAATTTTTAACCTATATTAAAAAAAAAATTATATGGGTTTACTCATGGTTATCCATTTAATACAAATTCTATTGTCGTACTAAAGTATTGCACCTCATTGAGGTTGGAAACTTATATATTCTAACTTATTGTTTAGGTTAGATATGACCTTAAAAAATAGGTCACAATTCAATTAATAACTCAAAAAGAGTCATAAGTGATTATATATGTCATATTTATTTAATAAGTTTGAACTAACCTAAATTCAACTCACCATACCATTTGTTACCTAGAATTGATCTTTTGCTGATGGCGCCAATTGAGAGGATAGTTTCATATCATAGTTGTTTCATTTTGATCAGACAGCCACAATCAAAGTAAAAAAAAAAAAAGAGAGAAAAAAGTGTTTTTTGTCTTGTTATTTTAATTCTTTTCTCCTTTCACGATTAAAATCAGACAACTACGATGTAGAATTGTCTTTTGCAATTGATGTCACCAACTACAGAGAACTTGTTCTGTTTGCTACTCCTGGAACAGACATAAAAGATAAAAAACACACTTGTATAACTATAAAACCATTTCCTTGATGTCAAGGTACAACGCGTATGCTACCAAATGGCAACAGTCTGGGAAGAGACAGAATGGAAGTTACGATTCCTTTACACCCTGCATTATCACTGAGGTATTACTTAGATTGGTGATAAGTGCCAAGTATTGACCAGAAAGTAAAGGAAAAAACATGCTTGAAAGCAGCATTATATACAGTAAGCAGTAAGGTATGGAAGCACAGTGCGTAGAAAAGAGTCTGCAAGAAGCTTGTATGCAGCTTGGGTAATGGGTAGGGTGCATGGCATCCCAAGACACATGCTTAGACCGATCTGTGTAATTTAGGCCAACCGCAACGCTCGTTGGACCCATCTCCACTAGCCTTGTCCCACACCATCCTTCCTTTGTTTTTGAAAACCCTTCACAATTCAAAAATCAACAACCCAACATATATTATACACCATAAAAACCACCTAATTATATACAGGGATTGGGTTGGATAGATTTTAGAAATCGTACCAACTAAAAAGTGACAGGTTGGTTTGGTTTAAATAGAGATATTTTTACTCAATTAACTTGAATCAATCTAATCCTTTGTCAAATGGATTAGTTTGTTTTGGGTTTATGGGTTTTTTTTTGAATGGTAGACTTGAGCTAAAATGCTAAAATTAAAAATGAACAAAAAATAATAGAATTGGATTTTACATAGTTATATGTTTTAGAAAAAAATTTCACCTATAATTTGATATTGAGTTAATTTTTTCTTTTGGTGTTTATTAAAACTAGGATGAAAGGTGGAATAATAAATTTTTAAATGAAAAGACTAGTGGTTTAATAAATAATTAAGATGGTAGATATTATATGGAGTACTATACATTATTATTGAGATAGAAATGTTGCAAAAAAGAAAAAAATTAAATAGTATGCTAATTAAATTTTAAGTACTTTACATAACATAAGTATATAGCATAGAAGTACTATAGTAAAAATAAATTTGGTGAGTTTATGAGTTGATTTAGGTTCAGCATGTTGAAAAAATAAAACCGAACCAACCTTCATCCCAACCTAATCATACAGGTCGATTTGGATCAAGTAGGTTGGCAAATTGACTTAATCTAATGTATACCCTTAATTATATATACATAGAGGAAGGGTTACACTTACAAGAAATGCCACTTTCAGTCATTAGAAATTGGCTTTTCATGATGTCAAATACCTTAAACAATCATTTTTGAATGTCGTCGCTAAAAAGTAAACTCTTTACTAACAACCAATGTTAAGAAAATCGGACTGGACCGGTCGGTTTGACCAAAAAATTGACAAATCGGCCAATCTACTGATCTAGCATGTGGCTAAAAATTAGATTGGCTTGACCGGCTTGATCGAAAAATCGACGAACTGGTCAGTCATTCGGTCCAAAACATGGTTGAAAACTAGAGGGAGATTGAACTAGTAAACTAGTCTAAAATCGAAAAAATCAGCCAGTTGATCGATTTTTTGGTTTTGCTCCCAAAATCTATACAGAAAAAATTGAAGAAGAAGAAGAACAACAACAATAAAAAACGTCGAGCTAATCTATCTCACGTGACCAAAAGAAAATATATTTGAAATCGAAATAAGCTAAAGAAGAAATGTTGAAGTAAAGCATGGAGAAGACTTTGAAAATCAGAATTTCCTTCTTCTCATTTTCACCCATGATTTCCTTCTTCTCTTCTTGAAGCAGCTGAGCACGCCAATGGTGAGTTGGTGACCGCTCAGGATTGTTTATTAAAGGGTTTTTATTTTTTCAAAGAAGTAAAAACGCCTTAGACTCTATTTAGTAAAATTAGGATTGGATTAGAAGTATTCGATAAAAATAACTGTTTAAATAGCTGAAAAGTATAAAATGACATAAAAAGACATATTTTTTAATTTCAAAATAATATAAATAAACATATCATTTTTGTTTTCAATTAAATTAATTTAAATTATTATATATATAAAATTCATTAAAAATATATATTTATATATTTTATTATATATAATAAAATGTATTTACATATTTTATTATATTTATATATAAGGGTATAATGGGTATTTTAATAAAATAATAAGGGTAAAAAGAAAAGAAAAATATATAAACTATAAGCTACTCAAAGTAGCTTATTAAAATAAACTATAAACTACTAAAATAAGCTCGTTTATCAAATATTTTTAACGAGCTTATATGCTAGTCTAACAAATAAGTGATAGACTAGCTTATAAGCTATAAGATTATTGCGCGGAACACGGCCTTAAAAGGTGCACTACCTCTCTCTTTTCTTTTCTTTTTATCTTTTGGTTTTTGACTTTTGGTTAAAATGTATTATTTTTTCATCCCAATCAAAGAAATTTAAATTAATATAATAAAAATATTTTAAAAAATATATTTGCACAAGTATACACTCGCAAACTCCCCAAGAATTCTACATTTTATTCATTCTCCAACTTTTTATTGTTGTTAATTTATGCACAACTCTCAGGGGCCTTTTTAAAAGAATTTCAAAAGAAAAAAGTCAGAAAATTGTGAAGCAAATATTTCATGAAAATATAACTACTCAAAAAATTTGATGATATGTAATTATATATATAGTATTTTAGTATTTTTAATTATATATATTTTATTTTTTAATATTTTTAAAATATCACTAATTTAATCGTAGTTTAATTATAATTTAACCATTGACTTTCAAACTAATGTTTCTATTGATTCAAGGATAGATTTAATTTTTAAAATCTTGCTAACAACTTGTTTTCATTGTCCGTATATCTTGTTACTGGAAATTTTAATGCGTCCAAAAAGAAGACTTAAAGGGACAATTTAGGAAGAAAAGTAAAAGGATTTATTGAACTTTGGGTCAAACTTTCAATTGAAAAAAAAAAGTTTTGAACTTTTTAGCCTTTAAAAGATAGGTCTTTCATCTTGTTTCTCACCAGTGGTAAGTGTCAGCTCTCTTGCCATATTATGCTTTCCAATGTGTACAAATTTTTTAGGATTTGGCTACGAGAAGATTGACCTATATTTTTGGAGGTCGATTTTTTCTCACTCACTCTCGTTTTGTTTTTTTATAATGGTTAGCTTTTTTTACCAGCCACGCCTTCCAAGAAAAAATGGAAATGGGTGGAAGTCGATCTTCCCATAAATTTTTTTAATTTTTTAAGGTTTAGTTATCAGGAGCTCGACGTCGAGCATTTTGACCATTTATCTAATTTTTGAGATCTGTTTCTTCTTTTTTTTGTGTATATATTATTTTAATATAAAAAATTACTTTAATCTTTAGATGAAATGACTTCAAGATATGTTTTTTTTTGTCTATTTTCATTCCTCCAGACCCACATGTGGTTGAGACCCTCTCAACTCTAGCTTTCCAACGTCTTTCTGGCCACAAAGCTGACGCCGGCCTTGAACAGTCGTTGACCCAGTTCATATCTCCTTTTCCCTTTTGTTGTTGACTCTTGTCTCTCGGTCTGCATTCTCAGGTCAGTTGCGTTGACCCATACACACTGGGACGCTATCACCGCTGACAGACTGTCTCAGCTAGACCATCTAGACGTTTTGGCCATTATAAAAATCCCGACTCTACATGTAGTGAAAACTACAGAAATCTACCTAAGGAACTCAGAATCAATTCACTTCCTATGCTCCGTTCTTCAGAGGGTTGTTATGTTCTCTACAAGATACCAAGCTACTTATAGCAAATGGAGAAATCAATAATGAAGTAGTGAGGAAAATGATGTTTTAGTAATGGAGGTGAGATACTTGACCGTATAGTGATAAACCCAGAAAAAAAAAGTGAATGACAACCAATTGTATTAAGATACCGAAGAAATGGTGATTTATTATTGAAATGTTTACTTTTAATCATTTTAAAATGTTTACTTTTAATCACTTATTGTTCAGATTAGCTTGTGAAACTGCCATTGTATGTCAAAGCATCTTCCTTTCTCACTTACTATCACCTTCGTGATAGCGAGAGACGATCAACTCATAACAATAAAACAGTTTTAAGGTAAAGCATGCACTGTGAAGCCCCATTAATTACTATATAAAAGTGTAGTTGTGGTGGGATGATTTGTCTCTCTTTGTATTGTGGCTGTTGAAATGAAGGGGTGACTCATATGCAATCCAATGCTATAAAAGGCGAAATTCTCGGCAACTAACACTCCCACTAAAGTTTAAACAATTCCTATATATATGTTTTCATCAGCATCATTGGGCTGTATTATATATGCCTCGTGCCACACTAGAAACTTATAGATATATATATATATATATGTTCACTCTGATGTTGTGGTTGCAATAATCCATAGCCTATAATCTTTATTCAATTCAGGTATGCATAAATGTTCTTGGTGGGAACTACATATGACGAGTCCGAAAGCAAAAGTGAATGAGATATACATAGCCCCCAATTAAAAGATTTTGTTTATATATATACATACTCATTCTACAACATTTTGTTATGCCCTGGTCACATGTTGTAATTTTGTTTGACTAGTAGTTGAAGTGTGGGGGGAATTGGGAGTGAGCCATTTGCGCTCAAATAGTCTTTTTTTAAGCTTTTGATCACTTGCAGATAAGATAATCAAGCCACCATTCAGCGTAAGAATTCTGTCCTCTTGGTCTCAAAAATACTTACACAGTGACTATTCATACAAAAAATGTATTATACTCCATACAATTGATTGTTTTCACAATGTCAAAAAAATGAAGTATACCAAAAATAAATCCAATATCCAATCATATCTTGATACATCCCACCCATTTTCACCTGCAAAAAATGAAAAATATCTCTTGGCATTATAACTTAAAACAAATAATTTATATTATATTTAAACAATTTGATGGCATAATCACCTTAATCTTTTAAACTATTTTGCTCATGACTATCCACTTGAATTTGGTTAAAATAATGAGGAGCCTGGACACAATGCAACAACAAAATCAATTAACAAATTTTAAAACAAAGAGAATGTGAACAAGCTATGAAAAAAAAAAGGTGTAACAGTGATAACTAACCTTGTTAATTTGTTATTGTGGATAGAAAATGTCACTATCTTGATAATCTACTTGATTGCTCATTCCATCATTAGAATAAGGAGACATTGCAGTTGGCCAGTACTATTTTAATAGTATACAAATTTTAAATTAGGAAAAATACCACAATTATTTTAAAATATTAAACAAAATCGTGTATGTACATTCAAAGGCTTTAGTAGGACCATTGACATATTGAGATTGAGAAGATCCTTGAGATTTTCCTTCTTTATCATGAGTCATGGGAAGTAATATATGTGATGGCTGTTAAAACAAACGAAAAGATAAAAATTAAAGAATATTTCCCTGTGCAATTCAATAGTAATGAGGAGAATAACATGAAAAAAAATTTACTATGCATTGTTTTATCACATACCACATTGGATGGAAGAGATTCATTTATTACTTGTGAAATGTGTGAACAATCCCTAAAAATAAACAACAAGCCCACAATTAGAGGGAAAGAAACATTCAGACATAGATGTTAAAATTGCAAAGTTTCAAAATATATACCAATTTTGTGTTGCTATCTCTTCGCATGTAAAAGTAGCATCTTTTGCCATTTTCTTGCTCGACCATTGAGAAATACTTGTAGTCTTACTTTTTGCTTTGATGTCAAGGAATGATTTTTACTTTTTTGGTCTTCCTTGATGACTTGTGATTGAAGGATCAAGTATAGGATTCAATGACTTTGAAGCAACTTCTAGTTTTTGAACTTTCGATTGTTCCATAGAAGTCATGTTTTTTTAGTGCACATTCAACATCTCTCAATGTCTTATGTAAACCATCAATTGCTATGTTATACACATGTCGTTTCAGTGAAGCTTTAGCTGCAATATTGTTGGCTTTGTAACAAATGTTATTGAAGCAAATTGTTACTGGTACACAACAAGCATCTTGTATTTTATTACCTTGTTTATCCACAACAACTCCTGAATTTGCATCCATTGTCCACCTTTTCAATATGCATTGTGGTGGAATACTTTGAATATCAAGAACAAGAAATATTTTCAGTATATGCCTACACAAATAAGCTGCAAATTCAAAAAGCTTACATGTGCATTTGACATTATGAGTCGGATGATCAAATGTAACAATCCGACATGCTTGCTTATCTTTTTTCCACACAAAAAAAGTTAAAATATTTTCTGACATTGCATTTAATTCATGATGATAGGAAAGACCATTCACAAACTCTTCTTGAAACATTTCAAATATTCTTTTGGTATAGATTTTGGAAGCCTCTTCAATTATATTCTTTTCAACTCTCATCATTGGCCTTTTAATATTTGTTTCAAAGTCTGCATCATTTTCTTGATCCTTTCTAGGTTCAACAACTTTTCCATATTGTTGTACAAATTCATACAAAGGCAAGCTTTTTTTCAAATATCCATCAAAATAAGAATTGATGCCTTTAATTCTTTGTGTGCTATACGTAGATACACAGAATATATGACGAGAATATACTGATGCCCATTTGCTCCCCTTTTGGTATAGCTTTATCAACCATTCATTATCCCTCAAATTATATGTGTTAAGCATCTTTTGCCATTGAGCCTCAAACTCCCCTATAGTCTCAAAACCATATAAAAATTCTTCGAAATCATTTTTAAATCTTTTTTGAGAGTTAAAAACATGACCAATGCATTACACATAATGTGCCATGCACAAAAATGATGTTGAGCATTGGGCAAAATTTGTGATATTGCTCCTCCAAATAACTCCAGGCACTTTACCTTCCATTGCTTTCATCCAAGTCATCATCACCCAAGCAAATGACTCCTCTGTCTCATCAAAAAGTAATGCACCACCAAATATTATAGTTTGATAATGATGATTAACCTCTATGATTGGAGCAAATGGCATACCATAATGATTAGTTAGATATATAGGATCAAAACAAACTACATCTCCAAAGTAATGGTAAACCATCCTTGACTTAGCATCAGTCCAAAAAAAATTTGTCATATGGCCTTTGGAATCAACTTGAATAGAATTAAAAAAAAAAGAAAGATTATCTATTTCCTACATATCCAAAGTAATGGTAAACCATCCTTGACTTAGCATCAGTCCAAAAAAAATTTGTCATATAGCCTTCGGAATCAACTTGAACAGAATAAAAAAAAAGATTATCTATTTTTTGTTTCTCTAAATAATCAAGAACAACTGTAACATCTCTATTTGAAAGTTCTTTTTTGTGTCTATTGCTTAGAAATTTTATAGCATATTTTGTCTTGAACCCAAGATTTTTAGAGCCTCCAGCTTCAAGTGATAGAAAACTCATCATAAGATTTGTTCGAATTCCAGCAGAGTGCATATTTTTTATCACTTTAGCATGACCATCACTTATATTTCTATGTGATCGAAAATTGTGAATTTTGCTCGGAGTTACTGAAGCATGGTTATGCTCTTCAACCACATGAGACACTATCGAATTCCCATTCTTCTCCTTTTTTTTATTGCTATCATTGCTTTACAATTTGTTCTTAAGTTTCCATGGATTCTTTGAACCTATTCATATTTCCTTTTACAATTTCACATTCTTTGAAATATACAATAAAAGTTTCTTCCAATGATATCTCCAGTTCCTTGAGAATTGCGAGTTGAATGTCTTTTCATCCTAATTCCTAAACTTCTAGCATAAGAGTTATAATAACTATATGCATCTTCATGAGATTCAAATTCCATACCAACATATGGGCATGTAACATCATTTTTTTTACTTTATCTATCTCTTCATGAAAGCCTTCACCATTTTCCTTTCTATTCTCGTCACATTCTTTGTTTTCAAAAGAGTTGTAATTCAAACTATTGTCCTCATCCATTTTTGTGCCACCTATAACGACAAATAGTTTTATATTGACTAATTCATCATTATAACATTTCTATATTATTTTGATCAAATCAATTGGTTCATACAAAAATATTAGGATGTTGGTATGTTATGCTAAGATTAAAGTGAAAAGTGAAAAAAAAAAAGAGTTTTAAAAGTTAAAAAAAAAGACGATGTTAATGTTCTATCATGTAATGAAATATTAGTCAAGTTAAATGAAACAAACAAGTTAAAGTTGTGTAAACCAACAAGCCGCTGTGAATGAAACAAACATATTAGTCAAGTTAAAGTTCTATCATACCAAGGGCCCCGTTTAGCTCCAAATCCCACAATTTTTGTTTTTTTTGTTTTTCACTCTCCATCTCTTTCTTCCTTTTCCTCCAAATCTCAGAACATTTCTGAGAGACAATATAAACGAATAAAAGACAGGAGTCAAGAAACGAAAGGGAAAATGAGAGATGGAATTGACCTGAGGGTCGACGACTGTTCATGGCCGACGTTAGCTTCGTGGCTAGAAAGTCATTGGAAAGTTGGAGTTGAGAGGGTCTCAGTAAAATGAGGGTTGAAATTAGACAAAAAAAATTGTATCTTGGTGCCATTTCATCTGGAAAGTAAATTAATTTTTAATATCAAAATAATATATATGAAAAAAAGTGGCACAGATCTCGAAAATTAGATAAACGGTCAGGATGCTCGACCTTCAAAGAGGTCGAGCTCCTAATAGCTAAACCTAATTTTTTATCACTTGAAACTAATTATTCAATCTAACGTTGGAGAGTCTAAACATGCCCAAAAAAAACCATTATGAAGAAAACTAAACAAAATAACTTATTTTTTAAATGTTAAAAGCTAAGTTAGACCTAATTAATAAATTTATAAAAGATGTACTTGTGGCATATAGAATTAAGTTTTTTTTTTCTTTTTCAATGTTAAATAAAAGGTGTAGTTTGCAAACTGTGATTGTTAAATATAAAAAAGAAAACAAAAATTGAAGAAAAAAAGTTAATATTGAAATTCAATTCAATAATATAAGAACTGTCCACTACATACCCTTTCCTTCACAATTAAGAACTTGATGTCAATATGTTTCGATTTAGTCGAGTTCTTATTGTTGTAGGAGTATAAAATGGCTGATTTGTTGTCACAATATATCTTTAGTGGTCTTTCAATTCCTTTTACAATTTGCAGTCCAGTGACAAAATTTCTCAACTAAATCCCATGGTTGGATGCCATAACATGCCACAAATTTTACAGCCATGGTGGAAGAATGTATAAGTTTTTGCTTGGCACTATGCCAAGAAACTACTCCACCAGCCAACAAATAGATGTAGCTTGATGTAGATTTCCTATTATCTTCTATCTAGCAAAGTTGGATTTAGAATACCCAATGATCTCCAAATGGTTTGACCTCTTATATGTGAGCATATAATCTCTTGTTTTCTTCAAATGTCTCATTACCCCTTTGGCTACTTTCCAGTGATCCATACCT
The DNA here is from genome assembly GCA_037074585.1 of Biancaea sappan. Taxonomy (NCBI): domain Eukaryota; kingdom Viridiplantae; phylum Streptophyta; class Magnoliopsida; order Fabales; family Fabaceae; genus Biancaea; species Biancaea sappan. Next base: position 30,990,220 of record CM073494.1, on the reverse strand, counting down.
GGATTGCTTAAATATCTACATAACATGACAACTATGTATGCTATATCCGGGCGCGTATAAACTTGAAGGTATATTAGACTTCCTATAGCTAATGAATAAGGAATCTTTTGCATTTCCTGTATCTCAAGATTAACTTTATAGTATTGACTGAGACTGAACTTGTCTCCCTTAGCGACTAGGGTGTCACTTAATTTGCAATCTTGTAGGCTAAATCTTTTAAGGACTATCAATGTAGCTCCTCTGTGTTAATCCTAGAATACCTCAAGATCGATCCTGATGTATCTGGGTTCCTAATACAAAGGAGGCATTACCAAGATCTTTCATCTCAAAATTTTTTGATAGAAATTTCTTAGTTTCATGTATCATATCATTATCATTAGTGGCTAATAATATGTCATCAACATAAAGACTGGGAAAATATACCTGCTCCCACTAAATTTGTGATATACACAATCGTTAAAAAGATTCATTTCAAAACCAAATGAGATAATTACTTGATGAAATTTATGGTATCATTGACAGGATGCCTATTTTAGCTCATAGATGGATTTTGTCAATATGCAAACCATCTTTTTGGGTCTCCAACCACAAAGTTTTCTGGTGGCACTATACAAATTGTTTCATCAATGTCTCCATTGAGAAATGTTGTCTTAACATCCATCTAATGAAGCTCTAAATCATAATGTGTAATAAGGACCATGACTGTCCTAAAGGAGTCCTTCAATGAAACCAAAGAGAATGTCTCTTTAAAGTCAATCCCTTCCTTTTGAGTATGGCCTTTAGCTACAAGACGTGTCTTATACCTCTCCACATTACCTTTTGAATCTCGTTTGGTCTTAAATATCCATTTTCAACCAATGAGTTTTGCTTTTTCCGGTAATGGGACAAGTTTTCAAACTTTATTCTCTTGCATAGACTTGTAATCTTCATTCATTGCTTCAATCTACTTTTCTGAATTAGAACCTTGTATGGCTTGATGGACGTTGACATGATCATCCTCTATCATACCACCATTTTCCTCATGTTCCTAAAGAAACACCGCATAATCATTCTGAATAGTATTTCTTCTTTCTCTAATGGATCGCCGCAAAGGCACTTGTTCTTATTGCATCGATTCTTGAGGATGTTGGGTTTGCTCCTCAAGTTACTCCTTTGGAACAACTTTCTCATCTAGAATAGGGGTTTGAACAACAATGTCTTATTGAGGTTTCAGATTTGCTTCATTAGAAGGAACTATATGAATTAGTTTAGGAATTGAAACTGATTCATCCTAAAAAACAAAGTCTCTAATCTTATTTCTCCCCTCAAACTCAATATCCTCAAAAAAATATAGTAGTACCCCTTTCAAAAATTGTCTTAGATTTGGAATCATAAAATTTATACCCTCTAGATTGCTCAAAGTAGCTAATAAAGTAACTACTTACTATTTTGGGTTCCAATTTCCTTTCATTTGGCCTATAAGGCCATACCTCAACTGGACAACTTCAAACATGGAAATGCCTTAGACTCAGACTAGACTTTCAGCCTACCCAAAGCTCATAAGATGTTTTAATAGTTGTTTTAGTTGGCACCCTGTTAAGAATGTAAGCTGCAATCTTTATTGCTTTACCCCAAAGGAACTCTGGTAAAGTTGAATGGCATATCATGCTCCTTACTATATCCTCAAGAATCTAGTTCCTTCGCTCAACTACACCATTTATACTAGGTGAACCTGGCATGGTGTACTTGGAATGACCCTACATTCTTTATAGTATTTGGCAAAAGGCCCTGGACATTATTCACTGGAATTGTCTGACCTACCATAGTATTCACCACCACGATCAGATCTGACACTCTTTGTAATAAGTCGAGTCAGCATAAATTTGTGTGAAGGATTTTCTTTGGGCGTGCCCAAAATTTTTGAAGTTTTGAGAAAGTCTGTGGGCTCTAGAGGCTATTCAACAAAGGAGTACATGCTCGCAATGTGCATGGGGGCAAATGTGGAGACCAGTAATAGCTATATCTATGGGAAATTTCTGAGGAGGGACCTATCTGTAATACTAAAGGAGATAGGTGATCAGGAGAAAAGTTGGTAAAATGTGGTTTTGGAGTGTGGTGGAGATAGTGGTGGAGGCATGGAATTATGTAGGATACATCGGGAGGATGGGTTTTCCTATTCGAGGAAACCTTCTATGCTCGTGGGTTGTGAGAGGGACTAAAGTGAAAATGAGGGATTCTTTATGTATTAATTATAGAAAATGGAGTTTAAAGTAATAATGAGAGTACCGGGCGAAGTAACTTAATTCACCAAGTCGGGATATGTGAGATAAATAATTTAATTGGACACCTAATGTTACCCCAAACTCTAACTTTGATGAAGGAGTTACAAACTTGTAAATTTACAAGCAATGAGTTAAGGGGTATATACTCAGACACATGCCCCTCCTTGGTTAGAAAAGAAGCACACCCCTCTCTTCTATTTCATCTTCCTTCTTCCTTTCTCCCACAAAACCCACCAACACCAATGACTATGGTGATTTTTGATGAGCCACTGAACTCCGGTGACCTCCTCCACCATTAAAGAAGAGTTTAAGTTGAGGTAAGGGCAAATTTTCCTCTCTATTTCGTCATTTTTGTTTTTCTCAAACCCTAGAGTAATTCTAAAGGAAATCTTTACATTGGTAGCATCTAATGCTCCCAAACCACCTTTCTTTCATTTCTTAAAGTTAGGGAGTTAATGTTTAGGAGAAGAATGAGTTGAAAGGGGAGAAATCAGATAGAAATGAGTTGAAAAGGAAGAAATCAGATTGAAGGTTGGCTAAACAAGAAAAAGTTTAAGTTTGAAATTGATTATGGCAATTTTTGTTTTAATCTTATTTAATGCTTGGTTGGGGTGTGTTTGGGAAGTTTTAGATTGCCTAATCTTGTTGATCATAACCCATTTGAGTTAGGATTGAGTTAAAAATGATTTTGGGATAAGTTTGTAGAGTTTAGAAATCTATTTGTTGAAATCTGTAGGTAACCAGTTGACTGTTGTAGGGAGACCAATCGACCGGCTGCTTTTGGTTCTCTCATCTAGACCTAATTGAGACACACCACTCGACTGGTAGGATAACATCGGTCAATTGGCAGCTTATGGGTTGGAATGTCAGATCTAGCAGTGACGCATTGGTTGACTGACAAGGTGACACTAGTCGACCGCCAGTTGAGAGGGCAATCGATTGGTTGTTATCAGACAACATTTGGTGTTTTGTTTGCTTCTTTTCCTTATATGTTTTCCATTCTAATTGGCTAGGATGCCTCTCCAAAGGATTCAAGCAAGGTACATCCAAACACCGTGTATTGGGATAAAATGGATAGCTTAGAGTTAAGATAAGTAAATGACCTGTTAGTTAGAGCTAAGATTTTAATTCTTGCACATTATTTCTTACTTGTGTATAAATATTGTTATGAACAATACTTATACCTATAAATGCTTGGTATTGTGATTGAGATACCATAGGGAAGGAAAAAGGAGTTTTACCATTAAGGAATTACACTTTGGCTCGTAAGAAACAAGCATGATTGCTTCGCTTGTTTCATGATTAAAGTCTACGTATATGTGGTTGCTTTGTATGCATGATAGATTATATAATATATAATAAATAATGAGGAATTGGGGAGTTGGTTGGCCTTATGCCAAGGAGATTATGTGGTCTTAGGCTATGAGCTGTATGGTCTCGTACTGTGGGAATTACTCGGCTTCATGCCAGGAGAAATAGATGTAATTAGCCTTTGGGCTTGGAAAGTCTAACGTATAGTGCATACTTTGTAATAGGCATCGTACTTTCATAGGTAACATATAAATTATACGATTATGTGATGATGCAGTGCAAACGACCTCTTGTAGTGATTATGAACACCGAGGTCCCTTGTTTAGATGTTGGAATAGTGCACTTCATGTGCCTATCTAATGATTTAGTTTAGGATTGTTATCCATGGGGTAAGCATCAACCTGCCCAACCTGATCCAACCAGCACGTTTGGGTTAGGTTATCAGGTTGGATTAGGTTGGGTCAGGTCTAATTTCTATAACCTACTGAAATTTTCAACCAACCTAACCCGCCAACTCGATAGATATATAAATATTTTTTTAACTTTTTTATTCTAGGTTTTATTCAATCTTTCTATTTAGTCGCATCTCATCTCCTTGCCATCTCTTAGTTTCTTTGTCATTTCTAGACTCCAACTCTCCTCGCCTATCTCTCTTTCTAAATTCTGAGTCTCTGTCTCTTATTCTCATATAGTCATCAGAGAAAAACGATGTTCAATAGAGGAGATCTTGAATTTCTGGAGAGGAGATGAGAGACAAAGATTCGAACTAGTACCAGACTCCAAAGGGCGAGGAGATGAGAGATAGAGAGAGATATGGTAATGATGGAGAAGGAAAGATTCTGAGATTCACAGAGGCGAGGTCGTGAAGAGATGAGTCTTCGATCCCTTCATTCGATGATTCCCTTAGAGGTTTCAGATGAGAGATAGAGATATGGCAGGCAGCAGTGATGGAAAAGGAAAATAAAGAGTGAAATGAAGAAGAAGAAGAAGAAGGGAAAAAAATCCATAAGAGGGTGATTTGGGCTGGTTCAAGTCCATCTTTAAAATTTCATCGACTCGACTCGACTTGACCTAATCCGACCCTATCATTGTTGACCGGGTCAGGTTGGAATTTCCCATAAACCTGACTTGACCCATGCTCACCCTTAGTTATCCATTCTTGAACTATTTGCACATCCTATGCGATGGTGAGCAATTCCACACCTTCGAACAAAAATGGGATATGGTGCCTTTGGGCAACAGTGCACTTGTACCCTGGGCTATAGGAGTTTAGTGAAGTTAGGTAAGGAGATATATACATAGGCCTTTCAGGTATTTGTGTCCTTTATATGTGTGTATAGTAAGGGTAATAAACATGGGGTTAGGTGACCTTACCATTGGAGATAATATCGGCCTATGAATTAAGATACAAATGGAAATCAAATGGAGATTAACTTGCCTATGTGTAAGGGGATTGATTGTCTTTGGGCATGGAGATTAACTGCCCATTGGGCATGGAGATAATATCTGTCTATGACCCGGGAGACAAATAGAAATTAAATGGATATTAACTTACCTATGTGTAAGGGAATTGAATTACCTTTGGGCATGGAGATTTATTTATCATGGGCATAGAGATAATATCGGCTTGAGATAGGAGATGATATTGGCCTGTGGATCGAGTGATATATATATATATATATAAAGGTCCTTGACTGGGAGATTATTATAGCCCTTTTTGGCTAAAGACTATTATGGTCTTTAGGACATAAGAATGTTGTCTATGTTGGATTGTTATGTATAAAAATAAGTATTAACATGTATGGTTGTAACGGAGTCCCACTAGCATATATTGCTTAACGGGGTTAGTAGTTTATGGGTTTGAGTTGTTGTTAGCCTACGGGCTAGGAGATATTGATTGACCTTCTGATTTGGAGTCAGTAAACTAGCTTAGGCCTGGAGATATAGACTCAATGTCAAGTATGTATGAGTGAATATTAAGAAGTCACCATACTAGAGATCAAATTTTGCCCTGAGTACTTAGGATGTTTATTTAGAACTACTACTGGGTTGTTTTTACACCTTTAGTTAGTATGTATTCCAAAGTAAGATTTACTTAATCAACTTTTATTGTGGAGACAATGAACTAAGCGGGGGTAAGGAAAAGGGATTGTCTACTCACTTAGATGTTTATCTCATTCTATTCTTGCTTTTCCTTGCAGGTTGTGTTAGTAGTGACACCGTCGCCCTTGAGGAGTAGTTGAGGTTTGAAGCTTTCTCTTCCTTCTTGCTCGAAGGTCAAAGCTTGTTAATCAGTATGTCATTGTGAGATCTGTAGTCAACTAGGACACCTAAGAGGGAGGGATTGCATGTAAGTAGTTTCTGACATGATATGTTTACTCATTATTTCTGTATATTTAATTAATCATTTATATGGTCATGCATGTCATCTGCTGTAAGGGAACTGGGAGTTAGGAGAATTAATCTTACAACATAGGAAATTAACCCTTTGTCGTGCCGATCACATGCCTAGGTTTTGGGTTGTGACACTCTTAATCCTTTTGTTGCATTGATTATTAACTTCAACCTTAAATATTTTGAACATGTCCAAAGTTTGGGACTTTTTATTAATTAGAAATAGGTAAGCATATCTAGAGTAATCATCTATAATGATACAAAATATTGTTGACTATTCCAAAAAGGTGTAGGAAATGGTCTACAAATGTTCGTATGTATCAATTCTAAGACATCAGAAGCTCTATATGCACCATATTTCTCATGTTTGGTCTGTTTACCCTTAGGGCACGTTTGGTAGCCTTCCCTATGGCTTCCAGGAAGATGGAATCTGTCCCTTTTTTCCATTGAAGATTGTTTGGTAAGTAAACATTACAATTGAGGGTCATAAAAAATGTAAGCCTGCGAAGTAGATTCTCCCTCGCACTTGTACGAATTTTTTCCTTCAAAATTTGGAAGGAAAATTGATTTTGCTTACGGAAAATAGTAATTTATCCAATTTTTTTTCCCAAAATTGCCTTGTCCTTCATTCGTGAATGTCGATTTTGTCCTCCTTGAAGCCCTAGAAGTGTTTGCTAGTGAGTGTGACAACATTGTTCTACTTTCTTCTCAATTACGCCGTTAATTCATTGTTATCTTTGCGTGTCTAATCACCTTCTCAATTTGTTGAAAGATTCGAAGATGAGATGGCGACAGAATGAAGATGTGAGAGAGAGAGAGAGAGAGAGAGATAATGAAGATGAAGATGAAGCTTCATGATAGAGAGAGACAGAGAGAGAGAGGAGATGAAAGAGAGAAGAGATGAGAGATGAGAGATAAGGAAATGAGTTTTTTATTATAAAAAACAATGTTAAATTAAGGGTAGTTAAAGGGATTATATTGAAATAAAAAATGGACTATTGAAATTTAAAAAAACAAGTTAAGGGACAAAAATAATAACTATGAATAATTAAAAAGAAATTTAAAAAATGAGAATCAAGGGTATTTTAGTAATTGCCCAATACATTCCTTACTTTTTTTCCTTAAAAAATGTACATATCAAACACATCTTTTCCTTTTTCCTTCACATACCAAACACATTTTTTCCATCTTTCCTTTCCTTTTTTCTTTTCTCTTTTTCTTTCCATCTTTCCTTTCCTTTCCTTTCCTCTACTGTGTACCAAACGGGCCCTTAATGCACTCAATACAGACACTAAAATTTGTAAAATCAATGGAATCCAAGATCCCATCTAAAACAAGATGCTCTACTCAATCTCTAGATATATGACTAGGCGTTTGTGTCATAGTGCTCCTAAATTTGTATTATCAATCTTTCGCTTAGTACTATGGGATTCAACAAGCATGATTTCATGATAAGAAGTTATTGTTTCGACCAGATAAAGATTGTCATAAACCGTAAGTGTACCAATTCCAACCCCATTTGAATTTAAAGACAACATCATTGAATTGTTTCCAAGATTATAAAAATATGCTAATTTGTCGAAATAGGAAACTGAAACTAAAATTCATCTAAAGGACGATACACCAAAAGTGTCTACTAAATCTAAGTAATATCTAGTGTACAATAACAATCTAAAATGCCCAATAGCTTCCACCTCCACCGACTCGCCATCTCCCATATAGATGCGTCTCTTAGCATCAGTTGGCTTTTGGTAGCTTAGGTAACCTTGCATTGAAACACTGATGTTAATAGTAGCATCAGAATCTAACCACCAAGTGTTTCTAGGTATTGAAGCTAAATTAACCTCAAAATAGACCAACAACAGAAAAGTACCTTTCTTTGCACGCCACTCAAGATATGCATGATATTTGGTAAAGTCCTTCTTCACATGTCCAGGCTTTAATAAAAGAAGCAAATTTTTTCACCTTTATTTTGTTCTTTTTGTGTTGGACCCTTAGCAGTTTCATTCTTCTTCTCAGTATTTATCCTTTTGCCCTTTCCTTTAGAGGTGCTAGTCAATGAGCAATTCAGTCTTATCTTGTTTCAATCTATCTTCCTCTTGCACACAAAATGAAATGAGCTTATTTAGAGACCATTTCTCTTTCTGGAAGTTATAGCTGACTTTAATCTAGTTGAATTATTCAGGAAGCAAATTTAAGACCAGATGCACAAGTACATCTTTTGATAAATCAATTTTTAAGGTCTTGAGTTTTGAAACAAGATGAGACATTTCCATACCTCATGGAAGTTAAGCTATGCAAAAGCATGCTTATTTCCACTTTATTGCTTTTAATAAAGTGTTTCTCAATTTCAGCGAGGAAATCCTTAACATTAGTGACGTCTTCAGACATCGCACCTCTAAAGGAATTTGGATTGTCGCGGTTCATGATCATTAAACTCATGTGATTTAAACAATCCCACTCCTTATAATACCACCTTTGATCAGGGTTACTTACATTAGTAAAAGAATACAGTTGTCGTTTCCTGAGTGTAAGGTGTCTAAATCCATACATCCAAGAACAATAAGAACATTATCTTTCCAATCCTTAAAGTTGGTACCATTAAGTATCATAACTAAATTCAAGTTGGCAGATATTGTTACAATAGCTGATAAAGAGAAGAAAATAAACATAATATATATGTGATCACATTATTAACCAAAGTTCAATTAACAAATTCAACATAAAAAGCATTACCCATCCCAAGATATACTACTAAAAATTCAGTGATTAGCGACAGAAAAATATGTCGCTAATTTAATAAAATTCCGTCGCAAACAGTTCTGTCACTAATATATTCATTGTAAATTTTTTGTGACAGATTGCTATCCATCACAGAATTAGTGACGAAATTTTTCTGTCGCAAATTTGAAATTTTTTATCGCTAATTAAGGCTTTTCTTGTAGTGATGTACCTAGTGCAACATTAACATCAAGTCTTTTGACAATAATATTAACTACTAGTGGTGCTCTTGTTGCAATGATCAAACATTGATAATAATGCATATCGAATAATAAAGTCATCTTTGGATGTAATTTAATGTTCACATGCACAATTTTATAATTATCATGTGTTTACCATTACATGTACACATGTAGTCCAGCCAAGTATTAACCTTTCTTTAGGCTAATTAATACCTGCATGGATTTATTTACACACAAACATTTAACATTTTTCACAAGCAATCTACATAAGAGAGGTCACTTTGGCAATTTCTTACTTCAATTAACTCAAAAAAATGTTAAACAACCTTATATTTGAATTTGTGATTGAAGAAAAATTAATTCTGAAATTTTTTTTATATCCATGTATATATATATACACCAAAAAAAAATCCAGAAGTCAAAGGAAATATTGAATATATATATATATATATATAATCAATATTAATTGACATAAACAATTATATATATATATATATATAAATATTGGTTATAAATCTAACAATATTTTAATTACATATTAATAAATATTCAATATTTAATAAAAATATGAAACCTATCAAGATCTTTTGCCACACATTCCATTCCTTTGCTGCTTAGGTAACTAAAGAAAGCCACTAATATGAAGCAATGACAATAAATTAATGGTTTTAATTTGATTGAAAATAGTGGGCCCCATGCTTGTGGAATATTAACTGTACATGTTATTAAATGTTAAACAAAATATTAACTGTACATTTTAGCCATTAGTAGGCAAAAGGTTTAGTTTGATTTGCTAAACAAAATAACTGCAGATCAGGATGACGCAGTTTGTCAAGCACGGAATGGGGGTGCCTGCTCTTTGCGCAAGAAGAGTAGGCTACTTTGTGAGTTAGTCACGGTTTTAACTGTGGCTAACAATTTTAGCCACGGTTAAAACCGTGGTGAAAGAAGAAAATTGTAGCAAAAAAAAAAATTCGTTGTTGAAAGTGGAAACAGTGGCAAAATTTTTCGCCACGGTTTCCACTTTTGACAACTGTTTCTTCTTTCACCACGGTTTTAACCGTGGCTAACTCGTAAAGTAGTCTGCTCTTCTTGTGCGAAGAGCAAGCACCCTCGATCTATTAGGCACCCAGAAAAAATACTGTACAGGTTATTTAAATATTCATTAAATATTGAATCAAAATAATGTTTAGAACCATATAAGTTATTTAAAATAATGGATACGCATTGACGAATATGAAGAAGACCACGTACTGCATAGCTGTATGAGTTATCAATATCAAGACATCTCGATACTCATTACTTACGGTTATGTCAGTTTCCAACATCAATATTTATCAAAAAGAATTAAAAATAATAATTAAAATAAAGCTATGTTCTGGGTATTCATCATATAAAGATCATGCCTTCGTCCAGAAATATAAAAAATGATATTGTAGTTTTTTTTTCTAAGTCCTTAACAAAACATAATACTTAAGCAATTGGAAAAAGCATCATCAGTGTGTTGAATCCCAATTGAATGACCACATTGACTAGATACAAAATCTATCTGAGAATCCATACTGATGAATTACAAAAATAAACCAACAATCGCACAAACTCTCAATAGATTCATTTAAATTCATTGTGAAATAAATATGAGTGGCTCTGATACCATTTGTTAGAATTTTATAAATTCTATTTTAAAATTTAACCTATGTTAATTCATGATAAAAATAAAACTGGAAGTGTACCTGATAGATCTATGGAGTTACAATCAACGAGTAACGACATTCTGATATTCCAATTATAAGTTTGCCTTAAATTTCTTTAGGTTGTCTTTGATGGGAAGAAGAAAGTGATTCACTGACAATTTGAGATTATAACCCCTTGTAAGTAACTAATAAAGTTTAATTACTTTTCAAATTTTGTGCAATTTCTAATTCTACCCCTCATCAAATTAGAAATTACACTCTAGTATCTACACTTATATATTTCATGACAATTATGCCCTAAAGCAAAAATTTACTCTCAATTAGATCACTTTTAACTTTTACTTATTTAAATGATAACCCAACACATTTTAATTTTAATTACATACAGGCCTCAATTAGATAAATAAATCTAACATAATTAATTCGATCTCTATTGTACATTTTATATGTGGCAGTTATAACTGGCAAACTGTACTTTATTTAACACTCAAAAAATAGAAAATCTGTTATGACCTATTTTCTGGGCACATGATCGGCACAATGATGAATATCCCATTACTGTAAGTGTAATATCCCAAGAATTTTTATGAATATTTAAAGTCTGATTTGAAGTTTAGTGAAAAATTTAATTATGTGAAAAATTTTATTTTTGAATTAGTGAAGAAAATGTGGGAATAGAAATTTTTATTTTAATATGGCGCCCAGGCGCCACGTGGGGCGCCTAGGCGCCGGGCATGGGTGGCGCCCAAGCGCCATAGGTGGCGCCCAGGCGCCAGGTGTACCGAAAAATTTTAGTTTATTTTTCAATCGGCCATAACTTCTTCATCCGAACTCCGTTTTGGGCAAACTTTATATCGTTGGAAAGCTCTTTAAGTCTAGTTTCCAATGGTATAAGTTTCATTTGAATATTTATTACCAGTTAGGAGTTATGATTCGAGAAGTAAGTGAAGGTCGAGAGTAGTGGTAGGAAATTTCTCTATTTCGTAACCCTGATGGTTTTTGTCTGGTTACAATAGGAATGGTCAAGGTGCAAAGTGGGAGTGCCGAGAGTGTGAAATCCAGGTGAGTGGGTTAATACTTGCTATGATTAAATATCTGTTATTGACTTTTTGCATCATAGTGGAAATATGTTGTATATCCAAGTTTGAAGAGGATGATGTGGAACGATGAGACATAAACAATTGTGGAACGTGTCTGGTAATGTATATAATTATATTTTTTTATTTTCCCATGAATGGAGGTTATATGATGGATTGTGAATGGCATGTGAACTGAGTTGAATAATTGTTCTATATTATAGGTTATGTTGTATACATGCTATGTTGCTGGAACCACATTGATTATGTTGTGGCTTGAATTGTAAATGATTGAGGATGTTTTTATATATGATTGTGATTGTGTTTGACTGGAAAGGAAAGGCATGGTGGTGCACCCCATGGAGAAATTTATGTGAAGTTATAAGGGTGGAGATTATAAATGGAGAGATAAGGGTGGATGCGGCGGGGGCCGCGGGCAACGATCCAGAGGTATTCTGGACGACCCGGTTGGTACGGGAAATTTGTGTGAAATTGATTTCACCGATTGTTGTTGTGAACTTTTGAATTATGTTGAAATGTATTTGATTTATTTGGATATTGTCGTGAAGTACTACGAATAATATCATATCATATGATGATCGATTTACGTATGATTGCTGCATGTTATCATTATGATGTATGATATTTTTTTGTCATAGTGTTGTGCTATCTACTCACTGGGCACGTGGTTTGCTCATACCCCTCTTATTGATATTTTTTTTCAGAGTTGACAGCTGAAGGTAAATATCGGAACAAGGAATTATGGATCCTTAGTCCATGATTACCTTTTCACTTGTTCAGGATAAAGGTATAATAGTTAAGTCTTATTTTAAGTTGTATAAATCTAGAAATCTCTGTAATCGGGTAGGTTCATTCAGTGATGTAATGTGAATGATTGTAGTATGTATAGAGAATTCGGTTTGGTTGCATGAAATAGAATTGTATGATGATTAAGAGAAAGATAGGCTTACGGAGGTGAAATGAAATTCACTTTCCGTGCCGGTCACGTGCTCAAATTTTGGGACGTGACAAGTTGGTATCAGAGCTTTGGGATTAGGTCTCCTACCGATTACAGAGTAAGGTAACCTTAGTGGGATCTCCTCTATCGTGGTGAACCCGGGCACGACTATAGAGAGATGGCTCCACTGAAGGTCCTGTAGGATGTTTTCATTTCCTTTTCCTCCAAGACTTGTCTTTTCTTATGAATTATGTTTTTAGTTTTAGAGAGTTATGGCTATACTTTTGAACTCGGTAAGGGAAAGGTTATTATTTGTTTTGATTCCGTTGCTGTCGGATCAAATTGTATGTATGGGGCTTTATATGTTACATTCATGATTGATTTTGTGTGACTGATTTCTTTTATCCTTCTTAATTTTATTATTACTATTTTTGGAGTACCATCCCATAAAAGAAACCACTGGCATTAAAAGCAGAAGGATTACATTGCAAAAAAAAAAAATTACTCATGCATGAGTAATCTAAAAGCGAGGTGGTCTCGGATTAGGAGGGTTGTACTGTATCATCACCCCTCGACCATTCCTTGGAGCGAGAGACAGAGCAATGTCACGGAGGGTAGTGTAAATCCCATTCATACAATCAACACTTCTTTGTTGTTGATTGCAGAAGCACTGGGTAGACCAATAGAAGAACCTGTCTATTCTTGAAGTCATTTCTGCATGATTGCGTTTACTTAACTTCTCCAGGTTTTCTATCATCTTTTTCATATTTTTGACCTCCTGCTCTAGACAGGCGATTTTGTCCTCCGAGGTATGGCCCGTGCTAGTCTCCTCAGCTTCCTCGATCTTCTTCATTTTCTTCTCCTTCTGCTTCTCTGGAGACTCCTCAAAAGGTCTTTTGCCCTTGTCTTTGCCCAGACTTAAGTTTAAGTCGAGCTCTTCTCTCCTGGCATCTACTGTGAGATCAATGTACTTCCTTGTGGCCATGATTTGGAAAATTTAGAAATTTATGTCGGAGTATGAGAAGAGAGGAATGCTGAGAAGTTGTAGGCTCAGAGATGATTACTCTTTGTGGTGTGGTAACTGAGAACGTTGGGATAGTCCTTATAGAGGAAAAATTTGAACTCAGAGACAAAGAAGATATCTCTTCGCCGCACCCTATACGCTTAACCTATGGATTTCTGCAAGCTGGAAGCTAGAAGTCTAGGGTAGGCATGCACACCAACAACGCGTCGCATTAATGGCAAAACCACGAAAGTCAATATTCGGTGGATTTGCGGCCGATTTACACTTGGTTTTTCCATTTCTCTCGTTGGCATTTTCTGAAATTGAAGGAAGTCGACAATGTAGCCATTACAGAGTGTCTTGGATGTTTTCACGATGAACTAAAATGTATTTCTATGCTTTCTTGTATTGTTCTTGAAAGCCTTCAGTTAAGTATAATATACATGATTGATTGAATTATACTGTGATTATATGTATCTAAATACATATGATATGTATGTATGTTATTCATGCATAGAGAGTGAAGGCTATTTGTTATGGCCAGGAATAATATGTAATGATTCTACATACATTCAGAGAATGAAAAGTCTGAAATTTAAAAAAAAAAAAAACTTGAATAGATGAAAATATATATAGATAATGATGTATCTCTATGTTTATACATATATACATATATGCTCGTAGAGGCAAGTGAAAGGTAAAATTTTTCTCTCACTTTATGGAACGCTTGATATGTAGATGTGAGAAGTTTTTATTTTAATATGTATGTTTGAAAATGTGTAAGCTTAGGGCAAAGTCACGGATTAGAAACCTAGATAAGGTTAATATGAAGCTACCCGTTCATGGAGTAATATCTCGATTTAGAATTATTGGATATGACAAATACAGAGTTAGGAAGTCATAAATTGAAACGGCGATTAGTTTAATAATTTGAGCAAGAGTCAAAAGTTAGCCGAAATTTTTGAGAAAATCTTTTGTATTAGATTATATTTTGTTATTTTCTGGCATGCTTATCTGAGACCGTTGGCATTGCGTCGGATAAGGTCTGTAGGTCATCTTTAGAGTATGATGTAAAGGTTTTGTAGCCCTAAATTTCGTCTATATGTAATGGATGCCCCATTACGCTGCTCACTACACTAAGAGTTTATATCTATAAGCTTTCTAGCATCAAACTTCTCCTTCTGTACAACCTTTATAGCTCAGAAAGATATGGCCGGCAATAAATCTTTCAATTTAAACTTTGAGGCTGGCAAGATAGAGCTAGATCTAAATCTTAGCCTGGAGAATTATAAGAATAAGAGATCCATGGAAGAGTCACCAGAGGCTAAGAAAAGAAAAAGGGATGTAGTAGAGTTAGAGGATGTTAGCACAGCAACATCTTCTAATAATGAGCTTGCGCTTATGAGACAAAAGATGGAGGACTTGGAAAGATTGATAAACCGCCACTTTGAGGAACAGGGGAGATCGATAAATCGTCTCTTTACAGAACAAGAGAAGCTTTTGAACCGTCATTTTAGGGAATTGGCGAATAGAGTTGATAGACATTCGATGTTTGCAACTCAAAATTTTCGTGACCAACAAGCGAGATGTATTGACTGTATGAATGGAGTGACTTCTGCACTTCGCCAAATTTCCCAGACGTTTCCTCCAGAAACTCTTTCTAGGCTGCAACGATTAACTTCCTCCTTAAGGTCTGAAGCACCTTCTTCTTCTAGACCTGGAGCACCTTCTGCATTTCAAAAGCCTCCTCGTTCTTAATTTATCCTTTCTTTTGTTTGTACCGAAAGCTGCTGTTTGATCTAATGTTTACGTATTAAAATTATCTGTTTTGTAAATCAAGTTCAGCTTGTTGCCTGTAACTTATGTATTAGAAATAAAAATTTTCGTATTTGATTTTTTTTTTTGTTGAGGCAATTCTTTTACTGAAGAAACTTGAGAAATAAAAATATGTTGAACTTGTTATATTTTGTACTTGATTGTGAAAATTCTAAGAGAGAGAATGAGATATAGACAAAATATCTGCATTTGTTTCAATCTTGAGGTAAGTTTTGAATTCGGAGGACCGAATTCTTTTAAGGGGGGAAGAATGTAATATCCCAAGAATTTTTATGAATATTTAAAGTCTGATTTGAAGTTTAGTGAAAAATTTAATTATGTGAAAAATTTTATTTTTGAATTAGTGAAGAAAATGTGGGAATAGAAATTTTTATTTTAATATGGCGCCCAGGCGCCACGTGGGGTGCCTAGGCGCCGGGCATGGGTGGCGCCCAAGCGCCATAGGTGGCGCCCAGGCGCCAGGTGTACCGAAAAATTTTAGTTTATTTTTCAATCGGCCATAACTTCTTCATCCGAACTCCGTTTTGGGCAAACTTTATATCGTTGGAAAGCTCTTTAAGTCTAGTTTCCAATGGTATAAGTTTCATTTGAATATTTATTACCAGTTAGGAGTTATGATTCGAGAAGTAAGTGAAGGTCGAGAGTAGTGGTAGGAAATTTCTCTATTTCGTAACCCTGATGATTTTTGTCTGGTTACAATAGGAATGGTCAAGGTGCAAAGTGGGAGTGCCGAGAGTGTGAAATCCAGGTGAGTGGGTTAATACTTGCTATGATTAAATATCTGTTATTGACTTTTTGCATCATAGTGGAAATATGTTGTATATCCAAGTTTGAAGAGGATGATGTGGAACGATGAGACATAAACAATTGTGGAACGTGTCTGGTAATGTATATAATTATATTTTTTTATTTTCCCATGAATGGAGGTTATATGATGGATTGTGAATGGCATGTGAACTGAGTTGAATAATTGTTCTATATTATAGGTTATGTTGTATACATGCTATGTTGCTGGAACCACATTGATTATGTTGTGGCTTGAATTGTAAATGATTGAGGATGTTTTTATATATGATTGTGATTGTGTTTGACTGGAAAGGAAAGGCATGGTGGTGCACCCCATGGAGAAATTTATGTGAAGTTATAAGGGTGGAGATTATAAATGGAGAGATAAGGGTGGATGCGGCGGGGGCCGCGGGCAACGATCCAGAGGTATTATGTGTTAGCCCTAATGTATTATGCTATAAGTTTTGATGATGACAAATATGTGAAAATTATAGTATGACTTAATCTTCTTGGCCCAAATGAATGATTTAACTTCTTAGCCCAAATGAATGATTTAATCTTCTTGGCCCAAATGAATGATTTAATCTTCTTGGCCCAATATATGATTTAATCTTTCTTAGCCCAAATAGTATGATTTAATCTTCTTGATCCAAATGCATGATTCAATTTTTCTTGGCCCAAATATATTCAATGCTTTATATATTTAAATCTAGTAGTATAAATTGATTTTTGATAAAGTTTATTGGTTGTTGTAATATAATTTGAAAAAGAATACTTTTACTGTAGCACTTTTGAAAAAAGAATTTGATTGTTGAAAAAGTATGATAAAATTTATTGGTTGTTGTAATCAACTTTGAAAAAGAATATCTTTTTACTGTAGCAAATTTGAAAAAGAATATTGATTGTTGAAAAAGGTTGATAAAGTTTTTTGGTTGTTGTAGAAAGGTTGAAAAATGATGATGAAACTTACTGTAGCAATTTTGACTAAAGCAGTTACTGTAGCAGCAAGGTTTCACTATATAAAGGGGACTTCACAACACCATTTGCATCAAGCTTCAATTGTTCATTTTTCATATTATCTTGAGTTTCATTCTCTCTAAATTGCTAGAGAAATATTCTGAGCTTAATTTCTGCGTTATTTACACTTTGAGAGTGTCCACCATTATTTTCCTTAAGCCTTCAAATTTAGTTGCTCAAGGATTGGTTCCTTGAGTTAGTGTTTGAGAGAAAACACATTGTAAGGGGGAGAGACACCCTTGAGGAAGAAAAGATCTCTATGTTGTAGTGGTTTACAAGTGCCCAATTGCATAAACTTGTGGTCTATAGTGAAACACTCAAGAAGTTATCTTGAGGACTGGATGTAGGCTTGGTTTAAGCCGAACCAGTATAAATCTCGCTGTTTGATTTTCTCTTCCCTTGCTCTTTAATTATTTATATGTTCTTTACTTTCTTGCATTTTATATTCATTCATCTCTTTAATTGTTTTTGATTAATTGTACTCTATATTTATTCATCTTGATCATACTTATTTTACTTTCATAAAAAGCTTGGCATTGTTTTTAAAACTTTTTAAACTTCCATCAAGTCTTCGCAATTTTATTTTAAAACCCAATTCACCCCCCTCTTGGGTGCTAGCCATTTCTATCAATTGGTATCAGAGCTTGGGCTCTTGATCAAAGACTTAATCGTCTAAGAGTTGAAATATGGCTGGCTTTGGTGATTGTGTTTTACCTGAAGGAAGTTCCTTTACAAAACCCCCTGGTTTTAATGGAAACCATTACACTTATTGGAAGTCTAAGATGAGAATGTTTTTCGATGCGGTAGACCTTGATCTTTGGGATGTTGTGGAAAAAGGTCCTTATACTCCTACTAAGGAGGTTGAAGGGAATGTTATTCCAAAACCCAAAAGTGAATGGAATGATACCGAAAAGAAACTTGTCCATCTTAATGCCAAAGCAAAAATGATCATAGTTAGTGCTTTAAACCAAGATGAATATTTTAGAGTTTCTAGCTGTGCAAGTGCTAAAGAAATGTGGGATACTTTAGAAATTGCACATGAAGGAACTCTTGGAGTCAAAGAGTCAAAAATAAGTACTCTCACCAATGAATATGAAAATTTCAAAATGAAAAGTGATGAGAGTATTAGTGAAATGCAATTAAGATTCACTCATATTACTAACCATTTGAAAGCTCTTGGTGTTTCTTATTCAGAAAAATCACAAACCACCAAGATTCTAAGATGTCTTACCCCGGAGTGGGAGGCAAAGAGGACTGCGATTATGGAAGTAAGAGGAGAGTCAATGAATTCCCTCACAGCCTTATTTGGGAACCTCCAAAACTATGAGTCCAAAATAATAGAGATGAGGCAAGAGGAAGAAACCAAGAAAAAGAAGACTCTCTCCCTTAAATCATCTTCTTCCAAGAGGGTGGAAATCGATAGTGATGAGGGAGAAGAGGAACTTGAAATCAATGATGAAGACATTGGTCTCTTGGTCAAAAAATTTAGTAAATTCCTAAAAAGGAAGAATACAAGAAGATGGCGAAGAGACCAAGATAGCAACAAGGAAGGTCCCACTTGTTATGAATGCAAAAAGGTTGGACACATCAAATGGGATTGTCCACAATTCATCAAGAAGCAAGAAGGAAAGAAAAGCTATGACAAAGTGAAAAAGAAAGCATATATTTCTTCTGTATGGGGAGAAAGTGAATCCGATGAAGAAGAAAATGAAGAAGCCAACCTTTGCCTTATGGCAAGAAAAGATGAAGAGGTAAACATTCTTGAACCTTTACACTCTTTTGATGAATTACAAGATGCTTTTGAAGAACTACACAATGAATCTTTAAAGCTTGCTAAAAAGTTAAGTTTTTCAAAGCAAAAAATTTCCTTACTTGAGGATGAAATTTCAAAATTGAAAGATGATCTTATTGCACTTAAAAAGGAAAGCCTTGTTTTTGAAGATCAAAACAAAATTTTGCAAGAAGAAAATGCAAGCTTAAAAGAATTGATTATCTCTCCAAAAGAAAATTGTCCTTGTTGTGAATGCATTGAATTAGAAAGGGAAAATAAAGATTTAAAAAATACCCTTGCAAAATTTACACTAGGAAGAGACAATTTGAACATATTGCTTGGAAAACAAAGATGTGTATTTGACAAAGCCGGCTTAGGATATAAGCCCAAAGCTAGTCAAAAATACTACAAGAATTTCTTTGTTCATGCAACTATGTCAAGTAGTCCCTTCACTACTTGTTTTTATTGTGGTTTAAAAGGACATAATTCCTATTCTTGTTGGTATAGAAAGAATATTTCCTATGAAAATAAAATGAAATGGGTTCCCAAGGGAACAACTAACAAAGAAGGACCCAAACAAATTTGGGTACCTAAAAAGAAAACTTGATTTTGTGAGTTAGGTGTGCCTCAAGACAAAGAGTGAAAAATGGTACTTAGATAGTGGTTGCTCAAAGCACATGACCGGCGACCAATCAAAATTTCTCTCTTTGACACCAAGAGGAGGCAAAGTGACCTTTGGAGGAAATAACAAAGGTCTAATCAAGGGAATAGGTAAAGTGGGTAAAAATTTCTCAACTTCTATTGAAAATGTCTTATTTGTTGAAGGCCTCAATCATAATTTGCTTAGCATTAGTCAACTATGTGACAAAGGCAATAGAGTGATTTTTGATTCAAATCGTTGCATAGTTGAAAATATTAATGATAAGCAAGTTAAGATTGTCGGTCAAAGGATCAATAATGTTTACGTTATAAATCTCGATGAAGATCCTTCTATAGACTCTACATGTTTAATTAGTGTTAGTAATGAAAGTTGGTTATGGCATAGAAGACTAGCTCATGCTAGTATGAATCTTTTGGATAAACTAGTCAAGAAAGAACTTGTAATTGGCTTACCCAAAATTAATTTTGAAAAAGATAAGCTTTGCGGTACTTGTCAAATGGCAAAGCAAGTTAAAAGTTCTTTCAAGACTAAGGATATTGTTTCTACAACTAAGCCTTTGCAATTACTTCATATGGACCTTGTAGGACCATCTAGGACAAAAAGCCTTGGAGGTAACTCCTATGTACTAGTTGTTGTAGATGACTACTCAAGGTACACATGGACTCTCTTTCTAGCTCATAAAGATCAAGCTTTTAAATCTTTTCTAAAACTTGCAAAGTTTATTCAAAAAGAACAAAGCTTGACCATTGTGAGGATTAGGAGTGATCATGGTGGAGAATTTGATAACCATGACTTTATGGAATTCTGTGATGAAAATGGCATTGAGCATACCTTCTCATCTCCTAGAACTCCTCAACAAAATGGTGTTGTTGAGAGGAAAAATAGAACTCTAGAGGAGATGGCTAGAGCCATGCTTAATGAAGGGAAACTTCCTCAATATTTTTGGGCGGATGCAGTTAATACTGCTTGTTATGTAATGAATAGAGCCTTGATAAGGCCAATTTTAAATAAAACCCCATATGAGCTATATAGAGGAAGAAAGCCCAACATTTCTCATCTCCATGTGTTTGGTTGCAAATGCTTTGTTTTAAACAATGGAAAAGATAATTTGGGAAAATTTGATGCCAAAGCCGATGAAGCCATTTTTCTTGGATATTCTAGTACTAGTAAAGCATATAGAGTCTATAACAAAAGAACTTTACTTGTTGAAGAATCTATGCATGTTGTTTTTGATGAATCTAACAATTCCCTTAAAGATTGTGATGATCAACATGAAGTGTTAGATTACTTCAAAGACCTTTCATTAGATGATGAAATGAGGAAGAAGCAAGAAATAATACCAAAAAATGATGATGATCATGATGAGGGTGCTAAATTGCCACAAGAAGAGGAGAAGCCTCAAGAAAAAGAAAAGCAACAAGAAGAAGAGAAACCACAAGAGGAACCAACAAGAAACAATGATGATCTTCCAAAGGATTGGAGGTATGCAAAAAGTCATCCTAAGGAGCTCATCATTGGAGATGCCTCTCAAAAGGTAATAACACGAAATTCTCTTAGGAATGTTTGTAACCACTTAGCCTTCCTTTCTCAAGTTGAACCAAAAAATATTGATGATGCAATTATAGATGAACATTGGATCTTAGCTATGCAAGAAGAACTAAATCAATTTGAAAGAAACCAAGTTTGGGAATTAGTTCCTAGACCCAATGATCATCCAATAATTGACACAAAATGGGTTTTTAGAAACAAACTTGATGAAAATGGAATAGTGGTTAGAAATAAGGCTAGACTTGTCGCAAAAGGTTACAACCAAGAAGAAGGCATTGATTATGATGAAACTTTTGCACCCGTAGCTAGACTTGAAGCTATTAGAATGTTATTGGCATTTGCATGCATAAATGATTTTAAACTATTTCAAATGGATGTGAAAAGTGCCTTTCTAAATGGCTATATCATGGAGGAAGTTTATGTTGAACAACCTCCCGGTTTTGAAATTCATGATAAGCCAAATGATGTTTTTAAATTGAAAAAGGCTTTATATGGTCTCAAACAAGCTCCTAGAGCTTGGTATGAGAGATTGAGTTCATTTCTTTTAAATAATGGATTTTCAAGAGGAAAGGTCGATACAACCTTGTTCTTCAAAAATAAAAAGCATGATTTAATTATAGTGCAAATATATGTTGACGATATAATATTTGGTGCTACTAATGAAAGTTTGTGTAAAGAGTTTGCTAAGATCATGCAAGGTGAGTTTGAAATGTCAATGATGGGAGAACTCAACTTCTTCCTTGGGCTCCAAATCAAACAAATGGATAATGGAATATTTGTTAGCCAAACCAAGTATGCAAAAGAGTTGCTCAAAAAGTTTGACATGGATAATGCAAAACCAATTGCTACTCCCATGAGTACCTCAACAAACTTGGACAAGGATGAAAGAGGTCAACCATTTGATGTGACAAAATATAGAGGTATGATTGGCTCTCTACTATACTTAACCGCTAGTAGACCCGATATTATGTTTAGTGTATGCATGTGTGCACGATTTCAAACTAACCCCAAGGAATCTCATTTTAAGGCTGTGAAAAGAATTTTTAGATACTTGGTTGGCACATCTCAAATGGGTTTATGGTATCCTAAAGGATCCTCTAATTTTTTAATTGGCTACTCTGATGCGGATTTTGCGGGTAGCAAAACAGACAGAAAAAGTACAAGTGGAACTTGCCAATTCTTTGGTAGTTCTCTTGTCTCTTGGTTTAGTAAAAAGCAAAACAGTGTTGCTTTATCCACAGCTGAAGCTGAATACATTTCAGCTGGGAGTTGTTGTGCCCAAATCTTGTGGATGAAACAACAACTAGAGGATCTTGGTGTATTTCTTAAAAACATACCTATTAGATGTGATAACACAAGTGCCATATGCTTATCTAAAAATCCTGTCATGCACTCAAGAACTAAACATATTGAAATAAGACATCATTTTATAAGAGATCATGTTCAAAAGAAAGATGTCTCTCTTGAATTTGTGCAAACGGATTTTCAGTTAGCTGACATTTTCACGAAGCCTCTTGCTGAAGATAGATTCAACTTTATTAGGAGAGAACTTGGGATGGCAAATCCAAATGAACTTTAAAAATTATTTTTTCATTACATGATTTTTAAATTTTGCCTTTAATCTTTGATTTACATTACTAACTTAAGCATCGGAGTGGTTGTCAAAATTTTTGCAGGTGCTCATCCTCAAGATACATATATAAATACATCTTGAAAATTACATTTGTTTAATATGCATTGATTGAGGGGGAGCCTAACCTATAATTAAATCCTCTATATCTTTAAGGTCACTTTATCTGAGATGCAATGTTTTCCTTAATTATATATTTTTGGCATATCAATGATAAGTTTTGATGAAATTTTACCCCATGACGTCATATGATATTCTTGCTTAAAGAAGGAATACGCTTTAGCCTTTATATATTGCCTTCCTTATACCTTTTTGTTGATGTCAAATAGGGGGAGAAGGATATGGAAAGAAAAATATGTGTATATTGTATAATGATTATTACATTGTAACAAATTTTTCTTTGGTGATTTGTCATCATCAAAAAGGGGGAGATTGTTAGCCCTAATGTATTATGCTATAAGTTTTGATGATGACAAATATGTGAAAATTATAGTATGACTTAATCTTCTTGGCCCAAATGAATGATTTAACTTCTTAGCCCAAATGAATGATTTAATCTTCTTGGCCCAAATGAATGATTTAATCTTCTTGGCCCAATATATGATTTAATCTTTCTTAGCCCAAATAGTATGATTTAATCTTCTTGATCCAAATGCATGATTCAATTTTTCTTGGCCCAAATATATTCAATGCTTTATATATTTAAATCTAGTAGTATAAATTGATTTTTGATAAAGTTTATTGGTTGTTGTAATATAATTTGAAAAAGAATACTTTTACTGTAGCACTTTTGAAAAAAGAATTTGATTGTTGAAAAAGTATGATAAAATTTATTGGTTGTTGTAATCAACTTTGAAAAAGAATATCTTTTTACTGTAGCAAATTTGAAAAAGAATATTGATTGTTGAAAAAGGTTGATAAAGTTTTTTGGTTGTTGTAGAAAGGTTGAAAAATGATGATGAAACTTACTGTAGCAATTTTGACTAAAGCAGTTACTGTAGCAGCAAGGTTTCACTATATAAAGGGGACTTCACAACACCATTTGCATCAAGCTTCAATTGTTCATTTTTCATATTATCTTGAGTTTCATTCTCTCTAAATTGCTAGAGAAATATTCTGAGCTTAATTTCTGCGTTATTTACACTTTGAGAGTGTCCACCATTATTTTCCTTAAGCCTTCAAATTTAGTTGCTCAAGGATTGGTTCCTTGAGTTAGTGTTTGAGAGAAAACACATTGTAAGGGGGAGAGACACCCTTGAGGAAGAAAAGATCTCTATGTTGTAGTGGTTTACAAGTGCCCAATTGCATAAACTTGTGGTCTATAGTGAAACACTCAAGAAGTTATCTTGAGGACTGGATGTAGGCTTGGTTTAAGCCGAACCAGTATAAATCTCGCTGTTTGATTTTCTCTTCCCTTGCTCTTTAATTATTTATATGTTCTTTACTTTCTTGCATTTTATATTCATTCATCTCTTTAATTGTTTTTGATTAATTGTACTCTATATTTATTCATCTTGATCATACTTATTTTACTTTCATAAAAAGCTTGGCATTGTTTTTAAAACTTTTTAAACTTCCATCAAGTCTTCGCAATTTTATTTTAAAACCCAATTCACCCCCCTCTTGGGTGCTAGCCATTTCTATCATTCTGGACGACCCGGTTGGTACGGGAAATTTGTGTGAAATTGATTTCACCGATTGTTGTTGTGAACTTTTGAATTATGTTGAAATGTATTTGATTTATTTGGATATTGTCGTGAAGTACTACGAATAATATCATATCATATGATGATCGATTTACGTATGATTGCTGCATGTTATCATTATGATGTATGATATTTTTTTGTCATAGTGTTGTGCTATCTACTCACTGGGCACGTGGTTTGCTCATACCCCTCTTATTGATATTTTTTTTCAGAGTTGACAGCTGAAGGTAAATATCGGAACAAGGAATTATGGATCCTTAGTCCATGATTACCTTTTCACTTGTTCAGGATAAAGGTATAATAGTTAAGTCTTATTTTAAGTTGTATAAATCTAGAAATCTCTGTAATCGGGTAGGTTCATTCAGTGATGTAATGTGAATGATTGTAGTATGTATAGAGAATTCGGTTTGGTTGCATGAAATAGAATTGTATGATGATTAAGAGAAAGATAGGCTTACGGAGGTGAAATGAAATTCACTTTCCGTGCCGGTCACGTGCTCAAATTTTGAGACGTGACAGTAAGCCTTTCAATAAATTCTACCTACGAATTAAATTATTAGTTATTATCTCTATATTATCAAAATAAACATTCCTTAATACAAAGAAAATATATCAAATTTTCTTATTTGAAATTCATAGAGATGATTTGCATATAATAATAGATCCTTCAATATAAAATATATTATTGTATTGAAATACAAGCCAAATGCCAAACCCCTGACCTAGATGTCCTAAACGATTATAGAGCAATATAATCTGCAACAAAAGAGGTGCCTATCCGACAACGGGAAGGTGCGAAGTAATCTATTCTTCTAGCGGATATTTTTCATCGACAACCTGATCTGAACAAAAAGATTTCACAGAGAGTGTGAGCTTTAAAAATCAGTGAGCAAATCGGCCTCATGTTAACAAAATTCAAATACATCACCAGTTATGCAAGTATACCTGAAGGCTCAAACTCAATCAATAGACATAGTTAGAAATTACATATTAGAAGATATAAATTCATCAAATTCAACCAACGGTACTGTACTCATCAATGGCAATATATCCCGAAGAGCGCTCATAGGCTGGCTCACTAATTTTGTATATTTCTACCATGATACACAACCTCATCCTCTCATTTAGGACGCCTCACAGATCTGTTATCAAACCAGGCTATATCCCTACTGAGAGAATCATTGTCTCCACACTCGTTAGTCAAGACACCCTTTAAACCGAGTTTTTCACCTTGCCGTGAAAGGGGGTACTGTCTCGCTCAATCATAATCAATAGTACATTATTTCATATCATAATTAGAACTACAATGTAATATTCATTCATATAACAGGTATAGTATATAACTATATTATAGGTTTATAAACCACAAATCAAGATAACAATTAAGCTATTTTTGAAATGATTCAAACTTCACATCATCATGAAATACTTGTTTCATCTTATCCATACTTTTGGATTAATTATCTCCCTAGATTTGTCACTCTAAATCCAGTTACCCCTATGAATCTTGGGAGTGTTCTATGACATATATTTTATCACCAGTAATGTTAAAACTCTATTAAAATAGGGTCGTTCCACTCACCTGGATTCTGTACAAGTATCAGTTCTCTAAGTCGTTACGGACAACAGTATACAAGTAAATTTCAGTGTTCTACTATAGAGATTTTCATAAAAGATTAAAGAAAACAAGTTAGAATTATTTTCGTATAGATACTGTTCATACATACAGTTACTATTTATATATACAGTGACTATTCATACATACAGTTACTATTCATATGTACGGGCACTATTTATACCAAAAATAGAGAATACAATCTGTAAAAGAGTATACCAGGTAAGTTGACAGAAAAGAGTTGTCACATCCCAAAAATTGAACATGTGAAAAGATACTACTCATTTGATAAAATTCTCAAACATACGTTATTTACATATATTCTGTAAGGTTTTGCATTCAACCTTAATCATTCATTCCACACTACAGAATTATATTCATCTGATAAGTAAATATAGACATACATATCTGATGTTTCTATCTCATCGCAAGCCTAGGAGACCTATAGTAAGTACAGAGTGTTCCTAGTATTCACATTAATAAGTACTGTACTAGTATCCCACCAGACAGAAACATATAATAACTCCAAGGGGCTTCTAATTTTCAAACGGATACTCTTCTTCCTTGTTTCCTGTATCTGAAAAGATAATCATAAGGAGTGTGAGTTTATTTAAAAACTCAGTAAGTAAATAACTGTACTATATAAAATATCAAAAGTACAAATACCACATTTACTCATATAATTAATTGTCTTATACATCGAGTAGTATGGGACTCTAACCCTTTCAAACTCGTGAATAATTTCTCATACATATACACCGAGTAGTATGGGACTCGAACCCTTTCAAACTCGTGAATAATTTCTCATCGATATACACCGAGTAGTATGGGACTCTAACCCTTTCAAACTCGTGAATAATTTCTCATAGATATACACCGAGTAGTATGAGACTCTAACCCTTTCAAACTCATGTATAGTTTTTGTAATACCCAAGAAAAATAAAATATAAATATTTGTTTACAAACTACTGTTACTATTTCAGTATATGGTACTATTCACCCGTATAATACTATTTACGTATACGATACTGTTCATTATACAATCGAAATGTCAAGTACTAGATGTGGTTTGGTCATAAGAGAAAACTAGAAAGAAGTTTGTAGGAGAAAATGACGTTTTATGTGTAAAAATACCCTCAGGGACTAAATTGAAAGGATTGATTTGAAAAAGAAACTTAAAGGTTTAAGGTAAAAGGATAGTTTTTCCTTTAAGTTTTCAATAGTAATAATAAAAAAATTTTCGCCGTTGCCGCTATTTGCACAGTAACTGCATTATTAGAAATGTCATTTTCATGAATAGTAAATTGAATATTTTATTAGTGCATAGTGTCAAATAGTACCCTTGACTTTTGCTATAAATAGGCCCTTCCATTTCACTTCTAAACTCACACCTTCAACTTCTCTTCTTCTCTCCTTAAGTTTCTCTTACTCCAAAGCTAGGCCTCTGAGATTTTGGGCCTTTCCTTTTCAGCTTAGGTAAGGATACTATGCCCTTTCTATGTCTTTCAAATTTTAGAAGTTATTTTCTTAAGTATGCTCTGTGGTTGCGGCCTTGGCTGATCTTCCACATCAGAAAAACTGTCCTTAGCTGTTTATATGTTATTTTGATTCTCTGATTACCGAAATAGAATGTAAACTGTGAAGAATACATGTCTAGGAAAGTTCTGGCTAAGGAAAGACCTGGTTTTTAAGTGTGTCCAGTGTGACCCTCCACTCTTTCCTGGGAACTTACCTGGTGTACTCTTTTACAGATTGTATTCTCTATTTCTGGTATGAATAGTGATCGTACGTATGAATAGTAACCGTATGTATGAACAGTATCTATACGAAAACAATCCTGACGTATTTTCTCTAATCTTTCATGAAAATCTCCGTAGCAGAACACCGAAATTCACCTGAGAACTCTTGTCTGTAATGACTTAGAGAAGCGATGTTCGTACGGAATCCAGGTGAGTGAAACGACCCCGTTTTAATAAAGTTTTAGCATTACTGGTGATAAAAAGTATGTCGTAGGACACTCCCAAGATTCATAGGGGGAAATTGGATTCAAAATGACGAATATAATGAGATAATTAATCCAGAAGTATGGATAAGAAAAAGTAAGTATCTCATGATGATGTGAAGATTGAATCTCTTGAATTGTGGTTTATAAAGCTATAATATAGTTATATACCATACCTGTTATATGGATGAATATTATATTGAGCTTCTGATTATGATATGAAATGCTATTGATTGTGATTGAGCGGGACAGTACCCCCTCTCACGGCAAGGCGGAAAACCCGGTTGACAGGGTGTCTTGACCAATGAGTGTGGAGACAACGATTCCCTCAGTAGGGATATAGCCCGGATTGGTGATAAATCCGTGAGGCGCCCTAGCTAAGAGGATGAGGTTGTGCGTCATGGCGGAAATATACATAATTGGTGAGCCGGCCTGTGTGCGCTCTCCGGGATATATTGCCATTGACGAGTACTAGTAACGTTTGTTGAATTGGATGAATTTTTATCTTGTATGTAAGAGGATGATGTTGTGCGTCATGGCGGAAATATACATAATTAGTGAGCCGGCCTGTGTGCGCTCTCCGGGATATATTGCCATTGACTAGTACTAGTAACGTTTGTTGAATTGAATAAATTTTTATCTTCTATCTATTGGTTGAGTATGAGCCTTTGGATATGCTTGCATGACTGGTAATGTATTTGAATTTTATTAATGCGAGGCCGATTCGCTCATTGAGTTTAAAAGCTCACATTGTTTGTACAACCTTTTTGTTCAGATCAGGTTGCCATCGAAGAATATCTGCTAGAGGAGTAGATTACTTTGGACCTTCCCGTTGTCGGGTAGACCTCTCTTCTGTTATAGATTATGTTGCTCTGTAATCGTCTAGGACATCTAGTTCAGGGGTTCGACATTTGGCTTGTATGTCAGTATAATAATGTATTTTAAATTGATAATCTATGATTTTCAGATAAGAAAATTTGATATATTTATCGGAAGGCTTACAGTGATGAGAGATTCATCATTGTGCCGGTCATGTGCCCAGAAAACGGGTCGTGACAGTTTTTCATCGTTATGCACTGAGTAGTATGGGACTTTAACCCTTTCAAACTCATGTATTAGATCCCGTAGATCTTTACTCATTAATAAGATAGTGAGAATTTATCACATAGTACAATTGCCATGAAATAAAATAATTTCTACATACTCTTATTCCTTTGAATTTCTGTAAAAAAAAATATACCAATCATCATATACTGTCATATGAAAAATTGATTGATTAATATCCAATAATATTGTAAATGAGACTTATATTGTACTTTGACTAGTAATATCAAATTAGCTTAGCAAGGTTATTCACTCACCTTGATATTTGTCCAAGTTTACCTTGTTCCATACTAGAATTTGTGTAGGAAAATTTCCTAGTAAAATATATTACAAGGAAACATAAGAAAGGAGACAAAATCACAAAAATATGCAAAATTTCTGATTGCTACAGTAACGATTTGCTACAGTACGGTTCGCTACAGTGTCGGTTCGCTACAGTGTCGGTTCGCTACAGTACCGTTGACTGCTACAATACCGTTGACTTCCGACACTACAGTACTCGAAAAATTTTCTGAAACTTTCTGGTCGCTACAGTAACTTCGAATTTGCAGACGCTTCCCAGAAAATTTTCATCCTTTCCCCTTTTTTTTTTGATTCAAAACCAGAATCTCAACTCTTTTAACCGATTATAACTCAAATATAACCTCTAAAACAACTGAGATTCATGAATTATCATCAAAATCTTCAAGAACAAAACCTCCTCTAATCTTCCATATAAACTTAGATTTAAGGAAAATAATGAGATTAAAGCTTACCTTTGATCCTTACAAAGCTTTTGAACCGAACAAATAATCGAAATTCTGAAGATCAAGGAAAGGATTTGAGAAGAGGGAGAAGAAACGAGAGAAAGTGAATTTACTATTCACTTCAGCCTGCTTCGATGCGTGAGAAAATGAGGGGGGTACTATTGAAGCTTTATATTAAATATTTCTAATGGGTTATTGAATAACCCATGGGTATCCATAACCCAACATCCAAACTCATCCAGTCAATTTACAATAAATGGACTAATTGACCATTCTTAAACCACTTTTCCATGAATTTCACCATTCTTAGAATATATCCCACATGGTGCAAATTCAGTCCAGTCATTTAACTCAATTTTCATAAATAATATTCAAAGAGAACAATTAAATATGAAAATTAAAAATGACCAGAATAAATAACTAAAGTAACGTTGTAAAATTCTAAAATACTCTTCAGCGAATTATATTCTGAAATTAACGGGTATTACAAGAGTGGAGGGTCGTAATGGACACACTTAAGTACCAGGTCTTTCCTTAACCAGAACTTTTCTAGACATGTATTCTTCACA
Organism: Biancaea sappan; assembly: GCA_037074585.1. Taxonomy (NCBI): domain Eukaryota; kingdom Viridiplantae; phylum Streptophyta; class Magnoliopsida; order Fabales; family Fabaceae; genus Biancaea; species Biancaea sappan. The sequence continues at coordinate 30,959,569 of CM073494.1, read as the reverse complement.
GTTTATATTCTATTTTGGTAATCAGAGAATCAAAATAATATATAGGCAACTAATGACAGTTTTTCTGATGTAGAAGATCAGCCAAAGTCGCAACCATAGAGCATATTTAAGAAAATAACTTCTAAAATTTGAAAGCCATAAAAAGGGCATAGTATCTTCACCTAAACTGAAAAAGAAAAGCCCAAAATCTTAGAGGCCTAGGGTCAAAGCAAGAGAAACTTAAGAAGAAAAGAATAGAAGTTGAAGGTGTGAGTTTAGAAATGAAACAGAATGGCTTATTTATAGGAAAAGTCAAAGGTACTATTTGATACTATGCGTTAATAAAATATTCAATTTACTATTTATGAAAATGACATTTCTAATAAAATAATTCAATTTACTGTGCATATTAATCAGTTTACTGTGCAATCATGGAAAAGTCTGGTGGCTTTACTATTGAAAACTTAAGGAAAAAACTATCCTTTCACCTTAAACCTTTTAAGTTTCTTTTCAATTCAGTCCTTTTATTTTAGTCCCTATAGGTATTTTCTCACATAAAACGTCATTTTCTCCTACAAACTTCTTTCTAGTATTCTCTTATGACTAAATCACATCTAGTACTCGATATTTAAATTAAATATGTGAACAGTACTATATATGTGAATAGTATTATACAGTTGAATAGTACAGTATACTAGAATAGTAACCGTAGTTTACAAACACACATTAATATTTTATTTTTCATGGGTATTACAAAATCTAATCTCTTTTTAATGAAAATTATGAATGATTGAAATAGTGTTACCATATTTGGATGGGTTGATGATGATGTGGAGAAGGGGTAGTAGATATGGAGAAAGGCAAGGTTGGCACCAAAGAGTGTGAATTGCAATGAATGGAGACGAGAGTGAAGCTTGGAATTGTAGGCTTCAGAATATGCAAAATTCATTAAATTAACACCAACATAATTTTTCAAGTATTAAATTAGTGATTTACTCATTATATATATAAGCATGCATTGTCTCTATTTTGCTGTTCACGTACGTAACTTAATTACATGCATACAATAAAACTTTTATTTCAAGCAAGCGCGTGCACTTAATTCATCGTTGTTCAATACATGCAATCACAATGTTTTGTATTGGGAATAAGGAAGATGAAGATGATACTGGCTAGCTATGTGATGATTTTATCAGAGGACTAGACATTCTTGATTAATTAAATTATATTTAATCTAAGAGATTTCTTTATTTCAGTTTAGTTATTCCAAGATGAAGTTTATCAATTTGATCTCTGTATAACTCATCTTTCAATTTGATTTTTCAAAAATAATAAAGCTTCTCAATTAATCCTCAAACATTTTCTCTCAATCAAAGTATTCTTTTTGATAAGCAAAAAATAAAATCTCACATGGTCTTTTAACTATGATAGTATGAACTTGTTCTAGTCTCTTTAACCCCAAAATGATAAGAACTTCGTCAACTTGTGACGAAACCCGTAATTGAAATTAGTGCCTAAGACCGTTCTACTATAGATTTAGATGGAAATCGCAACCCAACACCTATAAAGAGGTGTGAACCTTGGTATGATGAAGATGCCATAATCAAGGGATAGAAAACTTGATTAATAAGTTAAGGTATGAACGCCACAGACAAAGTTTGATAAGTTTGAAAGTTCGTCAAAGAACTAAAGAGAAATTTTCTTCACAAAAGTATTCTACCTTTTTATTGAATGAAAAGGCCTATTTAAAGGCATTATAAAGGAAACTACCAAAAATAGAAAACAGGAAACTAATAGCAAAAGAAAACTAATTGCTAAAAGGAAACTAATTCAAAAGGCAATAAATCAAATAATAAAGTTCCCTAAAATAAGATAATCAATCTAATTTGAAAAACTTTCCTAAATCTGATTTGGAAACTTGACTCCAATTGGGCGCTTCTTTCCTTTAGTGCTTTATGGCCCAACATGCTAATTAGGTTAATAATACTAGTATGTTTGATTAACTCTAATTCATTATAAGCTGTAGTAGGCATGGCCTAAATGTCTTGAATAAGTTCATTCAGTGTTTCCTTCAATCTCTTGGTTCTAGCCCTTGTAATTGGGCCTCCCTTGATGAATAGAGGATCCTTTAGGTTTGGAACTTGAACTTCTTGACTTAAGCTGCTACTTTGCTCCTTAGGTTTTGGATTTGCAACACAAAATACATAATGACAATTTTGTGAACTTATAATTCTAGAGGGATTGTACGTTTTTTGGGGACTATAAATTGAGAACTCTAGTTTTAAAAGACTAAAGTAAGTATTATCGATAGAATTAAACTGGAAAATATTTTTATTGATGAAAACTTAATTTTATTAATTGAGTCAACATCATTTGGATTTTTTTTTGTTTTTGCTTGAAATTTGTGCTATATCAATATGATGGACATATAATATAATGCATGATAATGTGCTTAACTTGATACCTTTCTGTAACATCCCAGTACCCCAGGTTGTTATTTATGGTGATTCTGAATGTAACTTGAGAACAAAGGAAAATTTTTTTAGAACCAAATGAAACTTAGGATCAAAGTGAAATCTATTTTTTCTAGGAAAGAAATTTTGGCAATCATCCCAAATACTTGCAGGATTACTAATATATTAAATATTATATTTAAGGACTCACTTAAATCTTTTAGAAGAACTATTTGAGGATTATGATGAAATAAATAAATAGAGACATCATTGGTGTTTCACAGTAAAGATTGAGGGATGGAAATTTTTATTGTAGTGTTGTGGTTGTGTGTGTAATATGTGTGAATTAAGAAAAAAAAATCTTGCCTTCATTTATAGTTTGCTTATAAGGCCAACCCATGGCATTTTGGTAATTCTACCCTTTTAGTGTGTATATGTATACAACACACACACATCAGATTTATTTTTTCCTCTCATCTCTAGCCTCTCGTGCCTTACCTGTCCCCATCGTCTACCACCTTCATCCCAAAAAAAAAAAACCATCCTTGGACCTTCAGCCATCTTCCTTTGCCATGGACTCGGCCTTCTGACGGCCAGACTTCACCGGAGCACCATAGATTGAGGTGAGTTTTCTCTTCTTGCCCTTTTTCTAGATATTTTCTAGTTTAAGGATGTTGAGGCTGAAATGGATAGTAAATGTGCTTGTTTAAGCTTGGATGTTGTTCTTAAGTGCTCTTCTATGCTGGGTGATACATTTGGAGTAAGAAATTTATAGAAATACCTGGATTAAAACATTCTAATCTTGGTTTACAAATCATGACAGAAAATTATGAGAAGTTAGGGTTCTTGGGAGGGAATTTCATGAATTTGATTCTTGATTCATCGATTTAATTTAGGATTTGAGGGTATGGATGTTTGGTTACCATTCCAAGAGTAAAACCATGGGAAGAATCTTGAGTTTTGGTAGAGAAGGGATCTAGGATGAAGGAGAAACCTTAGAGGAGGTAGAAATCATGAAAATAGAGTAATAATACTGTCTTTCGACCGCTTAAGCATGAATATACATGCTTAAGCACGATTGAGGCAGAGAAAGTGGCCTTATTCACGCTTAAGCGCTAAAATTTATCGCTTAGGCGCATAAATGGCAAAATGGTTCAGCATTTGTGACCAATCTTCAAATGGTCATAACTCTCTTGTTTGGACTCCGTTTTTGAAAAATTTTATATCGTTGGAAAGATCTTTGATGAAACAAGATTCAATTAAAAATTCCTTACTGTTTGGGAGTTATGACCAAAAGAGTGATCAAAGGTCTGAAGTAGTGATAGAGTTCCCTATTTTGTGATCTAAACATGTTATTATATGATTATTTTATAGGGAAGAATTCTTTGAGGCATATTCCATATCTTTCGAGGAGGATTAACTAGCTTGGAGTTAAGATGAGGAGCTTCTATGCTATCTTGTTTAATTCCTCTCTTGTTCCTTATTGTACTTATACATGTAAACACATATTTGTCTAGTTTCAGATTGAGTTAAACATCAAATTTCAAGAAATATATTGTGTGTGGTGGCTTGAAGGAAATGAACTTGGAAATATATACGATGTTATATTTATATATATGTGTATATATATATACATGTATGTGATGTACTATAATTGTTGAGATCGTATTATAAGTTGTGATTTATGTGGAATGAGTTGAGATGTGGAATTATATGATTTGTTTTTTATTGTGAAATTTATTCATCCATGGATGGTTGATGTAATTTATGGAATGATGTTTGAGTTATGATGTGAGATCTTGATTTGTGGTTGTGTTTGTGTTTGACCGGAAAAGAAAGGTATGGTGGTGTACCCCATGGAAAAAAAATAATATATATATATATATATATATATATATATATATATATATATATATCTATACGGAACCATAAGGGTGGAGATTTGTATATAGAGCAGATAAGGGTGGATGCGGCGAGGGCCGCGAGCAACAATCCAGAGGTACTCTGGACGACCTGGTTTGGTACGGGAAATTATGTGATTGATTCATTATTTATTGTTATGAGTTAATTTGAACTGTGATATATTGTGATAATTTGATTGCATTTATGATTCATTGGTTTGTTGCGATTATATTGTGCAGTGGTGATGGTACTTGGTGGAACCGAAAACGTAAGTTCGAGAAATAACCGTATATATATATATATATATATATATTCATGATTAATTAAGTTTGAATTAATCTTTCTTTTATATTATGGATTGGTTGATTACTTGTTGCTTGATATCATCTACCTATGTAAAGAAGTCCCGCATCATATGGTCAATTATGACCTTATGTTTTGCGGCAGACTGTGTTATCATTTTGAGTTCTCTATGAATAGAACTACGGTTTGTATAAGTAAGTATATCTCTAATTACAGGTATGAAGAAATGCATAACTCTTCATATTTTTGTATTATATTTACGCGTAGAAGTAGGATAAAGTTTTTCTCACTGGGTCAGTATGACTTATTCCTTAACGTTTTCAGGTGCAAGGGAGCTTAGCGATGGTGTTGAGTATTATGACAGGCTCCCTTTTGTTCGGGGATGTGGTATAGTCTCAGCTCCTTCTCAGTTTATTTCTATTTTGCTCTAGACATGCTATGTAATCAGGTAAGTTAACTAGGTCTGTATGTCAAATAATACTTGATTATTGCTGGGAGTTACGTATTGATTAACTGTGCATATGAATCATGATTGGGCTAATATATTTGGAAATATATGGTTCTAATGACTTCTTTCATGTGTAAACAAAAAAATAAAATAAAATTTACAGATTGATTTACGAAATTAAATTATTAATCTTGTTGAACTTTGCTGAGGGTTTTGGGTAGGAGTAAGGCTTATGGAAGACAGGTTGAGTCTTCTTCCATGCCGGTCACATGCCCAGTCTTGGAATGTGACAATGATGGTATCAGAGCTATGGGATTAGGTCCTCCTACTGATTATAGAGCAAGGTGTCCTTAGTGGGTTCTTCTCTATTGCTGTGAACCTGGGCATAGCTATAGTGGTAGGCTCCACCAAAGGCCCTGTAAGATGTTATCTTCTTATGTATTTTGAGTTTTGTTCCTTCTTAGTGGTTGATTTTTTTTTCTGGAGCATGAGTAGAGATGTGTGTCCGTATGTTCAAATATTGAGTGTCTCTTAATGGCTTGGCACATGTATGTATACACAGGAAAGAGTGGCTTGAGAAAGCCATCGTTTGCTTCTTAGCTTCTATTGTTCAAGCTCACAACCACAAGGAAGGCCGTGGTCAAGAAAAATGTTAGAATTTGATGAAAGCTATTAGTGGGATGTATGTTATAAATTCGGATGTACCTCAAGCGAGGAATGGTATGTATGCTCTAAAGGGGGATGTACCTCAAGCAAGGAATGGTATCTTTCTAGCTTTCTACGTCTCGATTGTGGACCCCTATGGCGTTAAAAACTCAGGAGAGATCTTAGCAACCATGTTGTGAGATAGTATAGTGGTAGTTCAAGTTTGAAATTGGAATAGGAATTTATTTTCTTCCCCCTTTCATAATAAGCTATGTGAGACATGCAATATTTATAACTGATTATTGCTTTAGGTTGGATGCGGAATTGAAGTAGCAATGGTGAAAAGCTAGCAAGAGTTGTGAGAGTAAGGAGCTGAATCTTAATGTGTTTGAGTGTAATGTAACCTGGTTAACATATTTAAATTATGGTGTAACATGGTAGTGGAGAATTAGAAAAGGGGAAACTATGATAAGCTTCCTTAGGGATTTATTGACACTAAGGTTCAACAACAACGGTATGGCTAAGTGGGAGATAAGAAAAAGGGTATATCTAACTAACGACAACATTTAGGTCGAACTTAGTTCATTTTGGGAGTGGTGAACTGATGTAGCTTCTACCTTAAGAATCTTCATATGTTATTTGGGAAGGAGTATGCCAATTAAAAGATAGAGAAAAGAGGTAATCAGTGAAAGGTTGAAATGGTCAACTGGTATATGTGTTACATTGAACAATGACTAGTGTCTTGTCTGAATACGGTTAGAAAATGATAAGGAATTAGGTGGATGGGATTCGTGGTTGGCCATTGAAGATCCCTTGGGATATTTGCTAATTTGGAATGCAAATATGTTGGCATAGGAAGTCTTGGAAGATGAGAATACCGGTAACCAAATCCCTAAAGCTAAGGGGAGTGTGATTGTGTAAGAGAATTAAGTCTTGATCTCCATCAATAAAGATTGAAACTGGTGTTAAATTTTACTACGAGATAGAACACATCTAATGTGGAAGGCTATGAATGGCAACGGTGAGATCCTTTTAACTAGTATCTTCTTACCTTGAGGCTAGGCATATGAGTTTGGTGACTCATGTATTGAAGGTCAAGAGTTATAAAAGGGAATCTTACTTTAAGGAGTAGTATTGAGAAAGAGAATCATGTTAGGGTGGTATAGGAAATTGAGGCGAAAGAGCAGGGATGTGTGGGGGTGTAATTCTGAGTGCCGATAATAGTATTAGCTAGGATTTGCAAAAATCAATGTCGACATGACTAGCATCTAGTAGTTTGATGGTACTGGTATGATAATTAGAAATTAGAAAACACTTGGGTACCTTGGGTTGAGGTTAGGACCTCAATCAGTTAGATCAAAGCTTAGAGGCACCAAGTCCTTATTCATGGTATAGCCCTTTATTTTGCAATACTCATAAATGTCGAGGTGGAGTAATCGTGATGGCATGAAATTAGCCTAAACCTATTGGACGATTGATGATTCTATTATAAGAGCATGTCAGGATCCAAAAGTGTTATTTGGTTTACCCTCACTGAGTGACTCACAAGTTCTTATTGCCTTCTCTAAGGAAAGGCAATTAGAATACAAGGAAAGGGTTTATTAATGGGTAGCGAGGTTGTGATAGTGAAGCTTCAAGTGCATGCAAGCAAACTACTCAACATTTTATCAAATTCTGTTAGCAGGCAAGCATAAGGTCTTAAGGGTAACGAGTTTGAAAGCTTTGAAGAGGAAGCCTTTAGGAGAAGTGGGTGGCATGTATGTTTTGGCAAGGCGTTCAGTAGGAAATGTTACACTACGGTATTTTGGAAAGTTCAAAGGTGGGCATAAAGTTGGTATTCGTTACAACGACGTGGGTAGCATTGTGGATTTGGAAATTCAGGGATCAAATTTCTTAAAGGGGGATGTTATGTAACATCCCAGTACCCCAGGCTGTTATTTATGGTGATTCTGAATGTAACTTGAGAACAAAGGAAAATTTTTTTAGAACCAAATGAAACTTAGGATCAAAGTGAAATCTATTTTTTCTAGGCAAGAAATTCTGGAAATCATCCCAAATACTTGCAGGATTACTAATATATTAAATATTAGATTTAAGGACTTATTTAAATCTTTTAGAAGAATTATTTGAGGATTATGATGAAATAAATAAATAGAGACATCATTGGTGTTTCACAGTGAAGATTGAGGGATGGAAATTTTTGTTGTAATATTGTGGATGTGTGTGTAATACGTGTGAATTATTCCGATGGCCAGACTTCATCGGAGCACCATGGATTGAGGTGAGTTTACTCTTCTTGCCCTTTTTCTGGATATTTTCGAGTTTAAGGATGTTGAGGCTGAAATGGATATCAAATGTGGTTGTTTAAGCTTGGATGTTGTTCTTAAGTGCTCTTCTATGCTAGGTGATACATTTGGAAAAAGAAATTTGTAGAAATCCTTGGATTAAAACATTCTAATCTTGGTTTACGAAGCATAATAGAAAATTATGAGAAGTTAAGGTTCTTGGAAGGGAATTTCATCAATTTGATTCTTGATTCATGGATTTAATTTAGGATTTGAGGGTGTGGATGTTTGGTTACCATTCCAAGAATAAAACCATGGGAAGAATCTTGAGTTTTGGTAGAGAAGTGATCTACGAAGAAGGAGAAACCTTAGAGGAGGTAGAAATTGTGAAAATAGAGTAATAATACTGTCCTCCGACAGCTTAAGTGTGAATATACACGCTTAAGCACGATTGAGGCAGAGAAAGCGGCCTTATTCACGCTTAAGCGCTAAAATTTACCATTTATGCGCATAAATGGCAGAATGGTTCAGCATTTGTGACCAATCTTCAAATGGTCATAACTCTCTTGTTCGAACTCTGTTTTTAGAAAATTTTATATCGTTGGAAAGATATTTGAGTCTAGTTTCTAATGAAAGAAGATTCAATTAAAAATTCCTTATTGTTTGGGAGTTATGACCACAAGAGTGATCAAATGTCTGAAGTAGTGATAAAGAGTTCCCCATTTTGTGATCTAAACACGTTATTACATGATTACCTTATAGGGAAAAATTCTTTAAGGCATATTCCATATCTTTTGAGGAGGATTAACTAGCTTGGAGTTAAGGTGAGGAGCTTCTACGCTATCTTGTTTGATTCCTCTCTTGTTCCTTATTGTACTTGTACATGTAAACACATATTTGTCTAGTTTCAAACTATAAGTTAAACATCAAATTAGAAAAAATATATAGTGTGTGATAGCTTGAAGGAAATGAACTTGGAAATATATACGATGTTACATTTATATATATATATGTGTGTGTGTGTGTGTGTGTGTGTGTGTGAGTGTGTGTATAGATGTATATGATGTACTATAATTGTTGAGATCGTATTATAAGTTGTGATTTATGTGGAATGAGTTGAGATGTGGCATTATATGATTTGTTTTTTATTGTGAAATTTATACATCAATGGATGGTTGATGTAATTTATGGAATGATGCTTGTGTTGTGAAGTGAGATCTTGATTTGTGATTGCGTTTGTGTTTGACCAGAAAAGAAAGGTATGGTGGTGCACCCCATGGAAAAATATATATACATCTATACAGAGCCATAAGGGTGGAGATTTGTATATGGAACGATAAGGGTGGATGCGGAGGGGGGCCGCGGGCAACAATCCAGAGGTACCCTGGATAACCCAGTGGTATGGAAAATTATGTGATTGACTCATTATTTATTGTTATGAGTTGATTTGAACTGTGATATATTGTGATAATTTGATTGCATTTATGATTCATTGGTTTGTTGCGATTATATTGTGACGTGGTGATGGTACTTGGTGGAACCGAAAATGTAAGGTCGAGAAATAACCGTATATATATATATATATATATATATATGAGCTCTACATGATTAATTAAGTCTGAATTAATCTTTCTTTTATATTATGGATTGGTTGATTACTTGTTGCATGATATCATCTACCTATGTAAAGAAGTCTGGCATCGTATGGTCAACTATGACCTTATGTTTTGCGGCAGACTGTGTTATCATTTTGAGTTCTCTGTGAATAGAACTATGGTGTGTACAAGTATATCTCTAATTACAGGTATGAAGAAATGCATAACTCTTCATATTTTTGTATTATATTTACGCGTAGAAGTAGGATAAAGTTTTTCTCACTGGGTCAGTATGACTTATTTTTCAACATTTTCAGGTGCAAAGGGAGCTTAGCAATGGTGTTGAGTATTATGACAGGCTCCCCTTTGTTCGGGGATGTGGTATAGTCTCACCTCCCTCTCAGTTTATTTGTTTTGCTCTAGACATGCTCTGTAATCGAGTAAGTTAACTAGGTCGTGTATGTCAAATAATACTTGATTATTGTTGGGAGTTACATATTGATTAACTGTGCATATGAATCATGATCGGGCTAATATATTCGGAAATATATGGTTCTAATGACTTCTTTCACATGTAAACAAAAAAAATAAAATAAAATAAAATTTATAATTGGTTTATGAAATTAAATTATTAATATTGTTGAACTTTGCTGAGGGTTTCGGTAGAAGTAAGGCTTATGGAAGACAGGTTGAGTCTTTTTCCATGCCGGTCACATACCCAGTCTTGAGATGTGACACTTTCTATTTTCTTTCTAGAGTGGGTTGCAATATTATATACCATGCGATATCATTTCATGTGAAGAAAAAATAAATTGAAATCTAAATCTACTTCTTCTATCTAAACTATTAACTAATTAATGCAAATATATTAATATTTATATTTTCACCATCAAATCAAGTATTCTAAATTACATATATCAATAATTTTTTCCAATCATTAGTGTATTAAAATCAGATTATACACGAATGTCTAGTGTTGATGATCAGAAATGTGTAAAGCTGAGAAAGAAATAAAAAGGACTTGCCATGGATGTATATTAGAATAATCGAATTTACATACATACCTGAACGAAATTAGATTCAAGCTTTTGGATCAAGAAGTCCTGATATCTCAAAATATTGTGGAATTTATTTATCCTCTCGGGAAATAGATATGCATTATATATCATGTCATTAATCCCAATGATATCGGGTATTTTTATATACTTTTTAGTCCCTATCTTAGTCCTATGGCTATTCCAATGTTGCCAATTCTCTAATTTTATTATGTTTTGGAATTTATTGGGTATAAACTATTTATGGATTGAATGTGTTTCAATTTTATATTTTTAGAACTTGAATTGTAAAATGCTCAATTTAATTCCTACAAATTTTAATTTTAGAGAGAAAAATGCTGACATGGACAAAGATGATGATTTAGATGCTAATGTGGCACTTTTTGGATGATGCAGATGCTGACTAGGATATGCTGGATATGGGGCCCACTTGAAATCTTATTGAATGCCATGTAGTCAGAATTTGAGGGCATGAATATTAAATTTCGTAGGTCAGAAAGCAAGGCTGAAATATCAATTCTTCCATGCTGTTCTGCTGCTGCCATACCTATGTTCTGCTGCTGTTTCCTACTTTCTGCTGCAGAAATATTAAATCTGCTGCTGCCATGCCTACTTTCTGCTGCAGAAACATTAATTATACTGATGTTTTGCTGTCAAAGTGCTGCTACATCATGGAGGAAGCATCTAGGGTAGAATATTCTAAGGCATTGAAGGGGCATCAGTTTTAGAAAGGAGAATACTTCATTTTTAGGCAACCAGACTTAGAAAATTCGCAGCTCTCTCTTCCCCTCTGTTTTTGCTTCTGTTATTGGCTGTTTTGCTCTCATGGAGGGCTAAGTTTTCATTGTAATTAGTCACTAGACCACTGGGATGTTGTAGCTTGAACTAAGAATGCAAGTTAAGTGTTTTGTTCTCCATTTTCATCTCATTTCGTTTCTGTTTTGCTGTCATGTTTATTTTGCTGTCAAATTCTGATTAGAGCTTGAGTTGTAACATAAACTGACTTATATATAAGACATAACCTTGCTTGACTGATTAGGAAAGTGAGGGAGGCGAAATGACTAGTTAAATGATATATTTAACTTGGTTTGGTTGAGATTTTCCACTGAATGCATCTAGTTATAGTAGAGAGATGTTCTTGACTGTAATTAGTAGCATTAAATTCTAGATGTTATTCTAGAAACATTTTCATAAAGAACCAAACAATGGAATGAGAACAAAACTGAATCAATGAGTTAGGTAATGATAGTTACACTCCCATGAATCCTAGTGGCTGATTACATAGTCTCTTTATTGTCAATATCTTGCAATTTCTGCTGCTGCTGCTGATACTGCTGTTGCTGCATATTTTGCTGCTGTTGTAGTGTTTAATTGCTGTTCTGTTTTATTTATTTAGTTAGTATTGCTACAAAACCCCCCCCACGTTTATGTACTCTTAATTGGTGTTTAGGTGTTTAGAACGATTAATTAGTATCAAGAAGTGAGGCTCCTTGAGTGAATACGACCTGGGAATCACTATACTGCAAATTGCCACAATTCAATTCTGGGCGATTTGACATCGTAGTGGCGTGAACCAGAATTTTGGCGCCGTTGCCGGGGAGCCAATTCACTTCCAAGTTATCTAATTAGTTGTTTAAGTGTTTCTTTGTTTAATTTTAAGTTATCTAGTATTGTTGAAACGGTTTACAAGTTTTTGAGTTTTTATCGGTTACTATTCATAGGCCAAAAACTAACTACCTCCGATTGACCTCAAACTTGGTATACCACTAGTTTTCGACATTTTAAGCAATTTCCAACCACCCGATTATCCAAAGGATCATCTCGGGCGGCCATTTTGCCAAATTCCATTGTTTAGGCCCTCTTTTCTTTTTTTTACTATTTTTTTGATTTTTCTAATTAATTGTGATTTTTAGTGTGATTTTTGTAGTTTGAATTTTTGAATTCTGTTTTTTGTGTTTGTCTCTCCAATTTGTCAAGAATTTTTCCATGAAAAATCAGATTTTTCTGAGATACTTAAATTTTTGGTGATTTTCATCGGTTGGAGTCTTTTGTAGTGATTTAGTTGTTTTTGTTGTTTTCTTGTTGTTTCCTTGTGAATTTGTGCCCTTTCTAGTATATGAGAAGGTCTGATCACGTGGACTTACCACCTTTTGATCCAGAAATTGATAGGACCTTCCATAGGCTAGTGAGAAGTAATAGCATTAGGACTAGTATAGTTTCTGAAATTCTTGCTGAAATTGTTGAGTTAGCTGTTGATAGTGTAGAAGTTGAATCAGATTCTGAATCTGATATTGTGTTGGAGTCTACAGATTCTGAGTCAGCTGGGATAACTGGGATGGATAATCAAAATGCACAAATGCCTTAAAATAGGCAAGAACAATCAATTAAAGAGTTGATTGCACCTGATGTGCATTATCAACCATTGTGCATAAATTATCCTGAGTTGGATGCTAACTTTGAACTAAAATCTGGTCTAATCCATTTGTTGCCTAAGTTTCATGGTCTTGCAGGAGAAGATCCGCACAAGCACTTAAAGGAGTTCCATGTTGTCTGCTCTACCATGAGACCACATGGAGTTGGAGAAGAACAGATCAAATTAATAGCATTTCCTTTCTCTCTGGATGGGGCAGCCAAGGATTGGCTTTACTATCTACCCACTGCCTTGATAACAAGATGGGATGAGCTGAAGAAGTTGTTCTTAGAAAAATTCTTTCCAGCCTCCAGAACAGCAGCAATCAGGAAAGATATCAGTGGGATTAGACAGTTGAATGGTGAATCTCTGCATGAATATTGGGAGAGGTTTAAGAAGCTTTGCTCATGCTGTCCAAACCATCAGATTTCAGAGCAGCTTCTCATCCAGTATTTCTATGAGGGATTACTGCCTATGGACAGATATATAGTTGATGCAGCTGCTGGTGGGGCATTGGTGGATAAGACTCCTACTGCAGCAAATGAATTGTTAGCCAAGATGGCCCAAAATGCTCAGCAATTTGGAACCAGATTGAGTGATCCAACAGTTACTGTCAATGAGGTGAGGACACCTCCCATGGAGCAACAAAGGATAGAAAATAAATTAGAGGAATTAGCTTCAATGGTGAGGCAATTGGCATTAAATCAGAGAACACAACAACAAGCCCCTCCTCCTTCAGCCTGTGGTATTTGTTCCCTGAATACCCACCATACTGATCAATGCCCTCAGCTGCAAGAGACCCTAACTGAGTCATGTGCTGGTATATTCCCTGGTAGACCCATGCAACCACAACAACAGAGATATGACCCATATTCCTCCACCTACAATCCTGGGTGGCGTGATCATCCAGCTTTCAAGTATGGGAATACATCCAACCCCCCTTACCAGCCACCCCATGTAAGATACAACCAACCTGAAGCTAGCCATACACCTCCTCCAGCACCCAAGAAACCTGAGCCTAGTCTTGAGGATCTAATGAAGCAACTGACTGCCAATACTCTTCAGTTCCAGCAAAGGACAGAAACAAATATGCAGAATTTGGAAACTAAGATTGGCCAGTTAGCCACAACAGTCAATGAGCTGAAAAGCCAAGGTTCAGGGAGTTTGCCATCCCAACCAGTGATCAACCCAAGAGGCAATGTGAGTGCCATCATCTTGAGGAGTGGCAAACAAGTAGACAGTCCAGCTTCTGAATCTGAACCAGAAAAATCAAATGTCCAGCAAAGTGCTCCTTCATCTTCAACCAGTGAGCAAAATAAAAAGGATGAAGAAGTGGTTCAGAAAATTCCTCTTCCTTTCCCTAATAGGCAGACTCAATCAAGGAAAGCTTCTGAATCTGACATGGATAAGGAGATCATGGAGACCTTCAGGAAAATAGAGGTCAATATCCCACTTTTGGAAGCAATTAAGCAAATCCCCAAGTATGCCAAGTTCCTCAAAGAGTTGTGCACTCATAAGAGGCGTTTAAGGGGTAATGAGAGAGTTAATTTGGGAAGAAATGTGTCTGCACTCATCCAACCACCCATGCCACCCAAGTGCAAAGATCCTGGAACTTTCACAATACCATGCACAATAGGCAACATGGAGTTCTCCAATGCTATGCTGGATTTGGGAGCCTCAATCAATGTTATGCCCAAATCAGTGTACTCGAGCCTCAAGATTGGTGTTCTTTCACCAACTGGAGTGATTGTCCAACTTGCCAATAGGAGCACAGCACATCCAGCAGGAGTTTTAGAAGATGTTCTGGTAAGAGTTAAAGATCTCATTTTTCCTGCTGATTTTTATGTGCTTGATATGGAAAATGATAATACTCCTGGCCATGCACCATTAATACTTGGTAGACCTTTTCTGAAAACTGCAAAAACCATCATTAATGTGCATGAAGGGACTTTGTCAATGGAGTTTGCTGGTAATAAAATTGATTTTAACATTTTGGATGCCATGAAACATCCTATAGAAAATCATTCCAATGTGCATGTAGTTAACTATTTGGATTACTTAGTTGATGAGGCATGTGATGATTTCCAAGCTGAATTAATTTCTGATTTTCCTGAATTTTCTGATTTGGTCGATGCCTTTGAATGCAACTGTGCTGGTTCTGAATTTTGTCATGCTTGCACTGAAATTGAAAACTCTCTAAATGCTGACAATTCTGAGTTGCATTCTGATTTGCATAGTGATTTGGATTCTGATGTGCATTCTGATTCTATAAATTTCTCTAGCTTATACTTAGATTCTGTTTCTATTTTAGGTAGTTGTAGGTGTAGTGATTTAAATTGTAATGTTGCACATTCTTCATCTCTTTCCTCTTGTGCTGCTAACCCTTCCTCCTCTTTAGCCAAGGATTCTGTCTTTGAGCAAACTGAATTTGTAGGTGCTTCCTTGGATGTGATTCCACAAAAACTAATTCCATCCTCCATCCAACCACCTGTATTGGAGTTGAAGGCTTTACCAGAAAACCTCAAGTATGCCTTCTTGGAAGTAGGAGACAAACTTCCAATCATTGTGGCCAACAACTTGAACCCCAATCAAGAAGAAAAATTGATCAGTTTGCTGAAAAAGAATAAGAAGGCGATTGGGTGGACTCTAGCAGACATTCCTGGAATTAGTCCTTCAGTGTGCATGCACCGAATTCTCCTTGAAGAAGAGACGAAACCAGTGAGGCAACCCCAAAGAAGACTCAACCCCATGATTCTTGATGTGGTCAAGAAGGAGGTAAGTAAGCTCCTCCAAGCTGGAATTATTTATCCTATCTCTGATAGTAAGTGGGTGAGTCCGGTACAAGTAGTGCCAAAGAAAACCGGGATAACTATTATAGCAAATGAAAATAATGAGTTAGTTCCCACTAGAGTTCAAAACAGTTGGCGTGTTTGCATTGATTATAGGAAGTTGAACCAAGCAACTAGAAAAGATCATTTTCCTCTTCCTTTTATTGATCAAATGCTTGAGAGACTTGCTGGCAAGTCTCATTACTGTTTTCTTGATGGTTTCTCTGGGTATTTTCAAATTCACATTGCACCTGAAGATCAGGAGAAGACTACCTTCACCTGTCCTTTTGGTACTTTTGCATATAGACGCATGCCTTTTGGTCTCTGTAATGCACCTGGCACTTTTCAAAGATGCATGTTGAGCATATTTTCTGATTTGTTAGAGGATTGCATGGAAGTGTTCATGGATGATTTTTCTGTTTATGGAGACTCATTTGATGCATGTTTGAAAAATTTGGAGAGAGTACTCGAGAGATGCATAGAGAAAAATTTGGTCTTGAATTATGAAAAATGTCATTTCATGGTAGAGCAAGGAATAGTCCTAGGCCACATAGTGTCACCACGTGGCATAGAAGTAGATAAAGCCAAAGTTGATGTTATCTCTTCTTTGCCTTACCCCGCTTCTGTGCGGGAAGTTCGCTCTTTTCTTGGCCATGCAGGATTTTATAGAAGATTCATCAAGGACTTCAGTAAGATCGCTCTACCCCTATCTAAACTCCTCCAAAAAGAAACTGATTTCACTTTTAATGATGCTTGCAGGTCAGCTTTTGATGAGTTGAAGAAGCAACTTACCTCCCCTCCTATCATCCAACCTCCACAGTGGGAGCTTCCCTTTGAGCTCATGTGTGATGCCTCAAATTTTGCTGTAGGAGCAGTACTTTCACAAAGAGTAGAGAGGAAGTTGCATGTCATAGCCTATGCGTCCCGTACCCTTGATTCAGCTCAATCAAATTACACAACCACGGAGAAGGAGTTTTTAGCAATTGTTTTTGCTTTAGAAAAATTTAGATCATATTTGCTTGCCTCCAAAGTAATTGTGTTTTCTGACCATGCAGCACTGAAATATTTGTTGAAGAAGCCAGATGCAAAGCCAAGATTGCTTAGATGGATGCTGCTCCTCCAAGAATTTGATGTGGAAATCAAGGATAAGAGTGGGGCAGAGAATGTAGTAGCAGATCACTTGAGTAGGCTTTCTGATCTTCCATTGGAACATCTCCCTGTAAGAGACAATTTTCCAGATGAGTGTTTCCTCCTTTTGCATGGTACTGGTGAGCCTTGGTATGCTGATTTGGTGAATTATCTTGTTGCATCTGAATTGCCTGCATACCAAAATAGACATCAATTGAATAAATTAAGAAGCGAGGCTAGGTACTATGTGTGGGATGACCCTTATTTGTGGAAAATTTGTAGTGACCAAATTATTAGGAGATGTGTTCCAAATCATGAATTTGCATCTGTGCTGAATTTTTGTCATACTCTTGCATGTGGTGGACACTTTGGTCCCCAAAGAACAGCTAGAAAAGTGTTAGATTCTGGTTTATATTGGCCTACTTTATTTAGGGATGCCTTTGATTTTTACAAAAATTGTTCCAGATGTCAAAGAACTGGAAATGTGTCTAAAAGAAATGAAATGCCTCAACAACCTCTTCTTTTTTGTGATGTTTTTGATGTTTGGGGTATTGACTTTATGGGTCCTTTTCCTGTTTCTTTTGGCTTCATGTATATCTTAGTTGCTGTGGATTATGTGTCGAAGTGGGTGGAAGCTAAAGCCACCCGAACTGATGATTCTATTGTTGTTGTAGATTTCCTTCGTTCACATATTTTCTGCAGATTCGGTGTCCCCAAGGCCATAATCAGTGATCAAGGATCACACTTTTGCAATAGAAACATGCAAGGGCTATTGAAGAAATATGGGGTGGTGCACAAAACCTCTACACCTTACCACCCCCAAACCAATGGGCAAGCAGAAGTCTCCAACCGAGAGATAAAGCAAATATTAGAGAAAACTGTGCAACCCAACAGAAAAGATTGGAGTAAGAGGCTTGACGATGCACTTTGGGCCTATAGAACTGCTTTCAAGACTCCCATTGGCATGTCTCCATACCGCTTGGTATTTGGTAAAGCATGTCACTTGCCGGTGGAGATTGCACATAAGGCATATTGGGCCGTTAAACAATGCAATATGGACATGACCCTAGCCGGTAAAGAAAGAAAGTTGCAACTTCAAGAACTGGAAGAACTAAGGCTAGGGGCTTATGAGAATGCGCGCATCTATAAAGAGAGGACAAAAGCTTTACATGATCAGAAAATTGAGAAAAAAGAATTTCAAGTGGGAGACAAAGTCCTTCTCTATAATTCTCGCCTCAAGCTAATGCCCGGTAAGCTTCGCTCTAGATGGGTTGGCCCTTTTGTTATTACTAATGTCTTTCCTTTTGGTGCAGTAGAAATTCAAAATGAGGCCACCAACAAGCAGTTCATGGTAAATGGGCAAAGGTTGAAGAAGTTCTACGAGGGCTTCAAAGAAGAAACTGTAGAGGAAATCAAACTCTACAACGTTCCGGCTCCATGATAAGGCCGTACTCTTTCCCTCCTTTTAATTTATGTCCTCCTCATTTTATTCGATGTTTGGTAATAATTTGCATCGAGGACAATGCAATGTTTAAGTGTGGGGGGAGAGAATTTGAGTTTTTTTTAAAAAAAAAAAAAAAAAATTTTTTCCTGCTTTCTCCTCTGTTTTCTCTGTTTCTGTCCAGAATTTTTGAGCTGTCTTGCATGAATTTTCTGTACTGATTGGCTACGAATTTTGCTAGTTTCTTTACATGTTTTTAAAGCTTTATATGTCTTCTAGCTGTAGAATTTTATTTGGTGTCTTTCGCAATTGTTTTGGTGTAGTTTTGTGTCAGTAAAGCTGAGTCGCCAGAATTTCTGCAGTGCAGAATTTTGCTACTCTGTTTTGCCCGAATTTGATGTTTTATTTTTGAAAAAAAAATTTGATGGAGTTTTGGTGTGGAATTATGCATGATGAAATAGTTAAAGTGTAGATTGACTTAGCATGAAGAGAATTTAGCCTTATTTCTCTAAGGAATTCAAGTTAAATGGCAATGACGTTGACTTTAACGAATTTGTAGTAATAGTCTTTTAGCTGTGAGGATTTGAGCCTAAGTGAAAAATGCTATTCTTCTTGTTGCGTGTTCTCTATCATGGATTGTCACTCTAGAACTTGTCTTGAATCTTTGATTGAGGCTACATATCTTGTACATGCTTGGAAATGATTTAGGCATTTGTTTCTTGTAACCACTTTTAGCCAAATAGCCATCCATTATCATTGTTTCCATTGTATGTCATTTTGTGCCTTATCCATTTTCTTTCTTGCGTCCTTCCACCACTTTTTCTGCCTACAACATTTTTCTCTTTCAACTTAAGATGTGAGGAGTATTTTAAATTCTTTTAAGGGATCGATATGCTGAAAAAAAATCTTGTGAACTTTGGGGTGTTTTGAACTATATTTCTTCTACTTCCTCTCAAGCAAAAGAAAAAGACTGGCCACTCAAGAAAAAAAAAACAAGAAAAAAAAAGAGAAAGAAAGAAAGAAAGAATAAAAAAAAATTTTTGAAAAAAAAAAAGAGAGAGAAAATAATGTAAAAGAGGAGCAGATAGAACATTGAGACCCAAATTTATTTATACTCAGTCTCTTATATTTCACTTGTAAATACTCTTCATTTTCTTGAGTTGTTACTATATTTTGTTTCATTGTTCAATCTTTCCCTTGGTTTCCCACTATTTTTCTTACCCACGTTACAACCTCGTAAAGTCCTTTTGATTCAAGTATGTATTGGATTCAAGTAGTGGAGATTTAGATTCTTGACAAGCTTATGGTAGTGAATTCTGTGATAAGTTGAATTTCGAGTGATTTACCCTAGACACTTGAGAGAATAGAGAGTAAACACATTCCGGTGAGGAGGCTAATTACTTGAATTCATTCGTATCAAATTAAATTGCCATGATGCTTGGAATCTTAGAAATTTAAGATTAATTCCTTCGAGTGCTAAATCTTTTCAAAATTTTGATTATTCTATTCCAGCATGCTTTCCACATTTTTCCTTTGGTGTCTTTTTGGTGTTCCGAATATTATTTTGCCCAGGAGTGCAAAAGGCCAAGTGTGGGGGATTTGATATCGGGTATTTTTATATACTTTTTAGTCCCTATCTTAGTCCTATGGCTATTCCAATGTTGCCAATTATCTAATTTTATTATGTTTTAGAATTTATTGGGTATAAACTATTTATGGATTGAATGTGTTTCAATTTTATATTTTTAGAACTTGAATTGTAAAATGCTCAATTTAATTCCTACAAATTTTAATTTTAGAGAGAAAAATGCTGACATGGACAAAGATGATGATTTAGATGCTAATGTGGCACTTTTTGGATGATGCAGATGCTGACTAGGATATGCTGGATATGGGGCCCACTTGAAATCTTATTGAATGCCATGTAGTCAGAATTTGAGGGCATGAATATTAAATTTCGTAGGTCAGAAAGCAAGGCTGAAATATCAATTCTTCCATGCTGTTCTGCTGCTGCCATACCTATGTTCTGCTGCAGAAATATTAAATCTGCTGCTGCCATGCCTACTTTCTGCTGCAGAAACATTAATTATACTGATGTTTTGCTGTCAAAGTGCTGCTACATCATGGAGGAAGCATCTAGGGTAGAATATTCTAAGGCATTGAAGGGGCATCAGTTTTAGAAAGGAGAATACTTCATTTTTAGGCAACCAGACTTAGAAAATTCGCAGCTCTCTCTTCCCCTCTGTTTTTGCTTCTGTTATTGGCTGTTTTGCTCTCATGGAGGGCTAAGTTTTCATTGTAATTAGTCACTAGACCACTGGGATGTTGTAGCTTGAACTAAGAATGCAAGTTAAGTGTTTTGTTCTCCATTTTCATCTCATTTCGTTTCTGTTTTGCTGTCATGTTTATTTTGCTGTCAAATTCTGATTAGAGCTTGAGTTGTAACATAAACTGACTTATATATAAGACATAACCTTGCTTGACTGATTAG
Organism: Biancaea sappan; assembly: GCA_037074585.1. Taxonomy (NCBI): domain Eukaryota; kingdom Viridiplantae; phylum Streptophyta; class Magnoliopsida; order Fabales; family Fabaceae; genus Biancaea; species Biancaea sappan. Next base: position 30,938,606 of record CM073494.1, on the reverse strand, counting down.
GAAAGTGAGGGAGGCGAAATGACTAGTTAAATGATATATTTAACTTGGTTTGGTTGAGATTTTCCACTGAATGCATCTAGTTATAGTAGAGAGATGTTCTTGACTGTAATTAGTAGCATTAAATTCTAGATGTTATTCTAGAAACATTTTCATAAAGAACCAAACAATGGAATGAGAACAAAACTGAATCAATGAGTTAGGTAATGATAGTTACACTCCCATGAATCCTAGTGGCTGATTACATAGTCTCTTTATTGTCAATATCTTGCAATTTCTGCTGCTGCTGCTGATACTGTTGTTGCTGCATATTTTGCTGCTGTTGTAGTGTTTAATTGTTGTTCTGTTTTATTTATTTAGTTAGTATTGCTACAAAACCCCCCCCACGTTTATGTACTCTTAATTGGTGTTTAGGTGTTTAGAACGATTAATTAGTATCAAGAAGTGAGGCTCCTTGAGTGAATACGACCTGGGAATCACTATACTGCAAATTGCCACAATTCAATTCTGGGCGATTTGACATCGTAGTGGCGTGAACCACCCAACACTGATTTCAAGGATGCGGATAGTCTCCAGTACACAGGATTCTTGTGCACTTTTAGCCACGGTTTTAATCGTGGCTAAAAGTTTATAGTCATGATTATAATTGTGGCTAAATATACCTTTAGCCACGATTATAACAGTGTCTGTATTAGCCATGGTTATAACCGTATATGTTTTAGCCAAGGTTATAACCGTATCTATTTTAGCCACAATTATAACAGTGGCTAACAGCATGCATGACTCTACTGTGCGCTGGAGATGATCCACATCCCACAAACACAGCATTATGCATTATATATCTAGGCTCTTGCTTTGCGCTCTCCAACTTGTTTATTCATTTTGTTTAAGACCTCCTCAAACAACTCGAACTGCCTGGACGACCCTATAGCTCTATTCAACTCCACCATTAGATTGTCCAAGCCAGAACCCGCAAACCCAAAGCTAAGGCCAGTGAGCAGGTCAACGTCACTCAGTTTTGGGTCAAAATAAGCAGGCAATAGGTCCTTGAGATCTAACAAGTCATGGACTAGGAAGTCAGTTGGTAGTTTACCGTTGAAGAACTTTCCAGAAGGGATGTAGCTGGGAAGGTCCTAACCATAAGGAGGGTGGTCGTTGCAGAAGAGAGAGTTGGGGATATCATTGTTGTTGCTTGAGTCAAAGGTAGAGTCACCGAATGCGAAAATTGCATCAAGGTAAGTTGAAGAGGTGTTCATGGTAATGGGGTTTGGAAGAGAAAGGAAGAAGACGGTCGTGACTCGTGAGACAGAAGATGTATGCCATAGGCCATAGTTGATAATTTTATTTAAAGGTTAAAATATAACTCAAATATGTATAGTTTCACTCAATGGAAGATTTAGTTCCTATATTTTAAAAGCAGAGGATTTAGCCCTGTTGTTTCTAAAACTCCAAAAAAATAGTTCTGGGTATTAGTCAACTATCAGTCAATGGTTAGTTTGGGACACGTGGCACTGACTGGAACGCTTACATAGCAAATTTAAATATATAATATAAAAATATACAAAATAGATAAATATAAATCTATATAAATATTCACATGATAATTTAAATAACTAATTTAAACAAAATAAATTAGTTTTTATTTGATTTATTCATTTGAAATTAAATTCTAGTTTCGTCCCTTTTTATATAATTCATAATTTTAGTGAAAACTGGATTTTATCTAAAATTTTATTTTTTTTATTAAAAACTTTTCTATTTATTCACTTAGGTCCTTAACTAATATTTTTTCTTTGTCCTTTGCATCATTTAAGATCATATTTAGCTTCATCTGGGTTTATAGTCTTAGAATATATCTTTTTTCTGAAATTAAATCAACCTATGTAAACTTTTCGTTTTTTTCACTGTAGTCATTGTCATGCATTTTACATAATTTTCTAATGAGTTTGATTCCAAACCTGTCCAGAATTTCTTCTTAGTTGTTTTTAGAATCTATTTGATCATTTTCATCCATAAACTAAGCAAAAGAGAGATTTTTAAGAATCAAAAGTTTAGTTCCAACACTTACTCGAATTCCTAGCTTATTTTTCTACACTTTGTATTATCTTTGTTGCTGCTGTAAATAACTCCTAAAAACACTGTTATATTGTCATATTTTTCTGCAGCAACTCGTGAGCATCCCCTTTTCTATTATACAAAACTAAGAGAGAAAATGAGTTGAGTAGTCCAAACCATGAGTCCTTTACAGCAATGACTTTTGGGGTGTTTATGTTCTAAAAACACCTAAGAAAAAATTTTGGGCAGGTTTGAAAATCAAACTCTTGAGAAAATTATGTACAATGCATGATAGGGACTAAAGTGAAAGAATGTAAAGTTTACAGAGGTTGACTTAATTTCATAAAAAAAATATATTCTAGGACTAGAGACTTAGATGAAGCTAAATATGATCTTAAATCATACAAAAGACAAATAAAAAATATTAGTTAGGGACCTAAGTGAATAAACAAAAAAAAATTTAACAAAAAAATAAAATTTTTCGATTTTAACTGAAATTATGGACTATATAAAAAGATACCAAACTATAATTTAATTTTATATGAATATATCAAATAAAAATTAATTTATTTTGTTTAAATAAGTTATTTAAATATCATGCAAATATTTATATAAATTTATATTTTTCTATTTTGTATATTTATATATTATATAATTAAATTTGCCATGTGTGGCACTGACGTGGCACTTAATGCTAATGTAAGCATCTCAGTTAGCGTCATGTGTCTCAGACTAATTATTGACTGACGGTTGACTTATATTAGGGACCATTTTTTGGAGTTTTAGAAACTACATGCACCAAATCATTCGTTTTTAAAGTGTAGGGACTAAATCCTCCATTGAGTGAAACTATAAGGCTCTGAGTTATATTTTAACCTTATTTAAATTACATGGATTAGCAATAATTGTATTACTAATAATATGTTCTAGAGGATATTTGATATTTTATTTTGAACAAGTAGAAATGATTTTCATTAAAGGCATTAAGTCTGAGATATATGAGATAATACAGGACCTCCAGATAAAACAATTACAGTGTAGACCTGGACTCATTGGATAACAAGTACATAAATTCAGGGGCAACATATTCTAAACTAGTACCTAGGTCTTAACAGAGGCAATACACCCTTAGACCAAGAAGATTAAGGCTAATAAAGCCTAATCCAAAGAGGTGACCATATTTTGCTTTTTTTTTAAAAAAAAAATAAAGGATGCTACACACCCTAAACCTAGATCAAGAGTGTCTTCACGCCCAAGGCCGCAAGCCAGCCAGCAAAATCTTCCCACCTAGCAAACATTCGCGGGTCACTTCTGCCTCTATCTTCACTGAGCATGGTAGAGCATCAAAGACCAAGGTAACATTTGGATCATTTTCGAAGAGGTTTCTCGGTCATGGATGAATAGCCTAGCACGCTCTAACCGTTTGTAGATTTGGATTGCCTCTGGGGGCGTCTTGGTAGCAACAAGGACGGGACCTGAACTGCTTCATTCATGAGCATCTATAAATAATGGCCCGTATCTTTCACCTCCAGTCCAAGGAGGAGCGGCTTATCAAGATCGACCCATCCATGAAGACCGAAGTTGGTTCACGGACGCGTGAGCCACATGCGCCATCTGAAGCTTCACTGGATTCCTCATGTGCCATACGCCTGCTATTGCGACGTGGATTTGTATCCTCGACGTCGACTCTCTATCTCCAGCACTTTCTCGATGTCAGATTGGTGATTTGAGCATGTTTGTACCTTGGAAGCAACTACACCTCCTCGACTCATCTTTTATGGACCTCTGTAGTTGAAACAAAAATAGAAACGCTAAAGCAAGGACTCATCCTTTATTTCTCTATTCACGTGAGTTGTTCTATAAACAAGCATAAACTAACAATGACGAATCATGGCAAAGCTTTGGGGTAACGGAACAATAAAACCCTTCCAAAGAAGAGAGAAAAACTTCTACGAAGAGAAGAGGAAGATCTCTCATAGAGGAAAGGGGAAGAAGAAAAGGGCTCAGGCAGCCCTTACCAGTGGCGGCAGTGATAATCTAGAAACCCTAGTAGAGAGTATTACACAATGTGACTCTTGGCTATGTAAAGTTTATCGTTGATATTGGATATTACTATTTTATATTTATTACGCACATTTGAATTAAGAGTTAGTTTATGATAGGAAAGACTTATTCAAGCATAGTATGGATTGAAGGCCCAACTCACGGTCCAATTTGATGTCAATGAGCCTATCACATTGACTAAGGAGTATTTTATTTGAATTAAGTCTTATTAAGAGAGTCAGTTTGTGATAAAAAAAAGATTGATTCAAGCTCAGTATAGATTGAAGGCCCAACTCACAGTTCAATTTAATGTCAATGGGCCTATCACATTGACTAAGGAGTATTTTATTATATTTAATTATTATTATTATTATTATTATTATTATTATTATTATTATTCTATATATAAAATAGTAATTTAAAAATACCCAACCTTCTGACAGTAAATTATTTTTCTAAAAGAGTTTTTGTGAGTTGTAACTTCTCTCCATTTAAAAACTATTTTCTATCATTCTTCAAAATTATACTGCAAATTTCATTATTGTTCAATAGATTTGGGCAAGTTTACATGTATGTTTTTTTTTTTTTTTGGTTTACTTTTTTATCTGCCACAAAATAATCTTGCAATAGCTGCGTGAGTTAGCAGGAAACTCATAATAGATATGTAGTTTTAGACTTTTGCAACAAAGAGTACTGGGAATTACACTTTCTAGGAACATGTAAATATGCATGAGCCCAAGACTTTAGCCATACTCACAAAATAATTTTTCAAAGGGATTGAAATAATTATGATCAATTATTTTGGGAACACATATAAAAATAATTTAAAATTACTATCCATAAATGCACAAATTTGACTTGGGGAAGTGGCCTGGTTGAATGACTTGTCTAATTGAATTATAGTTTTCATTTATTCTCTAGCTAATAAGAATTAGACATGTCTTAATTGAAATATGTATTTCTTTTCATGTTTTTCAGAACATGTGGCCGTCACTCTTTGCGAATTGGTTAGATATTTTGGACTGGGATGTCTCTCGCAAGGAAATAATCAGCCAAATTAAAGGTCCTTTGTTGATGGTGGCAGGGAATTATTATTGGGAAAAGATTTAGATATCAATGTACTTTTTTATATGGGTAGCATGGAAAAAATAAGCAGTTATTATATATGTTTACATTAAAGCCATATTTAACCACGTAACAAATTGAACAAATAGCCAGGGAAGTGCAACAAATTGGGTGAGATCTTTTTTGCAACCAAAACAAACTGTCCAGTCCAAATTACAAGGATTGGCTTCATATAGACAGCACCAGTAACACCAAGTCGCTTAAACATCCTGTGGAAAGTCATCTTTTTATATATAATAAGAGCATTATGACTTTTCAAAAACAATAAAGTCTTTCAGTACTCAAATCTTTCAATATATATTGTCAGAAACCAAATTCTCTTTAAAGTCATCGAATTTTGGACCTCCATTCCTTTTAACAGTTCTCAAAATGGTCGTCCATGTTTAGATTCTCAAAATAACAATACCTCATGAGATAAACCTCGTTTTGGATGAAGTAAACTTAACGTTGACGGGTTGACTAAGAGAAATCTTTTAGCAACTGGAGGAGTTATTAGATCAAAAAATGGTGAATAGGTGTTAGGCTTCTCAAAATTTATAGGCTCAAGGACGGTGGTCTTAGCAGAAGTCTGATCTTTATTCTTAGGGCCAGAAATTGCTGTCTTTTTAAAGATTAAAAAGCTATAAATCGAAGTTGACAGTCAAAAAATTTTCAACCTCATATAGAATAATGCAAATGATTATCACCCTCTGGCTGTGTTGATATCAAATTCCAGGCAACTTGTTTAGTCTTTTGAAGATCACAAATTGCTCAAAATTACAAGGAAAAAGAACCGTTGTGCAAATCGTCTCTAAGATCTTTCAGTAAAGCACCTCCCTATGTCTACACTGCCTTGCAAGAACTACAAAACTGATGTTGTCTGTGTGGGCTACATTTTGCTCTATTTTGCTACTTCTTTTGTTTAAAGACTTCTCGGCAATGTACCAATATGTTGCTCTTGATTTCTTGAACAATGTGGATGTAAATTTTAGATCTGTTTGATTTGTAAAAATATTTTTTTTTATTTTTATTTTTAGTTTTTATTTTCTGAAATACTAAAAGTATTTTTTGATATTTTCAGAAAATTCTAAAACCAAATATATCCTTATTTTGCCTCTAATGTTAAGTTTCACTTCACCAAAACAAAAAAGGACTCTAACTTCTTGTTTTTTTTTGGCTAAAATACACTTTATCTCCTTAAACTTTGTTCTATGTACAAAAACCTCCCTAAACTTTCAAACTCAACAAAAAAATCCCCTTCAATTTTCATTTTGTGCTAAAAACCCTTTACAGTTAGTTGACCGTCGGTTGATCGTTAACTAATATCACGTTATCAATATATTAGATAACTTAAATGTCACGTCAAACATTTTTCACACCTCAAATGATGATAGTGACAATTTGGCAGCACTGACATGGCAAGTGATCTGTAAAAAATGTCTGACGTGGCATTTGAAGTGTTTAGTATATTAATGACATAGCATTTAGTTAATGGTCAACTAACTGTAGGGGGTTTTTGATACAAAATGAAAGTTGAGAGGGTTTTTTGTTGAGTTGAAAGTTTAAAGAGATTTTTTACAATAGAATAAAGTTTAGGATGATAAAGTACATTTTGACCTTGTTTTTTTGTACTGCTAAAAGGACTCTAACTGGATGATGCTAATGGAAGTTGACAATGGTTCCGTTGCAAAGCCCACAACCAACATAGCTTCACGGGCTGAGTCTGGATCTAAGAAGAACTTGGGCTTCTCAAGGGACCAAAAATAACATTTGGCATTCCTTGACCTAATGTCATCTTTCTTTTGTTTTTTTTCAACTAAAATATTTTCTATTAAGATAGGAGCAGAGCATCGAATATTCTATTTCTTATGATACACTTCTTTGCTCTTAATCCAATATATGATGTCACATATATTTTTTTTTGTAAAAAAAGTAATCAATATATATTTAGATTTATAAATATTATCTCAATAAAAAAATTAAAAAAAACAAATTCTAACGAACTTCTCAAGACAACAAATATAAAATTGGATTTAAAAAGTGTAGAATTTTGTAATTATAAATGAACGAGTGTATATTTTAAAAATAAAAGCAGAGAGCAGTTTGATTTTGAGTTAATTCTCCTACAAAAAAGGAAAACTAATTTACTTTATATATATATATATATATTGAGATTATTATTTAATTTTTAATTAATAAAATGAAAATAATCAAAACACATTGCTCAATAAAAGAAAGTTTAATCTCTTGAAAATGATATTTAAATATCTAGTTTCAAGAAAAAAATATTTATTGATGAAAAACAATACGTGTGCAGTCTTGTTATAAATTATGTGATTTGATTTTTATTTTGAAACAGATAATTGATTGATGAACATTGCTATAATCCAATTTTTATTTTTAAAAATTTCGTTGAATAAAAGGGGAAACAAAAAAACAATCAGAGAGGGGTGTGGGTCCAGATGACTACCAAGCCAAGCTAGCTACAGTGCGTCACACTACAACTGACTCAACTGAACTCCCAAATCCACATCAATTTTTTTTTTTAAAGATATTTTCTTTTTTAGAAAAAAAGTAGAAATAAATGAAATAGAGAGCGAAGTGGGACTCATCATCTCCAATCATTCCTGGGCCGGCCCATTTTGCTGAACCTATTATCCAGAGTCCCATTCTCCCGTGGGGCGCGTGTGGTGCACCCACGGTTGATCTTGCGTACTGGGGATGATGGAGCCGCAGGGTAGGCGCGTACGGAAAGTCACTTGGGTTGGTTTGTCTTGAGGGAAAACGACGCGCATTAAGAGAGGTGGGGTCATGAAGTTGGAAGGTGCATTATCATCTTCCATCTTTTTCAAATCTCTGCCACCAAGTGTTTGAGGTGACATTTATCTTCCCCTTTTATCATTATCATTATTCCTCACACTATATCAATTAAAGTTATCTTCAATTATACTTTCTTTTTTTTTTTCCCTCTCTTCTTTCCTTTCTTACCGAGGCATGTTACTTGTCTCATATATTTTATATTTTTTATATATTTTTATGGCTTATTACCATCACTTGCGTGACGTTATTTTATTTTCACGTTTGCGTTTCTTCTTAATCTCAACGTTATTCTGATCGTATAAATTTTTTAATATGATTAACGACATTTTATGAAAATTTAATGCTATGCAAGGGAGCTACCTAGTTTGGACTTTCGCACTACTAAAAAAGTTTAGATAGTACAGTGGTTAAATTTGCTACTAAAAATAATAAAAAGCTCTTAATGAAATTATATCAGTAGTTGTCCTGAGAGTCCATACTAAATTGAAACCTGCTCCAGTATTCCTATTACCATGTATCCTCTATTAAATAAGGTTTAAAAAATTAAATTAATTTAGATATTAATTCAAAGATCAATGATGACGTTATAGTTGAATTATAGTTAAACTGATAGTACTTAAAATATATTAAAATATTAAAAAAGATAATTAATATATATGTTATAGATATTAAAATATTAAAATATATAATATAATATTAAAATATTCTAAACATAATACAAATATTTATATCAATTCTAGATTTCTCATAATAGTTTAAATTCTTTAAAATTTCTTAAAAATACGTAATAATATTCAATAAAAATTTACAAAACATTAAACTGATTGAATGGATCAATTTTTTACCGATTCATTGATTCAAACCAAACTAATTTCTTAATTTTTTGGTTGAATCGGTCTAATTCTCTTAACAACATCTTAACCATGTATATATATATATATATATATATATATATATATATATTGCTCATATCACTTATACTAACTGTTTATTTGTTAGTATCGTTCTCTTGTTACCAGAGTGACAAAGTAACTTATTTTGTGACATCAATATATGTTAGTGTCAAAAAGTTGCCACTAATTCCATTTTGTTAATTGCTAGAATAAATAAAGATATTGATATTTTTATAAATATAGAAAATACATAATTTAAATTTTTTAGAATCAAATAAAAAATATGTTAATATCACTAAATTATGATAATTCATACAATATAAAACATAGTTTAAAAAATCAATCTGAATGAGTCAATTCAATCAAAAAAATCATTGAACCACATTAGTCAAACAACAAATTTAACTAGACTCAATTAAAAGATTTTGCCAAAAATTAGTGAGTAGTAGACCAGTTCACATTATAGTCCACGTCCATATACTTATTGGAAAATTTTCTCTCTTTTATTCTTATTCCCATTTTTTGTCTATTATTTTCTTTTTCTCCCTATAAGTTGAAATACTTAAGATTAAAAAAAACGTCATTTGGAAAACTTTCGCCTCGCAAAACTGACTCTTAAATCAATTTTCTAGAGGGAAAACAGCACTGAATTTTGTTATCACACGCTATATATGAAAAGAATGGGTCCGAAGCTCAAATTGTTATATGAATATCCAATTATAATGTCTTTATATCATAGTCACATGTGACAAAAGTGAATTTAGTTAATCTCTTAATTTGAATCAGGCAAACTTTTAATATATGGTTAGAAAACAATAAACCCAAATTTCCAAATTAAATCCGGAAACAAGCACAATTGCATTGTTTCATTAAGAATAAGAACTAATTTGCAAGCTAAATATAGATAACATATATCAAATTAAGACATGAACCGACACAACAGATTTAGTCAAAAGTGAAGATTCAGAATTGCCTTTTTATCTTTTTAAAAGCATAATAGAAGTGTATTAGCATATTTATGATTGGTCTTAAAGCTGTATTATGTCCCACGAAAGCTTTATTTGTTTTCTTTCTTTTCCCTGAAACATTATGAATCCATTATCAATGGAGTAAAGAAAAAAAAGCCAGAAAAATTCAAATCACTGCTTAAAAACTCATGCCAAAATTAAACTTCCTAGTTTCAAATCATGTTTCAAATCATGCCAGAAAATATGATTTGAAAAGTGAGTTGAATGTCAAACTAAACATTTGTTTTTGTGTTTAAAATCATGTCTGAAGAGTCTAAATTAACTTTTAAAAAATTCAAAAGCCAAACCAAACACACCATAGAAGAGAGACAAAGTAATTTTATGTACTATTCATGTCTGGTAAATGTTTTGATATGTGGTTTAATTTTTGGCATGCGCAGATTTTGTTTCCACATTGTTGACCTAAATTTTACAATTTCAGCTCTTAGAAAGCAACTACCATTAAAAAGGAAAAAAAAAAAGAAGAAGAAGAAGAAACTCCTGAAAATATATATATGTAAATGTGTAGTTAATGCTGGAAACCATAAACAACATTCTCAAAAGCTTTTATATATGGCTCCACAGACCATAATGGAGTACCCAAGATTCCGAACTAGAACTAAAGTACTCCCGTTGTTTTCCTTCTGGGACCAAACATGATATAAATTTTATTGCTGAGAAAATTTATTTTCCTCATTGAATCAAAGTGTCCCATATCTTTATTCACGAACTCTCATGTCTGACTTGAAAACTACCAACACATGCAACTCCCCTTGTCCACATGCTTCAATAATTTAGAACCCTTATGCACGCCCAACTTGAATCACTCACTGAATCATCGAAAATGAATTATAAGTGAAGACGTAGCCACCAATGAACTTAAATCTATAGCAAAAGGACAAAAAATGGATTGTAAATTTTTTTTTAACGGTAAATAAGTACATGATTTTAGGTAACTTTTAAATCAAAGGCCGGAATGTAAAGAATATCTTTGAAGAGGTTATGCAGTTTATCCCTTTAAAAATTGATGATAAATTTCTTTAAATTTTTAATTTTGTACAATATAACTCTTTTGTTGACATTTTTATCCAAAAATCATAATATCACTTGTCTACGTAAGCTTGAAAAAGCCAAATGAGCAAAAAATGCATTCGATTTATCATTTTCAAGTGACAAAACAACTATTTTTTTTGGTCATTTTCTCTCATTTTTTGCAGTAAAAGACTTTTATGATGATAAGTTAGTTATATTTTTGAATTAATTTGTTTTAACTCACATGAACAAATAGTATAAGGTTTTGGATATAAATGTCAACAAAGGGATTATATTGAACAAAATTGAAAGTTTAGAGAGATATGTTCCCAACTTTTAAAGTTGAATAAATATCTTGCATAGCCACCTTCTTTGCATTTTGGCCTAAATTAAAATTTAAAAGGACAGAATTAGATATTTGATTATGGATATAAATATATATATATATATTAGGACAATAAAGGAAAAATATCACTTTAAACAACTCTCAACTCCAGTGATGAATCTCTTAAGAACTTACAAATGCATCACACAATCAACTCTTCACTACTTTAACATTTATTACTCTCCACTAACTCCACTAACATTTATTGTGAGTTGATTATTTTATTATTATTTTTTGTATAAGAATCGATTCTTATATAAGAATCGTTGTTACGCATGACAACTAACGTGGCAAACTACAGTGGTGAACCGAAATAAGAACCAGTTCTTAAATTTAAAAATCCGTTAAGAACAACTACTGTAAATACTCTAAACAACTAAGCTAATAAGTTAACATATCAAAAATTTCATACAAAAATGCCAACATAGGTTGGGTTGAACAAAATTGAATATTTAAAGTAATTTATTGTTAACTTTTAAAATTAAAAGATAACTTGCACAATCTCATAAAATAAAGAGCAATCTCATCAACTATCTAGCTCTACCCTAAATTAAAATTTAAAGGGTAGAGCTAGATAGTTGATGGCGGAGAAATAAATAATAAGGAAAAATCTTAACAAATTGGCCTATTCAAGTTTTGAACACGCGACCTTTGCATTATTAATAACATGCTCTGACCAACTGAGCTATTAAACCACAGATAGAGCAGTCCTTAATTAGCCCTTTTAATCAAAACAAGGCTGGAGTTAGGGGGTATTTATCTATGGTAAGGGCTTGGGGATGGGAATCATTATAGAGGGAAAGGGAAGTGGATGTGAATGAAAGACATGAAGGGGTATGAGCCCCGTTCAAGTTCTTCATGTGCAGCCTGCAAGCTCCTGAAGCGAAGATGCACGCCCAGCTGTATATTCGCCCCTTACTTCCGTTCCGACGAGTGCAAGAAATTCGCCAAAGTCCACAAGGTGTTTGGAGCCAGCAATGTCAGCAAGATCCTCATTGAGGTCCCGGAGGAGCATAGGGAGGACACGGTGAACTCCCTGGCCTACGAAGCAGAGGCCAGGCTCAAGGACCCTGTTTACGGATGCATTGGAGCCATAGCTCTGTTGCAGAGGAAGATGGTCGAGCTCCAGCATGACTTGGCCATCGCTAAGGCTCGTCTTGCTCGTTACTCTGCTGCTGCTAATGCTTCTGCTATTGCTCCTACTACCATTGCTTTCCCTTCCTCCTCTGATAATATCTTCGATACTGATTCCCATGTGGGTTTGCCTCCCTTCCCTGACTCTTCCTCTTCCTCTTGCTGTGAGTTCGATGATGGGTTCTCTTCGTCTCAGGTTCAGTTTTCGATCCGACATGATACGGTGGATGATTTTTTTCAAATACCATATATATTTTGATGTTGTGTGAGCTCTTTATGTCAGAGTGATTTGTTGTTCTGGGTCGAAGAAAAAACAGGGGACTCTGTATTATATGCTGGTATAAATAAAAACTTGATGGATGAACCAATGAATGAATTACTCTGCAGTTATAGTGATTACTTAGTTTCCCGATTTGTATGCAAGTATAGGATTTTCAGAGCGCGTAGGTGTGTGTGTGTGTTGGAACACTGATGAGGGAGATGTGTTAGTGAAATTGAGGAGTCTTGGGGGATGGAAGATCAGAGGAAGGTAGGCATTCATTGCGATAGGCAACAAGAGGGAGACACGAATTAGTACAGGGAAAGCAACACAACGAAGATGAGTCTTCGCTTATCGTTGAACAATTGGGGGTGCAGTTAGTGGGTGTGACAGAAGTGTTTCAATGAAATATGGACAACCCCATTATGATTTCACACTCAAGTACTACCAACCCAACCCCACATCTGGCCGTTAAACTTTATCGCGTAATGGGGGATTATGGAATCCAAAGAGTAGCACCATGACCATCCCTAATGGCCACACAGTTTCATCACATATCAAAATGCCTCACTTCAAAGTAAACGAATCATTTGTTAGACTTGGATGATCCATTACTGTAATACAAAAACTTGGCACCAGCCTGAGTTCTCAGGACTCTGGTTTTTGGCGTAGGTTGCAGAGGTGCGCCTTCCACTCCCACTTCTACTTCTAATATATAGTGATTCTAGTCTACAAACTACTCCTAGGATCACCCTCCAGTGTCAATTTACAATCTCTTTTCTTTAGGGGAAAGAAGGAAAAACACCCTTTTACTCCTCCTCCAAATATCTCCCATTATTTACCAAAATCTGTGCTCATCATTCAAGCAACATTTATATGGAATCTGCTCACTTTTATAAGTTATTATCAATATTTTATTGCTCTGAGTTGATTGAGGTACTAATTCTTAGTTTATTAATTTGGCTATAGTCAAAACAGGATTAAATCAATAATAATTATATAATATAATAAATTAATAAAAAATTTTATACTTAATTTTCGTAAACTTTTGTGTGTGTGTAATTATTTTTTTTGTTCTCTTATTTATTTTTGTGGCAAAAATAATATTATTATAAAAAATAATTAAAAAAATATAATATGAGTGAAAAGAATAAAAAATATTTTAAAAAATAAACACTTGATAAATTTTATATAATGTGAAAAATAATTGTATTTTATAAATAGTAAATTTTTATTTTCAAAAAATATTCAATCAATTTATAAGTTATTAATCAATTTATAAGTTTTTACTAGTTTTTTATTGGCTTTTTGGTTAGCCAACATTTTGGAGTTAACTGGTACAGTCTGGTTCTGTAATCTATGGTTATTATATTCTGCTTTGATATATATATTGCAATGGATTATTTAAAATAAAAATGAAATTTTATAATAGTAAAATTTTCAATAGAAGTATATATTATGAACTTTAACTTGAACTAAACAACGAAATCATAATTTTTTCAAAAAAGTTTATTTTGCATTATATTATAGTTAAAATTAATATCTAAAAATCATGTAATTTGTTATACTTCTTGCTTCCGTTATTTTTTTTAATCTTTTTTAATCTGTTTTCTTCATAATCTTTATTTTCAAACTAACCTAACTTTTATAAGTTAATTTTAAGATTTATAATATTTATACTTTTTTTAAATATTCTAGGGATGAAATGTTACATTTAAAGTTTGAATATTAAAATTATAGTCAAACTAAAATTCAAAAAATTATACGTAATTCTTCTATTTTTCTGAAAAGAAAACTCATGCTGTCATACGTCCACCTTCCCTTCTACTTCATTCGAGAATGTGTTTTCTAATTTGGGAGGAAAAAATCAGATGCAACTCAATGCTGGTCATCCCTGTTTATATTAGATAAAATAATTTTACTTTGATTTAATTCGAAGTTTCTACATATTCATAAGGAAAGTATAATCTGCCACGTAATAGCACAAAGAAAAATTTAACAAATAAAAGAATTAAGATAATCACTAAACAAGGAAATTTTAAACAAAAAAGCTCCGTAAGGATGCAACTGGTAGAGACAAACTGCGTCTTCGTTCAGTCAATTATAACAACATATGATTATCCACAACTGGCCATGAATCGGAACAGAAAAATGAATGGAAGAATCAAAGCCAGAAAGAAATGAAAGATACAATATTGGATATATGTTACAAATACATCAAGCTTCAAAATCTGTGAATTTGAAACTGTCAGGGAAGACTAATCATATCTGTGAAGTCTGGCATTCATGAACAGACTAGACTTTCCATATTACACCCCTGCTTCTGGCGCTGGGCAAGTTCATTGAGCTATAGACTACGTCTTCTTCCCTGTTCAGGATAAGCACACATATCTTAAGGGAAAGAAATTGGAATCATAGTAACGTCACAATAATCACTTATACAATGTAGCATATTCTTTTAAATTCTTCATTCTATCTAAATCGTGCTATGATCATGTTAGAGATTTCACTAATCACTAGTAAGCACTTCAAGAAGTCTCCAATATTTTAATTAGGTAGTAGAGTCAGTATGACGATAACAGAACTTCTCTGTATTATAATGAGAACTTGATTTAAGATTCATGAGTTTTCCCCCAAAGTCATGGCAGAGCTCGAAGCTTGCCATATTGACAAATTCAGGAACAAGATAAATGAGTAAACGCCATTCTAATGCACCATTCAGAAGATATAACAAGGTCCGAAGGAGAACTTGGTCAGAAATTGATAAAAAAGAACGCCCATCAGAAAATATCAGGCTCAAAACCCACTAGTTTTCCCTTCATAAGAATGTTACAAGCCTTGGGAACACAAGCAGCTCTGTTCTAATACATGTTGGATGGCATGGCACTAACAAACCAAAAGGACACCTAAGCAAAAATATAAGGAAAGAAGGAATAAATGCAGAGAAATATGCAGGGTCCTTATATCATGAATATTACCATTCATCCAACATAACCCATAGAAGAAACAGGAGACTAAACAAGTTCGTAACGGCTAAAAAATCCAAGGGCAACGTACCATGTTTACAACCATTTGTACTCCTGATAACATAAGCTCAGTTATTTTTCATATATGACAGCACCCAAATTCTTGAAATCTACAAACTTTTATTTCTGACACGTGTTGTCATAACGTGAAGAACTACAATAATTTGTGTTTGTGTGTGTATAGTAGCTAGAACGCCCAATATTTAAATGTCACGGACTCAAACGATGTGAGTGAGTTAAATAATTCAGATTGAACCAGGAAAAACTTTTCCCTTTGAATAATTAAACTTTGGACACACAAGGAGCGAGTAATCAGCATATATGCGTGATTGATTGATGAATCCAATAAATTCCCAAACTGAAAATAAAGGGACAAACAAATTTATGAAATCCAGACGAGTATATAGATTTTTTAAAAAGGAGAAAAAAAATATTGGAACAAACCTGAGGTGGTGCCACTCCCATACTTGGGTCGCTTCATTCTCTCGACCTCCAATTGAGTATCCATGAACATTTTCATTCTTTCCAATTCGAGATCCTTGGTAAACTCTATTCTCTGCTTCTCTAACTCCATCATCTGCTGCAGTTTGGAACTCTCGATTCTCTCATAAATCTCCCCAAACTTGAGAATAGCCCTCGCCAATTCTCTAAACGCACCTCCATCCGAAAAACAAACCGTCTCAAACCTTTGCTTCCTCCTCACTAATCTCCCTTCAAACCCCAAATCAGCATGACCATCGTCCCCAAGTGAGCTCTCCGTGGAGGCAACACCAGAATCCAGCCTCGAAGTCCCACCGGAATAGATCACCGGAGCCGACCCACTAATAGGGGCGGGTCCGGGTTTCGGCTTAGAGGATTTGACGGTCAAAGTGACAATGGTGGACTTCTTGTCGGCAACGGCGCTCGCGCCTATCAGAGAATAAAGACGGTGGTAGAAGATCCACTTGGATGGAAGGGGCTTCGACTTCTCGACCTTGTACTTCTTCTTAAGTGTGTCGATCCTGTTCTTGCACTGAATGTCAGTCTTGGGAGGCTTGACACCGTTTTGACGGGCGTTGACCGCGTCGGCAACCTCCTTCCAGTCCTTCTGGCGGAGGTTACCGCGGTTGAGCTGGACCCAACGACCGCCCCAGGCGTCAATCAACGCGCCGGTGGAGCCGTCGCTCCAACAGTCGTCTCGGGAGCCGGCGTGGTGGGGCCTAATGGGGTTTGGACGGGTCATGGGATGCGATTGGAAGATGAAACAGTACGCCGAGAATGAGGAATACAGGATAAGAACGGAACGGTGGCGTTGAAATGGAGAGTAAGCGTGGGAAGCGAAGCATCGGATTCGAACCCCTCGGAAGCATTTGGCATAGGCGGCACATTGTGACCGGCGGTGACGTCAACTACCCCTAAAGACCGATGATTGGACGGAAGAACGACTTTTGTTACACGATTTTAACAGTTCCAACAGCGTCGTCTGTCGTTTTATTGATCACGCTGATTCCCGGCAAGACCACCACAACATGGTAGTATGACTGAAAGGCTGAAACACCTTTAAACAATAAAGATTGGGCTCAAATCTACTTCAGGCCCACTCCCAACACATGAATCTATCAGTGATAGCCTTCAATTTTCGACCCCAAAAAAAAAAAAGTAGACTGATAGTTTTTAATTAATTCCTCTCAATGACATGATCAACGATTGCGAAACTAACAAATTTTAATTTTTCTGTAATCGTATCATATGAGTTCAAAACATAGGCCATAAATGAATGAAATGATGATGAAAAGTTTCAGCAAGAATAAAGCAAGAAATGACGATAAAAGTGAAGAGTAATTGAACACTTTTGAATAATTATGTTACTATTTTGTCAGAAGAATCATTGCAAATCTTATCTTGAGGAACCTAATGAATCATTTGGTGTGAGATCACGTGGAATTAAAATAGGGTATATACTTGGATGAATAAATCTGTGGTTGTTTATTTTCTCATCAGGCATCAAATTTTTTAACAAAGCAACCTGGACGCTCTTTCTGCAATTCACGTTTTTCAACAGTGCAGAATCAAAATGAAAGATATTTTATGAATATGCTTATCAATCTGATATCGTACTTCCATATCTTCTGGCATATTATAGCAACCACAACAATCTATATTTATACAAGAAAAAATACAAACAGCCGTATGCTAATATTCATAATATATTCAAGATACGATGGTAGTTAGTCTCTTGTTCTTGGAGTCATCTTTAAGGAAATTAGAAAATTTTTGGATGAGAATAAGGTTTTCCGTCTCTTATATTTTTAGAGAGGCTAACTATTGTACTGACTTATTTGTCGAGATTAATTCGAAGAGCTTGATTCGGATTTGTATTTAAGAGGTGTCTCTTCAAAAGATTAGAGCATTCTTTTTAGCTGATCGCACTTCTATAGTATACTTTAGGAGTTATTATTATTTTTTTAACAAAATTATCATTTTCGTTTATAATATTATATCAAGTTTTAATTTTGCCCATAATATTATTTTTTGTATTAATTTCATTTCACATATTTTTTTATTTTTTGTCTTGATTTTGTCTCTAAAACTAATATTTATTATCAATATATTATATTAATTTATTTTTATTTTTTTTTTAATATTTGGTTAAATTTTAATTTCACTCTAAATGATATCTTTTCATTTTTTCTATTTCATTCTAAATTAGTGTTTAAACATTTGATGTGTTATATTGAAAAATTTACTTATCATTTAGAGAAACTCACCTATTATTTGGGGAAGTCTACATCAGTATTTTTCATTAACTTTATTAAAGACATTATTAACTTTAGGAACAAAATTGAAACAAAAAAAAATATAGGAGACAAAATTGATATAAAAAAATCAAGGACAAAATAAAAAAAATTTTCCTCTTATAACAAAACAAAATAGTATGTTTAGTGGCATCATCATTATTCATGCTAACCCAAAATTATTAACTTCTATTATTTCCTTCTAAATATGCAGAAGCATTGAAAAATTACAATTATTTATACACATAAATTTCATTGCGCATTTTAATTTTTATGATGTTTCCGCCTCTAGAAATGTTTAATGCTCATTCCCTGGTATCGTAAGCATGAATCTAAACAAACCATGGAATTGGAATTTAAATCAAATAGTGTAATTGGGTCTATTAATTTATTTGTTTATAAATACATTAAAAGGTCAAAGGCAATAAATTAGTGGGTTCTCATAAATGCGGCGCTCTGAGAAAAAAGCTGTAATCGTTAACGGCGAATGTTGGGACAGCCAGCATCACCTTCACAGCATCCCTCTGATCCTTCACCGGCAAAAACAAACAGTACCTATCGCAGCATATGGGCCCCACGTGGATCGGCTTCCCCATCCCAAAGTCAACCGTCTCCAATCCCAGCCTTGACCACTGAGACACTATTAGCACCCCCACCGAGTCAGGACTCGCTCTCGACTCGGCCACCAACTCAACCACCCTCCTCACGTGCTCGTCATCCACTCTCTCCTTCGCCCTCTTCACCAAACCCGACCCGAACCCGACGCCCCTCTCCACCAGCTCCCTCGCGCTGCTCTGAGCGCACCCCAGCACAAAGGCGTTTCCGTAGTATCCCTCGGGTAGACCCGGTTTGACCCGGTTCCGAATGTTTATGCTGAAGAGGAGCTTCAGTGTTTGGTTCGGAGGAAAGCCCAATGCCCTGGCCCAACTCCTCCACACGTGAGCCGCGAGGACCTCGAACGACGTGTACGACGATTCGCTGAGTCGACTTGTGGGCCGAGCAATTGTCTTAAGCTCGGTCAGATTTCTGTCGTCGAATGTAATGGAGGTTGGTTTGAGGTCAGAGCAAACCCGAGTCATGAACCCGCAGAGATCGGGTACCCGGTTAAACTCAGGGTGAATCGCTGGGTTCGCAGTCTGATTGTGCTTCCCGGAGGATGGATTGAGTAGGTGACGATCCCAAACTGGTATCGGTTTGGGTTTGGGTTTGATTGAGTGTGTGAGTACACAGGATTTCGCTAATTCGGCAAAATGGTTGAGAAACTCGGCGCTTCCGATACCGTCGCAGAGACAGTGGTTGATCCCAATGCCGAGGGCTGCGGAGCCGTCTTTGAGCCACGTTAGCTGAACAACCAGAAGGGGCGATCCTTGGAGAACGTCAGTGACGTTAAGTGACAATAACTTCCTCCAGTGAGTGACACTTTTGGGGGCTTCATTCTCGAAATCGGTGACTGAATAACGGTCTGAACAGGCCTCGATGAAAATCGCGCCCTGGGCTCGACACACCACCTCAAGGCACGAGCCGTCGGGTTTAGCCCTGACTCTGCCGGCGAATGGGTAATAAGGAATCAAAGCTCTGGCCAATGCTGATTTCAGAGAAGCAGAGGTGGCAAGGCGGTCCGAGCCGGGGCTGGGATTGAAGACGAGGAGATACTCTATGGTGAAACGAAGGAAGAGTTGAGAGTCGAGTGCGGAGAGAGTGAGAAAGCGAGAAGGGGTTGCCTCGGAGGGAGGTATGAGCAGAGCTTCGTGGAGGCGCACAGAGCTTCCCATGTGATGAATTTAGGAGGAAGTGAGTGAGGGGTGGAGGATGGAGGAAAGGAGGCTTTATGAAGAAGGGAGATCAGTGGGAAGTGAAATTGCGAGTGCAAGCTAAAAATGGGGCTCCGAGGGGGGACCCCAAGTGTATCTTTCTTTTCTGTGACTTCTTCTTAACTGTGAAAGATTTGTGCCAAGATTCTGCGGGCATTGCTTTATGGGAGGGGGGAAATTGAATAATCAAGTAATAATAAATTTAAAAGAAAACAAAGAAAAAAAAAATTTGGTTTCTGTCTGTTGGGAGCATTGATATTAACATATCCAATCTAGAATCTGTAGGTTCCCTGAAATTTTGAGATATAATGTTGATTTTTTGTGGTGATGGTGCTTGATAATACATGTCTTTATGAATGCATTGAGAGAGAACATTAAAATACAAAAGGTGAAAAGCATAGGGGCTAGTGTTGGGTTAGCATAATACAGTTGTATATATGGATCCACACATGATTAGGAGCCATTTGGAGTGGGGTCGGCGGAGGGAACGCAATTCGGCTCTGCGAATTGGAGGGAAGGAAGGAGGGACACCATTTTTGTGTTTATCTTCAGCAAAATTTAATTTCCACTCTCTTTTTTGAAGATATTCCCAGGATTCATCCTTATGTTATTCCATTACACTGAAAGCAGAATATGTATTCAAAGAGCATGTGCAGGTAGTTACGGTAAAGTGTATATACTATATAGCGTTAGCAAATAACGTAACCACCAACACATGACGTACGGTAGCTGGCTAATTAATTTGGGTTAAGTTTTTCCATACATGAATTAAATCTATTACGAAGTAATGATCTCCAGTATTGAAGTGATTTTTTAAAAGCAAAAAATTTGTGTGCAATTATTTATATTTTTTATCAGATTGTTTTAATTAAAATATTATAGATATAATTTTTTGTAATTAGAATACCAGAAATATATGATCTTCAAACATAATTACATATTTTTTATAGTTTAAAATTGTATGATTATTTTTTAAAATTTATTACCCATTTTATTTTTGATAAAAAATTTTGATAATAAAAATTAAAGAAATGCATCCAGGTGGTTGATAATTACTAGTATTCATATAAATTTATTAAAGGCTATATATGAAAAATATTAATAGAGACAAAGTTAAAGAATTCTATGTTAAACAACATGATATTTTAAAAAAAAACAATATAATATTTTATATTTATATATATATGATTGACTTTTAATCTATAAAATTTCTATTCATCACACACCACCAACTAAAAATGACTCAAATTATATTTTATATATATATATATATATTAGATTCTATATTTGTAGAACAAAATGGATATTAATATCCTATCCTTGGTCACGTCATTTTTTAATATATTTTTGTCTTTTGAGCATTTTATTCTTTGCAGAATATGTACAGTACAGATACAGTAGGCATAGTTAAAGAAAACAGAAATAAGAAAGAAAATTTGATTATATTTAGTATGTCGATATTTTTATTTCAGTATATCATATCATACTAAATAAAATAAGACTTTGACCCGTATATATCAAAATTTTTAATATTACTTTACAATACCTTATGTTAAGTTATTCCCAAATAAATTCAAATATTTTTTTTTTAAAAATACACATAACATGTTACAGATGCAACCATTTAACATATATATATATATATATATATATATATATATATATACAGAAGCAATTTTGAGGTTTATAGATTGTATTGTTACATTATTAGTTCGACGTAAGCAAATCTCATACTCAAAGAAGAGACCATTGAGGGAATATAAACGGGCACAAGTAGAACCAAATAATTATATAAAAACAAATTGACGGAATATTATTCTCCTTGTCCAAATTTCTTGCTTAAACTTCACAAAAGCGTGCACTAGGCCAAATTCTATTTGAGTGATTTTTTTTTTCTTAAAAATGACAAAAAGAAACAAAAATTTATGACAAATATTACATTTAAATTAATTATCATATCTTGCAGAGAATTAGTCTCTTTCACTAAATTAAGCATTTTTAATTGTCTAAAAACCACTCTAGGGTCAGCGTCCAATGTCAATCTACAACCTCTTTTCTTTAGAGGAAAAGACAAATACCCTTTATTCCTCCCGCAAATATCTCCCATTAATTACCAAAATTTGTTCAATGAACATTTATATGGAATCTGCTGACTTTTGTTTTCATTTTTTTGGTCAAAATTTGTAAATTTTTAAGAATTCTATTCAAAGTTTATATAATTAATTTAAATTTAAATTTAAATTCATACTAAGTATGAGTTTGGAACTTCAATTGTTAATTACAAAGTCTTGTTTAAGTTTTGCACCAGTTATTATATTTTGCTTTAACTTATATAGCCAAGTCTTATTGTAATGGGTTATTTAAAATAAAAATAATATTTAAATGAAGTTTTATATAATGCTCAAATTCTCAATTAAAATATATAATATGAACAGCACATTATTAATTTTTTAAAAGAATCCTATAACATTTCATTATTTAATTTAAAAAATATTAGCACAAAATATTAAAAAATTACATCTAACTTTACAGAACAAATTTAATAAATTCCTTGAATTATTGTTTAATTACAAATTTAGTACCTCAACTTTTAAATGTAAACATTTATAAACTATCACAAATATATATATATATATATATATATAAAGTTAAACTTACAATTTAAAATCTATGTAATAATTTCATGGTACTTCATGCCTCAATTATCTTTCATTGTTTCTTTGGCTTTCATGATATCTAATTTATATGTTTCTCTCAAATTAACCGAACTTTTATATGTTAATTTTAAGATTTATAATATTTTACTTTTTGTAATAACTTAGGGGAATAAAGCACTACATACATGTAAAGTTCACACATTAAAAATGTAATTAAAATATAATTTAGAGAGAGTAAATTATTGTTTTATCGTATGAAAAAATTATACTTGTTTTAATTTAATTCGTAAAAGACCAAATGTTTTAATTTAATTTATAAAAAAAATTCGTTCATCCAAATTTTATCTTTTTATTTGGCAAAACAATTAATTGTAAAAAAAATATAAAAATGAAGATATGAAAAAAATTTATTTCAAAATTTATTAACTAAAATGATCAAAGATAATGCAATACTTTAATTAGAGATGGCCAAAAAACCACTCAGGATTGTTGTAGGGACTACCCCAATTGGGATTTTTATTTTTCTGGTGGGGACGGGTATAAGGGAAAAAAACCCTCCCCAAGGAAAGACAGTTCAGAGATAGGGACGGGGATTGTACTTCTTGTCCCATAAGTCCTTATCTTTGTCAATTTCACTTAAATATCCTTGTAGTTTATATACATATATATATATATATATAATACATATATTATGAATAAATATCTCATTTATTTATTTCATTTTATAAATATTTATCCTAATTTTTAAAAAAATAATCATGTATGATATAATTTATATGTCCATTAGGTACTATATTCCCATTTTTTTCTATAAAAAAAATTAAAAATTCGAGGGACGTTATGGGGATATACAAGGATTCTATAAAACGATGATTGGAAAAATTTACCTCATGGCTGGGATAATGAATCCTGAAGAGTGATGAGGAGAAATATATTTCGCACAGATGGAAAGTTAGGAAGTGAGGAGTCACTTCCCACCCTCACAGAGTTATCATCCCTACTTTCAATAATTAAATTAAGGCATTTAATATTTTAAAAAATAAATTGATACAATTATAACTTTTCAGAGATTAAATAATTTATTTATTTTAAACTTATACTTATTTTTTTCCTTTTTTTAAAAAAAGAAAGAGGAATTTTGTCACCTAAAATTTTGGAAACCCTATTGTGTGTTGTGTAAAAGAATATTTGAAACAAATAATTCAAATTGAAAACATATCAACATGTTAAAATTAAAATAAATAAATAATTATGAGGGATATATGGAGAAGGTAAGCTGGTAAGCTTAATGTTGCGCATGGCTCTCCTGTATATAAAAGACTCTTATTTTGACAGCATCTAAAACCCGGAGATCAGGGAATACAGTGTTGAAGATGCTGCCAATATGTTGTGTTGTAACTTGTAATAAATCATGGGTATTTTACAATCCACTGTTTATTAAAATATGTATTTTTCTCTTCTTCTTTTTTTTTTGGTTTAAATTCATGATATGAGAGGGTGAGTAAAATATGTGAAAGGAGTGGAACCGAATTTCTAATTACTTAATATGTGTAAAGAATTTTGTATATATATATATATATATCATTAGACATAATATTATAAAATATAAAATACTATTATTTTATGCAATCATATTATTACTTTATGTAAAATGATTTTAAATCATGAAATTAGAATAATATTAACAAACAAATTTATGTTATTATATTTATTAAAAATAACAATCAAATATTCAAAAATAAATTACTTTTAATTTATTACAATTTATTAATTTAATTAAAAAATATTTATTTATTTATTAAATACAGAATGTATGTGCTAAATTATTTTAGGATATGTTTTTTTAAAAAAACTTTGATCATAAAATTAACATATAAATTATTTGTTTTACTTATTTTAATATTTATATGTGAATATATATAAATATATTTATTTATTTATTTATATATGTGAGTAAATAATTTTTTAATATATTCTTTTAATTTAATAATTAACTTGATAATTTAACGATTAAGTTAGTTACCTAATTAATAATCTGGCCTGGGCCAATGACCAGCAAGATCCTAAGGGTCTGTTTGGTTTGTGAAAACATTTGCTGTTTTCATTTTCAATATTCATTTCCTGAAATGCATTTCCTGAAACACTGAAAACATCTTTTTTGTGTTTTCAAATTTAGGCTTATTTTAAGAAATATTTTCAAGAAAACGTTTTTAGTTAACTCAACCAAACGCATTTTCAAGTTCATTTTCTGTTTTCAGTAAATACCCAAACCAAACAGGCCCTAAACTTTTGTTTTAGAATCACCGTTTGCCTTTTTTTCCCAAAACAAAATCATTTAATGTAATATATAAAAGGTGTGATTAAATACTTTAAGTTTCATCAGTAACAATTAATTGCTCAAGCATTCCATTTTTCGTTTTCTTCCTACATAAATTGTATTTTGTTTTGCAATTTTTATATACAAGTATTCCTTAAAGATTAATTATATTCTTTTTGAAATAAAAAATATCGTAGACTTTTTCTTGCAACTGTATTTCCTGCAGGTATCTTAAGATATTACTGATTTACTGTGTAATATAAGAACAAAATGCGTGAAATTTTGTTAGTCGGAATCGAACCACTGGATATGTAACAACCAATGTTCTGATTATGCCACCAATAACTCTATATCCTTTAAACGGCATCTTATAATTCAAGGAAACTAATTTCTAATCACCTTTGAAAAAAATATGTCACTTCGATCATATTAGCAAATAAAGTAAAACTGAATCTCCACTATATATATAAAAAAACAATAATGTTGGCAAATCTGCCACTAATATGGTATGTGCTAATAGAATAATAAGACTATTCTCTAAGAATGTTTTTTTGTAGACTTTTAAGTGAAAGACAGAAGGAATTTTTCTTTTTGTACGTTTGGTAGACCAGAAGCTATATATAGTCGACGGATGGGAAAATTTTTTTCCATTTTTTATTTTAAATGTATGGATTTTTTCTAGCAGAAGACGGACGAAAAGTCGGTTGAAGGAAGCTGAGATTTATCTTGATGCCAAATTTGCCCTCACTGTTCTCTGTGCAATTTCATGTTTGTCCTCGGTTGAAGCCCTAATGATTTGTTGAGCATTTATCAAACCCTTCCTCTCCTCGCAGAAGATAAAGATTTGAGAATCCGAGTTTACAGAGACAATGAGAAAGGAGAGAGAGATGAAGAAATTGTTAAGAGAAAGAGAAACGAAGACAATTAGAGAGCAGAAGACGAACAGAGAGCAAGTGACGAAAATAGAGCAGAAGACGAAGAAGCTGTGGGAAGAGAGAGAGAGGGAGAGAGAGACGAAGAAATTGCAGAGAGAAATTGCTCACTTGGTGATATAGAAATCTGATATAGTGTTCTACTTCTTCGTGTCGTCTCTGCTTCTCTGATATAATACATTAGAAAAAATTGTTAGATGATTGCTGGTTTATAGTTAAAAAGTGTTTATCAAAAAGATGATATAATACATTAGAAAAAATTGTTGCTGGTTTATTTTTGTTAAAAATCAGATGATTGTGGGTTTAATATAACATTAGATGATTGCTGGCTTTTGTTCTTTTTTTTTTCAAAAAAATAATTTCAATTTAGGGGTAATTTAGTAAAAAAGACAACACATCTTTCCTTTTCTTTTTTTAAAAAATAATACCAAATAAAATAATATCTCATTTCATTTATTCCTTCTTATGTCATACCAAATTTTTTTCTTTGTTTTTTTTTCTTTTCGATCTTCTTTTTTGTAAAAAAAAAAATCTTTTATGCATACTAAATGCACCGTTTTGTTTGTTTTAAACACATTATTAAATTTACAGTTACCATTTTTTATTTTCTTCATTATGAAAACGTATATTTCTCACCTGTTTCATTATGAAACATGTCTTAATAGTTCTCTTCGCTTTCCACTGATTTGTTTGTTTGCGTCTTGTGAGGTGTGTGTCCATACACGTGTTACACTTTTATAAGCTTAACTTTCAAGTTTTAGGTGTTTCATTTTCATCTATCATCAAGATTTGCAAGATTATAAGAAGTTAAAAAACATTGATATCTTCACGGCCAAAAAAGAATTATTGATATCTTAATTGTCAACACGAATATTTTCTTTTGATATGTCATCTTGTTTGTTTGTGTATTTCTGTGAACTCTTTTGTCTGTATATTTCTGCCCTCTTTCACTTCATTGACGAGAACCATTTTCCAAGTTGCCCTATACATTTTAGGGAACTTTATGTCAATATCTTTTAATTACTTTTATGAATGGTGTGCATAGGTAGCTATTAAACACCGCTTCTCAATTGACATTGGTCACTAAAAATTAATGTCTAGCTAATTTGACCAGTCGAGACATGAAGGTTGAATCATAGTCGAATTGATAGTAATTAAAATATATTAAATATTAAAATATAAAATTAATATATATGTTACAAATATTAAAATATATAATATTAAAATATTCTAAGCATATTATATATATATATATATATTTATATAAATCTTAAATCTTCTTATAATAGTTTAAATTTTTAGAAATTTTTTAAAAATATATAATAATATTTAGTAAAAAATTTAAATTAAAAAAAAGTTGAACTAGTTGAAATGACCGTTTTTATCAGTTCGACAAGTTTTTTACTAGTTTGTTGGTCTAAACTGAACTGGTTCCCCAACTAATTTACTAATTTTCTAATTAAACTGGCAGGTTCTGTATAATTTTTTGAACACTGCTAAAAATAACTTTAATTGGAGGTTTTTACAACCATCATTGATGTTGGAAAATTAACGAGAATTTTTTGAAAAACTGTCGTTAATATTAAAAAGTTAATAATGATTTGTTAACTTTCAAGAAACAAAGACGATTTTCAAAAATTGCCGTTATGGTAGTATATAAAAAAAACTATTGTTACATAACGACAATTTAAAAAAAAATGGTCGCTATTTCTTTAAAACTAATTTTTTATAATGATTTCTAATTAAAATATTTTAAAAAATATTTTTCATTATGTTATATATTAGTATAGCATAATATTTTGTAATAATTAAATTAATAAAAATTTTAATTAATTTTAATGTCATATAATATTATAATTTTTTTAATGCTCTTCAAATTTTGATGATTTAATATTATTTTACATTAAATAATCATACAAAATAACTAGGTTAAATTAATAATATTATGAAGAATAAGAATAAAGCAACTAGGTTAAAATTAATTAGTTGGTCTTTTATAGTTTACTTCATTTTTTAATTAGATCCTCATAAATTTAATTTTTATGATCGGATAATTTTAATTAGGTGTTTGTCTGAAGTTATTTGTGAATTTTAAGAGAAAAAAATAAATAGATAAGAAAATGAAAAGAAAAAGTGACAATAAGTTAAAAAAATCTCTCTATTAGTTTTATTAAAATAAATAATGAATCCTTGATTGTCTATAAATGTCATATTTTCTTAAAAGTATGTATTTAAAAAACAGAGGAAAGGAAAAATATAATTTAAATTTATCTTAAATTTTTAACGGCAAGAATATTATAATCATTGCTAATGACAACCTTTTTTTTGGGTCAACTGTTGTTCTTGCGGTTGTAAAAAATCGTCATTAAGACATTTATGACGATGCATTTTATAATTATTTTTGCAATTGTCGCTAAGGACAATAGCGACGTTTTCCAACTGTTGTTAAATGCAGAAAAAACTGTCACTATTTTTTTTTTTTGTAGTGTCAACAAGCATGATGACACTTCCACGCATCAGTTAGATGCTATTCTTGAGAACAATAGAAGTATTTTAAGAAAGAATGAAGGCTTTAATATTTCCTACATCTACAAGAACAAAGATTGGAGTTAGAAGTTATATGTCTTTTTATATTTGGGAGGATTGTCTCCAAAATATTAGTTTGTACCTTTTTGTCAATTACACCTCTATAGTATTCATGAGGACGCAGTCTATAATACCCGTGGAAAAATAAAATAAAATAAAATATAAATATATGTTTGCAAACTATGATTATTATTCTAGTATACGGAACTATTCACCTATATAATACTATTCGCATATACGGTACTGTTCACATATATTATCGAAATGTCAAATATTAAATGTGGTTTGATCATAAGAGAAAATTAGAAAAAAAAATTGGGAGAAAAATGACATTTTATATGAGAGAATTTCCTGAGGGACTACATTGAAAGGAAACTAAATTAACAAATTGATTATACTAGTAGATGAGACTTGTAAGTGAAATTGGTAGGTGAAACTAGGAAGTGAAATTAGTAGATGACACTAGTAAGTGAAATTAGTAGATGACACTAGTAAGTAAAATTGGTAGGTGAGACGAGTTAGGTGAAACGGTAGATGGAATAGTACCCTTAAATTTTCTTATAAGTAGGTCATTCCATTTCACTTTCAAAATCATATCATTAACTTTTCTTCTTCTCTCCTTAAGATTTCTTGGTCCGACGCTAGACCTTTAAGATTTTGGGCCTTTTCTTTTCAGCTTAGGTAAGGATATTATGCCCTTTCTATGTCTTACAAATTTTAGAAGTGATTTTCTTAATTATGCTCTGTGGTTGCGACTTTGGCTGATCTTTCACATCAGAAAAACTGTCCTTAGTTGCCTATATATTATTTTAAATCCCTGATTACCAAAATACAATATAAAATGTGAAGAATACATGTCTAGGAAAGTTTTGGCTAAGGAAACACCTGATTTTTAAATGTATCCATTGCGACCCTCCACTCTTTCTTGGAAACTTACCTGGTGTACTCTTTTACAGATTGTATTCTCTATTTCTGGTATGAATAGTATCCGTACATATGAATGATAACCATACGTATGAATAGTAAATGCACATATGAATAGTAATCGTATGTATGAACAGTATCTATATGAAAACAATCCTAACTTATTTTCTCTAATCTTTCATGAAAATCTTTGTAGCGGAACATTAAAATTCATCTGTGTACTCTTGTCCCTAACAACTTAAAGAAGTGATACTCGTACGGAATCCAAGTGAGTGAAACGACCCGTTTTAATAGAGTTTTAGCATTACTGGAGATAAAAAGTATGTCGTAGGACACTCCCAAGATTCATAGGGGTAAATTGGATTCATAATGACGAATCTAAAGAGATAATTAATCCAAAAGTATGGATAAGACGAAACAAGTATTTCATAATGATGTGAAGTTTGAATCTTTCCAAAAACGGTTTAATTGTTATCTTGATTTGTGGTTTATAAATTTATAATATAGTTTCTGATTATAATATGAAATACTATGCTATTGATTGTGATTGAGCGGGACAGTACCCCTTCTCACGGCAAGGCGGAAAACCCAGTTTAAAGGGTGCCTTGACCAACGAGTGTGGAGACAATGATTCATCAGTAAGGATATAGCCCGGGTCGGTAATAGATCCGTGAGACACCCTAACTTAGAGGATAAGGTTGTGCATCATGGTAGAAATATACAAAATTGGTGAGCCGGCTTATGTGCGCTCTTCGGGATATATTGCCATTGATGAGTACTAGTAACGTTTGTTAAATTGGATGGATTTTTATCTTTTAGTATGTAATTTCTAACTATTTCTTTTAGTTGAGTTTGAGTCTTCGCGTATACTTGCATGACTGGTGATATATTTGAATTTTATTAATGCAAGGCTGATTCGCTCACTGAGTTTTAAAACTCATACTCTCTGTGAAATTTTTTTGTTCAAATCAAGTTACCGATGAAAAATATCCGTTAGAAGAGTAGATCATTTAGGACCTTCCTTCTGTTGGGTAGGCCCATCTTTGGTTGTAGATTATGTTGCTCTGTAACCGTCTAGGACATCTAGGTCAGTGTTTGGAATTTGGCTTGTATTTCAGTACAATAATGTATTTTATATTGAGGATCTATTACTATATGCAAATTATCTCTATGAATTTCAAATAAGAAAATTTGATATATTTTCTTCGTATTTATTAAGGAATGATTATTTTGATAATATAGAGATAATGACTAATAATTTAACTTGTGGATAGAATTTATCAAAAGGCTTACAGTGATGGAATATTCATCATTGTGCGGGTCATGTGCCCAGAAAATGGGTCGTGACAAAATTGGTATTAGAGCAAAGGTTATTAGGTCTCCTAGTGATTACAGAGCAAAGTGTCTTTAGTGAGCCCTCCCCTATTGTCGTGACTACAGCACAACCATAGGACGAAGATCCACCAAAAGCCCTATAGATTTTAAAATCTTTTTTTTTTCGTGTCTTACCCTTAAAGCATGATAGTGACGATATATATTATTTTTAATTGTAGAATAAATTTAGATGGCACGAGGAAAATCAAACGCTTCGAGAATCCGCACAAGATCTGGTAGGGCCCTGGTCCTTCCAGTTACTCAGTCAGTAGCTGGAAGGTTAGAGACACCTAACCGTGCAGAAGGTAACCATGCACAAAATAGAGAGATGCCTACTGTAAACCCTGGAAGAAGTGGTGGAGTACCACCACAAATTGACGCGACTGTGGTAATGGAAGCATTAGCTGCAATGCAGAATGAGGTAAATGGGCTGAAGGAACTCCTAATAAGACAGTCATCTAAAGATGGCTCACAAGCATCAGTACATACTGCAAGAGTGCAACAGACAGACCAAATGCCACCACTACCCCCTCCTCAAGATGGGGTAGAGGCAGAAGTCAAGATCTCAGAATTTATGAAGCTGAATCGCCAACCTTTGCAGGAGATGTTAATGAAGACCCACCGCGCTTTCTAGATGACTGTGAGAAAATTCTTGACACGTTGGAGTACACTGAACCCCGAAGGGTAACCTTTGTTACCTTTCAATTAAGAGGTAAGACAGACTGCTAGTGGCAAACATGGAAGAAGGGCATAGCTAGAAACGTCCCACCCCTTAAATGGAAGGACTTTAAAAGAATTTTTCGAGAATAATTTATCCTAGAGAGCATACGAGAAGCAAAGATGAATGAGTTTGAGATACTCCGGCAAGGAGCATGAACCATCGATGAATACGACAATCTGTTTGTGGAGTTGTCTGAATATGCTACTTACATGGTCCTAACCAAGAAAGAAAGGATCCGATGATTTATTAAAAGCCTTCAAGAGTCCCTATTTGATAGGGTGGGATCAAAGATACAAGACTTTTCATCCTACACAGAGGCTGTCGACATCGCCTGTATGATGGAAGAAAGAGATATGCGTAGCGAAAAATGGAATAACAAAAGAAAAAGGAAACAAGATAAGAAATCACTCTATTACGGAAGGAGTTCTACACCCACTAAAACCACTGGACATGTGGCCTCTACCGCTAGTGCACCACAGCGTCAACAAAGTGTGAAAGAAACCACTTCGGAGCTTGTTTTGCCAACAACAACACTAAGGTCTATTACTAATGTGGTCAACAGGGCCACATCAAAAGAGATTGCTCCCAATTCCACACGAGATCTGGCCAAGGATCAATACGCCCTAATCAATCAAAGGCCGGTGTTGCCAACAAAGCCCCTGTAACTATAGAAGGCAATGGAATCGGAAGAGGTGTTGGCAGAGGACAAGGTAGTTGAGGTCAAGCTTTAGCAGGCCGAGGGACCGCTCGCGTATTCGCCTTAACCCGTCAAGATGCTCAGGCGTCTAATATGGTGGTAGCAGGTACCCTTCTGATTGAATCAAACTTTGCACATGTTTTGTTTGACTCTGGCTCTACGCATTTCTATGTGTCATCATTCTTTGCTAAGAATTTTACGCAAAAAGTTATTAGATTAGAATGTCCATTCTTAGTAACTACGTCTACTGGAGGCACCCTACTAATAGAACGAGGCTACCGGGCTTGCAAGATGAAAGTCAGAGAAGTAAATACAATGACAGACCTAATACTGTTGGATATGACAGACTTTAACGTCATTTTAGGTATGAATTGGCTGGTATCTTGTCATGTCACTCTGGATTGCTATAATAAGATAGTTAAATTCAATATTTCGGGAGAACCCTCCTTTGTATTTCATGGTAAACGGAGTGAGATTACTGAAAATCTTATATTCTTAATGTGTGCCCAACGTTTATTACGAAAGGGCTGTCAAGGATACTTGGCTTTTGTTAAAGATATTAAGAAAGAAGAACTAAAAGTGGAGAACATTCCAGTGGTCTAGGAGTTTGTAGATATCTTCCCGGATGACCTACCAGGTGTACCCCCAGATCGAAAGATTGAGTTCCAGATAGAGTTAACTCCAGAGACTCGCCTAATCTCCATACCCGCTTATAGGATGGCACCAATAGAACTAAAAGAACTTAAGGCTCAGTTATAGTACTTGCTAGACAAAGGCTTTATAAGGCCAAGTTATTCACTTTGGGGAATTCATGTTCTGTTCGTGAAAAAAAAAAGACGGATCGATGAGACTATGCATAGATTACAGGCAACTGAACAAAATAACTATCAAAAATAAATACATGTTGCCTCGCATTGACGACCTCTTCGATCAACTTCAAGGAGCCAAGTATTTTTCAAAGATTGACTTGAGCTCTGGTTATCACTAACTCAAGATCAAAGAGGAGGATGTGCCTAAAACAGCCTTCCATACCAGATATGGGCACTATGAATTCTTGGTAATATCGTTTGGACTAACGAACGCACCAGCTGCTTTCATAGATTTAATAAATAGGATTTTTAAACCTTTCTTGGATAAATTCGTTATTGTCTTCATATACGACATTCTGCTGTACTCAAAGAATTCAAAAGAGCACAAATAACACCTTCGTATTGTGTTGCACACATTGAGGGATCATCAATTGTACGCCAAATTCTCTAAATGCGAATTTTGGATTGATCACGTGACTTTCTTGGGACATGTGATCTCCAAGAATGGCATCCAAGCAGACCTAAGCAAAGTGGAAGCGGTCAAAATGTGGCCTAGACCCACCTCCGTCATAGAGATTCGTAGCTTCTTGGGATTGACAGGATATTATTGTCGTTTCATCCCAAATTTTTCCCAGTTAGCCGCCCCTCTCATATGACTGACTAGGAAAAGAGTAAAGTACCAATGGGATGACGCATGTGAAGAAAGCTTCCAAGAACTCAAGAAAAGGTTAATCTCCGTACCTGTATTGGTATTACCCTCGAGACCTGGAGGTTTTACAGTGTACTGCGATGCATCAAGAGTAGGGTTGGGATGCGTTCTCATACAGCATGGCCAGGTAGTGGCATATGTATCGAGACAGCTTAAGAAACATGAACAAAACTACCCCACCCATGATCTGGAGATGGCAGTAGTAATTTTTGCCCTAAAGATATGTCGACTATCTATACGGAGAAACCTGTGAAATCTACACTGACCATAAAAGTCTAAAATATATTTGCGATCAAAAGGACCTAAACTTGAGGCAGAGGAGATAGGTAGAATTACTAAAAGATTATGATTGCAATATTCTTTGCACCCAGGCAAATCGAACGTAATGGCAAATGCTTTGAGTCGAAAATCTATGGGTAGTCTAGCTCATATAACAATGACAAGAAGACCATTGATCTAACAACTATAGGAACTGAGAACAAATGGTGCTACTCTCGAGGTTACAAGGACAGGATCATTCTTAGCCCATATCAAGGCTAGATCTTCCCTTGTAGACCAGATACGGATATCCTAAATAGAGGATCCTAAGCTTGTCCAAATTATGGAAAAGGTGAAAATTGGTGAAATGAATAGTTTCACACTCGACGATACAGGAGCCTTGCGTTTTGAACAACGGTTGTGGTACCAGATGTTGGAACTCTTAGACGAGATATCATGGAGGAAGGCCATAGTGCTGCAGATGCTGTACATCCAGGAGCCACCAAGATGTATCATGATCTGAAACAGATCTACTGGTGGAAGGGAATGAAACAAGATATAGCAGAGTTTGTATCTTGTTGTTTAACCTGTCAACAGGTTAAGGCCGAGCATCTAAAGTCGGGAGGCTCATTACAACAGTTGGACATTCCTGAGTGGAAATGGAAACGATTGACGATGGACTTTGTCATTGGTTTACCTCGTTCCATAAGAAGTTATGACTCAGTTTGGGTCATTGTTGACCGACTAACCAAATCAGCACACTTCATTCCAGTCAAAACCACTTATGGTGTGGTGACGTTGGCACAATTATATATTAAGGAAATAGTGAAGCTACATGGAGTACCTATATTTATCATTTCTAATAGAGGTCCTCAATTTACTTCTCGTTTCTGGAGGAGTTTTCAAGAGGCATTAGATACTCGAGTAGACCTCAGTACCGCTTTTTACCGACATACAGACGGACAGTCAGAGCGGACAATTTAGACGCTAGAGGACATGTTACAAGTTTGTATCCTAGATTTCAATTGTAGTTGAGAGAAGCATTTGTATCTTGTAAAGTTTGCATATAACAACAGCTACCAAGCCACTATTGGAATGGCACCCTATGAGGCCTTGTACGGGAGACGTTGTAGATCTTCGATCGGTTGGTTCGAGGTAAGTAAAGCAAAAGCATTAGGACCCGACTTGGCCCAATATGTCCTAACCAAGGTTAAGACAATCCAAGATAGGATGCGAGTAGCTCAAAGTAGACAAAAAGCATACGCTAACCATAGAAGACGTGATTTGGAATTCTCAGTCGGTGATATGGTATTCCTAAAAGTTTTTACAATGAAAGGTGTGATGAGATTTAGAAGGAAGGGAAAGTTAAGTCCTAGGTACATCGAGCCTTATTAGATTTTAGAGAGAGTAGGAAAAGTGGCTTATCGGCTTGCCCTACCTATGGAACTGGAAGGGATTCACCCTGTTTTTCATGTATCCATGTTGAGGAAGTACATTCCTGATCCTTCTCACATACTTCACCCTTCTCACAATGATTCTATCCTAGTAGATGAAAACTTGTCATACGATGAGATACTAGTAGTATCCTCGATAGTCAAGTAAAGAAACTCCGATCTAAAGAGATTCAATTGGTCAAGGTGTTGTGGAGGAATCATACTCATGAAGAAGCCACATGGGAAGCCGAGGCTGATATGCGTTCTAGATATCTGCATCTT
Organism: Biancaea sappan; assembly: GCA_037074585.1. Classification (NCBI taxonomy): domain Eukaryota; kingdom Viridiplantae; phylum Streptophyta; class Magnoliopsida; order Fabales; family Fabaceae; genus Biancaea; species Biancaea sappan. The sequence continues at coordinate 30,902,567 of CM073494.1, read as the reverse complement.
TTCATGACTTGAAGTAATTTAAATTCGGAGGACCGAATTTCTTAAAGGGGATGATAATGTAATACCCGTGGAAAAAAATAATAAAATATAAATATATGTTTGCAAACTATGATTACTATTCTAGTATACAGAACTATTCACCTATGTAATACTATTCGCATATATGGTACTATTCACATATAGTATCGAAATGTCAAATACTAAATGTGGTTTGATCATAAAAGAAAATTAGAAAGAAACTGGGAGAAAAATGACATTTTATATGAGAGAATTCCCTGAGGGACTAAATTGAAAGGAAACTAAATTAACAAATTGATTATACTAGTAGATGAGACTTGTAAGTGAAATTGGTAGGTGAGACTAGTAAGTGAAATTGATAGATGACACGGGGTAGGTGAACTGGTAGATGGAATAGTACCCTTAAATTTTCTTATAAATAGGCCCTTCCATTTCACTTTCAAAATCATACTTTCAACTTTTCTTTTTCTCTCCTTAAAATTTCTTGGTCCGACGCTAGACCTCTGAGATTTTGGGCCTTTCCTTTTCAGCTTAGGTAAGGATACTATGCCTTTTCTATATCTTACAAATTTTAGAAGTTATTTTCTTAAGTATGCTCTGTGGTTGCGGCTTTGGCTGATCTTCCACATCAGAAAAACTGTCCTTAGCTACCTATATATTATTTTGAATCCCTGATTACCAAAATAGAATATAAACTGTAAAGAATACATGTCTAGGAAAGTTCTGGCTAAGGAAAGACCTGATTTTTAAGTGTGTCCATTGCGACCCTCCACTCTTTCCTGGGAACTTACCTGATGTACTCTTTTATAGATTGTATTATCTATTTCTAGTATGAATAGTAATTGTACATATGAATAATAACCGTATGTATGAATAGTAACCGTACATATGAATAGTAACTGTATGTATAAACAGTATCTATATGAAAACAATCTTAATTTGTTTTCTCTAATCTTTTATGAAAATCTTCGTAGCGAAATATTGAAATTTATCTGTGTACTCTTGTCCGTAACAACTTAAAGAAGTGATACTCGTACGGAATCCAGGTGAGTGAAACGACCCTATTTTAATAGAGTTTTAGCATTATTGGTGATAAAAAGAATGTCGTAGGACACTCCCAAGATTCATAGGGGTAGTTTGAATCTTTCTAAAAACAATTTAATTGTTATCTTGATTTGTAGTTTATAAATTTATAATATAGTTTCTGATTATAATATGAAATATTATGTTATTGATTGTGATTGAGCAGGACAGTACCCCCTCTCACGGCGAGGCGAAAAACTCGGTTTAAAGGGTGCCTTAACCAACGAGTGTGGAGACAATGTGTAATATCCCAAGAATTTATATGAATATTTAAAATCTATTTTGAAATTTTATTACGTAAAAGATGTGCTTTTTGAATTAGTGCTTTTTGAATTAGTGAAGAAAATCTGGGAATAGAAATTTTAATTTTTTTAATTTAGGAAATTTTTACATATTCTTAAGGACTTAAATGAACAAATTTTAAAGTTAGAATGGCTATGAGCAATTTTTCCAAAAAAAGTAGTGGGGCCCACACGTATACATTTCTCTCTTATTCTTTTCTTTCTCAAATGTTGTTTTGTATAATTCTAGCAAAACGAAAAGTAAGGTGTAATATCTAACTAAATTATGAATATTATTATTAAGTATGAAATTTTTATTATATTAAATATTCAAAAGGACTATTATGAGAAGAAAAGAATCATAAAATAATCTTGAGATGTGAGAATAAAAATTTAACCATTAAGTTAGGGATTTAATTGAAAAGGTAAAATAATGGATAGGAGCCTTTTTGTATTTGAACCAAAAGAGAATGTGTCGGTAGTCTTTGGACCACACACCTGGACTCCACTCTTTCTTTTCAATGCTTAACACAATCCTTCCCATTTTACTGTCACACACTCATCTCTTTTTTTCATTAGTGAGCCCGAAGTAGAGAAAAGAGAGAACAAAATAGCCATGGGAGTTCGAATTTTCTGGACCTTCGGACAGTGACTCGCACGGCTAAAGTTATGCTAGAAAATATAGAAAGAGGCTGGACTAAGGGCTTGGAAAGAGAAGTGTGCAGTAGAAGAACGAAAAACAGAGCATAAAGCCTTGGGTAAGTTAGAATTTTCTGGATTTGGATTTTAATCCATCTCTTTTCTTTATTTTTGGTTAGAAGCAATCAAATATGTCATAATCTGAGTTAGAAACGAAATTATGATATTGAACTTGGAGGTCAAATCGAGAAAATACAATAGATAGGGACTGAACTGAAAAATGTAAAAAAAAAAAAACAGAACTGATTTAGCATGATACGATTTTTGAGTATTTTGAATGATCAAATGAGGCCCTAAAATCTTTAAAAATTTATAACAACTATCTGGGAGGATAAATGATCAAATTGGAAAGTTTCATAACAATTAGAGAAGATTAACTTGGTAAAATATTGATAAACATAATCAGAATTCACTACAGAAACAAACGTGGGCAGTTTGGGAGTTTGGCTCTGTTTGGGCAATTAAATGATATTATTTTGGCCTACAAATTTTATGAAACCTATCTAGGGCATTGTTCTATCTCCCTGCAGAATTTTATTGCATTTGGATATGATTAGATAGGTCTAAAAGAATAAAACCAACAGCTATATGAAAATCTGATAGCTTTGACTTAGGGTCACTAACGAGGTATGTAGATGGGTCAAATGAGGGAATTTTAATCTGAAATTTTTATCATAGTATGTTAACATATACATAAGGGTCTTTACCAAGTTTCATAATTTTTGAAGCTATAGATTGATACCAGAATTTTCTCAAATTTAGACCTGAAAGTGGCTTCAAAACAGAATAAGTTGAGTGTTTGGTGATCTTTGTTATGGTTTAATGTTGTTTCTTGCTTGACTTGATCTTTAGGCTTTCAATAAGATCTTTGGCATCCTTATCCAGTTTGAAGTGTAGAAACTTAGCTCGGAGTTAAGGTGAGTGGGTTAATACTTGCTATGATTACATATCTTTGTTATTGACTTTTTGCATCATAGTAAAAATATGTTGTATATCCAAGTTTGAAGAGGATGATGTGGGACGATGAGATATAAACAATTGTGGAACTTGCCTGGTGATGTATATAATTATATTTTCTTATTTTCTCATGAATGGAGGTTATATGATGGATTGTGAATGGCATGTGAACTGAGTTGAAATGTGTCCTACTCTGATTGTTGAGTTCAGATAGTTGAAGTATGTTATTGTTGAATAATTGTTCTATATTATGGGTTATGTTGTATACATGCTATGTTGCTGGAACCATATTGATTATGTTGTGACTTGAATTGTAAATGACTGAGTTGTGTATGTGGCTCATGATTATGTTTGAGAATGCTCTTAGATGTGATGGTGATTGTGTTTGACTACAAAGGAAAGGCATGGCGGTGCACCCCATGGAGAAATCTACGTGAAGCTATAAGGGTGGATGCGGCGGGGGCCGCGGGCAACGATCCAGAGGTACCCTGGACGACCCGGTTGGTACGGAAAATGTATGATATTGATTTCACTGTTTGCTATTGTGAATTAGTTAAATTATTATGAATTATATTATAATCGATTATGTATGATTGCTGCATATTATCATTATGATGCATAATAATATTTTTTTTTTGTCATAGTGTTGTGTTGCCTGCTCACTGGGTACATAGTTTGCTCATGCCCCTCTTATTAACATTTTTTTTCAAAGTTGACAGCTGAAGGTAGGAATTATGGATCCTTAGCCATGATTACCTTTTTAGTTCAGGGTAAAGGTATAATATTTAGGTCTTATTCTAAGTTGTTTAAATCTAGAAAATCTCTATAATCGGGTAGGTTCATTCAGTGATGTAATGTGAATGACTATAGTATGTATAGAGAACTCGGTGTTTAACCGTATTTTCTTATCTTTTGTGAAAAGATGAATAATTCTCTTATTTTAGTTCTTAAATTATGTAATTTAGATTAATTGTATTTAAAAGAATTGTATGATGCTTAAGAGAAAGATAGGCTTACGGAGGTGAAATGAAATTCACTTTTCGTGCCGGTCACGTGCTCAGATTTTAGAACATGACACAATGATTCCTCAGTAGGGATATAATCCGGGTCGGTAATAGATCCGTGAGGCGCCCTAGCTTAGAGGATGAGTTTGTGCGTCATGGCGGAAATATACAAAATTGGTGAACCGGGCTATGTGCGCTCTCCGGAATATATTGTCATTGATGAGTACTAGTAACATTTGTTGAATTGGATGAATTTTTATCTTTTAGTATGTCATTTCTAACTATGTCTTTTGGTTGAGTTTGAACATTCGGGTATACTTGCATGATTGGTGATGTATTTGAATTTTATTAACGTGAGGCCGATTCGCTCACTGAGTTTTAAAGCTCACACTCTTTGTGAAATCTTTTTGTTCATATCAGGTTGCCGGTGAAGAATATCCGCTAGAAGAGTAGATCACTTCGGACCTTCCCGCTGTCGGGTAGGCCCCTCTTTGGTTGTAGATTATGTTGCTCTGTAACCGTCTAGGACATCTAGGTCAGTGTTTGGTATTTGGCTTGTATTTGAGTACAATAATGTATTTTATATTGAGGATCTATTACTATATGTAAATTATCTCTATGAATTTTAAATAAGAAAATTTGATATATTTTCTTCGTATTTATTAAGGAATGGTTATTTTGATAATATAGAGATAATGATTAATAATTTAACTTGTGGGTAGAATTTATCAAAAGACTTACAGTAATGGAATATTCATCATTGTGCCGGTCATGTGCCCAGAAAAAGGGTCGTGACACAATCATTCTTACCCTTTCTTACCAAAAATATATTTGTGAAACAATGAAACTTTAATTTTGGTGTAAATGCAAAGTCATGAAGAAAGTTTAAATTAAATAGGCAAGAGGAAACTCCTAAATTAAGATCAGAGCTATATTTTGTTATCAAATCCATGTAATTTATTTATTAATTTAAGTAGTTTAGTATTCATATGTTCATTTTAAATAAAAATTTAAATTCAAATTTTATAAATAAAAATAATTTGTTCCAGCAAAAATTTACATTTTTTAACCTAATTCGAATTAAACTTTATTAATTAGCTAAACCCCAATGATATTATCAGGTATTAATAGTTTCAACCAAAAAATCCTATGTGATTTTTTTTTTCATCAAATTATCAATTATCCAATAAGAAAAATTTATGGAGAGCTCAACTTTTAAAGAGATTGAGTTTTTCCACTATTAGATTAATATTAGATTATTTTAAATTTTATGTATATATCAATTAAAAATTATTTTATACAAATTTTAAATTTCTTTAAAAGTTGAGCTTTTCGTTTAGTATTAATGTGGAAGGATCTTTTATGCTTTCGGAATTTTATGTTCATTTGGTAGTGCACTAAACTTTTTAATCTTTTTATTCACAAACCAACTGTCCTAGCGAACTCTATCAATGTCAAAATAGGATTTTTCCTAGATTCTAGAAGGTTTGGAGGAAGTTTTGCTTGTTAGATATTCATATCCAACAAATAAAAAAAAGTAGTCTTTTTTTTTTCCCTAAAAGTGTGTGTGTCTGGTGGAAGGACTCTGGTGAAAGTCTCTTAAAATGAACCGGGCTCATCAACGTCTCAATTTGTCTAGCCTCTGTTCAAATCAATCGTCAACATGCCTATTCCTATTCTACGTACATCTAGCACGTGTCCATAATCTTTGTCCTTTTTGTTTTTGTCTGTCTATATTGAAACGATCGTGGAAGGGCTAGACTTTAATAAGTAGCTAGCTAGCTAGACCCTATACATAGAGAGATTATAACTTATAAGTTGCTTAGATATTTAATAGTGAAAAACAATTGAAAGAAAAAAGAGGTTTTGAGATGCTCCTCATATTTAGTTAGGAATGAATGGTGGATATGGCGGGTATAATAGATTATAATCTTGAGATGGCTTTTGTCACAGCGTGAATAGTGGTAATATATAATTCCATAGGATGCATGAACTTCCCACCACCTAGACTTTTAGATGCCCTTGTCAGTCCCCCAACCCACCTCCGCCAAATTGATTCTCCTCCACATCCTCTTGCATGTTTTTCTCCCTCACACGTATAAATTTTCAGCGATGTTCATGAATCAAATATTTTTTTTTCCACCACAATATCCAAAAATATTCTCAATTTTTAGTACTCTTGTTCGAACTCAATCAGATCACAAATGTATACAATGTTTTCACTGCTAATTTTATTTATTTACAAAATTTGAATTTGAAACTTTAATTAAAAAAAGTTATAGTACCATTTAACACTATAAGAAAATAAGATATCAAAGATCAAAAAAATACATCTCTGATTGTTTAGAGATGAAAAAAAATTTCGTTTTTAATCCATCCGTTGCAAAAACTCTGAGGCAGAAAATAAAATTCTGTCTCAAATCATATTTCATCTCAAATTAGGGATGAATATTTTCGTCCTTGATTCTATCTCAAATCAAAGACGAATTTTTTCATTCTTCATTCCGTCTCAAATTTTCTGAACATGTCTAAGAACAAGTAGATTGTTAAACCGGTTAAATTTGACTACCAAAAAAAATTTAGCTACATTAAATAATACTAAATTGGAATGCGCAGCCATTGAAGCGTTATATACAAGAAAAAGTATAAGGCTCATCTTTTGGTCTGACTGATATGAGACTTATTAATATGAGATGGAATTTGAGACGAAAACTATTTCGTCTCTAATTTTCATCTCAACTATTTTAAATAATTTTTCGTTAGATTTCAAACAAATTGAGACAGATTTTGAGGTAACTTAAATCCATCTCAAAGAGAAATAACATTTAGGGACAAAAATTGACATAGGAAACCTCGTTTCTACATAAAATTGAAAAAGAAAATTAAAAAAAATATGAATAATATATTATAGACAGAATAAATTCCGTCTCAGATTTTCAAACTAGATTTTTAGACAAATTTCTAATATTTCAGAGACGAAATTTAAGACAAAATTTATTTTGTCTCTAATTTTACTTTTTCTTGTAATGTAAACTAACGAAGCTCATTCGTGTATTAAATATTGATATTGTATTAATTATATCCTACATTCAATTTTTGAGAGCTCCAGTTAAATATCTAATTAAATTGTAGAGTAGAGATAACATCATTTTGATCTTCTGATGATGTCATAAAAGCTGAGTCACATCTGTTTAATTTGAGAGTTTGCAAACCAATATATATGCATGGATTGTATGGGTGCCTTTGGATGGTGTATTGAGTAGCGCATAATCAGGGAGAAGCCAAATAAAAGATTTAACTCTTGGATGAGAGTTCAATAAGTCACATATAGTCATTTTTTTGGTCACTGAGTCATATACAGTCTTTATGAGTTGCAATGTGTTTAAAGGTAGGACTAAGCATCATTTATATATACCCAAAGTTTGCATGTGCTCTCTAGAGTCACTGTAAAACTTAAGCAATGACATTAATACTATTGAAAAATATAAGGGACAAAATTAAAATTTAATATATTAAAAAGAAATCCATGCTTACAAGGTTTATATCTGTGTTCAACCATCAGCTCAATATTTTCTGTCTTCTATGTTAACAATGTCAAGTTATATGATGTAATTGAGACTCAATTTTTGTAAATAAATTGACACACAGAACAAATATTTAGAATAAATTAAAATTTACTACCCATGCCAAAATAAGTTTATATCAGTTAATTGACCCGTAATATATAGAGTTTCAATTGAATGAGAAATTAACACTTATACGTCTGTTAAATCATATGTCAGACTGGGCCCTTTCTTCCCCCGGATTCAAATTAAGCGATGCATGTATCTCGATCTGTATAAGGTTTGAATTTAAAGTGTTTTAAGATAAGGGAATTGGTACGAACAAAAAAGGGAACAAAATCTTATTGGGGCTTGGTAATTGATGGATATGCATGGATCTGCATGTAAAGCTTGGTTGCATTATAAATCTACTTTCTTATTCTTTTCGTACTCCTTTGGTCTTTAGTGATCACGCATCTTTTGAAAAAAAAAAATCACAAAAAGCAAAACCTACTTCAATACGACAAGATGTATCATATATAGATGGACGTTCATCAAACCTTAGACGGTGAACGAATCTTCAATTCAATATATATATAGATCTACCCATCAAGAATAAGATCTTCAATTCAATATATAGATCTGGTCCTCTTATGGTAAGAAAGAATCTACGTACATATAGGCATAGGGACTGCATGTAATTTTACATATTATAATAACCAGACGGTGAAAGATGACTGTGAGAACACGAGCAAGAATAGTGATTTTTAGAAGAAAAAAAAAATCGAGGATTTGAACTTTGAAGCAATCTTGTTTAGTTTGGATTTTCTAGTAATACCCCAAATCATTTGGTTTTTAAAATCTTGTTTGAGCAGAAGTAATTTTTACTTACTTTAGCATTAACATATTTCAAAATTATTTTTTAAATAACAGTTTTCAAACATCAATTATGGTATACAAACTCTTTTTAATCAAAATTAAGTTTTGAAAATCAAGTTAATTAAAAATTATATTGATTTAACTCCAATTCAGACATTCATTAATCTCTTCGGTAAATAATAGAGCTTTTAAATTTCAAATTGACAGTTTCAAGAATCAAATCTTTGTTATTTCTGAAATTAAAAAAAGAGATATTATAAACAGTGATTACCAAAAGATTTGCAAATTAACCAACACATTCTGGGCTATAAAAATTTAGAAAAACTATGACACAGATTATTAATTATTAGGAAAAAAATGATATTTTAGACTTCTCCATTTTGGTCCTCTATGTTTCAGAAATTTCATATTGGTCCTCTATGTTTAAAAAATGATTATTTTGGTCTTTTTCGATTAGAACTAATAGTGTTTGTTTAGAAAAAAAAGTTAGGTAAATAATTGGGATTTAAGCAGAATTGATTTTGGATAAACTGGAGTTTACATAAATGTAATTTATGTTTGAAAATTGTAATGAGAAAAGTAATTTGGAAAAATAAATTTTGTTTGAATGTTAGTTATCACAATTTTCTAGATGTGTAATTACAAAAAATGGATATGAATTTTATATGGTCTTATTTCATTCTTTTATTATTATATATATATTTATTTATTTCTGTTTCAATTATTTTTATTTAAAATTATTTAAAAACTACTATTGTATTGTAAGCGAAATAAAATAAAAAAACCTACATATAAAAAGTAATACAAGCAAAGACTAAAATACAATGTTATAATTAAAAGGACCAAAATGAAAATAGTACAAAAATAACCTAATTGCAAGGGAACTTAAAATCTAAAGGTCCAATTACAATTAAAACAACAAAAACTATGGATTAAACCGTAAAATGAAACACAAAGGGATCAAATTGTAAATAATGCAGGGACTAAATTGAAGAGAAAGTTTCTAACTTGGGGTCAAAGTAAAATTTTGGAAATAGTGAAACTCAAGAATGTAATTTTTGGAGGCCAAAAATTGCAAATTTTACCAAAATAAAAACCTCCATTGTTGACAAATCTAAGCTCAGTTTTGTGTCCATTTCTTCTTTTTTCTCTCTAACTCTATCTTCACTTCAACCTCTATTCCTCATTCTTTTTTTCTGCAGAGAAGCACACCAATAGAGATGGAAGGGAAAAATGAGATGAGAGTATGCATTAAACCACGTTTGCACATTTTTGGGATGTTTGGTAGCAACACAGCAAACCAAGGTTTAGGAGCAAATATGGTTTGGGCACAAGATACCCTCCGTAGGTTCAACGGGATGCAACATAGCTTTTGGGATGCATTTAATGTGGTTGGTGTGGTCCATAACTCCAATTTGTAATTATATCCTTGCTGTGCCTTTTGTGTGTTTCATTTTGGTTAATTTTATTTGCTATGGGCCTCTTATGTGTTCTAGTCATTTTCTCTATTGCATAACTCGATGCTGATCTCGTCAAGACTTATCTTTTGTGTGGCTGCGTCTTCTATTCCATCACTTTCTTGTCATTCTCCTTCGACTTTGCCTTCCATTTCCAACTATTTCTCGACATTTTGATATGTTTTCTGACGTCAATAAGCATCCTTTGTTTGTCCCCTGTTATCTTGCGTGTTCTTGGTTGTGATTGCTGTGGTCATTTTCTGCTTTTTTTGGTGTTGTATGCCATTGAAAATCTACCGACGGTGACGAGAGCCGCAAGACGTAGCTCTCTGGTGGTCCCAATCTCCATAAACAGGTGGGTCACGAGTTGGGTCTTCATGGCCCGCGAAGAGCATGATCGGGTTGGGAAGATGACAATGTGCGTGTTTGCCTTTTTTTTTTGGTTTATTCTTAGTTCAAGTTGGGCTGCGGCTGGATCCAATCCATTGTCCGTGGGTAGTTGAATGATCTAGTCCATGATTAATAATTAGTGTTGAAGTGATTAGTGTTATTGTAGTTAGTGTTGAAGTGATTAGTAATTGACTTAAAAACATAATTAATTATTTTTATTTAATTGACTTAAAAATTAATTTAATTATATCAATATACAATTAAGAACATAATATGATTCATTAATTGTGATACACAATATTCCTCTGTATGATTCATTAATTGTGATTCAAAAGTTTGTATTACATATGTAATTTGCAATTGAGTTCTGATTTTTTTTAATGCAAATAAGTTTTTTTTTTATGATTTGTATATTAGCCATCACTAGTATCTCATATTTTCTTTAAAATAAGTAATTAGTGATTAATTTAAATTTCAATAGGAAATTAAAATTAATAATTATTTATTAATAAAAAATTAGTCAATAATTCAGTTCTTTATTTAGCAATTTATTAGCACTTTAATTATAATTCACCAATTCATTAGCAATTTATTACCACTTTAAATTAGTCAATTATTAATAAAGTTCTTTTTTTATATGCCACTATGTTCTTTTTTGTATGATTTACATATTAGTTATACTAGTATCTCATATTTCCTTTAAAATAAGTAATCAGTAATTGATTAAAATTTCAAATAGAAATTAAAATTAGTAATTATTTATTAATAGAAAATCAGTAAATAATTCATATTGTATCTAGCAATTTATTAGAACTTTAATTATAATTGACCAATTTATTTATGCAATTTATATAATTAATTTGGCTATATAATTTCATTAATTGTGATTTAAAAGTTTTTATTACACATGCTATTCATCCATTAATTGTTATTTTATAATTATACTTAGTTCAACTAGATATGAGTTCAAAGGTGAATTGGAATCTTAGGTCAACAAATCAATTTATCCAGTGTTACTTGATGCAAATTAACAAAGGATAACGTAACGGCACTACACTCACAAAGAGTGGGTGGAAAGGTGTCTTTACCGAATTCAATCAAGTTAGCGACAAGAACTATAATAGAACTCAATTAAAAAACAAATGGAACAACCTAAAAAAAGAATGTCAAGCATGACATAAATTATTTGCGAATAAAACTAGCCTTGGTTGGGACAGTGTCAAGAACATTGTGGATGTTCCGGAGTTCGAATGAATGGTGGGAAAAGAAGATATCAGTATGCTCAATACCATAAGAAACTTATGTTATAGTTATGTATAACATATTTTTCTATTGTGATAATCCAGGTTAGGATTGTGTAGGAAAATGGTCAATATGCCAAATTTAGGTACAAAGAGCTTGTATTTGCCCTCTAGCTGACTATTCTTTTTTAAGGATGTGGTGGCTAATGGCCAATATGCTTGGGTACCTACGTTGAGAACACTTCCTGCTAGCATTAACGATGAGGATGTTTATCGCCCAACATTGAACAGTTTGATGGTAGACATGGAAGAAGCTAGTGGGATAGTGAGGAAGATTTTGAGGTTGCGGGAACTTTCAACACACCTCCATGTCAAGAAACACCCACCCAAAAAAGCGGTGAAAAGAGAAAATAGGCTAGTGGTGATAAGGGTAAAGGCAAAGCGTCTACCGCTAAAAAAGTTACTTTATGTTGTGAACAGAATGGCTGAAAGTGCTCGCTCCCGTAATGATGCCATGAGGGAGTTCCTCCAACTTTCCTAAAAGGATGTTGTGAAGGAGTCCCAAGATGCAGTTAGTGGGTCATCTATGGAGGTAGTCATGGAAGCTCAAGCCCTCCAAAACATGGAAGAGGTTACAAGTGACCCAAATTTTTTTGGTCATTGTTGCATCTTTTTTATGAATAAGTCAACTAGGGGGTGTTTCCAACAATGCGGCGTAACCCACACATGTTACTGAGTTGGCTCCGTGTTGCATCTCGTTACCCTCCAACTTTCCCGAAGGACTGATATGTTACGAGAATGTGTTAAGTTTTTTATGTGTTAAGATATTATGTATTGTGAGAATGTTTTTAATGTGTTAAGATAATATGTATTGTGAGCACTTGTTAAAGTGTATTATGGATTTTAATGTGTTGAGATTTTCCAAAATATGTTAAGATTTAATCTTTATTTTGCTCTAATTTATATTCAAGTGTGAATGGATCCTAACTTAGACCAATACATGGTCACAATTGCAATAGTTGCTACATACTATACATCATATTTATGCAAACAACCATGTAGAACTAGTGAACATTTTGGACATTCATAGGTTGTAGAAATATTACAGGGATATCCCATTTGTTGCCATGAGATGTTCTGCATGGAAAAAAAATGTATTCCAACAGCTATGCCATGAATTAATCGAGTGTGGGCTAGTGGATCTACAAAAAGGGAGTTCAAGAAATGATTGCAATATTCCTGCATATGGTAGGCCATAGGGTAGGAAATAGAGTCTTACAAGAAATGTTCCAACACTCAGGAGAGACTATAAGTAAACAAATTCATGCAGTGTTAGTTGCCTATTTGAAGCTTTCTTCCAATTACATTAGACACCAAGATCGGTCATTTCATGAAGCTCCTCCTAAAATTCCAAATGATCGACGATATTGGCCATTTTTCAAGGATGTCATCGGAGCCATTGATAGAACTCATGTCCCATGTGTGATTAGTGCTAGTGACCAACCAAGTTTTATTGGAAGAAAAGGATTTTCCACACAAAAAGTATTAGTTATATGTGATTGGGACATGTATTTCACTTTTGTATTGCCTGGATAGGAAGGCATAGCCCATGATGCTTGGGTCTTTCATCACGCTGTCATGACCCCTGCCATGAGCTTTTCGCATCCATATCTAGGTAATTTTTTTTTCTTTGGTAATTGCTCATGATTATTTGTGTTTTATCTTTAATGTTGATTGTTTATTTTTTTTTTTGGTAGATGCTAGCTATCCAACACCAATTGAATATATTGATCTCTACAAGTCTGAGTGTTATCACCTCCCTGATTTCAAACGTTCCGCTGGATTTGTCAATCATAACAAGGTATTTAATTATTATCACTCGAGCTTACGATCTACCATTGAAAGAACGTTCGGGATATGCAAGAATAGGTTCGCACTTTTGCACATAATGCCTAAGTTCAATTTAGTTAAGATAATGGTTGCAACAATGATTATACACAATTTTATAAGAAGGAACACTAAAACATATGTTAAATTCAATAGTTTAGACAGTGAAGACATCACTAAAGAAGAGAGTGAAGAGAGTGTTGTGGCCTCAAATTTTGTACCAAGTCTAAGTTTGACATCTTCATCTGAAATGGATTGTGTTTGAGAATGTATTATGGATCAAATCGTAGAGTATTTACAAAATAATTAGCAATTATGTATATATTTAATTATTTCCTTTATTATGACAATGAACTTCTGATTTTTTTTATATGCAATTAAGTTCTTTTTTGCATGATTTGCATATTGGTTATCACTAGTATCTCATATTTCTTTTAAAATGAATAAGTAATGATTGATTAAAATTTCAATTAGAATTAAAATTAATAAATATTTATTAATAGAAAATCAGTAAATAATTCATATTGTATCTAGCAAATTATTAGCACTTTAATTATAATTCACTAATTTATTAGCACTTTGAATTAGTCAATTAATAACAAAAAATTAGTCAATAATTCATTTACTAAAAAACTAGTTCATTTTATTAAAACATTGATATAACTCACTAAGTTAACTTTAAATAAATGACAATAAATAATAATAGTACATTAAAAAAATGAAATATAAAATTTATATCATTTTTTATAATTACACATCTCAAATCACGTTTACACACAACATCCAAACATCATGGATCTGCACTAAGCCATGTTTGTCTGCTCCAAACTACGTTTGCTCAAAATATCTCCTAAACATAAATCATATTCATCCAAACTTAAGTTTTTTCAACCACATTCAATTAAACTTAGTTTGCCCACTGAGCTACCAAACAAACACACACTGCACTCCCATTGGGCATTGGCGTTCATCTCAACGTGGTTTGCATCACATTGTTGGTGTTTGGCAAAGCAGTAGCATTATAGGATCAACCACGTTTACTCATTAGACCTTGGTTTGAATCACCATATGTCTGTGTTACTTCTCAGCCAATGTGAAATGACTTCCAATTTCCGCTGGTACCCTTGTTAATCTTGGAAATTTTGTTGTTGTTTTGGTTTAATTGGTGTTAAAGTGAGTAAGAAAGGGAGAAAAAATATAAAAATAAAGAGAAAAGAAGAAAAATGGTGAAAAATTGGGCAGAATATGAGCTTCTTGTAATATCCAAGAAAAATAAAATATAAATATTTGTTTACAAACTACTGTTACTATTTCAGTATATGGTACTATTCACCTGTATAATACTATTTACGTATACGATACTGTTCATTTATACAATCAAAATGTCAAGTACTAGATGTGGTTTGGTCATAAGAGAAAACTAGAAAGAAGTTTGTAGGAGAAAATGATGTTTTATGTGTAAAAATACCCTCAGGGACTAAATTGAAAGGACTGATTTGAAAAGAAACTTAAAGGTTTAAGGTGAAAAGATAGTTTTCTCTTTAAGTTTCCAATAGTAATAACAGAAAAATTTTCCGCATGAGGTGCACAGTAACTGCATTATTAGAAATGGCATTTTTATGAATAGTAAATTGAATATTTTATTAGCGCATAGTATCAAATAGTACCCTTGACTTTTCCTATAAATAGGCGCTTTCATTTCACTTCTAAACTCACACCTTCAACTTCTCTTCTTCTCTCCTTAAGTTTCTCTTACTTCAATACTAGGTCTCTGAGATTTTGGGCCTTTCCTTTTCAACTTAGGTAAGGATACTATGCTCTTTCTATGTCTTTCAAATTTTAGAAGTTATTTTCTTAAGTATGCTCTGTGGTTGCGGCTTTGGCTGATCTTCTACATCAGAAAAACTATCCTTAGCTGCTTACATATTATTTTGATTCTCTGATTACCGAAATAGAATGTAAACTGTGAAGAATACATGTCTAGGAAAGTTCTGGCTAAGGAAAGACCTGGTTTTTAAGTGTGTCCAGTGTGACCCTCCACTATTTCCTAGGAACTTACCTAGTGTACTCTTTTACAGATTGTATTCTCTATTTCTGGTATGAATAGTAACCGTACGTATGAATAGTAATCATACGTATGATAGTGACCGTACATATGAATAGTGATCGTACGTATGAATAGTAACCGTATGGATAGTAACAGTGTATATGAACAGTAACTGTACATATGAACAGTAACTGTACGAAAACAATCCTAACGTATTTTCTCTAATCTTTCATGAAAATCTCCGTAGCACAACACCGAAATTCACCTGAGCACTCTTGTCTGTAATGACTTAGAGAAGCGATGCTCGTACGGAATCCAAGTGAGTGAAACGACCCCGTTTTAATAGAGTTTTAGCATTACTGGTGATAAAAAGTATGTCGTAGGACACTCCCAAGATTCATAGGGGGAAATTGGATTCAGAATGGCGAATATAATGAGATAATTAATCCAGAAGTATGGATAAGAAAAAGCAAGTATCTCATGATGATGTGAAGATTGAATCTCTTGAATTGTGGTTTATAAAGCTATAATATAGTTATATACTATACCTGTTATATGGATGAATATTATATTGAGCTTCTGATTATGATATGAAATGCTATTGATTGTGATTGAGCGGGACAGTACCCCCTCTCACGGCAAGGCGGAAAACCTGGTTGACAGGGTGTCTTGACCAATGAGTGTGGAGACAATGATTCCCTCAGTAGGGATATAGCCCGGATTGGTGATAAATCCGTGAGGCGCCCTAGCTAAGAGGATGAGGTTGTGCGTCATGGCGAAAATATACATAATTGGTGAGCCGGCCTGTGTGCGCTCTCCGGGATATATTGCCATTGACGAGTACTAGTAACGTTTGTTGAATTGGATGAATTTTTATCTTCTTGTATGTAAAAGGATGATGTTGTGCGTCATGGCGGAAATATACATAATTGGTGAGTCGGCCTGTGTGCGCTCTCTGGGATATATTGTCATTGACGAGTACTAGTAACATTTGTTGAATTGGATGAATTTTTATCTTCTGTCTATTGGTTGAGTATGAGCCTTTGGATATGCTTGCATGACTGGTAATGTATTTGAATTTTATTAACGCAAGGCCGATTCGCTCATTGAGTTTAAAAGCTCACACTGTTTGTACAACCTTTTTGTTCAGATCAGGTTGCCAGCGAAGAATATTTGCTAGAGGAGTAGATCACTTTGGACCTTCCCGTTGTCGAGTAGACCCCTCTTTTGTTATAGATTATGTTTCTCTGTAATCGTCTAAGACATCTAGGTCAGGGGTTTGGCATTTGGTTTGTATGTCAGCATAATAATGTATTTTATATTGAGAATCTATTATTATGTGCAAATCATCTCTATGAATTTCAAATAAGAAAATTTGATATATTTTCTTCAGGAATGGTTATTTTGATAATGACTAAACTCATGGGTAGAATTTATCGAAAGGCTTACAGTGATAGGATATTCATCATTGTGTCGGTCATGTGCCCAGAAAACGGGTCGTGACACTTCTGGTTGTCAACAATGGAGGATTTCGTTTGGAAAAAATTACATTCTTGAGTGTTACTTTTTTCGAAATTTTACTTTGACCTCAATTAAAAATTTATATTCATTTGAGTCCCTACACTATTTGCAGTTTCATCCCTTGTGTCTTCCTCCTCACTTTTTCACTCTGTAAACACACTATTCTGCATTATTCTTGTTTATTTTAAGCTCATCCATTTGTCTGACAATGACAATGAATGTTATTTGCAGTTTGATCCCTGTGTTTCTCTCACTTTGTAGACACACTATTCAAGCTCATTCGACAATATATTTTATATATTATTTTAATATATTTTATACATTATTAAATCATATTAATTTTTTTTACAATTATTAATATATATTAAACCAAAGAATTATAATCAACTTGTATGTCTCTCACAGTATAGTCCAATGAAAATTTCATTGTGTTCATGCCTTTCCTTCATTCGCTACTTCTGGATGTGTCACAGATTTTTCTTTTTGGGTTTATGCAGAATGACCTAATTAACATAATTAATCTTCTGTCCCAAAAAACATAATTAATCTAATTAAAAATGATTTAAGTGATTAATGTATTTTACCAAATTAATCTAATTACTTTAATTTAAATTAGTCAATTATTCATTTATTAAAAAATTAGTATACTTTATTAAACTATTGATATAATTCACTAAGTTAACTTTAAATAAATAATAATAGTACATCAGAAAATAAAATATAAAATCTATGTCCTTTTTGGTAATTACACATCTCAAATCATGTTTGCACACCAATATCCAAACATCATATTTTGTACCAAACCACATTTATCTACTCCAAACCACGTTTGTCCAAATGTCTCCTAAACATAAATTACGTTCATCTAAACATAGGTTTGATCTAACCACATTCAATCAAACCTAGTTTGTCCCACATACGTTTGCCCACTGAATTACTAAACACACCTAACAAATGTGCATTAGAGAGAAACAAATGTAGAACCAAACATATGCTTTGTTTATATAACAAACTTGATAATTCATTCTCCAAATTTTGACATGACCTACTACATAAATTTTGACTAGATATTAATTAATGTCTCATTGTTAGCCAATTATTTTTAAATATTAATTGTCGACAAATGTTACGTTACTTGGCCGACAAGTAATCGTTTTCGATGGTACAACAAAATAGTGCCGATTGTAGAAGTGTTAAATTAGTAATCTGGCACATAGAGATTCGATGAAAACCAACAATTTGACAGAAAAGAATTCAACAGAAGAAAACAAGTAGAATGGACAAGTCAACTTGAAATAGTTTGCAACAACATTATCAAGTCTGTCAAAGTGAAACTGTTGGAAGTACATCATTCAACAAACAAGTTCGAGAGACTTTGTCGACAAATGAGTTTAAGAGACTAAGTTGTCAAATGTCGAAGACACACTAATTAACCAAGTTGTTGAACGTCGAAGACAAGATAGGCAGAAATTGTCGAACAGAAGTTTTCGAAGGCAGTTAGCTCCATCATCAAATGGTTAAGGTAGTTGTGTCAAGTAATGTAAACTATCATTACGTGGTAATTAAGTAGATAGACAGTTATTTTTGTCATTTGCCATAAATATTTAGTGTTTTGTTGTAAACAAGGTTGGCATCCCTTCATTAAACATCCTAATATTTCACATGAGCAAATTAACAGATTGACATCAAAGAATGGTTTCCCCTTTAACATTCCAGTTATTTTAATTCAAAGTCAATTTAATTTCAGTTATTTGTCGCTTTCTTTTACTTCTTGCAATTTATTGCATTTTCGTTAATCTTTCTACCATTTACTTTTTGTCATTTACTGTCGACTTATTACATTCCGCACTTCACTCTCTGCTATTTACTTTTTGCATTTACTTTCTGCTATTTACTTTATGCAATTTACCTTTTATGCACTTTATATTCTGCAATCTACTTTCTGCATTTTACTTTGATTTTTTATCATTTTTATTTAACTTTTCTGCAAAAAGTGTATTTCCAACCTTACGTTCTTTCATGCAGTTATATGTTTCAAATAACACTTTCGACATATTTTTTGCCTATTGACGAGATTACCTCATAACTTTGAAACCACATCATTCTCAATTCTATTATTTATTGTCGGATTTGGGTTAAACCAAAAATCACCATTAACACTCATATATAATTCTCAAAATGTCATTATCTACACTACTGGATGCAACCAATTATTTGGAAAATTACATGTGGGACACTAATATATCTAATTAGCAGCCATGTAAAATAGATCATGTTAACATTTGAAAGATAGCATATCAATTTCATTACATAGATTAACAGTTCTAACGAAAAAGTATTACAATGGTAAGACTTTAAAATATAGAGAAATAATATAAAACTTTTTTTGTTTCTTTTGATAAATTGATCCTTTATTAATTTGAATTCAAGAATCAATAACAAGAGTATTATAAATACAATCTGGGGTCCCCTGCCAAGATGTAGAGGAAGAACACCTTTGACCATAAGCAGCCAAAATATGTGCAACATCAACATGGTTGCTAGATTTAGGAGTCCAAGAAAAAGTACAATTTCTGAAATCTTTACAAAGACTTAACGTCTCATCAATAATAACTTGAAAATAAAAAGGTCTTGTATCCACCTTAGACAAACCATTAAACACCATCTTTAAATCGAATTGGGATCCTCTCTAATACTTCAAAAGCATTAGACTCTCCAATACTTTCACTTGGGCTATCCATAACTTCAATTTGAGCCATGGATAGTCTAGATCTCACAGGAAGGTTGAAGCGTCCAGGCCGTTGGATCCACGTGATCCAACAGCCCAGATCGCGTCAGCCCAATAAATGGTTAATACATAGGTTTCTATCTAAAATTTTTCCTTTTATCTTTTGCTTCATTTAAGATCATATTTAACTTTATCTAAGTCCCTCACTCCAGAATATATTTTGTTTTGAATTTAAATCGACTCCTTTAAACTTTTGAATTTATTCAGTTTAGTCCATGTTAGCCTTTTGGGATATTGGAGAAGAAAGTATTAGAGAGTCCAATACTTTTGAAGTATTAGAGAGGATCCCAATCCAAAGAACAATATTATCAAGCATCACATCCTTCACCAGAGTCGCACTTTCCAAAACTCCCAAACTTTCCAAAATCAGTGAGGGACTAAGTTGATAACATATCAATCTTTGAGGGACAAAATTAAGAATAAAAATATGTAAGGGACTAAATTGGTAACATATCAATATATTAGGGACCAAATTGAAAATAAAAAATCTATGAAGGACCAAATTGAGAATGTAAAGTAGTTAGCCTTTTTGTTATTAGTTTTAATATTCTGATGTTTCATTGTTCTTCGACTCCCTTCGGTTCTATATATAATTGTTTACCTATAACTATATGTACAATACTGCCAGCTCTACTACCTATAGTTTTGCAATTTTTTATTGCCTTGGTCAAAGATATGTTTGGATTTTGAAAGTCAGAAGGAGAATACAAGGGGCTTGAATTTAAATATATAAAGGAAAAAATATATCTTATATTCCTAACGTTTACACTCATTTTTATTCATGTTCTTAAACTTATTTTTTTGCTCAAATATATCCCACATGTTTCAAAATTTTTCAGACATGTTTCTTTTTTTGTAACACCATCAACTGTGTTAACAGAAAAGCTACCTGGACAGTCTACGTGACACATATCACTTGCCACATGGACTGCTACGTGGATCATATCCCAAAATTACAAAAATACCCTTATCTATCCTCACTCACTCACTCTCTCCCTCTCTTCTTGTAACATTTGTCTAAATTATAAAATTAGAACAATTTATAAGTTAAGGTTGAAGAGGAGTTTGAGTGCTTTCTGGAAATAAACTCTACAAAATTCTTTAAAAATGTTATTTAGCAGAAATTTAGATAAATTGTAGAGCATTTTAAATATAAAAATCTCATAGTGGACAGAGAACTGGCAGTCGACTGCCATCACTAAGCCAGTTGACTGCCAGACTACTGTCTGAAATTTCTATTGTTCTATAACGTGCCAGTCGAATGCCTGTAATATAGCGGTCGATTGGTAGCTCCAAGTTCTCATTTCTAGAAGTAAGACCTTTTCTCAACTTGAAACATAAACCCTAACTCATGATTGCCTTAACATCTCATACATGCATTCATCACATTACTTGCTACAAGATACATGTTAAGGAATCTAATATATTTACATTCTTATACATTAATGCCTTTGAGCATACATTTAAGTACCTAATCCTTTACATAACTTCAAGATAGGAAGACAAGCCTAAGAATTCCTTCTCCTTCCGTTCTACTACAGCTCAAAAAATGGTTAGTCATAATATAAAATGTAAGATATATAATCTCAGTAGCTAATTTAATTTAAGAAAAGCATCATAGCAACCATTTCAGTCATAAAATCAATCTTAATCTTTATAAATACTTCCATGAATATAGAGACTGTATTTCTTCTCTTTGTGCTTTGCATGTCTACCCTATTCATATGGGACCATAGGTCTACCTAAAGTCTTTATAGGTCTGTGATGCAAGATAAGTCTACCCAACAAGGGTTTATCATGCACATAGTTCTACCCAAGTCATTATGGGTCCATAATGCACCATAAGTCTACTGAATTCAAGGGTTTGTAGCACACTATATGTCTACCCAACATAAGGGTTTTGCATTGCACCATTTCACAAAATCCTTGCTCATATATTCAAGGAAGATTTATCATCTACACATCATGAAATCATTAACATATCATTCATAATTCATGATAAAGACATGAACTAACATAGAGAATTGTTCTCATACCATTCATAAATCATGGTAAACCATAAATCATCATCATAGATTCATCATACACTTATCATAAACATAAGTCACATAATAAACTTATATTATCATCACAAAATCCTAATATGATAATGGTAAATCATAGTAAAACACTTAAATCATCATAAATCATTGCTTTTATGAAAAACTAGCTATCTTTGGTTGTCTCTAGAGCTGAAGTTTGTAAATCCTCTTCTAGTTTCCTTCTAATTCCTCTTGCTTCTCAATTTCCAAACCATTCCTTTTTTTTTCTCTATCTCTCTCTCTCCTTAAGTCTGAAATTTGCTATACTATAATTCCTAAGCTTTAGCATTTATTTAAACTAGACGAATTAAGCTATAAAGCTTACCTTACATGAAGAATCAAGTTCTAAACTTGAATTTCCAGCCTTAGTCTTCATTGTCTTGCTTTTTCTTTCTCTTCCTATTCCAAAATCGCATCTTTCTCTCTCTTTCATTCTTTTGTTTTCTCTTTTTTTCCCCACAGAACACATATATAGAGTCATAAATAGGCTCTTGTGGAATTACCATATTGCCCCTAACTTATTTCTCATGTGTTTCAAATTATATGGGGTTATTTTGGTAACTTCCTAGCTCATTTTTATCAGTTAAACCGACTCACGCTTGCTGTATCCAGTTGACTGCTTACTCTCTATTCTTGAGTTTTCCTGATATTTTGACTTGCCAGTCGACTGTTATCTACTTATCAGTCGACTGGTACTTTTCTGTTCTGAATCTAGTTTATTTTTCTGATGTAGCCAGTTGACTACTAACTCTATATTAGTCGATTGCTCTTCTCAAACCTGAGATTGTCGCATCTTAAGGCCTGCCAGTCGACTACTCTAATATTGGCAGTCGGTTGTTAGCCTTCTGATCTAATTTTCTTCTTAGTCTAATTTCTTAGAGACTTCCATAAATTCTCAATTTTTATCTTAGGAGAGTACGAAAATTTGGGATGTTACACTTCTCACACTACATTTCCTCTATGTCTCTTTCTCAGCGTCTTCCCCGCCGCATCTCTATCTCTCTCTCTCTCTCTCTCTCTCTCCCTCTCTCTCTCTCTCTCTATGCTTCTCTGATGAAGCCCCAAAGTTGAATGGGCATCTCTCTCTCCGCATCTCTCTTTCAATTGGACTCTTTCCTTCTCTCGGCCTCTTCCCTTTCTCACTATCCCTCTCAATTTCTCTCTATCATATTTTATCTCTTCTCTGTATGGACATCTTTCTCATTTTTCTGATTTTTTTTTTGCATCTGTCTCCTTTTAATAGAAAATCCTTATCATCCTCACTCTTCTATGTGTTGCTCTACTATCCTATTGAGAAACAGTCACAACCTCGAAAAGTCAAGACAAATCAGAAGAATGGGGATATGTTGAAGTCAAACCCAATAAGCCAAATCCATCAATAGTATTGTAATTTTGCAAAAGTTTTCATTTTTTTTGAAAAGGAATTAGTTTTTAGTGAATCAAATCAATAGCTTCA
The DNA here is from genome assembly GCA_037074585.1 of Biancaea sappan. Classification (NCBI taxonomy): domain Eukaryota; kingdom Viridiplantae; phylum Streptophyta; class Magnoliopsida; order Fabales; family Fabaceae; genus Biancaea; species Biancaea sappan. The sequence continues at coordinate 30,879,236 of CM073494.1, read as the reverse complement.
TTACATTCTTGTTTCAGAAGCCCACATGTTCTAGTAACTTTACAGAAGTCCCTACAGAGAAGAAATAAATTATGAGAGAAATTGAGAGGGGGATGAGAAAGAGAAGAAGCCGAAAGGGGGAGAGAGTTCGATTAAAAGAGAAATGTAGAGAGAGAGATGCCTAGTCAGCTTTGGGACTTCACTGGAGAAGCATAGAGAGAAAGATGCCAATGGGGAAGATGCTAAGAGAGACACACAAAGGAAACACAGTGTGGGGATAGAGAGTGTATGTGTGTGAGGATAGAGATAATGACATTTTTGTAATTTTGGAATATGATCCACGTGGCGACTGATACGTGTCATGTGGACTACTTAGTTAGCTTTTCCATTAATATAGTTGATGGTGTTACAAAAAGGGCATAACTGAAAAATTTTGAAACATGTGGGATATATTTGACCAAAAAAAAGTTCAGGGATATGAATGAAAATGAGTATAAACATTAGAGACATAAGATATACTTTTCTCATACATAAATTATAAGGAACAAACAAAAGAAGGAGAAATTATGGTTTAAAGATGATTCTTTTCCTTATTTTAAAAACTTTTATTTTCAAAAATTCTATAAACTAGAAGGATATAAGAATAATTTATATATATATATATATATATATATATATATTAAAATAAGAAAACAATAGAAAATTTTAAAATCTATATAATAGACTAAAATAATTTCACTTTAGGGCATTAATTACCAGTGGGTCATTAAATTATGTATAATAGAATTAAATAGAATAAATTTAAATGAATAAATTAGGTAAATTATTAAATTTGGTAAATTAATCACATCACATTAAATGAGTTTGAAAAAATTAAGGTAAATTGCTATATAATTGCTAAATGGATTTGAAAAAATTAGGATATATTGCTATATAATTAGTAAATTAGGTAAATTTTTTGATTAAAATATCTTGTCCTTTGGTAAATTATCATTTATTATATTCAAATATTCAAATAATTAACTGCTATATATTTTCTATATAAAAACTAACCTACCATCGTGAAGTGTTCATATATGGTTGCTAAATAATTATATATACATTCTTCATTAGGTATATTAATAGTTAATAAAATCAATAAATTAATAAATTTGTTATGTAATTGATACTATTAATTACTATATTATTATAATTGATACTATTAATTACTACATTATTATCATTTATTATGTTCAATATTCATGTTATATAAGTAAAAAATCATTCTAACTGTCATGTATTACTTCCGTCTTTCTGCAAAATTAGTTTTTATTTTGTTTGTGTTTCGCATATAGCTAAATTTAGTGATGTTACTAATATTAATGCATCAAGGGATGATTGGATGATTAAGGTTTGGATAGTAAAGTTGTAGACAATTCCATCATTTAATATGTCTAAAGAGATTTTTAGTCTAGAGAAGGTTTTGTAAGATTCTCAGGTGAATTTAATTTTGTTATATTCAAATTTTTTATATGTATTATTTTGTTCATTATGCTTATATGATGTTTATTTTTTGCCTTCTAAGGGTGGTTACATATACGGTTATGTGAAGAGATCATTTGTGAGTAAGTTCAAACATCAAATAATCGAGGGTAATGTTTATGTTTGGTATTGTTAAATATAACAGTGAGTATCATATAATGAAGCATCCATTCATGCTTGGTTCTGAAACAAGACTGTCTTATGATAAAGACTTTGATAACAACAGTACAAGTGACTCATGGAAGGTTTATGCAATTGGATTATTCTATTTTTTATATGTGCATTTTTCTTCTTGGTTTTATTTTGTTATTCATTGAATTATTCACATGATGTTATGTAGGAATGTAGTTCAAATATTTCATAATTTGAAGGTTGAAACACTTCATGTTCTATTACACCCACGAAAAGGCCTTTTGCTGAAGTCAACAAAAATAATGATGATTTGAATGCTTTTCAAATGTTTTCTAACCTTAAGAAAGTCATGAAAAATGAAAAAATTGATGAGTCTATTGAAGATATTGAGTGATTCATTGAGTTGGTTCTATATATTTTACCTATGATATTAATAATTTGAATTTATTTGAATTGAAATATATAAATAATAAATTATTGAAATATACATACATGAGGATCAAGACATATTGGTATTAATTCTTAATCATACGTATAAAATTACTTTACAATTGATTATCCTACATTCTATATGAATATTTTTAATTTTTTTTTTGCAAAAAAATTTAAATTAAAAGCTTTTTATTGATTACACAAACATATCTTATTATTTATTCTATTTGATGACTTATTCTACTTCATAATATAATGTGGTCATTTATTATCATAAATTTATTATTAAAATTTATAATTTATATTCGTATAAATAATCAAAATTTATGTGAGAATATTTACGTTTAAAAAGTATATGTTATAGCTCATTAGTCTCATAAGTTTCACAAGTTTTACAAATTTATAAATTATAATATTATTATCAGAATACATTATGTGGGTCCCAATGTATTTATATTATGTGAGTTATTGTTAAAGTGAATAGTAGAATGTATCTTTATCATAATATATTATCATATAATAATTAATTAATGAAATTAATAATTAGTGAATTTCGTTATTTGAATTGATATGAATGAGTAAATTAATAAATTTAGTAAATTTGGTAAATTAATGACATCACATAATTATTTAGTTTGAATTAATTAAAATGATTTGAATTGAAATTTGAAAATAATTACCTTTATTATTTGACCACTGTAGGATAATTAATGAAATGAATTATTTGATTTGAATTGATTTGAACTAAAATATATATATAATAAATTGTTAAAATATATATATACACGAGGATTAAGGTATATTAACATTAATTCTTAATCATACATATAAAATTTTTTTACAGTTGATTATCCTACATTCCATACGAACATTTTTAATTTGATTATTTTTTTTGTAAAAAATTTTAAATTAAAAATTTTTTATTGATTAGACATATATCTCATTATTTTATTTTATTTGATAACTTATTTTACATCATAATATAATGTGGTCGTTTATTATCCTAAATTTCTTATTATAATTTATAATTTATATTTATATAAATAATCAAAATTTATATCAAAATATTTACGTTTAAAAAGTATATGTCATAACTCATAAGTTTCATAAGTTTCACAAATTTATAAATTATAATATTATTATCATAATATATTATGTGGGTCCCAATGTATTTAATATATTATGTGGGTTATTGTTAAAGTGAATAACAAAATATATTTTTATCAAAATATATTATCATAATTATTAATTAGTAAAATTAATAATTAGTGAATTTCGTTATTTTATTTTATTTGAATTAATTTGAATGAATAAATTAAGTAAATTAATAAATTTGGTAAATTAACGACATCACATAATATTAATTATTTGATTTGAATTGATTAAAATGATTTGCCTTAAAATTAAAAAAAATTACCTTTATTATTTGACCACTGTAAGATAATTAATGACATCACATTAAATGAATTATTTAATTTGAATTAAAATTAAAAAATAATTACCTTTATTATTTAATTTGAATTGAAATATATACATAATAATTTCTTAAAATATACATACAAGAGGATCAAGACATATTAGCATTACTTGATCGTACTATAAAAATTTATTATAATTGATTATCCTACATTCCAAATGAAAATTTTTAATTTTATTTTTTGTAAAAAATTTTAAATTAAAATTTTTTTATTGATTACACATACATCTCATTATTTTATTCCATTTGATAACTTATTCTATATCATAATATAATGTGATCGTTTATTATCATAATTTTTTTTATTAAAATTTATAATTTATATTTGTATAAATACTCAAAATTTATATCAGAATATTTATGTTTAAAAAGTATATGTCATAATTCATAAGTCTCATAAGTTTTATAAATTTCACAAATTTATAATTTATCGTATTATTATCAGAATATATTATGTGGGTTATTGTTATAGTGAATAACAGAATATATTTTCATTATAATATATTATAATAATTATTAATTAGTGAAATTGATAATTAATAAATTTCATTATTTTATTTGATTTGAATTGATTTAAATGAATAAAATGACATCATATAATATTAATTATTTGAATTGAATTGATTTAAATAATTTGGACTGAAATTAAGAAACAATTACCTTTATTATTTAACCATTGTAGTGGCTTAGAGGATTTTGTAGTAGGTAAAATAAATTTGATTATGGAATTAATATGTAAATTAAAAAATTTGTTTTATTTGATTTGATTTGATTTTTTTAAATAGTTTTTAATTTAATAGAAATCAAAGTTTGAGATATAAATTTTTAAATCATAATCCCTTAACTGAAGAAAGAGATGAAAATCAAATTCTTAAGAGACAAAATCTGAAGCTTGGAGATCCCATCTAAACGTAGTAGCAAACTTTAGTATTTTTATTCTTTGGATCCAATTGAAACAAAAAAAAGACGTATTCAAAAGTAAAAATAGAATTAATATTCAATTAATTACTGATCTGTGCAACAAATAATTTATAACAAATAACAAATAATCCAAAAATTAATAAATTAATTAATTTACCTATTTTATTTATTTAAATTTATTCTATTAAATAAATGAATCAATTCAAACCAAAGTTTGAGTAGGTAAAATAAATTCAATTATGGAACTCAGAAATCAATTCAAAATTTTTACGTATACAAAGTATATGCAATAACTAATAAGTTTTATATAAATTAATTGTAATTATTATTATTTTTATAAATTACAAAACTTTTTAAAGTCATAATTTACTCGTGCGATAACACTAGTTATGGTTGAAAACAATTCATTCTTACTTCTCTATTAAGCTTTTCTAGAAAAAAAAATATTAAGGTTTAAAATTTTAATAAAATATTTTTTTTCATTTTTCTCTTTTATTATTTGATTTATTTTTCTTAAAATGTATGTAGATCAAAGAAAATAGATAAATGAAGAAGAAAAGATATGCGATTTAAAAAATTTAAAATGAAAATTTTAGCTCTCTTAATTCCTCAAATAAAAGATTCAAAGAGATTTCTTTTAAAAAAATGTAATAAATTACATTCCCTTTTCTTGAGATGCCCAAATTACATAGGCCTGCTCAAATCTATTTTAAAATTGTATACAAGTCTTTGAAGTTATATTTAGGTATCAATTTCTTTTATTAAAAATATAACTTATTTCAAATTATTATTTTAACTTATATTTATGAATATTTGTTTGTGTTTAGAATTATAAATTTTCAAAGTAACTGTTTTTATATTGTTCAAATCTATATTTAATAGTCGTTATATTATATAAGTAAGAGTATATAATACGCTCCTTTTTTAACACATTTTTAAAATTACATGGGTTCCCCATTGTTTTAAAAATATGCACTTCTTTTTTCATATGACTATAAAATGTGTTACACTTATATCCAGTCTCATATTTTTTGTCCGTTCCAATTTATTTTTCTTATGTTCTGTATACTAACGTACTAAGACATATTTTTTTGTCTAAAAACTTCATTAACCTGAGTACATAGAGGGTGGCATGTTCACAATAAAATAAAATACTTGTAACATATTTATTATAGATTACTTCTGATACTTTTCTTTAATTATGAATTTTTTTATCTATTTGTATTTCATATTTATTTTGGATTTAGATTTTAATAATGATGTCTACTAATCCTTGTTCATCTACATAATTGCGCACTTTAGGAGCAGAAAGGGAATGATTTAGTGCAATAAATAAATAAATAAATATATTTCCTTTTGAGGGAAAGAAATTAAAATATATATACATAAATATGATTAAAAAAAGCATCATAAATAATTAAAAATAAAATGTTACAAGGATTCTATTTTTTTTTTGTAAGAAAAAGAAGGAGCACCCAATATGTATATTTAAGTTAAAAGAAAATATTTTAATAAAAAATATATGATATTACATTATTAAACATAAAAAAGAATTGTAATGAACTTATATTTGAAAAATATAAAATTACAATAAATTGTAGTGCATCACAGTTATAATTAAGGAAGAGGAATGTATATAATAAAAATAGAGGAGAGGATCATTTAAATTTAAAAACTTATAAGAGATAATAGTGTAACTTAATTATTTTATAAATAATTGATATAAAGATATATTTATAAAAATAAGAGTAACTATAATTTTTTAATTATTGAAAGAGAAAACAATTTAATGCATATTTTAACATCAGATCAGGAGACTGAAAATTTTTAAAACAAAAAAAAATTCTACTTTAGAGTTTAGACATCTCCAATTAAAGAAACAAAAGTATAATTTACTAAAAAGAAAAAATCAGTAAAATGCCAGGCAAGAACATGCCTCCGATCATTGAACAACATCTTTTGGGCTTCTATTCTTACCGAAAAAGCACTAGGCTTGATGTTATTTCCACTTTCATCACTTTCATCTCAGGCCTTCCGATTATCATAAAATGGCCCAATGTATATCACCGTTACAAATTATCATTACAATGTTACTGTTTTTTAAGAGAATTTCATATATATATATATATATATATGTGTGTGTGTGTGTGTGTGTGTGTGTGTATACAGATAGGATTTTTTTTTAATGTATTGAAATAAGTATTAGGATTTTTTTGCTAGAGTTAATTTAGTATTAAGTCCGACTTAGTATTTCTTTATGTATTCGATACTTACGATTTTTTTGCCAAAGTTAACTTAGTATTGAAACCTTGGTATATTTTTATGTAGGTTTCAAATTTACTTTATATGAATGAAAAAAAATCATTATTAGCAAGTTTTATAAGCATATTTTATAAAAATTGCTATCGAGAATATAGTTGCAGACAATATTCAAGTTTGTGGAATATTCAAAGGGAATATGGGAAAAAAGAAATGATATTAGGTAGTTTCTGAACTGCCACTAAAAAGATTTAGTCAATTTACTAGTGGCGTAAACCGTCACTAAATCCATATATTTATAACTGCCACCAAATATGCAAAATAGGTTAGTGGCAGTTACATATAAAATACCATTATATTTATATTTAATGGAGGTTTATAGTATTGTCAAGATGAGCTAAAGCTTGCAGGCTTGGCCCGACCTCATTTAGGACAAGTTTAAGTATGTAAAATTATATTCGTTTAAAAATGAACATAAACAGACATTAAAAGACTTTGAAAAACAAAATACAGACCTAGATATGTTGTAAAGGAAAAGTATATAACAAACAAGTAATTATGCATTGATGTGTATAAACTATGAAAAAAAAAATTATCTCTTGTTTTTTCATTAAATAAAATGAAAAAGATGATTAAAAGTAAAAAACAAAGTCATGGATAAAATATCTTTTAATATTATATATATATATATATATATATATGATTTTCTAGTACTTTTGTTTGATACATTATAATTTTTTCATTAGCTAAAATTTTATAATAATACATTTTCCTAGTATGGTATAGATCATATTTTATTTTTCATTTTTTAAATTAATGATTATAAAAATTATAAAGTTTTTATACAAAAAAAATTTACTATTTAACAAGTCAAATTAAAAAAAAAAAGGTGGCTAGCTACACAGTGCAAAATTTACTATTTAAATATATATACTAAAATACATTAACAGAAAAAAAAGAGTTAGGACACTAACTTGAGCCACAGGCACAAATCTTCTCTTGTAACAAAAGGGTCTTGTTAATATATTTCAATACATATACTAAAATACATTAACAGAACTCTCATGCCTTAGGCCATAGCCCAAAGTGAAAGACAAAGGTAGCAGAAGTACTCCCATCATACACTGTCTCCCTACCCATCTTTCCACTGGGATTTCATTACCTTAACTTTTCCCTTACACACACTCATATATCTTTCCTTCTCAATTAAATTGAATGGAACAATGCTTGTTACTTTTTCTTTAATACTCATTCTTTTTAAATAAAGTTTTGAGTTTAGGTTTTATAAATAAAAAAAAATTAACGTTTACACCTTTATATTTTAATTTGGCTCAAATTAAATTATTAATTAAAAGCCATTAAATTTTTAATACTTATAATTCTTTAAAAAAATGCCAATAGTATATATGGTCGATCGTTAGTGCCGCTCTATTATTAATAATCCATCCACTGATTTAGATCTTGGCTACGGAAGTTACGATGGAGCTGAGAGAGGGGTTGATTTTTGTAGATTATTTTTCAGATAAAACAGCACATATATATTGTTATCCCAAAGAAACCCCTTTCTAAAGTAAAATTTCCACGATATTTTAGAAAAAAAGATGAAGTGATGAACATCAAGTGGATTGCAGTATTAGTGCTAGGGTTGTGATGAGTTCCAACTTCCAAGACGCAGCATCCACTGACAATGCACATGCTGCTAACTGCTCCAAAGCCCCAACATATGTATATATATATATATATCAATCTTTTGTGTGGCTCTTATCGATGCTCCCAATTCCACAAATATAAACACACAAACACAACCTCTCTTTCTTCTCAATTACTACTTCATGCTCCCTGCTATCGCTATCCATCAGCAGGGATTGAATTATTATGTTGGTAAGTTTGCAAAGTAATTCAACGATGAAGAAACTCAAATCACTTAAGCATCGAGTTGTCTATAAACTTTATTATGTAATTCAGCGACCAGCTTCATCTTTTAACAACCTCCCACTTCAATCCTTCTCGTCTATTAACTAAAAAACCTACTCTTGTTAGATAGTAATTGAGTCTAAAATTTTACCCCTTTTGATAGAGGAATTTAGATTTCAAGTTTCAGAATTTCTCATAGCATAAAACTGAATTATAATCTATACATAACTGTAATTTTGAGAACATTAATGAGAGGGCCTTTAATAAATTGAGGTGCTCCCTCCAGTCGAGGACACACTGGGGAACCTGATCTCTGGTGCAGGCCTTTTTGCCTGTAACATATCATTCATTTTGGCACGTGGCAGATTCTCTGCTTGCATGCAAAAGCCACGTAAACCAATATATATATATATATATATATATATATATATATATATATATATATATTTAAATAACAAAAAAAAATTAAGATGACATTTTTGTTGGTATGAATGTGATTTTGGAAAGGAGTGACAGATCATGCGTATTCACCCACCTAACAATGATAAGATTTAAAATAAACTTTTTACAAAACTTCTTGTATTCTCTTTCTCTCACAGTGCGATAATGATATTTATAACAATATATGAACGCAGAACACAAATGGTTAGCTAATGATAAATTATTTAAATAAATGAATTCGTAACAAGAAAATGATTACAAATAAATATTAAAATCTAATTTATGAAATATATATAACACATACGTCACACCACTTTGTAAATCGACTAGCATTTAGTACTCAGAGTTACAAATTAAAAGAGAAAAAATTACATTAATATAACAAATGCAAGAAAATAGGTAACAACATAATCAAATGATTTAGTATCCATGTTCACTTTACTACTAATAAAGAAAACAGAAATGCAAAAATGTTCTTTGAACTTTGGGTGGTTTAGAAATAGAGCCTGAACTTTTAATTTCAAAAATTAATTAGCTTCTAAATTTTCAACTTTCAAAAAATAAAATTTTCATTAATTTTCTTTCTATTAACGTTATCATTCTTATCACTTTAGATTCTCATATGTCAAGTCTGATGATAAGAGAGTCTGAAGTCACAAAAAAGTTAAGTATATCAAAAATTTACAATATGATAAGAGAGCTACTAAAAACCGAACTGAATGACATATTTTTTAAAGTTTGAAAGTCTAAAGACTTAATTTTCAAAATTAGAAGTTTAAATATAGCTTCAGAATAAGTCAAGGAAATTTTAAAAAAAAATTAGACTTTTAAAAAAAGAGGAATAAAATAATAGAAATTTAATTAAAAATATTTTGTAATTTCTGGAGTAACTAATAATATGAATTTATTGTAACTCTTACAACTAAACAAATGAAATTTTGGCGAGTCATCGTCTGCTTGGCTATAAAATATTTGACATCTCACGACTGTTGAATCGACATGAAACCCACACAGACAGACAAATCCCACACCGATTCAATAATCATAGGGCATTAGACATTCTACCAACCCTTTGCGCAAGGTGGAGGATCTTGATCGGAAATCTTGGGATGGAAGCAAGTAACAAGTTATTAGAGAAGTGACATAAAAGGACAAAGGGACTGCTAAAACTGGAGGACAGTTAAGCATCAGAAGCATCTATCTCGATTCTATACCCTTAGCTCAGACAGATCTTACTCCTAACATACCTAATTACCTATCCAATTTCAACATTTTCGACTATCAGATTTCAGAAGGCGGATTCTTACATGTATTAATTAGTATATATAAATTGATGGGAAATCAACGTGTATCGAGAGTCTTATGTAAAATATGTTCCATGAAATGTATATATACAGCTACAATCAAAGTTATTGTTGTTTCGTACGTTTTCAAGCCCTGTTCATGTATGCCGCTTTGCCAGATCCTATAATTAAATAAGACCTCGTTCAAATGATCATGTCATTTACTATCTTTGCAATGGGAATTAATGTTAAACAAGATTATTTACATTAAAAACTTGTAAGTATTTTATTTAAATATATCTGATTTCTCAGAATATTTGAAGTCATGAGTTTGTACAATCTGCTATTAGGAAAATAAAGACACATTGTTTTTTTTTTTTTGACTCATGAGACATATTGCTAATATTATATTATAATTGAACGAAGTTTAATATTGTATATTTCATATATTTAATAGCACCTTACCGTACCTGCCTTGAATAGCTTTATTTGTTGACGCTTGACAGTTAAGTGGTAGAGTAAAGTCATTAACCACTTTAATTAATTAGTTACTTACGAAATTAATCCAAAATATTAATAAATTTGAGGGGGAAAAACACTTTAAATTTTGCATTGCTTAAGAATATATAGATCTTTCCATTTAGTCTTTCCAGAATGACAGTAACTCTTTAGCTACTTTAAAATTTTAAAGTAGTATTAAACTACGTACAATTTGTTCTTTGAATTTGTTACTCTCTCTTTAGCTTGGTCCCCAAAATTTTTTTGGATTGCACGATTCCGTCCCAAAAAATGCTAGACTCATTTCAATTCAGTCTTTCTATTAAATGTCCGTCTAAACAAGTTGACATGGGATGTGTATTCTCTAATTAACACCCACCAAAATGCATCGTTTAATGCTCCAATAGATAGGATACGGTCTCTCCCAAAACCCTAATTTCACATAAGGAAGTGTCAGCAGTTGCCTCCCCTAGAAGGACTGAATTTGGGGCCCTAATTGCACATTAGAAGAAAGGGGAAAGGGAAGAATTGAAGGAACAGCTCTCACTTACAGTGAGAGGAAATTATTTGACTACCTAATTAAGTTGCAGTTGCAATGTCCTTCTCACTTGAAATGTCCACCAAAACAATCTTTGTGGCTTGTTGCAATTGAGAATCTTTCCTGCGTTAGGGCATTTCATCGAAGGAGAGAAGGAAGGCTGTGATGGACAATGACATTTTTGTCACAAATTGAAACCCTATGACCAAAATTGAACAATGCATTTTGATGAACTATATGACGGTAAGACTTGCTACATTAGAGAATTAATGTCTCACGTCAGCTTTTTGGATGGACGTTTGATAAATGAATGGAATAGTAAAAGCACACAATGAATATGAGAGAGAATGAGTGAATGCAAGCTGTATTCAAAATAAGCTCTACAGTGACTTATACTCACACGGACTCGACTGAAAATGTTAAATATACCAACTATCACTCTAACAGCTCCACATGCTTTACCTTCTTCACATAACTAACTCACTAGTACACATAGTACAACACGATTACATATACTCTCCATCAAATTGGAACGAGTTTGACACTTTCAAAGACAAAATTGTGTAATGTAAAAAGTTTGAGGACTAGAGCTAAATAGGGTAACATATTCAAGGACCGAATTGTATGTTTATTCTTGGCAGTGGCGGAGCCACATGTGATTGAAGGGGTGCAGCTGCACCCCCTGAATATTACAAATTTATATGTAAATTTTTTTTTCATTTTACCCCTTTTTTTTTGTTTTTGAACTCCTTTAATATTTTTTGAACCTCTTTTAGTGACTCAATCTCTCTCTGCTGCTCATAGTCACGAAACCACCACTTTTCAAAGTCACTAAATTTTTTTTTAATAATAGTTAATTTCTCATTCCATTATTAAGGAGCTCTTTATAAAAGCTTGAAATTTGATATTTTTATACATATGTCTAATTCTATCAAATTAGTTGATTCATTGTGTAATTAGGATAATGAGTAATATATTTGTGAAATCAATTTCAAAAAAATTTTTTTGACGATGGTTAATTTCTCATTTTATTATTAGGGACCTCTTTGTAAAAGCTTGAAATTGGAGGTTTTTGTACATAGGTCTTATTCTATCAAATTGGTTAATTGATTATATAATAAAGATCATGAGTAACATATTTGTGAAGTCAATTTTATAAAAAAATTTTCTTCATGATGATTAATTTCTCATTTCATTGTTAGAGACCTCTTTGTAAAAGCTTGAAATTTGAGATTTTTGTACATATGTCTAATTCTATCAAATTGGTTAATTAATTATATAATTAGGATCATTAGTAACATATTTGTGAAGTCAATTTTATGAAATTTTTTCTTAATGATGGTTAATTTCTCATTCCATTATTATGGACCACATTGTAAAAGTTTGAAATTTGGGGTTTTTATACATAGGTCTAATTTTATCAAATTGGTTGATTGATTATGCAATTAAGATTTAGAAGAAGAAAGATTTTTTTGTAATGAAAATTTTTTAATAGCAAATTATCATCAAATGAGCAAACAAATTAAAATTAATTTAAAAGAACTACTATTAGATCTAGAAAATGAATGAAAATTTTACACTCCTGATCGAAGAGTCCTAGATACGCCACTGGTTCTTGGATTTGTATGTCTAAATTTCTTATCACTTCAAACTTTCTAATTAATACATTTAACGTATGAAGAGTTTGACATGACAATAGAAGTAACAATTTTACAAAGGAAATAGATTAAAGAACCTATTTTTCTGATGCTGAAAGTTTAGAGACCTAGTTAATAATTATTATTTTCAAAATTGAAAGTGTAAGTTTATTCAAAGTAATTCAAAGTTTAAGCAGCTTTTGTCACTGTTTTCCCTAATTATATTGTACTATATATAGAGAGGTTAATCACTTAGGTTACCTTTAATTTGGATCACATTAAAATTTGAAAATATAATAACAAAAATTATTTATATAATTTTTTTAAAAAATCAATAACGGAGAAAACCCTTCTGCATAGAATATTGTCCAATATTAATTAATAGATAATTATGTGAAGAGAAGAAATCAAGGGTTTTTTAAAAAAAAAATGGTCAAAGAAGACGGAACGAAAGGAAACCCAACCAGCAATGATTCCAAATTCCAAACCCAATGTGAACCTGTCTGTCCTCGTCTGTTTCTTCACTGCACAGCAACCCCTTCACACGCTCTCTCTCTCTCTCTCTCTACAGTCAAATATAAATTGGAAAATATGGAAGAGAGAGAGATAGCACCGCCCTATTCCACCATTTAGAGGCGAAACGATTGAAAGCAGTTCCAGAAGAGTTAGGCCTTCTCTCTTTTGGACTGAATTCATGAGAAGAGGACAACACTGATCAAGGCACACCAATCTCCAATCTTCAATTCCCATCTTAAATCTCGCCCCAATGGACGACCACTCCCCCTCTCCCCCTCCTTCTCCCTCCTCTTCCTCCGCCGCCACCGCCACCAATCCCCCTCCGGCCTCCACCCGCAAATGCAAAGGCAAAGGCGGCCCCGACAACTGCAAGTTCAGGTACCGAGGTGTAAGGCAGCGAAGCTGGGGCAAGTGGGTGGCGGAGATCCGTGAGCCCCGCAAGCGAACTCGCAAGTGGCTCGGCACCTTCGCCACCGCCGAGGACGCCGCCCGGGCCTACGACCGCGCCGCTCTCATCCTCTATGGCTCCCGCGCTCAGCTCAACCTCCAGCCTTCCGCCTCATCCTCCTCCTCCCACCCCTCCTCCTCGCGCCCCTCTCACTCCTCCTCCACCCACACCCTACGCCCCTTGCTCCCCCGTCCTGCCGCCTTCGCCTTTGCCTTCTCCTCCTCGTCCTCCGCAGCCGCCGCCGCCACATCGGGCTTCATCCCCTTCGGGGTTTATAATAACCCCCAGTTGGTGTGCCCTATAAACAACAACGTAGTACAACATCAACAGGTGGTGCAAGTGCAAGTGCACCAACAACAAAAAGAAGAACAACAGTATCGGTCACCTGAATCTGATGGGAGTGTGGCTGGTTGTAATAGTCATAAAACTAATGTTGATGGTGATGCATCCGACAGAGGAGCAGCCTCGTACCAGAACAATACTCAACAGCATCATCATCATGCTGGACTGTCACTGTCCAATCAAGAGCATCATCAGAATCAGAATAATTGCATGTACGATGATATAAGCTCCTTGCTGGTGGGATCCAGCTTGTGTTCTTCCCAAACTATAGTTGCGCCGGCGGCGGAGGCTCTGGATCCGACGGCGCCTGTTGCAGTTGGTGTGGGATCTCCGTCGGTGTGGCCGATGACAACTGAGGAAGAGTACCCATCGAGTCTATGGGACTATAATGATCCTTTCTTCTTTGATTTTTGAGGCGGAAGGGAAAGGATTAATTATTTAGCCCTACTGATTAATATGAAATTATGAATAAGGAGGATGGGACCAAAGGAAAAGTGGTTGGTCAAGTTAGGTTTAATTTGTAAACAATGTTGCATGCATGCGGTAATGGAATTCATCTGAAGGAGAGCAAGTTGTAAGGTAATTCTATACAGGCCTATTTGAGGGCGATCGATCTCTATCTTATTGAATTGAATATTTTTCTTTTTAAATGGAATAGGGATATATATATCTTTTAAGGTATGAACTATATATGTATTTATATATGTGTGAATATGACACACACACACACACACACACATATATATATTGCTTAATTATAATGAAGTTTGCATATATAAATAATTTTTCTGTGGAGCATTATGGATATCCATCTATCTGGGATTACAGTAATTTGCAGCATTTCTGGATTGTCTTTTAATTTGCAATAATTAGCAAATGGAACGGTGAAGGTTACAAATTTACAATTACTTGTAGCAAAATGTCATTCCAAATTTCCCATTGGAGGTTCTCGTTTTAGCTAGATTTGGGAACATAAGCTGGTATTTTCTTTTTCCTATGTATACTAATATTCTTATCATATATAGACCATAGATTTGAAATATTTTTTTGTTTATTTTATGCTCTGATAATTAAGTTATATATATATATCACTTCTTAAATTCTTTGATAGGTCAATTATATTGGTGCCTTTATCATTTCAAAAAAAAGAAAAAAAATGTCCTTATGATTTATGGGAGATATGTAGTGCCTAAATAAAGAGGGATTGGATTTGAAGAGTGGGAGAACAAATATTAAACATAAAAAATTGTGAACTTATTTTAGGTGTGCATGATATAATCAATGTATATCAATGTATAAGCATATATATCTAATCACATTATATCCACATCGATATCTAGGATTTTCTGCTTCGTTTGTTCAATGTCTATGTGATAATGTATCAACCTTCAGCCCTTCAGTTTAGGATAACTTTTCTTCACCAGCTGGTAATTAAGATTATGAATATTTGAATTCTTAATATGAAACACATACGTTACTTTGACTCAATCTAAGTTACAACTAGATCTCCCTGGCAACATTTAATCAAAGTTCTGGTCACAGTATGATAGTGAAGAACGGAAATTAGAAATCATTCGATACTTGGGGACTCTTTTGTACTTGGTAAGCCATACATGTTAGGATTTATGATTTATGATTTATGATTATACATATATACATGCACTTTATGATATTACTTAATTATATTATGATGCATGTTTGAACTATTATGTATGTTTTACTTTAAACATATATTCCAAACCCTCCTTATGAATATGCTGATAGTTTTATGGTTATTAAAAAAGAAGAATTGCTCAAGAGTTTTAGTTCAAATGGTAACTTTTGTAGACATATGAGAGTTAAGTTATGATACGTGTTTGATTTTGTGCTCCCTCTTTTTCTTCTTTAAATAATTAGGCTCTTTCTCTTATTTATTTATTTTTTAAAAAAAAAAACTAGTCAATTGTTACAGACGAACATTACATTAGGGTTTCATAATTCCGAAGCATGAGTACGTAGAGCATATACATGTTGTCTATTATAACATCATTTTATCCTTATAATTTATAGCTAGGTTTTCAAGTCTAGTTTGAAGTTTAGCATGTGCAACATCTTTTGGTTTCAAATTAAATTTAATTGTAAATTATGTTGTTTCTGACTTAAGTATTTATTTCTAAAATAGGCCAACAAATCATGACATATAACTTTTTGTTTTGTTGTCGTTCCTTTCAGGCCAGTCATGTTAGAACCCGAAAACCATTTGTATTTTAGATTTGAAAAGTTACCGAAAAATATTAACACGAAACTATAATATGTTTGCGTCAATGTTTAAATTTAATCCTCTTTTCGCCTAAAAAAATCCTTTTTGTTAAAGCCAATAAAAAAAGATTATTTATGAAATAAGACACTGCTTTGCCACTAACGTGGCTTCCATAAACTCCTTTAGAATTTAGATATATTTAACATCACTTTCAGATTTTTTGAGGATAGCGAAGTTAGCCGAAATTGTAGCAAAATTGGGCTTACAGTTCGTAAATGGGCCCTAATCCTTGTTGGAAAGTTGGGCTTACAGCTAATCTTGCCCCGTTCGTGGCTCTGACCCGTATAGTCCACATCATAAAAAAAATGGTTCGGCTTTGACCAAAAAGAAAAGAAAAATGAATGCTCTGACTATGACGCCTAGACGAGGATCATCTTTAAAAAAGTATTTCTATTTACAAGCTATTTTAGTTACAAATTTGTAGTTATCCACGGCTATGATAATTTGTTAATAAATATCTGAGTTGTATAGGATTAAATATTTCTCTAAAATTTTGTCGTAGTGCAACAAAATATTTGGACCGAAATAACTTGTTACGAGCTAAAGATTAAATCGATTGGTTTGTATAAACTCGGAACTCGGAAATTTTTTTATTAAGACTAAAATCGCTTACTTTGGCCTGCCAGACATGCGAATCATTCTTTTTAAAAAAATAATTATTTAAATAATATAATTTTAATTTTTTATTAAAATATAATTTATATATGTAAATCTGTTTTAATATTTTTAAATAATCAATAATTTTATTTTTTTATATATTTTTAAAATTGTCTATTATATTTAAATTTAAAAATTGTATATGTATTTTGAAAAAATTACAAAAATTTTCATATCTAAAAATATTATATTTATTAAATATAAAGTTATAAAATATAAAAATATAATAAAATAAAATTATTTATACTAAATAATATAATTTTTTTATAAAAATATTAAAAAATATAAATAAGTCAGTCCACGAGCTAAATAGGTTGGTCTGTTAAGACTTTTTTTTAAATAATTTTATTTTTTTGAACTTAAAACTATCTATTTATAAGCAATTTTAGATCAACTGACAAGTGACGAGCTAAATTGATAATACTAAACTTGATAAAAGAATAAAAATCAAATAATAAAAAATATTTTGGAAGTGTGGGACCTAGGTATGAAACTTGTAGGATTCAGAAATGGATATCGCGATTCCATACTCTGCTGTGAAATGACTTGAAAGCTACAGAACATTAGGATGTCGTTTAGTAGGATTATCTTCACATGCACGTCGTTTGGGCTTCTTCGTATATTGCTTTATATGGATTGGATAGTATGCTATGGCTATGGCCTACCCTGTCAAATCCCATTCGGCTGCTGACATTTATTGGTTTTGAAACCCCAAAAATAATGTTATAAAAAAGGGATGAAAATAATTAACTATACATGCAAAACAGGAAACAAGATCTTTGTAATCTCTTCAATTTTACAGGCGATTCTCTTCGAATTTAGGTAATTTTGATTTTTTAAATGAAATGTTTGTGTATAATATACAATTATAAATTTCTACTGAATAAATAAATTTTTAATTAAGACCATTTTCAAGATATCCAGATTTCATATTAATCATAGTTACTCAGAATGAGTTGTACGTAACTGTGCATCTATTGGCATCTATTGCATTTAAGTCTAGCAAAGAATTTCTTGCAAAACAAAATTAAAATAGAATTAAGGTTACGTTTACTTAAAGCTAAAAAATTCTTTTCACCAAAAACAAAATCTAAAAAATTATGCAATTGTCTATACAAAAGAGAAAAAAAAAAAACAAGGTGCAGCTGAATTAACAATCAATTTTATATATTATGAACTTAGAATTAATAAACTATTATTCACTTTTACCATCCTATTAATTTTCTTTTAGTGTGTATTTAAATCTTTCAAAAATATTTTTATTAATTTATTTTTCTGGCTAATCAAAAGCATTTACCATCTAATTAAATAGAAGATTAATTTATTTTTAGTTTATTAAGCGAGTCTTTTCAGAATTGACTTTTTTGGAATAAAACTTTTGTCACTTTTAGAATTTAAACAACCACGGCTACTGTGATCATTATCAATGTTGAGTCTTTTATCTATATATTTGATTTCATTATGAAGTGGTTCTCTTATAGTCCTTTTTGTGAAGATTGCAATGCAAAAAGAATGGAGAAGAAGAGGAGAGAATTTTTAGAATGGTTAGGGTTTACAATACAAAAATATTACAAGGAAAAATGGTAAATATATACAAATAAGATTAAAAGACTAAATGTCACATCCCAAAAATTGAGCATGTGAAAAGATACTACTCATTTGATATAATTCTCAAACATACGTTATATACATATATTCTGTAAGGTTTTACATTCAACCTTAATCATTCATTCCACACTACAGAATTATATTCATCTGATAAGCAAATATAGACATACATAGTCTGATATTTCTATCTCATCGCAAGCCTAGGAGACCTATAGAAAGTACAGAGCGTTTCTAGTATCCACATTAATAAGTACTGGTATCCCACCAGACAGAAATAGAGTGTAATCCCAAGGGGCTTCTAATCTTCCAATGGATACTCTTCTTCTTTGTTTTCTGTATTTGAAAAATAATCATAGGGAGTGTGAGTTTATTTAAAAACTCAGTAAGTAAATAACTGTACTATATAGAATATCAAAAGTACAAATACCACATTTACTCATATAATTAATTGTCTTATAAATCGAGTAGTATGAGACTCTAACCCTTTCAAACTCATGAATAAGATTTCTTAGATATACAACGAGTAGTATGGGACTCTAACCCTTTCAAACTCGTGAATAAGATCTCATCGGTATACACCGAGTAGTATGGGACTCTAACCCTTTCAACTCGTGTATAAGCTTTCTTAGATATACACCGAGTAGTATGGGACTTTAACCCTTTCAACTCGTGTATGGGTTTCATAGATATGCACTGAGTAGTATGGGACTTTAACCCTTTCAAACTCGTGTATTAGATCCCGTAGATCTTTACTCATTGACAAGATAGTGAGAATTTATCACATAGCACAATTGTCATGAAATAAAATAATTTCTACATACTCTTATTTCTACCGATCATCATATACTCCCATATGAAAATTGATTGCTTACTACCCAAATAATATTGTAAATGGGACTTATATTGTACTTTGACTAGTAATATCAAATTAGCTGAGCAAGGTTATTCACTCACCTTGATGTTTGTCCAAGTTTACCTTGTTCCACACTAGAATTTGTGTAGGAAAATTTTCTAGTAAAATATATTACAAGGAAACATAAGAAAGGAAACAAAATCGCGAAAATACGCAAAATTTTCTGATTGCTACAGTAACGGGTTGCTACAGTAACGGTTTGCTACAGTACGTTGACTGCTACAGTACCGTTGACTGCCGACACTACAGTACTGCTACAGTACCCGAAGAAAATTTTCCAGATTTTTTTTTCCGAAATTTCTGGTCGCTACAGTAACTCGAAGAAAAATTCCAGATTTTCAGTTGCTACAGTACTTCGAATTTTGCAGAAAATCTTTCAAAAAATTCATCATTTCCTTTCTTTTGATTCAAAACCAGAATCTCAACTCTTTTAACCGATTATAACTCAAATATAACTTCTAAAACAACTGAGATTCATGAATTATCATCAAAATCTTCAAGAACAAAACCTCCTCTGATCTTCTACATAAACTGAAATTTAAGGAAAATAATCGGATTAAAGCTTACCTTTGATCCTTACAAAGCTTTTGAACCGAACAAATAATCGAAACTCTAAAGATCAAGGAAAGGATTTGAGAAGAGGGTGAAGAAACGAGAGAAAGTGAATTCACTATTCACTTCAGCTGCTTCGATCGTGAGAAGAAAATAAGGGGGGTACTATTGAAACTTTATATTAAATATTTCTAATGGGTTATTCAATAACCCATGGGTATCCATAACCCAACATCCAAACCCATCCAGTCAATTTACAATAAATGGACTAATTGACCATTATGAAACCACTTTTCCATGAATTTCACCATTCTTAGAATATATCCCACATTGTGCAAATATTTAGTCCAGTCATTTAACTCAATTTTCATAAATAATATTCAAAGAGAACAATTAAATATGAAAATTAAAAATGACCAAAATAAATAACTAAAGTAACGTTGTAGAATTCTAAAATACTCTTAAGCGAATTATATTCTGAAATTAACGGGTATTACATTCTACCCCCCTTAAAAGAATTCGGTCCTCCGAATTAAAATCTTACCTCAAGTTTCAAATAAATGTGGATAGTTTTTCCACATCTCATCTTCTGCTTCCCACGTAGCTTCCTCGCGAGAATGATTTCTCCAAAGAACCTTGACAATAGGAATTTCTTTGGTACGCAATTTTTTGACTTTTCTATCAAGGATAGCTACTGGTAACTCTTCGTAGGTGAGAGTTTCATCAAAGTGAACTTCTTGGGGTTGAATGACATGAGAAGGATCAGGAAGATACTTCCGTAGCATGGACACATGAAATATTGGATGAACTCCCTCTAGGTTGGAAGGTAGGTCTAGGCGATATGCCACATTACCCACTCTGTCTACAACCTCATATGGGCCAACATACCTCGGACTAAGCTTGCCTTTCTTCCCGAATCTCATTACTCCTTTCATAGGTGAGATTCGTAAGAAAACCATATCACCTATTGCAAATTCAAGGTCACGTCGTTGGTTGTCCGCATAAGACTTCTGTCTACTCTGAGCAGTTAACAACTTCTCTCTAATCAGTTTAACTTTGTTTATATCTTCCTGTATCATCTCAGGTCCAAATATTTTGGTTTCACCAAGTTCAAACCAACCTATAGGAGATCGACACCGTCTCCCATATAATGCCTCAAAAGGTGCCATTTGAATACTGGCTTGGTAACTGTTGTTATAAGCAAATTCAATAAGAGACAAATGATCTTCCCAACTTCCACTGAAATCCATCACACAAGCTCTTAGCATATCCTCTAAAGTCTGAATTGTCCTTTCGGACTGTCCATCAGTCTGAGGATGGAATGCTGTGCTAAGATTCACTTTGGTACCCAAAGCCTCTTGAAAGACTTTCCAGAACCGAGAAGTAAACTGAGGTCCTCGGTCTGATATAATGGATATTGGTACACCATGAAGTTTCACTATTTCTTTAACATAAAGTCGAGCAAGTTTTGCTACACTGAAAGTGGTATGAACAGGAAGAAAATGTGCTGACTTAGTAAGTCGATCCACTATGACCCATATTGAGTCATTTCCTTTTGTTGACCGAGGTAAACCTACTACAAAATCCATAGTGATCCTTTCCCACTTCCACTCGGGAATATCTAATTTTTGCATCAAACCTGGTGGTCGTCGATGTTCAGCTTTAACTTGTTGACAAGTCAAACATCGAGCTACAAAGTCAGTCACATCTCGCTTCATGCCCTCCCACCAGTAAACTTGTTTCAAGTCCTGATACATTTTCACAGCACCAAGATGTACAACGTAGGGCGAACCATGAGCTTCCATTAAGATTTCATGTTTCAAAGATTCAATGTTGGGGACACAGAGTCTCCCATTAAACCATAAGACTCCTTCTTCATCTACCAAGAAACTTGGTGCTAGACCTTGCCTTGCCTTATCTCTGATTTTGACCATATCAATGTCATTTTCTAAATTTACTTTTACTTTTTCAACAAGAGATGATCTAACTGTTAAATGAGCCAGAAATGTACCTGACTCAGTGATCTCGAAGACTACTCCATCAGCTTCCAATTCTTGTAGTTCATGTATTAGAGACCTCCTTATAGTGGCAATGTGAGCTAAACTTCCCATAGACTTTCGACTTAGAGCATCAGCCACTACATTTGCTTTACCTGGATGGTAAAGGATGGTACAATCATAATCTTTCAGAAGTTCCATCCACCTTCGTTGCCTTAGATTGAGATCTCTCTGCTCAAAAATGTACTTAAGGCTTTTGTGATCTGTAAAAATTTGACAAGTCTCCCCATACAAGTAATGTCTCCAAATCTTTAGGGCAAACACTACAGCTGCCATTTCCAAATCATGAGTGGGGTAATTCAATTCATGCTTTTTAAGCTGACGTGAGCCATAAGCTATGACTTTACCATGTTGCATCAACACACATCCTAAGCCTATCTTTGAGGCATCACAGAATACAGAGTAACCCCCTGGTCCTGATGGTAGGATTAAGACTGGTGCAGAAGTTAAACACTCTTTCAATTGGGTGAAACTTTGTTCACATGAATCATCCCAAATGTATTTAACATTCTTTCGGGTTAACTTATTTAATGGGAGAGCTGTCTTAGAGAAATCTTTGACAAAGCGACGGTAATACCCTGCTAAGCCAAGAAAACTACGTACTTCAGACACAGTTGTTGGTCGAGGCCATTGTTTTACTGCTTCAATTTTACTTGGATCTACATGAATACCTTCTTGGGAAATAACATGTCCCAAAAATGTTACATGACTCATCCAGAATTCACATTTTGAGAGCTTTGCGTACAACTGATGCTCTCTCAAAGTCTGAAGCACTATTCTCAAATGTTCAGTATGTTCTTCATGACTCTTTGAATATACCAAAATATCATCAATAAATACAATTACAAACTTATCAAGGAATGATTTGAACACTCTGTTCATTAAATCCATAAATGCTGCTGGTGCATTTGTCAACCCAAAAGACATCACAAGAAACTCATAATGTCCATACCGTGTACGAAAAGCAGTCTTAGGTATATCATCACTCTTAATTCGTAACTGATGATATCCAGACCTTAGATCAATCTTTGAGAAGTATTTTGCTCCTTGAAGCTGATCAAACAAATCATCTATCCTTGGTAAAGGATACTTATTCTTCACTGTGACTTTATTCAGCTGACGATAATCTATACATAATCTAATAGAACCATCTTTCTTTTTCACAAAAAGAACAGGAGCACCCCAAGGTGAAAAACTTGGGCGAATGAACCATTTGTTTAACAAATCTTCCAATTGTTCTTTGAGTTCTTTTAGCTCAACAGGAGCCATACGATAAGGTGGAATAGAAATTGGTCGTGTGTCTGGGACCAAATCAATACTGAACTCAATATCTCTTTCTGGCGGTAATCCAGGTAAATCTTCTGGGAACACATCTGGGAATTCATTAACCACATGAATGTCTTCTAACTTCTGTTCTTTCTTTTCTAAATCTTTGATAAAAGCTAGAAATCCCTGACATCCCTTTCACAACATACGCCAGACACTTAACATAGATATCATGTTGCAAGGTACATCACTTCGATCTCCTTGAAACACAAAATTACTCCTCCCCGGCATATTAAAGGAAATAACTTTGTCACGACAATTTATAGTAGCATGACAAGAAGATAGCCAGTCCATCCCTAAAATCACATCAAAATCTAACATATTGAGAACCATAAGATCTATCTCAGTTTTCGTGCCTCCAACGATTATTTTACAAGAATGATAACATGTTTTAACTATCAAAGTCTCTCTCATCGGTGTGGAAACCAAGAATGGTTCTTTAAGAATAATCGAATCAATTGCAAATCTCTTGGCAAATAGGGGTGACACATATGAGTGAGTAGAACCGGGGTCAAACAAGATACGTGCAGCAAAAGTATTACAGATAATATACCTGTAACTACAGCATTGGATGTTTGAGCATCCTGTCGGGTTAGAGCATATACTCTTGCATTTTCTCTGCCAGCAGCTTGTTTTCCACGGTGACCTTGGCCTCTTCCAGAACCTCTTCCCATACTACCCCCTATTGAAGGGGTTGGTGTTTGAGTAATAGTTTATGGTCGAGGTGGCAAAGTAGACCCTTGACCTGGTCTTGTCATGAGCTGAGGGCACTCCCTTATAAAATGTCCTTTTTGTCCACAGTTAAAACAACCTGTACCAACAGTGTTTAACCTGCATTCTCCGAAGTGAAACTTTCCACATTCAGGACATTGAGGTTTTTCCCTTCTACCTTGAGTACCTCCTCTACTAGAAGAGCTAAAACCACCCCTGCTCTCTGAACGAGGCTTAGCCACACTGGCTGTAGAATAAGTTGATTTAGTAGGAGTGGCTGGAGTATTTTGTGACGCAGTAAAGGGTTTCAAAGTCCCTGAGTCTTCCCCTTGATCAAAAGATCTTCTATATCTAGCTTTCTTCTTTTGATGATATCCTTCTTTATTCTTTGACCTCTTTTCCATTCTTCGGGCCACATCAACAGCCTCTAAGTACGAAGAGTAATCGTTCATATTAGAACCCACTTGATCATATAAGGCATCACGAAGCCCTTCCACAAACTTTTCTATTTTCTTCCTTTCAGAAGGAATGATTTCAGGGGCATATTCAGATAATTTAACAAACTGAGCTGAATACTCGTCAACAGTCATGGTTCCCTGCCGTAGATACAGAAAATCTCTGGCCCTGGATGATCGTTCACTTGCCGGAAGGAATTCATCCATAACCAATCTGTAAAATTCTGTCCACATAACTGGCGGTGCGCCTTGAATTCTAGCTTTCTTCCAGTTCCTCCACCATTTACCAGCCCTACCTTTTAACTGAAAGGAAGTGAATTCTACCTTTTGAGTAGGAGAACACCCTATAGCATCACAGATTGCTTCACAATCTTCAAGAAAACATTGTGGGTCCTCTTTGGGATCTTCCCCTGAAAAAGTAGGAGGCCTCATTTTCTGGAATTCAGACATTCTTACCTCCCTTACGTTATCTGCTCCAGCTAACTGAGCTGGTGGTACAATTTCAGCTTCAACAATAGGAGGATCCACTGGCATGTTAGCTTGTGCAGCTCGACCTCTCATTTCAGCCTCAAATCGGTCAAATCGTTCATTCATCAAATTAATCACATGTGCAATAGTTGCATTGCCAACGTGAGCATCAGGTTCGACTCTCCTTGCTTGCTCACTAGTTGCACCCTCAGTACTTTGAGCATGTAAACTATCACCACGGTTAGGATCATCTTGCACATGTACTGGTGGATTTATGGCCCTCCTTGGACCCATATGCTCATTATTATTAGAAGATCCTTCTGACATTGATCTGTCACAGATCTACACACATAACAAACAATTTTCAGACATAAACAAAATATCACTTACTAGCCCCACTGAGAAGTTATCTATAAAATGACGTTATACTCTACAAGGTCTTTTATGGAACCTAATCCTATGGTCATGCCGCGGCTCATGACAATAGGGAAGGGCCCACAAAGATCACTTTGCTCTATACTCTATAGGGGACCTATAAAACCTTTCCTCTTATACCAAATTTGTCACATCCCAAAAATTGAGCATGTGAAAAGATACTACTCATTTGATATAATTCTCAAACATACGTTATATAATATATTCTGTAAGGTTTTACATTCAACCTTAATCATTCATTCCACACTACAGAATTATATTCATCTGATAAGCAAATATATACATACATAGTCTGATATTTCTATCTCATCGCAAGCCTAGGAGACCTATAGAAAGTACAGAGCGTTTCTAGTATCCACATTAATAAGTACTGGTATCCCACCAGACAGAAATAGAGTGTAATCCCAAGGGGCTTCTAATCTTCCAATGGATACTCTTCTTCTTTGTTTTCTGTATCTGAAAAATAATCATAGAGAGTGTGAGTTTATTTAAAAACTCAGTAAGTAAATAACTGTATTATATAGAATATCAAAAGTACAAATACCACATTTACTCATATAATTAATTGTCTTATACATCGAATAGTATGGGACTCTAACCCTTTCAAACTCATGAATAAGATTTCTTAGATATACAACGAGTAGTATGGGACTCTAACCCTTTCAAACTCGTGATTAAGATCTCATCGGTATACACCGAGTAGTATGGGACTCTAACCCTTTCAACTCGTGTATAAGCTTTCTTAGATATACACCGAGTAGTATGGGACTTTAACCCTTTCAACTCGTGTATGGGTTTCATA
Source organism: Biancaea sappan (assembly GCA_037074585.1). Classification (NCBI taxonomy): domain Eukaryota; kingdom Viridiplantae; phylum Streptophyta; class Magnoliopsida; order Fabales; family Fabaceae; genus Biancaea; species Biancaea sappan. Next base: position 30,852,615 of record CM073494.1, on the reverse strand, counting down.
GATATGCACTGAGTAGTATGGGACTTTAACCCTTTCAAACTCGTGTATTAGATCCCGTAGATCTTTACTCATTGACAAGATAGTGAGAATTTATCACATAGCACAATTGTCATGAAATAAAATAATTTCTACATACTCTTATTTCTACCGATCATCATATACTCCCATATGAAAATTGATTGCTTACTACCCAAATAATATTGTAAATGGGACTTATATTGTACTTTGACTAGTAATATCAAATTAGCTGAGCAAGGTTATTCACTCACCTTGATGTTTGTCCAAGTTTACCTTGTTCCACACTAGAATTTGTGTAGGAAAATTTTCTAGTAAAATATATTACAAGGAAACATAAGAAAGGAACCAAAATCACGAAAATACGCAAAATTTTCTGATTGCTACAGTAACGGGTTGCTACAGTAACTGTTTGCTACAGTAACGGTTGGCTACAGTACCGGTTGGCTACAGTAACGGTTCGCTACAGTAACGTTGACTACTACAGTACCGTTGACTGCCGACACTACAGTACTGCTACAGTACCCGAAGAAAATTTTCCAGATTTTCAGTTGCTACAGTACTTCGAATTTTGCAGAAAATCTTTCAAAAAATTCATCCTTTCCTTTCTTTTGATTCAAAACCAGAATCTCAACTCTTTTAACCGATTATAACTCACATATAACTTCTAAAACAACTGAGATTCATGAATTATCATCAAAATCTTCAAGAACAAAACCTCCTCTGATCTTCTACATAAACTGAAATTTAAGGAAAATAATCGGATTAAAGCTTACCTTTGATCCTTACAAAGCTTTTGAACCGAACAAATAATCGAAACTCTAAAGATCAAGGAAAGGATTTGAGAAAAGGGTGAAGAAACGAGAGAAAGTGAATTCACTATTCACTTCAGCTGCTTCGATCGTGAGAAGAAAATAAGGGGGGTACTATTGAAACTTTATATTAAATATTTCTAATGGGTTATTCAATAACCCATGGGTATCCATAACCCAACATCCAAACCCATCCAGTCAATTTACAATAAATGGACTAATTGACCATTGTGAAACCACTTTTCCATGAATTTTACCATTATTAGAATATATCCCACATTGTGCAAATATTTAGTCCAGCCATTTAACTCAATTTTCATAAATAATATTCAAAGAGAACAATTAAATATGAAAATTAAAAATGACCAAAATAAATAACTAAAGTAACGTTGTAGAATTCTAAAATACTCTTAAGCGAATTATATTCTGAAATTAACGGGTATTACACTAAACTACCCTTAAGTGTAATAATTATTATTTACTAACATCCCCCCTCAAACTCACGATGCATCAGTAGAAATCATCGAGAGTTTGCTAGTCAAGAAATGAAAACGTTGAGTGGAATGCGATTTTGTGAACAAGTCAGCAATTTGCATGGAGGATGAGACATAGGGTAAAGCGATGGTGCCATGTCCAAAGTGATGTCGAGTAAAATGACAATCAATCTCAATATGCTTGGTGCGTTCATGGAAAACTGAGTTGCGGGCAATTTGTATAGCACTCATGTTATCACAATACATAGGGGTTGGGCCAGAGAAAGAGACACCCATATCGGCAAGTAACCAGCGTAACCAAACTATTTCTGCAGTGGTGGATGCCATGGCACGATATTTAGCTTCTGTAGAAGATCGAGAGACAATGTCTTGTTTCTTACTCTTCCAAGAAATGAGAGAATCTCCCAGAAAAATGCAAAACCCTGTGGTTGACTTACGATCAGTGGGATCACCACCCCAATCAGCATCTGAGTAGGCACGTAATTCTAAGGAAGAAGATGTAGGAAAGAGAAGACTCTGAAATTGAGTGCCTCTAAGATAACGAAGAATGAGAAGAACAGCTGCCCAATGAACTGAAGTAGGAGAAGTGACAAATTGACTAACAACATGCACTGCATAAGCAATATCAGGTCTAGTGATAGTAAGATATACCAGACTGCCAACAATTGTACGATACAGAGTAGGATCTGATAAGGGAACGCAATCAGAAGAGGTATACCGGGCATTAAGCTCCAGAGGAGTATCTGTTTTTCGAGTATCAGAGAGACGAGCTTGTTCAAGGATGAGAGTGATGTACTTAGATTGGGAAAGAAGATAACCTCTAGGAGAGTAAGCCACTTCAATCCCCAAAAAATATCGAAGAGTGCCCAAATCTTTCATCTCAAACTGTCGAGCTAATTGCAATTTTAACTCTGCAATCCCATCAATATCATCCCCAGTAATAATCATGTCATCAACATATAAAGAGAGTATGATACGACCATGGGAAGTACTTTTGAGAAACAAGGCGGAGTCATGTGAACTAGAATGAAAACCAAGAGATGCAATCACAATGGAAAACTTTTTAAACCAAGCTCGAGGAGCTTGTTTGAGGCCATATAGAGCTTTCTTTAGTTTACAAACTTCACTAGGATTATGAGAGACACCTGGTAGAGGCACCATGTAAACTTCTTCTTGAAGATCACCATTTAAGAAGGCATTTTTAACATCCATTTGAGAGATATGCCACTGATGAACAGATGCAACTGCAATAAGAGTGCGGATGGTAGTCATTTTAGCAACAGGAGCAAATGTTTCTTCATAATCCATACCATATTGTTGGGAAAAACCCTTAGCAACTAAACGAGCTTTGTATCGTTCAATTGACCCATCAGACTTAGTTTTGATCTTATATACCCAACGAGAACCAATTGCACGTTTTCCCTGTGGAAGAGGAACAATGTCCCAAGTATCTGTCTTCTGCAAAGCAGAAAGTTCTTCTGCCATAGCTTGCTGCCAAAGAGGGTCAAGAACAGCCTCTTGATAGGAAGAGGGCTCAGATAAATTGTGAATAGAGGTCAAAAAAGAAGCAAAAGAAGTAGAGTAAGTGGAATAAACAAAATCTGGTAATTTAGTGGACTTACGATCACGTTGAGGGTAACGAGAAGGAGGATCCACAGTCACAGAGAGTTCTTGAGAAGTAGTAGGTGTAATACCCGTTAATTTCAGAATATAATTCGCTTAAGAGTATTTTAGAATTCTACAACGTTACTTTAGTTATTTATTTTGGTCATTTTAATTTTCATATTTAATTGTTCTCTTTGAATATTATTTATGAAAATTGAGTTAAATGACTGGACTAAATATTTGCACAATGAGGGATATATTCTAAGAATGGTGAAATTCATGGAAAAGTGGTTTCAGAATGGTCAATTAATCCATTTATTGTAAATTGACTGGATGGGTTTGGATGTTGGGTTATGGATACCCATGAGTTATTGAATAACCCATTAGAAATATTTAATATAAAGTTTCAATAGTACCCCTCATTTTCACTCAGCCGAAGGAAGCAGAAAAGTATTTCTCTCTCAGTTCTTCATTTTCTTCTCAAATCCTTTCCTTGATCTTCAGAATTTCGATTATCTGTTCGGTTCAAAAGCTTTGTAAGGATCAAAGGTAAGCTTTAATCCGATTATTTTCCTTAAATTTTAGTTTATGTAGAAGATCAGAGGAGGTTTTGTTCTTGAAGATTTTGATGATAATTCATGAATCTCAGTTGTTTTAGAAGTTATATTTGAGTTATAATCGGTTAAAAGAGTTGAAATTCTGGTTTTGAAACAAGAAGGGAAAGGATGAATTTGTTAGAAATTTCTGCAAAAACTTCTGCAAAAAAAAAACGGGTTACTGTAGCGACCAGAAATTTCGAAACAAAATCTGGAAAATTTTCTTCGGGGGTACTGTAGCAGTACTGTAGTGTCAGCAGTCAACGGTACTGTAGCAGTCAACGTTACTGTAGCGAACCGGCACTGTAGCGAACCGTTACTGTAGCCAACCGGTACTGTAGCCAACCGTTACTGTAGCAAACCGTACTGTAGCAACCCGTTACTGTAGCAGTCAGAAAATTTTGCGTATTTTCGTGATTTTGTTTCCTTTCTTATAATTCCTTGTAATATATTTTACTAGGAAATTTTCCTACACAAATTCTAGTGTGGAACAAGGTAAACTTGGACAAACATCAAGGTGAGTGAATAACCTTGCTCAGCTAATTTGATATTACTAGTCAAAGTACAATATAAGTCCCATTTACAACATTATTTGGATAATAAGCAATTAATTTTTCATATGGGAGTATATGATGATCAGTAGAAATAAGAGTATGAAGAAATTATTTATTTCATGACAATTGTACTATGTGATGAATTCTCACTATTTTATTAATGAGTAAAGATCTACGGGATCTAATACACGAGTGTGAAAGGGTTAAAGTCCCATACTACTCGGTGTATATCTAAGAAATCTTATACACGAGTTTGAAAGGGTTAAAGTCCCATACTACTCAGTGCATATCTATGAAACCTATACACGAGTTGAAAGGGTTAAAGTCCCATACTACTCGGCGTATACCTATGAGATCTTATTCACGAGTTTGAAAGGGTTAGAGTCTCATACTACTCGGTGTATATCTATGAAATCTTATTCATGAGTTTGAAAGGGTTAGAGTCCCATACTACTCGATGTATAAGACAATTAATTATATGAGTAAATGTGGTATTTGTACTTTTGATATTTTATATAGTACAGTTATTTACTTACTGAGTTTTTAAATAAACTCACACTCCCTATGATTATTTTTTTCAGATACAGAAAATAAAGAACAAGAGTATCCGTTTGAAGATTAGAAGCCCCTTGGGTTTATTCTCTATTTCTGTCTGGTGGGACACCAGTACTTATTAATGTGGATATTAGAAAAGCTCTGTATTTTCTATAGGTCTCCTAGGCTTGCGATGAGATAGAAATATCAGACTATGTATGTCTATATTTGCTTATCAGATGAATATAATTCTGTAGTGTGGAATGAATGATTAAGGTTGAATGTAAAACCTTACAGAATATATGTATATAACGTATGTTTGAGAATTATATCAAATGAGTAGTATCTTTTCACATGCTCAATTTTTGGGATGTGAAGTATCAACAAGAGGAACATCAAGATCAGCAGAACTACCAGTGTCAACCCTGCAAAACTCAATATCAGAATTATTTAGATGATCCGTCACATGAGGAGGTGTGGTATCTGTATCTGTGTGAAAAGGATCAATACGGGTGAGATCAGACTTTGTAAGACTCTGAGAATCAGAAGGAATGGAGTAAAATGGTATACGTTTAAGAAACACAACATGACGTGAGACATAAAGTTTTTGAGTGACAGGATCATAACAACGATATCCTTTCTGACCATCACCATATCCTAGAAAAACACAGATTGCTGAACGAGAAGACAATTTATTACGCTGTACACTAGGAAGAAGAACAAAACAAGTAGAACCAAAAACTCTTAAAGTTGAATAGTCAGGAGCATCGCCATATAGTTTTTCAAAGGGGGACAAACCTGAAATAACAGATGATGGAATTCTGTTAATGATATGGACAGCAGTAAGAATAGCTTCCCCCCAAAACTCACTGGGAACTGAGGCAGACAAAAGAAGGGAACGAGCAGTTTCAACAATGTGACGATGTTTCCTTTCACCAACGCCATTTTGCTGAGGAGTGTCAGTACAAGAAGTTTGATGAAAAGTTCCATCAAAGGCAAGTAATTCAGAAAATTTACTAGATGTATATTCACCCCCCAGATCACATCGAAAACACTTAATAACTGCATTATGTTGAGTTTTAACAAAAGCACGAAACATAAGATAAACACTAAAAAATTCAGAACGATTTTTCATAAGATAAACCCAACAATAACGAGTATAGTCATCAATGAAAGAAACATAATATCTAGATCCACCTTTTGTAGGAAGAGGTGATGGACCCCAAACATCAGAATGAACCAAGTCAAAAGGTGCAACAGAAGCAGAAGTACTTTTGGAAAAAGGTAAAGCAGAAAATTTAGCAAGTTTACAACCACAACAATTAGAAATGTCATGAGTTTGCAACTCTCCTAAAGCTCCGGTAGAAGCTAAGTATTTCAAGCGGGAAGAAGATACATGTCCTAGACGAGAATGTCATAAGTAAAAATTAGAAGATGAGGAACCTAAACTAAATGATGACAGGTCAACACTGGAAGCTGCAATATCTGAAACTTTGAGCTTATCCAAAATATAAAGTCCCCCCTGCCTACGACCGGTCCCAATGAGCCTCCTGGATTGCGGATCCTGTACATAACAAGAAGTGGAGGAAAAGAAAACTGAGAAGCCATAATCACACAACTGACTAACAGAAACAAGGTTCAACGTAAGGTTAGGAATGTAGTAAACATTGGAAAGAGATAAAGAAGAAGTGCAAATAGACCCAGTGCCCGCTAAAGGCATAGGAGTGCCATCAGCAGTCATAACAGATATAGATGACGTGGGATGTAAAGATACAAAGGATTGAAGATCAGATGACATATGATGAGAGGCTCTAGAGTCAAGAATCCATATGGATGAAGATATACCTGATGAGCTAGAGGAAGGTAAACCTATATTTGAGGAGGCAGACATAGCTTGTGGTTGAGTGGCAAGAAACTTCTGAAATTGCTCAGCAAGGGTAGCTATTGTAGGGCCAGAAAAATGTGTATGTCCAATACCAAGAGAATCTGTTGGAGGAACAACTGCTGCAACATTTGAAGTTGAAGGTTTGAAGCCTCGTTGTTGCAAATGATTAGGCTGTTGTGTATGGTGCAATTTGTTCAATAATTTCGGGCATTGAGCTTTCCAATGGCCCTTCTGCTTACAAAAACTACATTCGTCATAACCAACCTGTAATACCTAAGAAAAATAAAATATAAATATTTGTTTGCAAACTACTGTTACTATTTCAGTATACGGTACTATTCACCCGTATAATACTATTTACGTATATGATACTGTTCATTATACAATCGAAATGTCAAGTACTAGATGTTGTTTGGTCATAAGAGAAAACTAGAAAGAAGTTCGTAGGAGAAACTGACGTTTTATGTGTGAAAATACCCTTAGGGACTAAAGTGAAAGGACTGAATTGAAAAGAAACTTAAAGGTTTAAGGTGAAAGGATATTTTTCCCTTTTAAGTTTCCAATAGTAAATAAAAGAAAATTTTCAGCCGTTGCCGCTATTTGCACAGTAACTGCATTATGAGAAATGTCATTTTCATGAATAGTAAATTGAATATTTTATTAGCGCATAGTGTCAAATAGTACCCTTGACTTTTGCTATAAATAGGCCCTTCCATTTCACTTCTAAACTCACACCTTCAACTTCTCTTCTTCTCTCCTTAAGTTTCTCTTACTTCAATGCTAGGCCTATGAGATTTTGGGCCTTTCCTTTTCAGCTTAGGTAAGGATACTATGCCCTTTCTATGTCTTTCAAATTTTAGAAGTTAAATTCTTAAGTATGCTCTGTGGTTGCGGCCTTGGCTGATCTTCCACATCAGAAAAACTGTCCTTAGCTGTTTATATGTTATTTTGATTCTCTGATTACCGAAATGGAATGTAAACTGTGAAGAATACATGTCTAGGAAAGTTCTGGCTAAGGAAAGACCTGGTTTTTAAGTGTGTCCAGTGTGACCCTCCACTCTTTCCTGGGAACTTACCTGGTGTACTCTTTTACAGATTGTATTCTCTATTTCTGGTATGAATAGTGATCGTACGTATGAATAGTAACCGTACGTATGAATAGTGACCGTACGTATGAATAGTGACCGTATGAATAGTAACCGTATGTATGAACAGTATCTGTATGAAAACAATCCTAACTTGTTTTCTCTAATCTTTCATGAAAATCTCCGTAGCAGAATACTGAAATTCATCTGTGTACTCTTGTCTGTAATGACTTAGAGAAGCGATGTTCGTACGGAATCCAGGTGAGTGAAACGACCCTGTTTTAATAGAGTTTTAGCATTACTGGTGATAAAAAGTATGTCGTAGGACACTCCCAAGATTCATAGGGGGAAATTGGATTCAGAATGACGAATCTAAATGAGATAATTAATCCATAAGTATGGATAAAATGAAATAAGTATCTTATGATGATGTGAAGTTTGAATGTTTTCAAAAATGGATTAATTGTTATCTTGATATGTGGTTTATAAATCCATAATATAGTTATATACTATACCTGTTATATGGATGAATATTATATTGAGCTTCTGATTATGATATGAAATGCTATTGATTGTGATTGAGCGGGACAGTACCCCCTCTCACGGCAAGGCGGAAAACCCGGTTGACAGGGTGTCTTGACCAATGAGTGTGGAGACAACGATTCCCTCAGTAGGGATATAGCCCGGATTGGTGATAAATCCGTGAGGCGCCCTAGCTAAGAGGATGAGGTTGTGCGTCATGGCGGAAATATACATAATTGGTGAGCCGGCCTGTGTGCGCTCTCCGGGATATATTGCCATTGACGAGTACTAGTAACGTTTGTTGAATTGGATGAATTTTTATCTTGTATGTAAGAGGATGATGTTGTGCGTCATGGCGGAAATATACATAATTGGTGAGCCGGCCTGTGTGCGCTCTCCGGGATATATTGCCATTGACGAGTACTAGTAACGTTTGTTGAATTGGATAAATTTTTATCTTCTGTCTATTGGTTGAGTATGAGCCTTTGGATATGCTTGCATGACTGGTAATGTATTTGAATTTTATTAATGCGAGGCCGATTCGCTCATTGAGTTTAAAAGCTCACATTGTTTGTACAACCTTTTTGTTCAGATCAGGTTGCCATCGAAGAATATCTGCTAGAGGAGTAGATCACTTTGGACCTTCCCGTTGTCGGGTAGACCTCTCTTCTGTTATAGATTATGTTGCTCTGTAATCGTCTAGGACATCTAGTTCAGGGGTTCGACATTTGGCTTGTATGTCAGTATAATAATGTATTTTAAATTGATAATCTATGATTTTCAGATAAGAAAATTTGATATATTTATCGGAAGGCTTACAGTGATGAGAGATTCATCATTGTGCCGGTCATGTGCCCAGAAAACGGGTCGTGACACAACCTTTCCATGAGATTTGTTTTTGTTAGGAGGAACTGCAAATACAGATGGGTGAGGAATAGGAAGAATTCCTTTCTCTATAGTCCCTTTGTCAGAGTGAGATTTAAGACGAATCTCTTCAGCTAACAACTCATTAACCACTGAATCAACTGTTGGAAGAGGATTACGGTGCAATATGGTTCCACGAAGCCCTTCAAAATCATCCCGAAGAGCCATCAAAAATTGAACCAGACGTTGTTCTTCTCTACGAGCAATGTATGGTGCAAAGGCTCGTAATTCAACAGATTCAGTAAGAGCTAGTTGATCCCAAAGATTAGTCATAGCAGAATAAAATTCTTGTATGCTCATGTTGTTCTGTTTAAGAGCACGAATATCAATCTCTAATTGATATTGCTTTGCAAAATTTGACTGCATATACAACCTTTCCAAATGATCCCAGACCTCTTTAGCTGTTTCATATTTTGCTAGTTGTACTCCTATTGATTGCAAAACAGAGTTATTGATCCAAGTAATTATCTTCGAATTGTTTGCATCCCAAATTTCCATCTGTTCAATATATTGTGCATCATTTTCATCTTTCGGCTTAACAAAGGTTCCAGAAACATAACCCCACATTCTCTTACCTTTTAAAAAATTTTTCAACACATAACTCCAATATGAATAATTCTGTCCGTTCAATTGCACACTAATAGATTGAAGAGAATCATCTTTTTCACCAGCCATTGCTACTGTTATTAGACCGAGAATTTAATTATCTGGCAAAATGTATACTGAATGAACAGTAAACTGTAATATCCCAAGAATTTTTATGAATATTTAAAGTCTGATTTGAAGTTTAGTGAAAAATTTAATTATGTGGAAAATTTTCTTTTTGAATTAGTGAAGAAAATGTGGGAATAGAAATTTTTATTTTTAATTTAGGAAATTTTTACAAATTCTCAAGGACTAAAGTGAAAAGAAAAGAAAGTATAGAGGACTTTTGAGAAATGACCAAGTAGGAACCCGAGAAGAAGAATAGAGCTTATGGGAATGAATTATGAGTCCGGTACCGAAAAGATGATGGATTCGATGTTAAAGTGGAGTTTGAGATATTGAGAGGGACTAAAGTGAATAAGGAAATTTGTGGGGCACCGAGGATTTAGAAACACCTGAGGTGAGATTTTATGAATTTGCTTTTGCTAGTCTTGACTGAGGGTCAATTGCAGAGCAAGTGATAATTTCACCCCGGGCGAGTATATAGGTGGCCTCACCTATTTTTTATTCATTTTTCTCCTTTCCTCTCTCTCTCTCTTCACTTTCTCTCCTCTCCTTCTCTCTAATTTATCTCTCTACACTCCAACTCTACAACCGGGCTTTGGAGGGTGGATCTCGGGCTACGGGGCGAGCCTCTAGGAGCCAAGCAACATAGGGAAAGCAAGGAATCGAGGTAGAAATTTCTATTTCTTAAGTTTTTCTCTATTTTCTAGTTTTAAGAGTGTTTGAGGTAAAATCGAGATTCCGGCTTCGTTTCTCGATTAAAATTGGTGATTTTGGTGTTTAAATGCTCCTTAGACATTAAGGGTGAGATCCCATGGAAGAAATCATGAAAAACGGTGAACATTTGGCCAAATTTGGGCCAAAACCGAGAGAAATCACGAAGGGGTCGCGATCGTGGCGCCCAGGCGCCAAGGTGAGATGGGAAGAAGAAGGAATTGGCGCCCAGGCGCCACGTGTGGCGCCTAGGCGCCAGGCATGGGTGGCGCCCAGGCGCCAGGTGTACCGGAAAATTTTAGTTTATTTTTCAATCGGCCATAACTTCTTCATCCGAACTCCGTTTTGGGCAAACTTTATATTGTTGGAAAGCTCTTTAAGTCTAGTTTCCAATGGTATAAGTTTCATTTGAATATTCATTACCAGTTAGGAGTTATGATTCGAGAAGTAAGTGAAGGTCGAGAGTAGTGGTAGGAAATTTCTCTATTTCGTAACTCTGATGGTTTTTGTCTGGTTACAATAGGAATGGTCAAAGTGCAAAGTGGGAGTGCCGAGAGCGTGAAATCCAGGTGAGTGGGTTAATACTTGATATGATTAAATATCTGTTATTGACTTTTTGCATCATAGTGGAAATATGTTGTATATCCAAGTTTGAAGAGGATGATGTGGAACGATGAGGCATAAACAAATGTGGAACGTGTCTGGTAATATATATAATTATATTTTCTTATTTTCCCATGAATGGAGGTTATATGATGGATTGTGAATGGCATGTGAACCGAGTTGAATAATTGTTCTATATTATGGGTTATGTTATATACATGCTATGTTGCTGGAACCACATTGATTATGTTGTGGCTTGAATTGTAAATGACTGAGTTGTGTATGTGGCTCAAGATTATGATTGAGGATGTTTTTATATGTGATTGTGATTGTGTTTGACTGGAAAGGAAAGGCATGGTGGTGCATCCCATGGAGAAATCTATGTGAAGCTATAAGGGTGGAGAATATAAATGGAGCGATAAGGGTGGATGCGGCGGGGGCCGCGGGCAATGATCCAGAGGTATTCTGGACGACCCGGTTGGTACGGGAATTGTGTGTGAAATTGATTTCATCGATTGCTGTTGTGAATTTTGAATTTTGTTGAAATGCATTTGATTCACTTGGATATTGTTGTGAAGTATTATGAATAATATTATATCATATGATGATCGATCTACGTATGATTGCTGCATGTTATCATTATGATGCATGATTTTTATTTTGTCATAGTATGGTGTTATCTACTCACTGGGCACGTGGTTTGCTCATACCCCTCTTATTGATATTTTTTTTTCAGAGTTGACAGCTGAAGGTAAATATCGGAACAAGGAATTATGGATCCTTAGTCCATAATTACCTTTTCATTTGTTCAGGATAAAGGTATAATAGTTAAGTTTTATTCTAAGTTGTATAAATCTAGAAATCTCTGTAATCGGGTAGGTTCATTCAGTGATGTAATGTGAGTAATTGTAGTATGTATAGAGAACTCGTTTTGGTTGCATGAAAAAGAATTGTATGATTTTTAAGAGAAAGATAGGCTTACGGAGGTGAAATGAAATTCACTTTCCGTGCCGGTCATGTGCTCAAATTTTGGGACGTGACATTCAGACTGCTACAGTAACGTTGACCATTGACCGTTGCTACAGTAACGTTGACCGTTGCTACAGTAACCCAAATTTGCATAATCGGAGAAGACGATGAACAGTAACTCCGGCAACCAGAACAGTAACTCCGGCAACCGGAAAACGCACCAGAACAATCAAAAACAATCTTTGACTTACCAGAAATGCAAAAAATAGTTTCTTTCTAACCAAAACTAAGTAAATCGGGCTAGATCTGAGAAACTTTCTCGCAGCTACAGTAACAAAAAAAAATCTGCAAACCAGATTTTTGCAAACAAGAACCCGATCTGAAATCTGCAAACTCGATGTAAAATCGATCCGAACTGCAAATGGGTTGCCGACAAAAATAAAAAAAATAAAAACAACGCACCAAATCTGATTGCTCCAACCCGAATCTGTAATTTGTTGAAAAATCTGCGAAAACTGTGGATAGATCAAGAATTGCGCTCTGATACCATGTGAAGATTGCAATGCAAAAAGAATGGAGAAGGAGATGAGAGAATTCTTAGAATGGCTAGGGTTTACAATACAAAAATGTTACAAGGGAAAATGGTAAATATATACAAATAAGATTAAAAAACTAAACTACCCTTAAGTGTAATAATTATTATTTACTAACACTTTTAATATATAAATATTTAAAATTATAATAGTAAATATAGATACATGATTTGATTTTAGAGGCTTCATGTTTTCAGTGTTTTACCGTAAGAAATGTGTTAGTGTGAAGTTGACTAATTTGGACAAATTAAGACTGAAAGCTGACATAACCAAGGATAGAGTAAAATCGAAATTGACGAAAAAAGAAAAAATAACAAACAAAAAGAAAAGGTGGATTATATACATGTCAAAACAAAAAATTATAAAGCAAGTATGAATTCAAATCTCCAACCATATGGGTAACGTGAAGAAATTACCCAAAAAAGATTACAATTGGACATTCTAATCTTATCCAGAATCCAAGTTTGGGAGATTACGTAGGTAACATTGGATGAGGTTATTAACTGTTGGAATATGATTGTTATTGTTTTTTTTGGTCACAATTAAGTATCTTTTACAATAAGTAATTATCCTCAAGCATTTAATAGAGACACCATTTTCAATAAAAATTTGTACTTAATTTTAGGGGCGTGTGAGAGTTTGGTTAAGTTAGATTGATGAAATTTTATAAACTTAAAAGGAGGTGAGTTGCATTGATTTCAGTTGAGATATTTTAATTAATTCAATTTGAACCAACTCAATCTGTTGTTAAATGAGTTGGTTTAGTTTAGCTTGACAAGTTAAGTTTACTTTTTAAAATGGTAGACTTGATTCAAAATGTTAAAATTAAAAAAAAATTATACTTTATATAATTATATATTTTTTAGAATCTATAATTTGATAACCAGATAATTTTTTCTTTTGGTGTGTTTATTAGAATTGGAATGAAATGTAAAATAAAATACTTTTAATGAGATGGCCTAATAGTTTAATAAATAATTAAGATGGTAGATATTATATATGGTACAATACATTATTATTGAGAGAAGAAAATATTATAAAATAAATTAAATAGTATGCTAACTAAATCTTAAGTATTTTACACACAAGTGTATAACATAGGAGTATTACAATAAAAAAATAGACAAATTTGTTGATTAGTTCAGGTTCAACAAATTAAAAATTTAAAAACTCGTTACTCGAATGAATAATCAATATGTTGAAAAAAATAACACCAAATTAATCCATCAATCTAACACAATCTTGTAGGTTTGTTTAAATTAAGTGAGGTTGATGAGTTGATCTAACTCAATATATACCCATACATAAATTCACTATTTTATAAGACCTAACTCTTTTTGCTATATCTAATGGATTGACAATGTCTATGTTATTTCAGTGATAAATAATAATGATTAAAATTTGAATCATTAATTTTTAAAATCAACAATTCAAATAAACCAATCATCAAGCTAAGCATAGATCATTTCCAACAGATAGTAACATACGTGTTTCACTATGCAGAACTGTCGTACAGGCTGCAAATTGACATTTGAAAGCCAGTTTCTTTTATTGAGATGTATGTATCAAACGATTATACAACAACGTTGCTTTATTTGCTTCTAATTTTCTCATACAAGTTATCTCAAATGTCTAAACACATAACATGTTACATATTCTAATGAATAATTTATATTATTTTCTATTATATTGGGCTAAGATATATATATATATATATAGATATAGATATATATATATATGGTACTTTTTGTTGTAAATATTATATTTGGTTCTTTTGATATTTTGTTAAATATTATATATAAGTCCTTTTTAAATTTTCTTTGTTAAAAAGTGGTTTTTTTATATTATATAATGTATTTTTATTTTTAATATAATAGTAAAAGCAGCTAAGTTGACATTAAAATTTAGCATAAGGCTATAATTTTATTAATAACTAGAAAGTGACTTGTGTGATGTATAAGGAGCTACATTAATATTTAAAAAATGCAAAAAAAAAAATTAAATATAGATGTCTACTATTATTCATTTTGCTTTTTGTATAATTGTACTTAGAGTAATTACAAATTATTGAATACTTTTTAATGCACAATATATTGGAAACAACATCTGAATATTTTTTTTTCTTTATTAAGTGCTAAAATCTTCAAACTTTTTTTACTGCTGAGTTTGGAGATTGTAACATATTGCCAATATGAAATTAAAAGAGATTAATAGATGAGCAAATTTTAATATTAGATAAAAATTATCTTTTACTTTTGTTAATAATTTTAAACAAGTTGCTAATGGGAATTGTCATGTTTATGGAAACCTTTTGTCCGACATTGTCTCTAAATATTATACTTGTTTCTGTGGCACATTAACCTAGTCTAGTAACTAATAACTTCATTCTATTGTATAACTCCAATGATTTATCAATATTCATCAATAATATTGCCATCACACCAATTTTTTTTTATCTGATCCTTAACTTTATATTATTTAGAAATTTGGTATAGTTTTATAAGTCATATTGCTATTGACATTTACGTCGGCCTTATAGGCATTGTTTGAGTTCGAATAGATCTTTTACTCCTCGATCTATAATTAAGGCTGTCATATATTCTTTGACTGCATTAATATTTTGCATTAAATGCAAGTGTCAGTGCAATTATTTTTTAACAAAATAAGTTTATAGAAAGATCAATATTTTTATCATTAGATTAATTTAAAATTTGTATGTATAATAATAAAAAATAATTTACATATGTATCAAAATGATTTAAAGATAAAAATACTCAACTTTTTAAAAGGATTGAACGTTCAATAAATTTATTATTCTTAAAAGTATCTTTTACTTTTGTGGACACAGTAGCTCTTTTAACATATATATTATTATACTTTTATTTTTGATATGATAATAAAAATTAATTAAGCTGACATTAATATTTAGAAATTGTTAAATAATTTTAATTTTATGAGAAATATTTTATAAATAAAATTAACTTAATAACAAAAATAAATTGAATTTCTGTGGAGAAATACATAATTTGTACATAAAACAAGAGAATATTAAATATGATTTAACTAAATATTAAAACAATTAAATACAATTTACTTTATTCTAAGGTATCAAACTTCACTTTGTTTGAGACTTATTTATTATACATGAACTCATAGGTATGCTTGGTATGTTCATGAGTTGGTTTTTCTTTTAATATCGTGATATTTTTCTTGTCTAAATTGGATATTTAGTTTTAGCTGATTAAATGATAACTTCTAAATCTAAATATTTAATAGACGACATAATAAACACTTTAGCATAACATTTTTTGTTAACCATTAACACCTTTTTTGTCATTAACTAGATAAGTTATAGTTCCGTATAACATCAAACAAATAAAAAGGTAATTTCGTTTTTGCCATTCAAAAATAGAAGTATGTAATAACCGTTCTCATATTTCCAAGTGATAAAAAGGATCGATATATAGCAATCAATTTTGTCTTCAGAAATGAAAATTTTAATAATAATAATAATAATAATAATAATAATAATAATAATAATAATAATAATAATAATATGCATATTTTAAAAATCTTGACATTTTATATTGTACTATCTCATACTAAACTATTCATTAACAATATATATAATGTATTAACGGGTTCCATATATATATATATATATATATACATATTTGATTGTAAAAATAATGATTTTTGGTTTTCAAAAAAATAAAAAATTGAAAAAAAAATTGTCACTTCATTTTTATTTATAAGTGATGCAAAAACTTGGTTTCGTTCTGCACAAAAAAAAAATTGATAAATTATAAGCTCCTAAAAATTTATTTTAAAGTGGAAAATTTCAATTAATGAGTCAAAATATGATAAATGACCATGTTTAAATATAATTAATTTTTCGCTATATTTACTCAATTTATTTACCAAATAAAGTTTTAAAAAAACTGAAATTAAAAAAATAAAATTTAGTGAAACATTAAACTATACAAAAAAAAACATTATAGTAATTTTTTTCATCAAAACTTTTGAACTTAATTTTTTATTTTTAAAATCAATGTAAATAATAATATTCCTTTTTAGAAAAGTATAAAAAGCTTTGTTAAAAAAAGAAAAAGTGGAAATATTAAAAAAATGTGAGTGATGTTTCATATCGTGGCAATTGATTCACAACCTTTAACGAATAAGAAGCCCCACGCGCTATGTCTGCGAGTTTGAGTACTCTCCAAACGTAACTATATATAAGTCACTTACCCTCCTCCTTTCTGCTACACTCACTGGTCACTAATCTGAGGAGTAACCACTCAAAAGAAGCAATACCGTTTCTGTAACACTACGAACTGTTCACACTTTCTAACACAACGATTCCACCGCCGGCAAATCTCTCTTGCCCCACCACACACCGCCACCGTCACCGTCGACTTCGTAGCTCTCCTCCATTGGGCCAGAGTCAACATGTCAAGCCAGCAGGACGCTCAGGTATTCAATTGGCACTATACAGAGCTGGATGATCGGAATCTCGAAGTTCGCGGCCGAAAAGTCTTCTTGATCGTCGTCCTTTTCTGTATTATCCTTCTAGTTACACTTCTCTTCCTCTGCGCTCGCTGGATCCGCCGGTACCGTGGCCGCCTTCCCACTACCTTCCAGTACTCAAGCCAAGTGCGTCACGCGCCGCCTCCGGCTTCGAAGGGTCTCGACCTTGCTTCGATCAAAAGATTGCCGATAATCCTGCACCAGGCGCCCTCGGATTCCGATTGCGCATTGGAGGAAACAGAGTGCTGTATTTGCCTTAGTGTATTCGAAGATGGTGAGAAATTGAAGGTCCTGCCTGGCTGTGATCATTGTTTCCACTGTGAGTGCGTCGATAACTGGCTTATTAATCACTCCAGTTGTCCACTCTGCAGATCTTGTCTCAAAGTTGATTCTACCTTTCCACAAATTTTGATTCAAGAACCCCCTATTAGAATCGACGTTCAATTATAGTTATCTCCTTCTCTTTTAATTTACTTTTTCGGTTTTTTGTTTATAAGAACAGAATTCCTCCTGCTAGATGCTATTCTAATCATGTTAAAAGATTTGGTTAATATTAATAAGAAAAGCAAATTGTGATAGCCTTTTCTGTGGTTAGTATACGATTTCTCATCAGACAATTATTTTGATTTCTTGATCTGAAACTGGAGCATAATTATTATCCATAAAAATACACGTAGGACGAAGACGGGAGATGTCTGTTAGTGAGAATAGTTAATTAAGATCGTTCTCATGTTGGATGATGGAATAATGGGGGGAAACCAAAAGGTGATAATTGCTCTCGAGCACCACCTGTTTGATAAAAGTTGCAAGAGAAGTTGCTCTTCTTAGTCAGCTATGACTGTGTGTGGGTCTGCTTTGAATATATGCTGGTCCAGCTTCTCGGAACGCAAATGGAAAGACATTTGTAATGGGTCCCCAAACACCAAAAGATGAATGACAATGATGCTTCTCCATATATTAGTTAGTTTGGTTGCTGCTTTCTTTGCTGTGTCTTTGAGCGGACAGATTGTAGCATTAGTGGTTCCACCCCCCCCCCCCTTTATGCCTCTCGCTTTTTGAGATCAGAAGATGAGCAAGTGAAGCAAGTGACTTTGACTATAATTTTGCTGAGTCTTGAGTGTAGTGTTAATCTGAAAGGATAATCTTTCTGCTGGTGCTGGGAAAATTTTACGTGGGAAAGCACTTCGTTTGATCAACAATAGAAATGAATGCTGAAATTTAACGGGACAATGGTGGGTCATTGGATGATTGATTAATGATATATATGTTCAGCTTTCCATCTTCAAGTAATGGTGGCTTTATTTTAATGCATGTGGTAGTTCCGTGAGGCAATTTTACTCAACCTTGCCTTTCCACCTGCTATAACGTATCCATGAAAAATACATATTCTGGTCTGGTCTGCGTGGATCGCATTATTATAATAATATAGAAAAGAATTTGACTTTGCCCTGAATCCTGGTACATCAAATGTACCGAAGGTGGGTCATAGGTAAACGGAAATTTGAAACTTTTTTTTTCCTTTCTTTTATTATTATTATTATTATTATTATTATTATTATTCTCTGTCCTTTCCCGGCAAGGTCTCGGGTTCTTCTCCTACCTTTTCCTCTCCCCATTTGAAACGAATGATAGTAATGATACCAAGGTCTTGGCATCTTTCTTTTGGTCTGTTGTGGATAAGAAGTATATATTGGATTGGGTAACTTATCTTCAAGTTATTAATTTAATGTCAGTGGGAAGCATTTAGAGATGCTTTTCTAAATTTTAGGGTATCAAGGTATAAATTATTTTAAATGATTCTTTGAAAAAAAAAATATAACTATGATCATTTCTTTCTTTTTTTGGATGAATGTCGTTTCTTGTTTTAAAACCATTAAGATTATTTTTTTGTACTTTTTTTAAAATAGTTTTATATGCTCACGAATCTTTATAATAATATGTCTATATTATTATATGTCACTTTAAAGTCTTTTGATTTAATAATCTCTAAAATTTTATATTAATAAATTAACTAAAAAATGAAAGTTAAAATATACAATAGAGATTGAGAAATAATGAGGAGTTAACATAATTGAATATCATAAGTAAATTTCAATATTCTTATTTATTAAAGGATCACAATTAAAATTGTTAAAATGAGTTTGGCCTAATGGTTAGCTTACCCTAACCTTGCAAAAAAAAAAAAATAGTGGGTTAATAATTTAATAGTTCATTTTGAAGATGAGCTTTTAGCTTGGTCTTGTTGGACCTTTTTTTTAATTTTTTTTATATTTTAAGCTTTAGTATATATATTTTTAAAAGTTTAGTCTTATTTTTTGGAAAGTTTCATAATTTCAAAATTTCAATACCTTATTTTTGTCATTCAAAATAACTAAAATTACATTTTATAAAATAAAAATGAAATACTTTAAGGTTTAATATTTTTTTTAGAAATTTAGTTTAATTTTTTGAAATTCGATTGTTTTAATATCTAATTTTTACCATTTAAAATAACTAAAAATATATATTTTAAACAAGATAAATAAATCTATAATTAGTCCATGACCCATAATGAGTTAAGATGGACTAAAATATTTAAGTTATAAATTATATAAAGTCTAACTAAACTTAATTTATGTACACTATTAACATTAAAAGAGTTGGAGTGACTCAACCCATTTAATAGCTTTAGTGACAATCAAAGCAGAGGTGTTGCTAATTGATGCTGTAGGCATACCGCTAATAAGAATGAAAATTTGAGGTTAGCCGCTTATTTTTTCAACATTCAAATTTGTATCTGTTGAAACTATTAAATAGTAAATACTTCAACTTTATTTGAATTTCAAATTTTTTTACTTTTTTTTAAATATCTATATTTAAAATACGCGACACTCAATATATTAAAAACAAAGTTACATAATAGATACTATATCCTAAATTAGTTATTGGGTACCCACATACTGAATATCAATATCAATCCAAAAAGAATCTCGAACTTATGAAATTAATATTATATAAATAATATATTATAATTTATGATTTATAATATATTTATATATTATATAAATAATTATCAAACAGATATCAAATATTCAATTCACCCATTTTGGACAAATATACAGTACCCAATGCCAACACCAATATCCATATAATATCCAATGAATATATACTTTTTACGATTCATATGTTATTCCATATCTAATATTTGAATTTAGTAATGCCACGGGCCACATTGGTTCTAAACCAAGTGGACAATACTGCGCCGTTACTTCATCTTTTATCTAATTTTAAAAAGCCCACAAAAGATTATGGATCTACAATAACAAAGCATATCTTTTGGATCCTGATATTGGGCACAGATGCACTTCAACAAGAACCCGAACTAAAGCCCAATAAGTCCCCCCAAAAAAGTAAAACTGAAGCGCAATAGGGGCTAGGGTTTCCTCTGTATGGACTATAAAACTTGGCAAACTTCTCATTTGCCTTTCTCCATCTGCTGTTGTTGGGGTACAAATAGGGTTCTGAGCGGGGGAAGAGAACGAGGTTGTTTCCTTGAACACCATGAGAGCGAAGGTGAGTTCGTCCTATAATCTCCTTCCCTGTTACATTGTCGTTATGTTTCTGGCAATTGGTCTGATTGGAACTGTGGTTTTCTTTTTCCTTGCAGTGGAAGAAGAAGCGTATGAGGAGGCTGAAGAGGAAGCGCAGAAAGATGAGGCAGAGATCCAAGTAGATTTCTCAGACAAATGATTCTAGTCTTGCGTTTTTATTTTTCCCGTTGTTTTTCAGCACCTAGGAGTGTAGTACTGGTTTCTTTTTGGTCCTCGATATTGCGATACATTTTGTTGTTGATTTCACTTAGTTGATTTGAACCTTATTTTAGCTTAAATCTTATTGTTCCTGCTTCGAATTAAGAAGCTTAAATATTCGCCTCTTTGATTCTCTCGCGCTTCTAAAACTTCATACCTTGAACGCCAGAATTGATCTACCCAAATCCTAGGATAATTAGAATCTGGGTTTCGCGATTTGGGTAATGGTCCCTTGTCAATTTAGATGAATATTAATCTTGTTGATTTCTATGAGTTGTACCAACGGTAAGATATGGGTTGTATAGTATCCCGCATTGAACAAAACCCCAAAATCGTGGTTCCATCATGGGGCATAATCTTTTTGGTTTTACTCTGATTCTTTCGATGATGAAGCTCGCCTCACTTGTCTTCCAGATAGATGTTCATCTACTTGGTGCATTTGTTCTTAATTGAAAGTTTATAAGCCTGCAGGGTAATTATTGGGATTGCTTATCATTCTTAAGTCCATAGCACTTTACATTTGTTAAATTGGGAGTTTTTGTTATTTTTTTGCGATTTGTAGCTGTTTAATGAATTAAAACTAGGCAAAAATGATATTTTGGCTATTTATTTTAAGTTTCATGTTGGTCATCATATTTTACATATTTTATATTGGTGTTCAATATTGTAAACTCACAATATTTCAACTTTTCTGGTCAAATCGTCTAAACATTTTAACATATTTGACATCTCTTCAAATATTGACAATAATTGCTGATTTGGCTGTTAAGTCACTTGAAGTTTGTTAAAATGCCTAATATGAAATAGTATGAATTTGCAACATATTTAAGTAATATTTTTCGAATATCATAGGATTTAAATGAAACATGAATTTAATATAGGACAAAAATATCACTTTTGCTTTAAAACTCTTTACAAGCATAGGGAAGGATAAGAGCCTAGGTTTATGTAGTTTTTGAGACAGCAGCTGAGACAGGAACCGCCGAATCATGATGACCTGCAAGTGGATTTGCTAAATCTATCTGCAAATACTTCTGATTCATGACTATATTTTCCAAGATCAATGCCATAAATCCAGAACATAGTTTACAATTCTCAATTCCCACATTAGAGATATGATCTGTGGTTCTGTTAACAATCTATCAATCAACCAAGAGTTCTGGCTTTACCTTTATTTGACAAAACTCTAGAGGAATACCAATTGAGCAGTACCTCCAAACTTACATACTAAAAACTGTATATGAATAAAGTAGTTCATACTTCACACCCAGTTATGTTGCTTCTGTAAACGCAAGATTTTAAGCCATTAAATGCACACGCGTTAGTTTCATCTTTTAAGATTATGGTGAGATTGATGTCAAGGGTTTGATTCTTTAGTGATGAGGAGAAATGAGAGATGAAGCCCAGCCACGTATCTAATTTCTCTAAAATTCTTGTACAAAACCAGTTTCATGTCTGAAACTACAATGCGGGGTTCAGCTTGTTTTGAGACTGCTAAAGAAGTTACTGTAGTTTGAATATATTAGTCAAATCAGAAGTTGTCTTTCATTTTAATTTTCTCGGCCTTTAGCAAATGATTTTTAACAGTACTGGGAAAAGTATATGAACTCCGTAGAGTGAATTGTCAATATATAAACTGGCAAGGCGCGCTTCTTCCACAAGACTTGCAACGGGACAGGAACACATTAGAAACCTATTGCAGTTGTCACTCATTAATAAATTTAATATTTCTAATCCAACAAATTTAAAGTCACCATTTTCATTTTTTAATATAATTATATATAAAATATCAGCAGTTTGTTTCCAAAGAAAACACAAAATATAGAGTAAATTACTAATTTAGTCTTTTAAAAATTACAAATATCTTAATTTGGTCATTTAAAAATTAAATATTTCAATTTAATTTTTGAAAGATTATATTTGTTTTAATTTTGATTCTTTTTATTACTAAATTTGTCAAATATATCATTACTAAATCTTAAATTTTTTTTGTTGTCAAACATTACTTTGATGAATTGAGAATGAAATTGAGATAAATACTATTTTTTTAGAATCAAATCAAGACAATTAATTTTTTTACAAACTAAATTAAAAAAAAATTGTAATATTTTGGGAGGAAAATACTATATTACTCTAAAAATAAAATATAAAATGCCGAGGAACTTAATGTTTGTTTTGGTGTGCAGAAAAGAAATTCAAAGTTTTAAACGTGAAATGGAATAAGTAGAAGAAATAATTGAGAATTTTTTTTTTGATAATATAATTGAGATTGTTTCACTTAGGAATGGATGGCTCAAAGTGAAGGCCCAATTCTGTTCTGAAGACGAGCCTATTCTCAGCACGCAGATTCTCAATGTAATTCCTAACCTCCGTTGCTATCATCTGCTGCATCACCGTCAGTAGGCACGATTCCTCTTCCTCTCCTTTCCCCTTCCCCTTCTCTTCGCCTTCTTCTTCACCCTCATTCTCTTCTTCCTCCTTGATTCCCGGCGGCAACAAACTCAACGACGTCGTCACAGGACCCACCAATCTCTTCCCCTCCTCCCTCGGATCCTCGTTCTCCGGTGACACCCACCGGAGACACTGCCGCTTCAGTTGTTGCCCCAACTCCGGCAGGTCGCACGGCGCTGTCCTCTTTACCAATACCGAGTCCGACTCCGAAGACCCTGACGCCGACGTTATCTCCCCCGCGCGACGGCGGCGGAGGGTGGAGTTCCAGTGGTTCTTGATGGAGTTATCCGTACGGCCGGGGAGGAGCCGCGCGATGGTGGCCCACTTGTTGCCGTGGACGGCGTGGGCCTGGACGATGATGTCGTCCTCGGCGGGATTGAAGGGACGGTGCTGGACGGCGGGGCTGAGCTGATTGCACCACCGGAGCCTGCAGGACTTGCCGGAGCGGCCGGGAATGCCTATGCTGATGAGGGACCAATTGCGAGGGCCGTGCTGCTCGACGAGCTTGACGAGAGTGGCGTCCTCTTGAGGGCTCCACGACCCTTTGATCCGATCGGAGACGTTGTTGTTGCTGGAGGGGACACCCATCGTATGCCCCGAAACTGCTTATAAAAAAGCCACAGAGAAATGTATGTATGTATGAAGGTGGAAGGTAAGTGTTGTGATTTGGGTTAATTTCTCAGTTATATATATTATAATCACAAATGGAAGATGGAAGAGTAACGGTAATGGGGACGATGGGAGGAGAGTTGCAGTTGGCATGAACCGGAAACTCGCTCTTCTACATAACCACCCAATTTGAACTATCTGGTTTCAACGCGTTTGTTTCTGTTCCTTAACTTCTTCTTCCTCTTCCTTTCTTAAAATATTGTTATTTTGGGTTTGGATATTAGGG
This sequence comes from Biancaea sappan, assembly GCA_037074585.1. Classification (NCBI taxonomy): domain Eukaryota; kingdom Viridiplantae; phylum Streptophyta; class Magnoliopsida; order Fabales; family Fabaceae; genus Biancaea; species Biancaea sappan. The sequence continues at coordinate 30,828,341 of CM073494.1, read as the reverse complement.
TTTATGAAGCAGGTGAAGGTTTGAGTGTTTGAGAGAGAGAAATGGAAGAACGAGGGAAGTTGTAACTTCTCTCCCCTCAGTAACCGATCCAAATAACGGCTTTTCCTAAAATGTCTAGCAAGTGGGATAAATTCGATCGTTATATTCTTCTATTTTCATGTTGAAATTCGGAGATATCAATATATATATATAACAGTATATATATATATATATATTTATAACAGTTTTAAATGTATTGAATTAATTAATGTGAATTAGTTGAAGTCAAAGGAAAGACGTAGGTTGAGTTAAAATGAGTTGAATTAGGTTAGGTGATGGGTGAGTGAATGAGGAGGAGGAAGAGAGGAATGATATCTATAAGTTGTTATTGCAGTTAGACATGCAAATAGTACTGAGATTAGTAACAGCAATATTATTATTAATTCTAATTTTTTGGTTTGTTACGTCACACGTATGCATATGTGTATGTGATGTATGAATGTTATGTAATTTAGGAAGGAATAGTCTGTTTTTTTTATAAATTTAGATTGCTGGCAGTTATCGGTTACTGGTTAGGGGGTTACATGAACATGATACGATATATATATATATATATATATATATATATATATATATATATTTGTGATAATGGAAGATACAAGAAGGTAAAATTTGAGAGTGAAAAAGAGAAGCTCTATTAATCAGTCTGGGCTCTTGAAATTTAGATCGGATATTTCGAAAAAAGAAATTGCGTTCAGTTTGTGTTTCGGCCCAAAGGAAATATATGAAACTCAAACTAAAAGGAAGAGATTTTGATGTTCTTTTAAATAATTACTAAATACTAAACTTTTAAATACTACAATTACTCTGAAATTGTTAAATTATGTCTTTTTTTAGATGAAAATGAATTAAACTAATGCGCATAATAAATTTTTTTAGAACATGATTTGGTCCCTAAAAGATTTTTTTTTTGATAAAGGCCTGAGGCCCAAATTAATTCATATTAAGAGACAAGTTATAGTCTGCACTGGCTAGATGCAACAAAGGGCTTGGAATAAAAGGATCTGAAAATGAGACCTAGACCCATTTTTAGCTAAGTAATGGGCCACCTGATTTGCTTCAATATGAGCGAAAGAGAAGAACTCAAACCCATCAACTAGGAATTTCACGTTCATGGCCAACATCTCCAGTTGCGTCAGTTCAAGGTGGCTGACAAAGGCTTCAACCAACAACATACAATCAAACGACTTCCAATTTGGTGAACCCGTGAAACTCTACCATCTTTAGATCCCAACAAATTGCGAACGCCTTAGCAATTTCAATGCTAAAACAACCATGGATCTCCTTTGAAGCAGCCAGTAGAATCGTCCCCTTCTCACATTGAAATGCCATCTCAAGCCTCCACAAATCATCTGATCGACATCCAGCATCAGTGTTCAGCTTAACCTACCTAGGACACAACGACTTCTAGAGGACACAATGACATCAGTGGTGGATCGGCATGGCCGTGTATTCTCCCTTCCAAAATCCGTGAGTATCTGAAAAGTAGAAATTATAGCCTCTTGAAGCAAAACCACTCTATTCCTCAAATTAACTTCATTTCACTTTGTCCATATCCCTCAACAGGCCATTATAATGAAGCAAAGAATCTCATCAATCTCCCATGCAATCCTTTCCTGAAGCCATTGTAAAAATGCAGCAGTAGTCAAGAGATGTGGTTTAAAGCCCAGAGGAGATGCAAACTAGAACACCATAGCCCACATGCATCCTACAAAAGTGTGATGTAAGTCTTCCATCTGATAACATCTAATGCAATTTGATGGCACATGTACACCCGTTTTTAGTAAATTAAGTTTGTATGGAATAGCTTTGTGTAGAAGCCTCTAGAAAAAAACTTTCAATTTCAGAGGAATATTTAACTTCCAAATTCTTGTCCAATTGATCCTCTATAATGATGTTGTTAAAATATCCCTATCCTTAGTCTCCGTTAACCAGTGATAGCGAGACTGACCACTATACATACCATCCTTAGAATAAGGCCATAATAAAGTGTCTGAAATAATGCTGCAGGATAAAGGGATAATAGTTATATAAGGAAGATCCCTTGGTACAAAAATTTCTCTAATTAATTGTAGATTCCATGTTCTTTTCTATGTCACTAACAAATTTCTCTGGTCTATTTGCTGGTTGAGGCGTATAAAGTACCTTATGATTAGGGTGAGATAACGATATGTCCTTCCAAATGTCAACAGAACTACCATCTCCTATTCTCCAGATACAACCATTTAACAGTACTTGCCTAGCCTCCAAGACGCTTCTCCATGTATAACTGCTCATGTAGCCCACTTTTGCCTGTAAAAAAAAGATGTTCTAGGGATATATCTACCTTTAAGTATCCTTGCTACCAAAGAAGAGTCATTATGAATAAGGCGCCAACCTTGCTTAGCAAGCAAAGCCTGATTAAATTCTGTCATACTTCAAAAACCCAAACCACCTTTAGCCTTTGGTAAACACATGGTCCTCCAAGAAACCCAATGTATTTTCCTACCATCCTCACATCCCCCCCACCATTAGCTACTAATAGCAGACTCTAAATCATGACATATCGACAAAGGCAAGACAAAACAACTCATGACATATGTCCTAATGGCTTGAGTAATGGAATTAATGAGTACTTCTCTATCACCTTAAGAGAGTGTCTGTATTACCCCGGGTATCACGATGTCATAGGGAAACGGGAGCTTGAACACGTGTGAAATTTTTTTCGCAAATAGACAGATACCCATAAGAATTTTGCTATGTATATCATTTAAATGTTGAGTTTATCCCTATGATAAATGTGTGTTAGTTATTGTGTTTGTGTGTTTGTTATTTTTTTATAAGTTGTATAAGGGACTAAAGTGAAAAATAAAAGTTGGCTTGGGGTCAAACTATAAATACTTCAAATTGTGGCGTGAGATTGGAAATGTTACAGTAAGGTAAATGTGAGACCCTGGGGGGAAAGGTGTAAGAATTAAATGAAAATTAAAAATAGTCAAAATAACCAAAAGAAATCTCTAGAAATTTAATAAAATAAAATTTAGTAGAGATAAGTGTAATTTTCGAGCAATTACAAGCCCAATTGAAAGATTAATTATTTAAAAGCCCAAATGTAGTTAATGTAAGGCTACTGTAGTTAATTAATCAAATTTAGTCCAAGTCTAATTGTTATTCACCATCCAAGTAATGTAAGTGTAACTAATGGCCCAAATAGAAAAAAGTTAAATATCAGCTAAAAGGTTGAAACTAAAAGACCAAAGGGTAGGCCCATAAACCAATCAGAATATAATTGGGCTGATTAGCTAGAAGAGTAAGCCCAACATGAGCAACTAGGCGTGAAATCCATATGTGAAGATAATGTTTAATCTAGCTTCTAGAAAGATAAAACAAATAAAATAATAGTTATTAAATTAAATTACAAGACCTAATAGTATTAGGATTAAATAATAGAATAATACTTATATAATAGCTATCTACCTAGGTGTGTAAATCAATAAATAAAATAAAATGAAATAACATAAGGTGAAATATTAATAAATGAACCAGGATAATCATAAATCTAGTGAATCCTAGTTGAATTAATATAAATAATAAATAAACTAGAATAATCATAAATCTAAAGAATCATAGTTAAATTAATATTAATAATTAAAGATATCCTAATCCTACTTAAACTAACTAAGCCTAGATCCCCACCTATAAATAGACTATAAGCCTCCACATTCCTCACTCACTCACACCTCCTCATATAAGTCTTACGTAATACATCTCCCGTGATCTTTCCTAATGGTGAAAAATTTCAAGAAATAAAGGTAAGAACTATAAAATTCAATTTATAGCATTTTTATTTTTATGAAAATAAAATTGGTCATAACACCTTCAATCGAACTCTGTTTTTAAAGATATATATATTACTGGAAAGAACTTTGAGTCTAATTTGAAATGACACCAATTTTGTTTGAAAACTTTTTACCGTTTAGGAGATATGACCGAAACAGTAGTCAAAGGTCAGAAGTAAAAACGAGAAGTTTTCTTCATGATTTTAATTTCTTTTCACAACCCTTTTGTAGAAATTATTAAAATTTCATCTTGGAATCTTTTACACACCTTCTCTCTCTCCAGGCAACAAGCAAAACCAAGTAACCATAGCGTTGTAATCCAGGTGAGTTGTAATACCCGTCAAATTTAGAGTTATGTGTTTTGGAGTATTACGGTACCTTATAGCGTTATTTTGATATATTTAATTTAGTCATTTTATTTTATTTTTTCATATTTAATCAATTCTTTATGAATGTTATTTATAGAATTGAGGTATAATGACTGGACTAAATATTTTAATGCTCTATGGTATATTTTTGTAGATTGTAGAGTTTATGAGAAAGGGACTTAATTTAATTAATTTGAGAATTAATTAAGAAATTTTGCAAAATGGGTCAAGGGGGTTTGGATATTGGGTATGGATACCAATAGGTCATCCATTGACCCATTTGGCTAACCTTAGGGTCCTTTTCTCTCTCTTCTCTTTATTCACGATCAACACATTCTTGAGGCTTCATTCTTCATCTTCTCTCAACTCCTTCAACCCTTGCTTCCAATTTCTTCAGTCCATTTCTATTTTCTAGTTGTTTTTCAATTCATCTAAGTTTCAAAGAATGGAGGTAAGCTTAATTCTCGACTTCAAACTCCATTTTCGGTTTTGGTTTTGCCTATGGAAGAAAAATGAGCTTTTGGACTGATTTTGAGTTTTAATGGATGAATTTAAGTATGGGTGTTAATCTAAAACATTCCTACATGATTTATAATATTATTGGAACAAGAAATTTAGAGAAAACTAGGAGAAATTCATAGAATTCAGATATTTGAAAAAGTTAGTGTTCTTGATGAAAATTTGATGATTAAGGCTTGAATTGTTAGTTTAAATTGGGGTTTTTGATGTCAAAACAATCATTAAACATCAATGATGAAAATCCATAGAAGAAATCAAAAGAAATGATGTGTTTGGATGTGATTTATAGGATTTTTGGATGAAAAACACAAAGAATGTTACTGTTCATTCTGAAAATTTTTCAAAAAAATACTGTTCATCAAGAAATCTTTTTTTAGATTTTTGCAGTTACTGTAGCATTGACTTGGTTAACGTACTGTAGTATTAACTGATCAACGTACTATAGCATTGACTCGGTCAATGATACTGTAGCATTGTCTTTGGTCAAAGTTATTGTAGCTGTGTTGATTGTTGACTGTTACTGTAGTATCAGTTTTAAAATGTTCATAATTCTTTCATCTGGACTTTGTTTTTAGCAAATAAGATATCGTTGAAAAGATCTTTGAGTCTAGTTTCTAATGATATAAGTTTCATTTGAATCCATTTCTATGTTCAGAGAAGTGATCAAAGGTGTACTATAAATATGTACATATGATATGAAGTTGATGCATGCATGTTATGCATTGAAATGTGAAAGTGAGACTATTGTGACTTCATTTATAAATTTGTGAGTATGAGAATACATTTAAAAAATTAGGATGTATGATGATAAATATCATGAAATTGGATGTGTGTGATTGCTTCTGTTTGTGTGACGTGATTGATGGCGAACGTTACAGGGATGGGTCCCTGTGTAGGAGTAAAAAGGGAGGAGTAGGAGTTAATAAAAGTGGAATGAAACCACTATTGGTCACCTAATATTAAATATAATATTCATCCATTTAAGGGTAGGGTGAAATAAGGTTGGACTATAGATTTGTTCTCTTGAGGACGGGAGTGAAATAAAGGAGGATGCGGCGAGGACTTTAGGGCATCTTGTACACCAAAATTTAGATGATTGTACTATTATATCAAATATGTATATCTGCATGTATATATATACCTATATTGTGTGTGAATGTGATAGGATTATCTCAAATAGATGCTGTCTTCAGTTTCAGGTATGAAAAATTTCTTAGTCTGATGACGTTCACGCCAAGATTACATTTCCATTGTTTTAGGGTAAATGTATAATGTTTAGGTCTTATTCTAAGTTGTATAAATCTAGAAAAGATCTGTAATGGGTAGGTTAGTTTTGTGATGTAATGTATACGACTGTAACATGTATGGTCAACTCGGTTTAAGTATACTTTCTATTTTTTTGTGAAAAGAGAAATAGTTCACCTATTTTAATTTTTAAATCATGCAATTTAAATTAATTTCATTTAAAAGAATAACCAAAATAAGGATTAATATTTGGCTTAAGAGAAAAATAGGCTTACGGAGGTGAGGTAAAATTCACCTTCTGTGCTGGTCACGTGCTTAGATTTTGGGGCGTAACATGAGTAGACCAACCTTGTTTTAATTAGGTCTTAGTGTTGTTAATTATAAGGATATGATGTAGGTCGATCCAAAAATCATAAGGTGTGTTTGTGGTTATAAAGCTGAGTTAAATTATATGTGCATTTATGAAAAGGGGACGACTGAAGTATGCATAAATTTAGTAGATGATTTGATCATTTGATTCTGACAATGCAATCCATGTGAACAATATAGTGATATTAATTGAATTATGCCATATTATTAATTGATATTGATATGTGCTTGAGACATCATTTGTGATTGAGCAGGATGGTACCCCCTCTCATGGCAAGGCGGGAAGCCTATGTTAGAGGGCGCCTTGGCCGATGAGTGTGAAGACAACGACTCTCTTAATAGGAGGTATCTTGGGTCGAGTAAGAGACCCTTGAGGCACGCCTGATGGAGAGGATGAAATTGGTGAGCTGGCCTTTGTGCACTCATAATAATATGTTACCATTAATAAGTACTAGTTCCGTTGGTTTGAATTAAATATATTTACTGTATTCCAATATATATTTTTTATGATCTTTGGTTGATTATATGGCCTTCGAGTATATCTGAATAATTGGTAATGTATTAGGGTCTTATCAAGGCAAGGCTGATTTATTCACTGAGTTTCCATAACTTACTGTAATTTATTTTTTATAGATCCAGCTATCGTCAAGGAGCACCTGCCCTGTAATACCCATGAAAAATAAAATATAAATGCGTGTTTACAAACTACTATTACTATTTCAGTGTACAGTACTATTCACCCATATAATACTATTTACGTATATGGTACTATTTATCTGTACAATCAAAATGTCAAGTACTAGATGTGGTTTGATCATAAGAGAAAATTAGAAAGAAATTTGTAGGAGAAAACAACATTTTTATGAGAGAATTCCTTGAGGGACTAAATTAAAAGGAAACTAAATTAGTAAATTGATTATACTAGTAGATGAGACTAGTAAGTGAAACTAGTAGAATAGACTAATAAGTGAAATTGGTAGATGAGACTAATAAGTGAAACTAGTAGATGAGACTAGTAAGTGAAATTGGTAGGTGAGACGGGTAGATGAAATAGTACCCTTAAATTTTCCTATAAATAGACCCTTCCATTTCACTTTCAAAATCACACCTTCAACTTCTCTTCTTCTCTCCTTAAGATTTCTTGGTCCGACGCTAGACCTCTGAGATTTTGGGCTTTTCCTTTTGCTTAGGTAAGGATACTATGCCCTTTTTATGTCTTTCAAATTCTAGAAGTTATTTTCTTAAGTATGCTCTGTGGTTGCGGCTTTGGCCGATCTTCCACATCAGAAAAACTGTCCTTAGCTGATTATGTGTTATTTTGATTCTCTGATTACCGAAATAGAATGTAAACTGTGAAGAATACATGTCTAGGAAAGTTCTGGCTAAGGAAAGACCTGGTTTTTAAGTGTGTCCAGTGTGACCCTCCACTCTTTCCTAGGAACTTACCTGGTGTACTATTTTACAGATTATATTCTGTATTTCTGGTATGAATAGTACCTGTACGTATGAATAGTGACCGTATGAATAGTAACTATATGTATGAACATTATTTATACGAAAACAATCTTAACGTATTTTCTATAATCTTTCATGAAAATCTCTGTAGCGAAACACTGAAATTCACCTGCGTACTCTTGTCCGTAACAATTTAGAGAAGTGATACTCGTACAGAATCCAGGTGAGTGAAACGACCCCGTTTTAATAGAGTTTTAGCATTACTGGTGATAAAAAGTATGTCGTAGGACACTCCTAAGATTCATAGGGGGAAATTGGATTCAGAATGACGAATATAATGAGATAATTAATCCAGAAGTATGGATAAGACGAAGCAAGTATCTCATGATGATATAAAATTTGAATCATATAGTTATATACTATACCTGTTATATGGATGAGTATTATATTGTACTTCTGATTATGATATGAACTGTTGTACTATTGATTGTGATTGAGCGGTACAGTACCCCCTCTCACGGCAAGGCGAAAAACCCGGGTTAAAGGGTGTCTTGACCAATGAGTGTGGAGACAACGATTCCCTCAGTAGGAATATAGCCCGGATTGGTGATAAATCCGTGAGGCGCCCTAGCTAAGAGGATGAGGTTGTGCGTCATGGCGGAAAAATACAAAATTGGTGAGCTGGCCTGTGTGCGCTCTCCGGGATATATTGCCATTGACGAGTACTAGTAACGTTTGTTGAATTGGATGAATTTTTATCTTCTTGTATGAAATTTCTAACTATGTTTATTGGTTGAGCTTGAGCCTTTGGATATGCTTGCATGACTGGTGATGTATTTGAATTTTATTAACGCAAGGCCGATTTGCTCACTGAGTTTAAAAGCTCACACTCGCTAGAGGAGTAGATCACGTTGGACCTTCCCGCTGTCGGGTAGGCCCTTCTTTTGTTATACAGTATGTTGCTCTGTAACCGTCTAGGACATCTAAGTCAGGGGATTGGTATTTGGCTTGTATTTCAGTATGATAATGTATTTTGTACTGAGGATCTATTATTTTTAATTAAGAAAATTTGATGTATTTTCTTGGTATTTATTAAAGAATGATATTTCAAGAATATAGAGATAATGACTAATAATTTTACTTGTGGGAAGAATTTATCGAAAGGCTTACAGTGATGGGATATTCATCATTGTGCTGGTCATGTGCCTAGAAAATAGGTCGTGATAAAGTTGGTATTAGAGCATAGGTTGTTAGGTCTCCTAGTGATTACAGAGCAAGGTGTCTTTAGTGGGCCTTCCCCTATTGTCGTGACTGCAGCACGACCATAGGATGAAGATCCACCAAAAGCCCTGTACAGTTTTAAATCCCTTTCTTTCGTGTCTTTCCTTGAAGCATAATAGTGACGATATATATTATTCTTAATTGTAGAATAAGTTTAGATGGCACCAAGAAAATCAAACGCTTCTGGAATCCGCACAAGATCTGGCAGGGCCCTGGTCCCTCCAGTTGCTCAGTCAGCAGATGCAAGGCTAGAGATGCCTAATCGTGCAGAAGGTAACCGTGCACAAGACAGGGAGATATCCACTGAAAATCCTGAAAGAAGTGGTGGAGTACCATCACAAATTGACGCGACTGTAGTAATGGAAGCATTAGCTGCAATACAGAACGAGGTGAATGGACTAAAGGAACTTCTGATGGGACATGTCACATCCCAAAAATTGAGCATGTGAAAAGATACTACTCATTTGATAAAATTCTCAAACATACGTTGTTTACATATATTCTGTAAGGTTTTACATTCAACCTTAATCATTCATTCCACACTACAGAATTATATTCATCTGATAAGCAAATATAGACATACATAGTCTGATATTTCTATCTCATCGCAAGCTAGGAGACCTATAGAAAGTACAGAGCGTTCCTAGTATCCACATTAATAAGCACTGGTATCCCACCAGATAGAAATAGAGGATAATTCCAAGGGACTTCTATTCTTCAAACGGATACTCTTGTTCTTTGTTTTCTGTATCTGAAAAAAAATAATCATAGGGAGTGTGAGTTTATTTAAAAACTCAGTAAGTAAATAACTGTACTATATAAAATAACAAAAGTACAAATACCACATTTACTCATATAATTAATTGTCTTATACATCGAGTAGTGTGGGACTCTAACCCTTTCAAACTCATGAATAAGATTTCATAGATATACACCGAGTAGTATGGGACTTTAACCCTTTCAAACTCGTGAATAAGATCTCATAGGTATACACCGAGTAGTATGGGACTCTAACCCTTTCACCTCGTGTATCGGTTTCATAGATATGCACTGAGTAGTATGAGACTTTAACCCTTTCAAACTCGTGTATAAGATTTCTTAGATATACACCGAGTAGTATGGGACTTTAACCCTTTCAACTCGTGTATAGATTTCATAGATATGCACTGAGTAGTATGGGACTTTAACCCTTTCAAACTCGTGTATTAGATCCTGTAGATCTTTACTCATTAATAAGATAGTGAGAATTTATCACATAGTACAATTGTCATGAAATAAAATAATTTCTACATACTCTTATTTCTACCGATCATCATATACTCCCATATGAAAAATTGATTGCTTATAATCCAAATAATATTGTAAATGAGACTTATATTGTACTTTGACTAGTAATATCAAATTAACTGAGCAAGGTTATTTACTCACCTTGATGTTTGTCCAAGTTTACCTTGTTCCACACTAGAATTTGTGTAGGAAAATTTCCTAGTAAAATATATCACAAAGAAACATAAGAAAGGAAACAAAATCACAAAAATACGCAAAATTTTCTGATTGCTACAGTAACGGTTTGCTACAGTAATGGTTGCTACAGTAACGGTTCGCTACAGTGACGTTTCGCTACAGTGCCGGTTCGTTACAGTACGTTGACTGCTACAGTACCGTTGACTGCCGACACTACAGTACTGCTACAGTACCCGAAGAAAATTTTCCAGATTTTTTTTCTGAAATTTCTGGTCGCTACAATAACTCGAAGAAAAATTCCAGATTTCCAGTTGCTACAGTACTTCGAATTTTGCAGAAAATCTTTCAAAAAATTCATCCTTTCCTTTCTTTTGATTCAAAACCAGAATCTCAACTCTTTTAATCGATTATAACTCAAATATAACTTCTAAAACAACTGAGATTCACGAATTATCATCAAAATCTTCAAGAACAAAACCTCCTCTAATCTTCCATATAAACTGAAATTTAAGGAAAATAATGAGATTAAAGCTTACCTTTGATCCTTACAAAGCTTTTGAACCGAACAAACAATCAAAACTCTGAAGATCAAGGAAAGGATTTGAAAAGAGGATGAAGAAGAGAGAAAACGCTTTTCTGCCTTCCTTCGGCTGAGTGAAAAATGAGGGGGTACTATTGAAACTTTATATTAAATATTTCTAATGGGTTATTCAATAACCCATGGGTATCCATAACCCAACATCCAAACCCATCCAGTCAATTTACAATAAATGGACTAATTGACCATTCTGAAACCACTTTTCCATGAATTTCACCATTCTTAGAATATATCCCACATGGTGCAAATATTTAGTCCAGTCATTTAACTCAATTTTCATAAATAATATTCAAAGAGAACAATTAAATATGAAAATTAAAAATGACCAAAATAAATAACTAAAGTAACGTTGTAGAATTCTAAAATACTCTTAAGCGAATTATATTTCGAAATTAACGGGTATTACAGGACAGTCATCTGAAGGTGACTCACAGGCATCAGTACATGCTACAAGAGCGCAAGAGATAGACCAGATGCCACCCCACCCCCTCCTCAGGATTGGGTAGGGACAGAGGTCAAGATCTCAGAATTTATGAAGCTGAATCCGCCAACCTTTGCAGGAGATGTTAATGAAGACCCACAGCATTTTCTAGATGACTGTAAGGAAATCCTTGACATGTTAGAATGCCCTAATCCTCGAAAAGTAACCCTTGTTACCTTTCAATTAAGAGGTAAGGCGGACCACTGGTGGCGAACGTGGAAAAAGGGCATGGCCAGAAATGCCCCACCCCTTAAATGGAAGGACTTTAAAAGAATTTTTCGAGAACAATTTATTCCGGAGAGTATACGAGAAGCAAAGATGAATGAGTTTGAGGCACTCCGGCAAGGATCACGAACCATCGATGAATACGACAATCTGTTTGTAAAGTTGTCTGAATATGCTACTCACATGGTCCTAACTGAGAAAGAAAAGATCCGACGGTTTATTAAAGGCCTTCGAGGAGTCTTTATTTGACAGGGTGGGATCGAAGATACGAGATTTTTCATTTTACACAGAAGCTGTCGACATCGCTCGTATGATGGAAGAAAGAGATATGCAAAAAGAAAAATGGAATAACAAAAGAAAAAGGAAACAAGATGAGAAATCACGCTACTACGGAGAGAGTTCTGCACCCACTAAAACCATTGGACATGCAGTGTCACATCCCAAAAATTGAGCATGTGAAAAGATACTACTCATTTGATATAATTCTCAAACATACGTTATATACATATATTCTGTAAGGTTTTACATTCAACCTTAATCATTCATTCCACACTACAGAATTATATTCATCTGATAAGCAAATATAGATATACATAGTCTGATATTTCTATCTCATCGCAAGCCTAGGAGACCTATAGAAAGTACAGAGCGTTTCTAATATCCACATTAATAAGTACTGGTGTCCCACCAGACAGAAATAGAGAATAATCTCAATGGGCTTCTAATCTTCAAACGGATACTCTTGTTCTTTATTTTCTGTATCTGAAAAAAAATAATCATAGGGAGTGTGAGTTTATTTAAAAACTCAGTAAGTAAATAACTGTACTATATAGAATATCAAAAGTACAAATACCACATTTACTCATATAATTAATTGTCTTATACATCGAGTAGTATGGGACTCTAACCCTTTCAAACTCATGAATAAGATTTCATAGATATACACCGAGTAGTATGGGACTCTAACCCTTTCAAACTCGTGAATAAGATCTCATAGGTATACGCCGAGTAGTATGGGACTTTAACCCTTTCAACTCGTGTATAGGTTTCATAGATATGCACTGAGTAGTATGGGACTTTAACCCTTTCAAACTCGTGTATAAGATTTCTTAGATATACACCGAGTAGTATGGGACTTTAACCCTTTCAAACTCGTGTATTAGATCCCGTAAATCTTTACTCATTAATAAAATAGTGAGAATTCATCACACAGTACAATTGTCATGAAATAAATAATTTCTTCATACTCTTATTTCTACTGATCATCATATACTCCCATATGAAAAATTAATTGCTTATTATCCAAATAATATTGTAAATGGGACTTATATTGTACTTTGACTAGTAATATCAAATTAACTGAGCAAGGTTATTAACTCACCTTGATGTTTGTCCAAGTTTACCTTGTTCCACACTAGAATTTGTGTAGGAAAATTTCCTAGTAAAATATGTTACAAGGAATCATAAGAAAGGAAACAAAATCACGAAAATATGTAAAATTTTCTGACTACTACAGTAACGGGTTGCTACAGTAACGGTTTGCTACAGTGTCGGTTTGCTACAGTAACGGTTCGCTACAGTGCCGGTTCGCTACAATAACGTTGACTGCTACAGTACCGTTGACTGCCGACACTACAGTACTGCTACAGTACCCGAAGAAAATTTTCCAGATTTTGTTTCGAAATCCCTGGTCGCTACAGTAACTCGGTTTTTACAGAAATTTCTAACAATTTCATCCTTTCCCTTTCTTGTTTCAAAACCAGAATTTCAACTCTTTTAACCGATTATAACTCAAATATAACTTCTAAAACAACTGAGATTCATGAATTATCATCAAAATCTTCAAGAACAAAACCTCCTCTGATCTTCTACATAAACTGAAATTTAAGGAAAATAATCGGATTAAAGCTTACCTTTGATCCTTACAAAGCTTTTGAACCGAACAAATAATCGAAACTCTGAAGATCAAGGGAAGGATTTGAGAAGAAAATGAAGAACTAAGAGAGAAATGCTTTTCTGCTTCCTTCGGCTGAGTGAAAAATGAGGGTTACTTTTGAAACTTTATATTAAATATTTCTAATGGGTTATTCAATAACCCATGGGTATCCATAACCCAACATCCAAACCCATCCAGTCAATTTACAATAAATGGACTAATTGACCATTCTGAAACCACTTTTCCATGAATTTCACCATTCTTAGAATATATCCCTCATAGTGCAAATATTTAGTCCAGTCATTTAACTCAATTTTCATAAATAATATTCAAAGAGAACAATTAAATATGAAAATTAAAAATGACCAAAATAAATAACTAAAGTAACGTTGTAGAATTCTAAAATACTCTTAAGCGAATTATATTCTGAAATTAACGGGTATTACATTCTACCCCCCTTAAAAGAATTCGGTCCTCCGAATTAAAATCTTACCTCAAGTTTCAAATAAATGTGGATAGTTTTTCCACATCTCATCTTCTGCTTCCCACGTAGCTTCCTCGCGAGAATGATTTCTCCAAAGAACCTTGACAGTAGGAATTTCTTTGGTACGCAATTTTTTGACTTTTCTATCAAGGATAGCTACTGGTACCTCTTCGTAGGTGAGAGTTTCATCAAAATGAACTTCTTGGGGTTGAATGACATGAGAAGGATCAGGAAGATACTTCCGTAGCATGGACACATGAAATATTGGATGAACTCCCTCTAGGTTGGAAGGTAGGTCTAGGCGATATGCCACATTACCCACTCTGTCTACAACCTCATATGGGCCAACATACCTCGAACTAAGCTTGCCTTTCTTCCCGAATCTCATTACTCCCTTCATAGGTGAGATTCGTAAGAAAACCATATCACCTATTGCAAATTCAAGGTCACGTCGTCGGTTGTCCGCATAAGACTTCTGTCTACTCTGAGCAGTTAACAACTTTTCTCTAATCAGTTTAACTTTATTTATATCTTCCTGAATCATCTCAGGTCCAAATATTTTGGTTTCACCAAGTTCAAACCAACCTATAGGAGATCGACACCGTCTCCCATACAAAGCCTCAAAAGGTGCCATCTGAATACTGGCTTAGTAACTGTTGTTATAAGCAAATTCAATAAGAGACAAATGATCTTCCCAACTTCCACTGAAATCCATCACACAAGCTCTTAGCATATCCTCTAAAGTCTGAATTGTCCTTTCGGACTGTCCATCAGTCTGAGGATGGAATGCTGTGCTAAGATTCACTTTGGTACCCAAAGCCTCTTGAAAGACTTTCCAGAACCGAGAAGTAAACTGAGGTCCTCGGTCTGATATAATGGATATTGGTATACCATGAAGTTTCACTATTTCTTTAACATAAATTCGAGCAAGTTTTGCTACACTGAAAGTGGTATGAACAGGAAGAAAATGTGCTGACTTAGTAAGTCGATCCACTATGACCCATATTGAGTCATTTCCTTTTGTTGACCGAGGTAAACCTACTACAAAATCCATAGTGATCCTTTCCCACTTCCATTCGGAAATATCTAGTTTTTGCATCAATCCAGATGGTCGTCGATGTTCAGCTTTAACTTGCTGACAAGTCAAACATCGAGCTACAAAGTTAGTCACGTCTCGCTTCATGCCCTCCCACCAGTAAACTTGTTTCAAGTCCTGATACATTTTCACAGCACCAGGATGTACAACGTAGGGCGAACCATGAGCTTCCATTAAGATTTCATGTTTCAAAGATTCAATGTTGGGGACACAGAGTCTCCCATTAAACCATAAGACTCCTTCTTCATCTACCAAGAAACTTGGTGCTAGACCTTGCCTTGTCTTATCTCTGATTTTGACCATATCAATGTCATTTTTTAAATTTACTTTTACTTTTTCAACAAGAGATGATCTAACTGTTAAATGAGCCAGAAATGTACCTGACTCAGTGATCTCGAAGAATACTCCATCAGCTTCCAATTCTTGTAGTTCATGTATTAGAGATCTCCTTATAGTGGCAATGTGAGCTAAACTTCCCATAGACTTTCGACTTAGAGCATCGGCCACTACATTTGCTTTACCTGGATGGTAAAGGATGGTACAATCATAATCTTTCAGAAGTTCCATCCACCTTCGTTGCCTTAGATTGAGATCTCTCTGCTCAAAAATGTACTTAAGGCTTTTGTGATCTGTAAAAATTTTACAAGTTTCCCCATACAAGTAATGTCTCCATATCTTTAGGGCAAACACTACAGCTGTCATTTTCAAATCATGAGTGGGGTAATTCAATTCATGCTTTTTAAGCTGACGTGAGCTATAAGCTATGACTTTACCATGTTGTATCAACACACATCCTAAGCCTATCTTTGAGGCATCACAGAATACAGAGTAACCCCCTGGTCCTGATGGTAGGATTAAGACTGGTGCAGAAGTTAAACACTCTTTCAATTGGGTGAAACTTTGTTCACATGAATCATCTCAAATGTATTTAACATTCTTTCGGGTTAACTTATTTAATGGAAGAGCTGTCTTAGAGAAATCTTTGACAAAGCGACGGTAATACCCTGCTAAGCCAAGAAAACTATGTACTTCAGACACAGTTGTTGGTCGAGGCCATTGTTTTACTGCTTCAATTTTACTTGGATCTACATGAATACCTTCTTTGGAAATAACATGTCCCAAAAATGTTACATGACTCATCCAGAATTCACATTTTGAGAGCTTTGCGTACAACTGATGCTCTCTCAAAGTCTGAAGCACTATTCTCAAATGTTCAGTATGTTCTTCATGACTCTTTGAATACACCAAAATATCATCAATAAATACAATTATAAACTTATCAAGGAATAATTTGAACACTCTGTTCATTAAATCCATAAATGCTGCTGGTGCATTTGTCAACCCAAAAGACATCACAAGAAACTCATAATGTCCATACCGTGTACGAAAAGCAGTCTTAGGTATATCATCACTCTTAATTCTTAACTGATGATATCCAGACCTTAGATCAATCTTTGAGAAGTATTTTGCTCCTTGAAGCTGATCAAACAAATCATCTATCCTTGGTAAAGGATACTTATTCTTCACTGTGACTTTATTCAGCTGACGATAATCTATACATAATCTCATAGAACCATCTTTCTTTTTCACAAAAAGAACAGGAGCATCCCAAGGTGAAAAACTTGGGTGAATGAACCCTTTGTTCAACAAATCTTCCAATTGTTCTTTGAGTTCTTTTAGCTCAACAGGAGCCATATGATAAGGTGGAATAGAAATTGGTCGTGTGTCTGGGACCAAATCAATACTGAACTCAATATCTCTTTCTGGCGGTAATCCAGGTAAATCTTCTGGGAACACATCTGGGAATTCATTAACCACATGTATGTCTTCTAACTTCTGTTCTTTCTTTTCTAAATCTTTGATAAAAGCTAGAAATCCCTGACATCCCTTTCGCAACATACGCTGGGCACTTAACATAGATATCATGTTGCAAGGTACATCACTTCGATCTCCTTGAAACACAAAATTACTCCTCCCCGGTATATTAAAGGAAATAACTTTGTCACGACAATTTATAGTAGCATGACAAGAAGATAGCCAGTCCATCCCTAGAATCACATCAAAATCTAACATATTGAGAACCATAAGATCTATCTCAGTTTCCATGCCTCCAACGATTATTTTACAAGAACGATAACATGTTTTAACCATCAAAGTCTCTCTCATCGGTGTGGAAACCAAGAATGGTTCTTTAAGAATAATCGAATCAATTGCAAATCTCTTGGCAAATAGGGGTGACACATATGAGTGAGTAGAACCGGGGTCAAACAAAATACGTGCAGCAAAAGTATTAACAGATAATATACCTGTAACTACAGCATTGGATGTTTGAGCATCCTGTCGGGTTAGAGCATATATTCTTGCATTTCCTCTGCCAGCAGCTTGTTTTCCACGGTCACCTTGGCCTCTTCCAGAACCTCTTCCCATACTACCCCCTGTTGAAGGGGTTGGTGTTTGAGTAATAGAAGCAGAAATAGATTGTGGTCGAGGTGGCAAAGTAGACCCTTGACCTGGTCCTGTCATGAGCTGAGGGCACTCCCTTACAAAATGTCATTTTTGTCCACAGTTAAAACAACCTGTACCAACAGTGTTTAACCTGCATTCTCCGAAGTGAAACTTTCCACATTCAGGACACTGAGGTTTCTTCCTTCTAGCTTGAGTACCTCCTCTACTAGAAGAACTAAAACCACCCCTGCTCTTTGAACGAGGCTTAGCCACACTGGCTGTAGAATATAATGACTTAGTAGGAGTGGCTGGAGCATGTTGTGATGCAGTAAAGGGTTTCAAAGTCCCTAAGTCTTCCCTTTGATCAAAAGATCTCCTATATCTAGCTTTCTTCTTTTGTCGATATTTTTCTTTATTCTTTGACCTCCTTTCCATAACCAATCTGTAAAACTCCGTCCACATAACTGGCGGTGTGCCTTGAATTCTAGCTTTCTTCCAGTTCTTCCACCATTTACCAGCCCTACCCTTTAACTGAAAAGAAGTGAATTCTACCTTTTGAGTAGGAGAACACCCTATAGCATCACAGATTGCTTCACAATCTTCAAGAAAACATTGTGGGTCCTCTTTGGGATCTTCCCCTGAAAAAGTAGGAGGCCTCATTTTCTGGAATTCAGACATTCTTACCTCTCTTACATTAACTCCTCCCGCTAACGGAGCTGGTGGTACATTTTCAGCTTCAACAATAGGAGGATCCACTGGCAGGTTAGCTTGTGCAGCTCGACCTCTCATTTCAGCCTCAAATCGGTCAAATCGTTCATTCATCAAATTAATCACATGTGCAATAGTTGCATTACCAACGTGAGCATCAGGTTCGACTCTCCTTGCTTGCTCACTAGTTGTGCCCTGAGTACTTTGAGCATGTAAACTATCACCACAGTTAGGATCATCTTGCACATGTACTGGTGGATTTATGGCCCTCCTTGGACCCATATGCTCATTATTATTAGAAGATCCTTCTGACATTGATCTGTCACAGATCTACACACATAACGAACAATTTTCAGACATACACAAAATATCACTTACTAGCCCCGCTGAAAATTATCTATAAAATGACGTTATACTCTACAAGGTCTTTTATGGAACCTAATCCTATGGTCATGCCGCGGCTCATGACAATAGGGAAGGGCCCACAAAGATCACTTTGCTCTGTACTCTATAGGGGACCTATAAAACCTTTCCTCTGATACCAAATTTGTCACATCCCAAAAATTGAGCATGTGAAAAGATACTACTCATTTGATATAATTCTCAAACATACGTTATATACATATATTCTGTAAGGTTTTACATTCAACCTTAATCATTCATTCCACACTACAGAATTATATTCATCTGATAAGCAAATATAGATATACATAGTCTGATATTTCTATCTCATCGCAAGCCTAGGAGACCTATAGAAAGTACAGAGCGTTTCTAATATCCACATTAATAAGTACTGGTGTCCCACCAGACAGAAATAGAGAATAATCTCAATGGGCTTCTAATCTTCAAACGGATACTCTTGTTCTTTATTTTCTGTATCTGAAAAAAAATAATCATAGGGAGTGTGAGTTTATTTAAAAACTCAGTAAGTAAATAACTGTACTATATAGAATATCAAAAGTACAAATACCACATTTACTCATATAATTAATTGTCTTATACATCGAGTAGTATGGGACTCTAACCCTTTCAAACTCATGAATAAGATTTCATAGATATACACCGAGTAGTATGGGACTCTAACCCTTTCAAACTCGTGAATAAGATCTCATAGGTATACGCCGAGTAGTATGGGACTTTAACCCTTTCAACTCGTGTATAGGTTTCATAGATATGCACTGAGTAGTATGGGACTTTAACCCTTTCAAACTCGTGTATAAGATTTCTTAGATATACACCGAGTAGTATGGGACTTTAACCCTGTAATATCTCAAGAATTTATATGAATATTTAAAGTCTAATTTGAAATTTAGTGAAAAATTTAATTACGTGAAAATGTGCTTTTTGAATTAGTGAAGAAAATCTGGGAATAGAAATTTTAATTTTTAATTTAGGAAATTTTTACAAATTCTCAAGGACTAAAGTGAAAAGAAAAGAAAGTATAGAGGACTTTTGAGAAATGACCAAATAGAAACCTGAGAGGAAGAATAAAGCTTATGAGAATGAATTATGAGTCCGGTACCGAAAAGATGATGGATTCGAGGTTAAAGTGGTATTTGAGACATCGAGAGGGATTAAAGTGAACAAATCTTATAAGCTAAGGTGGCTATGAGCGATTTTATCGAAAAAGAAATTAGTGGGGCCCACATATACAATTATTAGTTTTTCTTCTCCTTCTTCCTCCCGAGGCTTCATGTTCTTCGTTATTTCCATCTTCCCTTCTTCAATCATTTCTCAAATTTTCATCCGGCGATCTTGTATTTTCTAACCATACTTCCGATTCTCAGGAGTTCTAGAGGTAAAGAGGTAAGTTTTATCTACTCTATTTCTCTTTTTCTCCATTTTCGGACCTATGGAAGAAAATTAAGATTTTGAGTTTTAATGGATGAATTTAAGTGTGGATGTTAATGTAAAACATTCTTAGGTGGTTTATGATGTTATTAGAACAAGAAATTTCGTAGAATTTGGATATTTGAAAAAGTTAGTGTTCTTGATGAAAATTTGAGATTTGAGCTTGGATTGTTGGTAGAAATTGGGGGTTTTGGTGTTAAAACACTCCTTAGACATTAAGGATGAAAACCCATGGAAGAAATCAAAAGAAATGTTGTTTTAGATATGATTTTAGGATTTTTGGATGAAGAACACGAAGAACATCGAAAATTTTCCCCAGAAATTACTGTTCACCGAGAAAATTTTTCCAGATTTTCTCGTTACTGTAGCATTGACTCGGTCAACGTTACTGTAGCATTGACTCGGTCAACGTTACTGTAGCTACATTGACCGTTGACTATTACTGTAGCATCAGTTTTTTTTTTAATATCATTGAAAAGCTCTTTGAGTCTAGTTTCCAATGGTATAAGTGTCATTTAGAAATTCATTACTGGTTAGGAGTTATGACTTAAGATGTGAGTAAAGGTCGAGAGTAGTGATAGGAAATTTCTCTATTTTGTAACCCTAATGGTTTTTACCTGGTTACAATAGGGATGATTGGGGCGCAAGGTGGGAGCGCCGAGAGCGTGGAATCCAGGTGAGTAGGCAACCTTGCAAAATTAATTTAATAAATTAGTCAAAGCACAATATAAATCCCATTTGCGTTATTTGTGAAATTGAGAAGATTATCAGTGTGTGTTCAGGTTGAGAAAAAGTATAATATCATTGGAAGGTATTTTATTACCTTTGAGAATTGATTTCTCTAGTTGACTAAAGAACTAGATGTGATTGTTCCTTGAATAAATTGGAACATTTTGTAAGTGAATAACCTTACTAAACTAATGTGATCTTATTAGATAAGGTACAATACAAGTCTTGTTTATAACATTATTGAAGTGAGAAATAATCAATCTCGCTGTTGATAATATATGATGATTGTTATGGTTGATGATAGACATTCAAGGGAATAAAAATATGTGTAAATTCATTTATTTCATAGTAATTATATTGTGATAAATTCTCACTATTTTATTGATGAGCAAAAGATCTACGAGATCTAATACACGAGTTTGAAAGGGTTAGAGTCCCATACTACTCGGTGTATAAATGTGAAAATCTATGCACGAGTTTGAAAGGGTTAGAGTCCCATACTACTCGGTGTATAAATGTGAAAACCTATGCACGAGTTTGAAAGGGTTAGAGTCCCATACTACTCGGTGTATAACTGTGAAAATCAATACACGAGTTTGAAAGGGGTTAGAGTCCCATATCACTCAGTGTATAAATGTGAAAATCTATGCACGAGTTTGAAAGGGTTAGAGTCCCATACTACTCGGTGTATAAATGTGAAAACCTATG
Source organism: Biancaea sappan (assembly GCA_037074585.1). Lineage (NCBI taxonomy): Eukaryota > Viridiplantae > Streptophyta > Magnoliopsida > Fabales > Fabaceae > Biancaea > Biancaea sappan. The sequence goes on along the minus strand of CM073494.1, from coordinate 30,806,522 downwards.
CACAAAGAGTTTGAGGGTTAAATTCCCAAGTCACTCAGTGCAAGTATTTATGGCATATAATACTATAATTATTTAAAATAAATGATAGATTGATTGTATTAGTAAATGTGGTGTTTGTGCTTATGATATTTTCATGTACAGTTGTTTACTCACTGAGTTATGATAAACTCACACTCTCTATGATTATCTTTTCAGATACAGTGGTTGAGAAGAAGAATTTATAGCCTTTAAGGATATACTCCACTTTTGTCTGGTAAACAATTGGTAAAGATTAGGAAACGCTCTGTAATCTAGTAGGTCACCTAGGCTTGGGAGGTTGTATAGTATTGTATAGTGTTTGAAAGTTGAACATTTTCTGAATATGTATACAAAATATCTTTCTTGGAATATTTATGATTCACATAATTATGGATATTAAGAATGTTCACAGAGATTATGGGGTACTATGGAGGTACACCCTAGGTATTTTATGTTTATATCACATGTAAGTTTTGGGATGTGACAAACCCTTTCAAACTCGTGTATTAGATCCCGTAGATCTTTACTCATTAATAAAATAGTGAGAATTCATCACACAGTACAATTGTCATGAAATAAATAATTTCTTCATACTCTTATTTCTACTGATCATCATATACTCCCATATGAAAAATTAATTGCTTATTATCCAAATAATATTGTAAATGGGACTTATATTGTACTTTGACTAGTAATATCAAATTAACTGAGCAAGGTTATTAACTCACCTTGATGTTTGTCCAAGTTTACCTTGTTCCACACTAGAATTTGTGTAGGAAAATTTCCTAGTAAAATATGTTACAAGGAATCATAGGAAAGGAAACAAAATCACGAAAATACGTAAAATTTTCTGACTACTACAGTAACGGGTTGCTACAGTAACGGTTTGCTACAGTGTCGGTTTGCTACAGTAACGGTTCGCTACAGTGCCGGTTCGCTACAATAACGTTGACTGCTACAGTACCGTTGACTGCCGACACTACAGTACTGCTACAGTAACCCGAAGAAAATTTTCTAGATTTTGTTTCGAAATCCCTTGTCGCTACAGTAACTCGGTTTTTGCAGAAATTTCTAACAATTTCATCCTTTCCCTTTCTTGTTTCAAAACCAGAATTTCAACTCTTTTAACCGATTATAACTCAAATATAACTTCTAAAACAACTGAGATTCATGAATTATCATCAAAATCTTCAAGAACAAAACCTCCTCTGATCTTCTACATAAACTGAAATTTAAGGAAAATAATCGGATTAAAGCTTACCTTTGATCATTACAAAGCTTTTGAACCGAACAAATAATCGAAACTCTGAAGATCAAGGGAAGGATTTGAGAAGAAAATGAAGAACTGAGAGAGAAATGCTTTTCTGCTTCCTTCGGCTGAGTGAAAAATGAGGGTTACTATTGAAACTTTATATTAAATATTTCTAATGGGTTATTCAATAACCCATGGGTATCCATAACCCAACATCCAAACCCATCCAGTCAATTTACAATAAATGGACTAATTGACCATTCTGAAACCACTTTTCCATGAATTTCACCATTCTTAGAATATATCCCTCATAGTGCAAATATTTAGTCCAGTCATTTAACTCAATTTTCATAAATAATATTCAAAGAGAACAATTAAATATGAAAATTAAAAATGACCAAAATAAATAACTAAAGTAACGTTGTAGAATTCTAAAATACTCTTAAGCGAATTATATTCTGAAATTAACGGGTATTACATGCAGCCTCTACCGCTAGTGCGCCACAGCGTCAACAAAGTGGTACAGGGGGTCAACAAAGGCCCTGGTGCTCTAAATGTGAAAGAAACCACTTCGGTGCTTGTTTTGTCAACAACAATACTAGGATCTGTTACCAATGTGGTCAACAGGGCCACATCAAAAGAGATTGCCCCCAACTCTACACAAGATCTGGCCAAGGATCAGTACGCCCTAATCAATCAGAGGCTACTGTGGCCAACAGAGCCCCTGTAGCTGCAGGAGGCAATGGAATCGGAAGAGGTGCTGGCAGAGGACAAGGTGGTCGAGGTCAAGCTTCAGCAGGCCAAGGGACCGCTCGAGTATTCGCTTTAACTCGTCAAGATGCTCAGGCGTCTAATGCGGTGGTAGCAGGTACCCTTCTGATTGAATCAAATTTTGCGCATGTTTTGTTTGACTCTGGCTCTACGCATTCCTATGTGTCACCATTCTTTGCTAAGAACTTTAAACAAAAAGTTGTTAGATTAGAATGTCCGTTCTTAGTAACTATGCCTATTGGAGACACCCTACTAATAGAACGAGGCTACCAGGCTTGGAAGATAAGAGTCGAAGAAATAAATACAACAGTAGACCTAATGTTGTTGGATATGACAGACTTCGATGTCATCTTAGGCATGGATTGGCTAGCATCTTGTCATGCCACTCTGGATTGCTATAATAAGATAGTTAAGTTCAATATTCCAGGGGAACCCTCCTTCGTATTCATGGTGAACGGAGTGAGATTTCTGGAAATCTTATATCATTGATGTGTGCCCAACGTTTATTGCGAAAGGGATGTCAAAGATACTTGGCGTTTGTTAAAGATATTAAGAAAGAAGAACTAAAAGTAGAGGACGTCCCAGTAGTCCAGGAGTTTGTAGACGTCTTCCCAGATGATCTACCAGGTGTACCCCCAGATCGAGAGATTGAGTTTCAGATAGAGTTAGCTCCAGATACTCGCCTAATCTCCATACCCCCTTATAGGATGGCACCAACAGAATTAAAAGAGCTAAAGACTCAGTTACAAGACTTGCTAGATAAAGGCTTTATTAGGCCAAGTTATTCACCTTGGGGAGCTCCTGTTCTGTTCGTGAAAAAGAAGGATGGATCGATGAGGCTATGCATAGATTACAGGCAATTGAATAAAGTAACTATCAAAAATAAATACCCGTTGCCTCGTATTGACGACCTCTTTGATCAACTTCAAGGAGCCAAGTGTTTTTCAAAAATTGACTTGAGGTCTGGTTATCACCAACTCAAGATCAAGGAGGAGGATGTGCCTAAAACAGCCTTTCGTACCAGATACGGGCATTACGAGTTCTTGGTAATGTCATTTGGACTAACAAATGCACCAGCTGCTTTCATGGATTTAATGAATAGGATTTTTAAATCCTTTTTAGACAAATTTGTCATTGTCTTCATAGACGACATTCTGGTGTACTCAAAGACTTCAGAAGAGCACGAACAACACCTTCGTATTGTGTTGCAGACATTGAGGGATCATCAATTGTACGCCAAATTCTCTAAATGCGAGTTTTGGATTGATCGCGTGACTTTCTTGGGACATATGATCTCCAAAGATGGCATCCAAGCAGACCCAAGCAAAGTAGAAGCGATCAAAATGTGGCCTAGACCTATCTCCGTCACGGAGATTCGCAGCTTCTTGGGATTGGCAGGATATTATAGTCGTTTCATCCAAAATTTTTCTCAATTAGCCGCCCCTCTCACACAACTGACTAGGAAAGGAGTAAAGTACCAATGGGATGATGCTTGTGAAGAAAGCTTCCAAGAACTCAAGAAAAGGTTAATCTCCGCACCTGTACTGGTCTTACCCTCAGGACCATGAAGTTTTACAGTGTACTGCGATGCATCAAGAATAGGGTTGGGATGTGTTCTCATGCAGCATGGCCAGGTAGTGGCATATGCATCGAGACAGCTTAAGAAACATGAACAAAACTACCCCACCCACGATCTGGAAATGGCAGCAGTAGTTTTCGCTTTAAAGATATGGCGACATTATCTATACGGAGAAACTTACGAAATCTACACTGACCATAAAAGTCTAAAATATATTTTCGACCAAAAGGACCTAAACTTGAGGCAAAGGAGATGGGTAGAATTATTAAAAGATTATGATTGCAATATTCTTTACCACCCAGGCAAAGCAAATGTGGTGGCAGATGCTTTGAGTCGAAAATCTATGGGTAGTCTAGCCCATATAGCAGTGACAAGAAGACCATTGGTCAAAGAACTACAGGAGATGAGAGCAAAAGGTGCTACTCTCGAGGTTACAAGGGCTGGATCATTTTTAGCCCATATCAGGGCTAGATCTTCTTTTGTAGACCAGATACGGATATCCCAAATAGAGGATCCTGAGCTTGTCCAAATTATGGAAAAGGTGAAGATTGGTGAAGTGAATAGTTTCACACTCGACGATACAGGAGTCTTGCGTTTTGAACAACGGTTGTGTGTACCAGATGTTGGAACTCTTAGACGAGACATCATGGAGGAAGGCCATAATGCTGCATATGCTGTACATCCAGGGGCTACCAAGATGTATCAGGATCTGAAACAGATCTACTGGTGGAAAGGAATGAAACAAGACATAGCAGAATTTGTGTCTCGTTGTTTAACCTGTCAACAGGTTAAGGCTGAGCATCTAAAGCCGGGAGGCTCGTTACAGCAATTAGAGATTCCTGAATGGAAATGGGAACGAGTGACGATGGACTTTGTTGTTGGTCTACCTCGTTCCACAGGAGGTTATGACTCAGTTTGGGTCATTGTTGACCGACTAACCAAATCAGCACACTTTATTCCAGTCAAAACCACTTATGGTGTGGTGACGTTGGCACAATTGTATATTAAGGAAATAGTGAAGCTATATGGAGTACCTATATCTATTATTTCTGATAGAGGTCCTCAATTTACTTCTCGTTTCTGGAGAAGTTTTCAAGAAGCATTAGGTACTCGAGTGGACCTCAGTACCGCTTTTCACCCACAGACAAACGGACAGTCAGAGCGGACGATTCAGACGCTAGAGGATATGTTACGAGCTTGTATCCTAGATTTCAGTGGTAGCTGGGAGAAGCATTTGTATCTCGTAGAATTTGCATATAACAACAGCTATCAGGCCACTATTGGGATGGCACCCTATGAGGCCTTGTATGGGAGACGTTGCAGATCTCCGATCGGTTGGTTCGAGATAGGTGAAGCGAAAGCATTAGGACCTGACTTGGCCCAGGATGCCCTAACCAAGGTAAAGACAATACAAGATAGGATGCGAGCAGCTCAAAGTAGACAAAAGGCATACGCTGATCACAGATGACGCGATTTGGAGTTCTCAGTCGGCGATATGGTATTCCTAAAGGTCTCTCCAATGAAAGGTGTGTTGAGATTTGGAAGGAAAGGAAAGTTGAGTCCTAGGTATATCGGGCTTTATGAGATTTTAGAACGAGTGGGAAAAGTGGCTTATCGGCTTGCCCTACCTATGGAACTGGAAGGGATTCACCCTGTTTTTCACGTATCCATGTTGAGGAAGTACCTTCATGACCCTTCTCACATACTTCACCCTTCTCACAATGATTCTATCATAGTAGATGAAAACTTGTCATACGAGGAGATACCGGTGGCTATCCTCGATAGTCAAGTAAAGAAACTCCGATCTAAGGAGATTCCATCCGTCAAGGTTTTGTGGAGGAATCAAACTCACGAAGAAGCCACATGGGAAGCTGAGGCCGACATGCGTTCTAGATATCCGCATCTTTTCACGACTTGAGGTAATTTAAATTCAGATGACCGAATTTCTTAAAGGGGGTGATAATGTAATACCTATGAAAAATAAAATATAAATGCGTGTTTACAAACTACTATTACAATTTCAGTGTACAGTACTATTCACCCATATAATACTATTTACGTATATGGTACTATTTATCTGTACAATCAAAATGTCAAGTACTAGATGTGGTTTGATCATAAGAGAAAATTAGAAAGAAATTTGTAGGAGAAAACAACATTTTTATGAGAGAATTCCTTGAGGGACTAAATTAAAAGGAAACTAAATTAGCAAATTGATTATACTAGTAGATGAGACTAGTAGATGAGACTAGTAAGTGAAACTAGTAGATGAGACTAATAAGTGAAATTGGTAGATGAGACCAATAAGTGAAACTAGTAGATGAGACTAGTAAGTGAAATTGGTAGGTGAGACGGGTAGATGGAATAGTACCCTTAAATTTTCCTATAAATAGACCCTTCCATTTCACTTTCAAAATCACACCTTCAACTTCTCTTCTTCTCTCCTTAAGATTTCTTGGTCCAACGCTAGACCTCTGAGATTTTGGGCTTTTCCTTTTGCTTAGGTAAGGATACTATGCCCTTTTTATGTCTTTCAAATTCTAGAAGTTATTTTCTTAAGTATGCTCTGTGGTTGCGGCTTTGGCCGATTTTCCACATCAGAAAAACTGTCCTTAACTGATTATGTGTTATTTTGATTCTCTGATTACCGAAATAGAATGTAAACTGTGAAGAATACATGTCTAGGAAAGTTCTGGCTAAGGAAAGACCTGGTTTTTAAGTGTGTCCAGTGTGACCCTCCACTCTTTCTTAGGAACTTACCTGGTGTACTCTTTTACAGATTATATTCTGTATTTCTGGTATGAATAGTACCTGTACGTATAAATAGTGACTGTATGAATAGTAACTATATGCATGAACAGTATTTATACGAAAACAATCTTAACGTATTTTCTATAATCTTTCATGAAAATCTCTGTAGCGGAACACTGAAATTCACCTGCGTACTCTTGTCCGTAACAATTTATAGAAGTGATACTCGTACGGAATCTAGGTGAGTGAAACGACCCCGTTTTAATAGAGTTTTAGCATTACTGGTGATAAAAAGTATGTCGTAGAACACTCCCAAGATTCAAAGGGGGAAATTGGATTCAGAATGACGAATATAATGAGATAATTAATCCAAAAGTATGGATAAGACGAAGCAAGTATCTCATGATGATATGAAATTTGAATCATATAGTTATATACTATACCTGTTATATGGATGAGTATTATATTGTACTTCTGATTATGATATGAACTGTTGTACTATTGATTGTGATTGAGCGGTACAGTACCCCCTCTCACGGCAAGGCAGAAAACCCGGGTTAAAGGGTGTCTTGACCAATGAGTGTGGAGACAACGATTTCCTCAGTAGGGATATAGCCCGGATTGGTGATAAATCCGTGAGGCGCCCTAGCTAAGAGGATGAGGTTGTGTGTCATGGCGGAAAAATACAAAATTGGTGAGCTGGCCTGTGTGCGCTCTCCGGGATATATTGCCATTGACGAGTACTAGTAACGTTTGTTGAATTGGATGAATTTTTGTCTTCTTGTATGAAATTTCTAACTATGTTTATTGGTTGAGCTTGAGCCTTTGGATATGCTTGCATGACTGGTGATGTATTTGAATTTTATTAACGCAAGGGTGATTTGCTCACTGAGTTTAAAAGCTCACACTCTCTGTACAAACTTTTTGTTCAGATCAGGTTGCCGCCGAAGAACATCCGCTAGAGGAGTAGATCACGTTGGACCTTCCCGCTGTCGGGTAGGCCCTTCTTTTGTTATACAGTATGTTGCTCTGTAACCGTCTAGAACATCTAGGTCAGGGGATTGGTATTTGGCTTGTATTTCAGTATGATAATGTATTTTGTACTGAGGATCTATTATTTTTAATTAAGAAAATTTGATGTATTTTCTTGGTATTTATTAAAGAATGATATTTCAAGAATATAGAGATAATGACTAATAATTTTACTTGTGGGAAGAATTTATTGAAAGGCTTACAGTGATGGAATATTCATCATTGTGCCGGTCATATGCCTAGAAAATGGGTCGTGACATGCCCGAGGAGTAATGGTGCTCGGTGTAGACCTTTCCGTTGTCGGGTAGGCCACATCAATAGATCACTTTGTAGTTGCATAGGACACTTAAGATGTTTTATGGGTAACGTTGATTAATTTAAATTCTATTTATTTGGTTTTGTTCAAATTTCTTATATTTAGATTGGTAATTATATACTTAAATTTATTTTAAAATGTTACATAAATACGATAAGAATAGTACGGTATTTCCGGGATAAGTTAGGCTTATAGTAAGAAGGAAGTGTCATTACTGTGCTGATCACATGCCCAGGAAACGGTTCGTGACAGTGTCAATGCTTCCAACCCCGTAGTTTCTTCTGAAGACTATCTGTAAATTACTGAAAATCTATTTCCGAACATCATCTGTCTTTACACCCATCCTTCCTTAGATCATTAATTGACTATCTAACAGCACATTTCGACTAAAAAACAATTTCGTCTTATCAAAATTTATGTTCTGTCTAGGGGCTCCTTTGTATGATTGAATACATTGCAACACCTTCTCCACCTTATTCGGCACTGCCCTAGAGAATATAATTGAATCATCTGCAAAAAACAAATGTGAGATAGTCGGTGAGTGTCTACCAACTTTCACCCCATGAATTTCTCCTTTTTCACTAGCCTTCTCCAATAAGCAAGAGAACACCTCCACACATAAGATAAATAAAAAACACGAAAGAGGATCACCTTGCCTCAAACCACGTTAAGGCACAAATTTAGGCTCTACTGCCTCATTAATGATAATAGAGTAAGAAACAGAGGTGACACACTTCATAACTAACTCAATAAACTGAGTCAGGAAACCCATTCCCCTCAATACACCATGTAAGAATCATTATTCCATCCGATCATACCCCTTTGCCATATACAACTTTAGAGCCATATATCCCTTTCTCCCTTTCGTCTTATGTTTCAAATAATGGAAAGCTTCAAAAGTAATAAAAGAAATGTCAGTAATAAGCCTTCCGAGCACAAAAGCACTTTGGGTTTCATTAATTAGCATTGGAAGGATAGATTTCAACTTATTTGCAATACACTTAGTTACTACCTTCATAGTCACATTACATAGGTTAATAGTTAAAAAATGTGATGCCAAAATTGAAGTGGCAAATTTTGGGTACTAGAGTAATAAAAGTGTAATTAAAATACGTCAGATCTCAATGGTCATTTAAGATTTGTAGCACAACAGAATTTAAATCAGTACACACCACTTCCTAATGTTTTTGATGAAATATGACACTAAAACCATTTGGGCTTGTGGTCTTAGTTGGGCTCATAGCGTGTAAAGCACTTTGCACATCATTAGCTGTGTAAGGCCGCACTAAATCTTCAAGCATTGTAGTAGGCACTTTCCTTTTTAACATAGCACAACATTCATTAATACTACATAAATTCCCTGCTTGAAACAAATCAGAGAAATAATCAACCATTAATGATTGTAACTCATCAAATGATACTTTCCTTTCTCCATTTATATCTTTTAACCTTCTTATTGTATTTCGCTGATGTCGTTGAGATGCTTTCTTATGAAAAAAACCTTGTATTTTTGTGCCCAAATTGTAGCCACCCTTGATCTTTGTTTTCAGCAAATCTTATCCTTCTCCAATAACTTATTCATGTCCAAACACAATTGCTTTTTATAGGCTAAGTTATTTGATGTAGGAGATAGTGATTGCGTTGTTTCCAAAGACTTTTCTAAATTCTAGATATGCTTTTAAAAATCTGTAACACCCATAAAATTAGCCCTGCAGAGTTCTTTATTTACATGTGTAAGCTTCTCTCACAAACCAAGGCCGCCTTGTCTCCAAGCTTTTTTGATACAGTCACCACATCATTGTTCCCTTGTCCAACTCTCCTCAAATTTGAAAAATCTACATTCTCTGGGAGGGGGTATAAACTGACTTGGCCCATCTCAATTGTAATACCTGAGGTTTTACAATGAGCCGTCAACTTGGAATTTATTTAATTAGGAATTAAATTTAAAATGTATGAATTGTTAAGGACTTGTTTGAAAATTTTATTAAGTTGCATGAATATTTTATTTTATTTTATTAGTGAAAAAGATCAAATAAGGAGTATTAAAATAAATTATGGATTTTTGGGTGTAATTAGAAAATTTTACAATTTTCATAAGGACCCAAGTAAATTAAAATTTGTAAGAAGAATGGTTTTATATATTTTTAGCAATGAAAAGCCATTATGCCACATGGAAATTTTTGCTCCGTTGAATGTGGCTTCTAAGAGAAACCAAGAGGAAAAGAAAAAAAAAACTTTGGCCCTTCATTTTTGGCACATACGGAAATGGAGAAAAGGGGAGACAATTGGAGAAAAAAAAAAGAAAGAGGAGAAGTTTCCACTTTTTTCAATTATTACTTCCCGAAAGTTTTCTCTCTTGCTTCTCCCTTCTTCCTTGAGTTTTTTCTTCATTCTTCCATCTTCTATGTGTGAGAGAGAGAGAGAGAGAGAGAGAGAGAGAGGGAGGGAGCAAATGTTAACCAAGCTTCCTTCCTCCACCTTCTTCCCTTTCCTTAGGAGTAGCATGACAATAAGGATTGAGGAAACCGAAAAGAACTAGGATTGAAAGGTAAGAAATTGGAAGTTGTAATTTCTATTATGCAGAAAATTGATTTGAAATTCTACTATATTTGAGACCTCTAAAGGTTGTTCAAACCTTTCTTCTCTCTCTTGGTTAGTTTTATAATGAAAATAAAGAGGTTATTTGAGAATTTTGGTGAGAAATATATGTTGAAAATTGGTGGTACTATTCACCTGCGATTTTACTATTCATCTGAGAATTTCTTCTCTTTTTGCTTTGATTTTGGGTAGAACCAACCAGATATATTATGAATTGGATTGAAACAAAATTGAGAAGCTGAGGAGGACCACTGGTTGACGTAGTTTCCTACGACAAACAAGCGGCACTCCTTACTCCTATACACGATGCGGAAAACGTTTCGTGTTAGAATAAATCTAACGTTCTCCAGCCACAAGTACCTCTGACGAGGTAGCCGCTTCCACCCTTCACATGAACAAAAGTTCACTAGAAAGATGGAGGAGACTACAACTCAAGGAAAGAAGTTATGAAGCGAACCACGGACCGGTCGACAAGGCGACATGTTGTCGGACGTGTGCCTCAGCACTCCTTTCACGTAGCTTAGTGATCCAAGCACTTGACAAAATGGATTCCACGCAGGAACGAAGACATCCCCTGATGAGGAATTCCTAGGACCCTAGGAACGTACCTAAATGTCACCGCCCTGAGACGGGGCCGTTTTAGCGACCACTGTAACAGAGCCGGTAGACCCTGGCGGAGATACCATAGAGACACAAGTTGAGCGTCTCACTTTAGGCGCTAGCTATTAAGCTTGGACACCGAAAGCAATGACATATACAACTGAATGACCCTATGGTCCCCTTGTGATAACACAAGAAAAATAAAGCCGGATTACAGCTACTTCTACCATGGAGGTAGAGTATGTCGCTTGCTTTGAGGCTACTTCTCAAGCTATGTGGCTGAAAAACTTAATCTCTGGTTTTCACATTGTTGAAAGCATTTTTAGGCCACTTGTAATATACTGCGACAACACTGCTGCTGTTCATTTCTCTCAAAACAACAGAAGCTCTTCTCGATCAAAGCACTTTGATATCAAATATCTGTTTGTTAGAGAGAAAATTCTGGAGTTTCAGACTCGTATTGAACATCTCGCTACAGAGAACATGTTGGCAGATCCACTAACTAAAGGCTTAACTGTTAAAGCTTTTCAGAATCATGTAACCCATATGGGATTAGTTAAGTCTTTTGATGTTTTGGGTTAATGGGAGTCTGAAATTTTACATTTACTTGATTGTTATTCTTATGAGATATGTATGAGATGACGTCACTTTTGTTATCATATCTCTTGTAGCATTTTCAGATGCTTGGACTATTCTTGTATTGCATATTTCCTTTAATTAATTATGCTTATCCATATTCATTATTCTTTATATGAAATATGGGCTTTTACTTTGTATGATTTACTTCCCTATCGGATACTATTTCTGCATCGTTAAAGCTTATGTTTCTTGACATATGCTATAAATATAGTTGGTATTTTAGCCTTAATGATTGTTGCATTTTAATAATTGACTATTGCTATCCAAGTGGGAGAATTGTTGAATTTTAATATATATATATATATATATATATATATATATCCTATTTTTGAATTAGCATTAATCAATTATTAAATATCATTAACATATTAACTATATTATTCTAATATAGCCTTTAATATATAAATATTAAAATTGGGCTTTTATATTGTGAGTGGCCCGTGATGGGTTGGGCCAATCACATAGCCTGTTGAGAAGTCCCTGCTCTCATCTGATAATAAATAGACTGGCATCCCATTAATCAGTCGAACCCTAGACAAAATATTTATCAGATAGAGAGTAGTACCACTCTGACATAACTCAAAATTCCCTCTGTTCTATTGATCGAGATGGATACCGCGATGATGCCAGGTACACCTTCTGTTCATCTCTTTTATATTCTGTTATTTAATATGATGTAGTTCGTATCTACACCGATCTAGGATTAGAAATTAATCCCTTTAATTCTTTCAAAACTTACATATCTCCTAATAAACTTTAAACTCTAAACACTAAATTGTAAGCTCTAAGCCCTTAACATGGACCTAAATCATAAATTATAAACAATAAACCTAAACCTGAATTGATAGGGAGAGGCAAAGAAGTAGAGAAGGGAGAATTATTATCTTTTACATAGTGTTCTTACATGTGATAATTCTCTAGAATTTTGTAATTTTTCTAAATCTTTTCTTTGATAACCATAACTCAGGCCGCATTACAACCTTAGAAAGATATACTAATCAATAGTTTATGCAATACGTATATTAGTGGAAGAGCAAACATATCAAGATGAAGCTTTGATAAAAATATTATCTTATGAAGTTTAGGGGTGATTAATCAGTTTCAAAAATTGCTTGACGTTCGACGATCTATAATCAAGGCACAGCAATTAAACTTTAGGTCTTGAGATAAAAGGAATTTGGGTCAATGAATTTTTCCTCCTTTTTGGGTGATAATTTTAATGATGAGAAGGGCATTGAGTACTTTCTGCTTTTCTACTAAGCATGTTATGTCTTAAATTTGAGCTTATAATTCTGATTATTACAGTGCATTTTAATAAAATTCAGTTGCTAGTGCTACCTTGCTTCATCCGAGCAAGAATTTCGCATTTAGCTAATTGGGGGCTTGACTTTTTTCATTTCATGTTTTAGTATTTCAATCCATGGTATAATGTTGGGGTGGAACAAATGCTTGATGACATGTCAATATATTGCTTGATTATTAGGAAAAATTGGTGAATGTCGCTTTAGTTTGATGAAATTTTAATTTTGCAATAGAATTCGGTACTTAACTGTATTCTCTCCTATTTTATCATTCTTGTAACCTCATACAACTACATTAGGATTTGTGTCAATAATGAACCTGAAATTCACATAAAAGATTATATATATATATATATATATATATATGATAAATGCTTAAGGGTGATTCGAGAGAATTCCTTAAGAGTCATGGTATCTTAGGCTGACTAGTATTGTCGTGAGAATAAGAGTGTGGGAGATAATTGATCCTACAAAGAACAAGAGGGAATTAGTGATCTTAGGTCTTTAACTTTGATAAATTTTGTTATGTTACATTTTGTTTATTGCACTTTTCTTATTTTGATGTCAAATTGTGTTTTTTTTTTTCTAATTTTGAGTTCTCTTCAATTCAAACTGATCATCTAAATAGTAATTTATTGATTTCTCAAGTACTTAACTATTTCAATCCTTGTGGGAACGATTTCTACTCTCATTTTATTACTTGTACAACTTGGAGTGCTTACCGAATTTTCTCAACAAGGTTATCACAGTGAAGCAAGAAATTACATAAAAATTTTCTGTAAGATATAGGTTGTTAAAGAAAAGAAATTTTCAGTGGTTTTTATAAGTTGAAGGATTAAATTGAAACAAAATAAAATTAAAAGACTAAAGAGAATTAATCTATGATGAAAGTTAAGAGATCAAAGTGGAAGCAAATAAAATTAATTAAGGGACTATAGCGAAACTTGAGGTAAAGTTAAGAGACCATATTGAAGTCTAAGGTAAAATTAATGACCAAAACTCAGAACGAAGCAAAATCAAGAGACCAAAATGAAATCTACGGTGAAATTATAGGACCAAATTGAACAAAATTAAGTTAAGGGGCCCGATTGAAACTTGAGAGGCAAAATTAAAGGATCAAAATGATATTTATGCCTTAATTTAAACTAAAAAACCAATTATACTAAATTATTGATGCAACATCAACTTATATAGCTTTTATTAGTACACGCCAAAGTTTCAAGTAAGATCTTATGCCTTAATTTATGTTGAGGGACCCAATTGAAACTTGTGAGACATAATTAAAGGACCAAAATAATATTTATGCCTCAGTTTAAACTAAAAACTAATGATACTAAATTATTGATGCAACATCAACTTATTATATAGCTTTGTTTAATACATACACCAAAGTTTCAATTAAGATATTTCACATTTTCTTTAATTATTATTATAAAAAACATTTTATATTTTGTTTAATATTTCCTTAATCAAATAACTTTTTAAAAGCAAATTATTGATTTAGCTCTAAAAAATTATATATTTTTAATTTAGTCCTTTTAAAAGATAAAACATCTCAATTTAGTCCAAAAGAAATTTTGTCTCAATTTTATTTTTCAAATTAAAGTGACATTTTAATAAGTAATAACCACAAATTTAACACTTAATAAGAACAGATTTAGACATGAAACTTTCCATACCTACCCTCCAATAATGAGGAAAAATCACTCATCATTTAAATCTTTTTTAGAGCTTTTCCCCATTTTGATGGTCATGTTAGGTTTGTGGTCCTAATCTCTCAAGTTATCCTAAGCACCTATTTCCATGCTTTTTTTTTTTTTTGAAAAAGGTGAAAATTGAGGGCCATATAAGAACAACTTGCACCGCCCATAACCACTTGAGTGAAGTCCCAAGATTTGTTGAATTATTTGATTATTTGTAGAAGTCAAATGTTGTATCATACGACACCAGAAAACTGTTTAATTTCCACAAGAATAAGTACCAACAATACCTACTTTTTCTGAACCAATCTTAACATAGTATACTTTAATTTGTTTATATAAAGTTTCAAAATCTAAACCCTTATCTCTTGTTATCCTATTTTATGGAATATAATGCAAAACTATCTTAAAAAAATAAGTGAGGATTTGTTTATTTCTTACTATTTTAGTTTATATATCCTAGTGATTGGATGAGATCTTGATGAAGTTGCTACATCTCTCTCTCTCTCTCTCTCTCTCTCTCTCTCTCTCTCTCTCTCTCTCTCTCTTTTTTATCTTCAAAAGCCAGCTCAAGTATTGTTTTGAAAGCAACAAGTGGCCACATACACTGAACCTCTTTTGCTAATTTAACTATTTTTTTTAAGCTTTGCTTCTTTTTTAATATTCTCCCTTTTACTTGCCTTGATTGGTGGTGGCACTGTCACACCTACATTTCCGCTTGCCTTTAACAAATGTTCTTTCCTTATTTGATATTTTAAAGCTTCCCAACAAACGAAACTCAGGTGTAATTTTTTAAGTGTTTTTGCCTTTTTGGGATCAACTAAGAAGAAAAATAATTAAACTAAGGCCTAATAAACACAATGAATGACACGTTTACAAACAGAAACATAATAGACTCTGTAGGAGAGTTATTTCATAGTGAAATTTGTTATAAAAATTTACATATTTAAAAAGAATAAAATTAATTTCATATTAACTAAAATAAAGAGAGAATGAGGTCATATATATATATATATATATATATATATATATGTCAATATGTTATAATAAGTTCACAAAAGAACTAAAGAAATAAATGAACTCGCACACTTATATTATCACGCAGTTAGTATAATGCAAATTAACAATTTGCGCCCTTTGACATGCGTGGTTACCAAGTATTTATAACATTTCATATGATTGAATTAGATTGGACACGGATTTAGGGTTACATTAAACCGGACAAGATCATCAGTTTTCGTAAACAATCTACATAATAATTAGCCTCTCTAAGCATATTCTCAAGCAAACGACTGTCGTTCTCTTTCAGAAGTTGTCTTGGGTTTAAGAGGATCTTGTTTGGGTATATCTAAATATTATACTTGAGTTTTATCTAATTCTAAATATACCCAATTGATGTAGGAGAATGAACTCGTCTCACAAGATCATGGAAAAAAAAAAAGTCTTGAAAATGCCCGGAAAAAAAATTAATGATAACAATAAGGGAAAAAAAAACTACATATCTACTAAACATCGGGAAAAAAAAAATAGAATTGGAAGGACAGAATTGGGCCTAAGTGCATGCAGTAAAGAGTATCAGTGTAGATAATGAGAAGGCAAGAAGAACCTCTGCCTCTTACTTCTAGCAGGACACGTGGAAGCAATGGAAGACGAAGCAGCAATTTTTGTGACAGCAGATTTAAGCGATTGTTTGAGAGTATTGAGGCACACACTGTCTTCACTGTCCTTACAACACAGCACCAATATGCTTTTGATTCTTCCTCCCACGCTGGCTATGTCTGCTTTCACTGCTGTGAGCCTTAGGGCTTTGAGCACTTGGATCAGCTCTGAGAACAGCTCCGGTCTGTCGTCGCAGCACACAGAGGCTTTAATCACTATCTTCTTGTTTCCCTTCAGTTTGTAGTTCACCTTGGTGTTGCTGTTAATGGAGGCTTCGTCTTGAGCAGGGTCTTGGTCTATTGAGACCTCGTCTATCTCTGTGGGAACTATGAAGGATGTGCCTATGTCCATGGCTTTTCGTTTCAGATCTTTCACTTCCTCTATCACACTCCCTAGCAATGCTGCCTTGTCCATCTGCAACCATATAAATTTGCTACCTTAATAGAATAGCCTTAAATTCAAGTGCTATTTAAAACAAACGTGTTACACTTGATGTTAACTAAGAGGTCGAAGAAAAGTATGATTTAAGTGTTAGAATAATTATACAGAAAATTCAATCTCTCGAGAACTTGAGTATTTTTATTTTAAATCATCTTTGAAATTTATGTAAATTATTTTTCGTATTATCATACATATAAATATGATGCAAAGATCAATGTTTAAATTATTTATGAATATTTTTTATTTTATGGCCTCGTGTGTCACTAGACCCCGCCACGTGAATTGTTTATTTTAATGAGTTTTTAATTGGTTTGCTGTGGAGGCAGTATGATCAACTGAACATACCCTGCGATTTGCAAGCCCCATTCAATTTGGTCAAACAACGAAGAAAATTCAAAGTTTTTTAAAGATAAACTGAGATTGCTTATAAATTAGTTGGTTTTAGTGGTTTCACATTTGTTTTTTATAAGCAAGAATCTAAGTTTTATTTTTGTGAATGAAAAAAATTAATGTTAACAAAATTTTATACTTATTTGATCTCCCATGACTCGAACTAAATTAATAACGATCTTATAAATTTTTGATTACTGACAGTTCTTAGTCAAAAATTAAAAAAAAAAAAAACTGACACTGCTTATGCCACCCATGAAAAGGATAAGAACATGAAATGGATTGAATCTAAATCTGGGGGAAAAATATCCCATTTTCTAGATTGATGTCTGAAACATAATCTGAAGTCTAAACCAGTAAATGAAATTGAGTATGGCAGGCATGAGATGAGATGAGATGAAATCATTGATCATCAAAAGTGATGAATTGATTACCTTATCAGACTTGGGAATGAGTTTTCTGAGAGTGGCAAGCTGGGCATTGATCCTGTCCCTGCGGCGTTTCTCTGCTTGGCTATGGCTCTTGGAGGCACTGACAGCTTTATCTTCTGCAGATAAAGGCCATGAATGAGGGAACTCACAGAACTGAACAGAGGAAGAGTCAGAGAGATGATGAGGCAACAATGGAGTTTGGACAGAAAAGGGAGGAGGGTCACAAGTGCTTGTGCCTTGAAAAGCCCAACAGCTAGAACTCGAATTAGAATAGTAGAAATTTTCCATACTCACAATGGAAATTACAAACCAGTCATTCCAATTCCAAATTCAAAGTGTGCCACTGGGTTTCTCAGGCTCTTTATTATTATTGTTATCTTTCTCTCTCTCTCACCCACACACACATCCAGAGCTGCGTAGATAGTACTGTTTCCTGCACTAATAATGGTTCATTTTCTTCTTATCTTGATGGGGATTGGTGTGATATGCAGTAACCTTTTATTGGTCAAAATGAAAATCGTTTTTGTCTGTTTCTGCCTGTCACTTCAACCAGAATTTTCTTTTTCCTCGAGTGAAAAATCTAATGGATTTGGGTGGTACTGTGAAGAATCTGAGTTTAAGGAAGGAGAGAGAGAGAGAGAGAGAAGAGAGAGAGAGAGAGAGAATGCTGAATGTGAACTTCGACCAGATTTAAGAAAACTGTGAACAGGAGAAAAAAAAAGATTAAATTAAGGTGAGATTTATCTGTCAGAGACTGAATTATCGTATTGAGTGGTTATCTGATATCCTTAAAAGCAGATATTAGGATACAGAAGTCGTTTTCATGATTCTCTTAATAGTAAATAGCAAGGCGAATGGAGATAGTTGAAGAAGGAATCAAAGGTGAAAACTTGATGATCGGTGGGCATATATAGTAACAGTGAAAGCTTTAGTGGATGATCAGTATTTTTGATTGAGCCCAAAGGTATCATATCTTATGCCTCTCTTGGTGGGACATACCCCACATCCCAATCACAAATCTTGACGCCACACAAACTACAAATAATTTTTCTACCACCCCAATACAAAAATTCACTACTCTTTCGTTGATCTTATTCAAGGTGAATTGAATCATAAAAGAATTAACTACTTTCAAAGCATAATTTTTTCTATTAATAAGATTTAAACTTAAAGATTTTATTAAAAAGAACAAGTGTCAAACCACTTGAATTAACTATTTAAATTATTAGTGTCTAAGATTTTATTGGTTCTAATTAATCTAGTTTGAGTTAGGTTAAACTATAAAAGTGTAAAGTTTTGCTAATTTTCTCTATTCACAAAACTCAAACTGAAGATTTTATTTAGAGGAAACAAGTATTAAATCACTTGAACGAACCAGTATCCAAAAACCCCCAATATCAGTAAACCCACTTAATTTTAATTAATTTAACTCGAGTCAAGTCGTATTACAAAAGAATAAAATTCTAACAGCACTAATTTTTATATTTACAAGACTCGAACTTAAGATTTTGCTCAAAAGAACAAGTGTGGAATCACTTGAATTAAAATACTAACAATTCATTAAGAAGAGAAATTGAAATTAATTTAGATGCATTACGCATATAATAATCCGAAGATGCAAGGCTTGCATGATTTGGTTTGTATGAGCAATGTGATTGAAAGGTGAAAGAAGGAAAAGCAGATAAGGAAGGGGAGGAGAAGGGAGTAAAGTGGAGGATGGCCCTCACAGATGAAAAAGAAGAGTGGTTTCAGAAGCAAACAAAGGCTTCAAAGACTATCGCAAGGGGAGGGCCCTATCTCTCCCTCTTCCATTGAAACCCATAATAAAAGAGCCATACGACTTTCTGATCAGATCAACCACTCACGTTGGTTTAAGAGGCGATGGTCTGTCTCTCACATTACAGCTTACAATTCCGTGTTTTGTTTTTATTTTTCTTCATCATATGCTTAAGGGTCAGGTGCATGTTGGTTCTATAGGTTAGTTTAATTTAGTGACTCTAGTCCAATGATTTAAATAGAAAAGGGCACGCGTCAAATGCAAAGTGTAAATGTAAAGAGTTGGCCTAATAATAAGCGCTCTTGATCATTTCATTTAGTATCAGAGCAAGCACAAATTTGAGGCTTAGGGTTGACATATCCCAATTATTTCAAGGTTTGAGAACGAACTTTCTCTAAGAGGGAGGCATGCCCAAGAGGGTCGCAAGAATTGCATGCTGGTTCTGTGGACCAGATTTGATCTGGTGACCAACTCCCAATGACTTAAATAGGGAAAGGTCCACATTAGATGCATTGTGTATATATAAATAGTTACACACTAGCTAACAGTTTAAGCTTTTGGCTTAGTAATAAGTGCTCTTTATCATATCATTTAGTATCAGAGCCAACGCAAGTTCAAGTTCTAGGGTCGACATGTCCTAATTATTTCAAAGTTTGAGGGCAAACCATCCCTGAGATTGAGGGAATGATACGTCCAAAAGTCGTGAAATGGTGCATGTTAGTTTTGTGGGCCTGATTCAATCTGGTGGCTTATGCCCAATGACTTAAATAGGAAGGGACTAGCGTCAGATGTAGAAACAGACCAGGCTTGTGGGGGGCAACAAGAAATTTTTTTTGCAATTAATATATGTGAAAAAATTTTTTTAATTAATATATGTAGTAAATTTCTATTTTATCCCCACAAAAATTTAATAAAAATATTTATATGCTAATTTTTTACCCCCACCAACTTTTTATTCTAGATCCATCCCTGGTAAGATATATGGTATATATATAAAGAGTTGTATCCTGACTAATATCTTAAACTTTTGATCCGATAAACACCCTTGATCATGTCACTTCGTCGTCCTCATCTCCATGATCATTTATTTTGTGGAATCGAAATATGAGGCTTTTGGGTCCCATAATAATCTGGCTCCATATCTTCACGTATATGTTGGCACAGTCGGCAGGTCAAGCGTCATAATAAAAATGTGAGAGACCAAAGGACCAAAGTGAACTTCATCAACACACGTCTTCTGTCCACCACATGTGTTGCTAAAGTTGGAGGCTTACGTGTTAGACAGGATTTCAAAAGTTTACAAAATTTTACCTGAGTTTATCCATATCATGTCAATAATGAATGCCTATATAAATAAGAGTAAATATATAAATTCGGGGTTACAAATTTAGAAAAAGAAAATTACACATAATCTCATCAACTATAGCAACACATGCATGGTCATCGTATCTAATTTTCTCTCTTTGATGATCTTTGACTTGTTTCACCTAAAATCAAATAAATTTTGATCAATATGTAACAATTTTACTTTTTGTGATATTTTAAAGGAGAAAGTGTTATGTTTACAGTTTAGAGGCTAAGGTTGTAATTAAACTATAGTTCTGGTAGTTATGTGTAACTGCCTCAAAATTGTATTTTTTTATTATTTCATTTTTAAAAATTAAGTGTTAAACAAATTAATTTTTAAAATAATCTATTTCATATAAATTTAACTTTTTTGTATGGCGAAATTATATATTTCTTTCTTTTTAAGAAAGTAAATGAATAATTGAAGAATAATGATTTGTATCTTTCAACAGTCAAATATATAAATATAAAAAAATATATGATATAATCCGTGAATCATGGAACAGTAATAAATGCATCAACAAAGATTGGTAGGCGGGAAAAGTGAAGGGAGAGGTATGATTTGGATGTGAAAAGGGTACAATAGGGCCAATTATTGTGCATATCATATCCCTTATCACTCTCAAAGTGGGGTAAACTAAAGCATTGAAGAAGCTCAGCCAAGTTGATAGAGATATACGTGGGATAATAATGACCTAAAATTATATATACCATTTTCATTTCTTTTTCAATCTTTATTCTTCTCAACCAAGGAAAAACCAAAAAAAAAAAAAACTGCAATTTACCCTAACAACCTCAATATAGGAAATGGTACAGATTCTTTGTATCAAGATTTTTTTTTTAAAAAAAAAAAGAGTACAGCTTGTGGTTGATCGTGCCGTACAGTTCCACCAATAATTAGTCTAAAATATGGAATTATTTAATTTTATTTTTTAAACAATTTAATCGAATTTTAAACTGTTTGATTCAATATGTATTGACAGATTTGATTTGATTTTGAATGATTTTAAAAAATATATTATAAAATTTTTATATAATATTTAAAACCATTATTATGGTTAAAAGAATCTTTTTGTAATATGTTATTTTATGAACAAAATAAATATTTATTTTTAATTTTTTTTTATAACTTACATTTTTTTTATTAAATCACTTATTAATAATTCAAATCATAATTTAATATACTAGTATTTATAAATAAATTTGTGACAATATATCTAATTGACATTCAATAATGATAAAAAATAAATTGATGTATTAGTATATTAATTTATATATATATATATAGCTCGTTTTGTTTGATTTTAATTAAATCAAATTAAACTAATTCGTCTGTCTTGTTTTAAAATTGATTCGAAACTTTGTTTAAAAGTTTTGATTATTATTTGGTTGGTTTAATTTGATTTGCATGATTTTAATCAATTTGATTGTATCTTTAACAACGCTAATTAGTACAATTGAACACATTTTTCGGTGCATTGAAATCTTATTTTGACAACTAAGACGATGTGTACATATATTTTGGGAATAAGTAATTTCACTATATAGATATTTGCGGTTTATGACACGCTACAGACTTGTGTCAACTAGTTGGAAGTCCACTGTCTGTGTCCCTCAAGCAGTTCGATGACTCTCATTTGATTTTACTTTTTAGTCATTAAATACAATCTAATCAACTAAAAGTGTTAGTTCAATCAATAAGAAAAGGATAAGACCTTCATTTGTCAACTTAAGTTTAATTTTTCTATAAGTAAACTTCTAAAAAATAAAAATAGTGTAAAAGGTTGTCCCTTCAAAATCATTGGAAAAGGATTGAATCTTAATCAAAACCCAAGAAAGACTTGTAATACAAAAAAAAAAATAAAATAAAAGAATGATTTAGTAGGAAAATTTTTTAATAATTTAAAAGTAAAAAGAAACAAGATTCAAATCTTCTTGCCCCATGTACCAAGAAAAAAAAATTTCCTTGGATATTATTCTATACATATTGATAAATAACAAGAGAAAGAAATAATGAAGAAAGAAAAGAGCCTATACTATGGAAGCATTCTAACAGTAAATGTTCGAACATATATTTGCCATTTTAGGATCAGGCCAATATTTGCCCACTCACTAGCACATACCTACCTGGTAAAAGAAACTAGAGTCAAGTACCTATAATCAGAAAAACTGATCTTCAGGTCTTCACTTCATCATCAGGCCTTGAAGAAGCTGAACCTTGTACTTAAAAGTAAATCACACATCTATCTCTTCTATAAGCATTGGTTCCTTCTCATCTCAATACTCATTAAAATGGATGGCACCAACTTTCCACACAAAGAAAGTTGTTGCAAACATCAACGTGCTGATTAAAACAAATGAAGAGACAATGAAAAACAGATCAAAACCCCCAGGAAATTGGAAGGTCAATCCTGGCTTGGGCAATCCCCTTTTGCTGTCATCAAACAAGTTCGTAGGCGCTTCCGGAAGCCTTGATCTTTTCTTCCCGCGATCACTTTCTTTCAAAGCATCCAACACCCTGCTTCCCATGTCTGACTTGTTAGATTCTTTTGGTTCTGTGTACCTGCTTAAAACTCGAGCCGCCCTTAGCCTCTCTCGTGCTGTTAGAGTTGATTTTTTGGCCACAGATTGCGACACGGGAGATGCTGCTGACCCATTGGAGACCTTGGATGTCTGAGATTTGGGTTTGGGATCAACACTAGCTTGGAACTGAACATTTTCTACTGGAGACTTTGTGGATGGTGACTGATCATCAGCAGGTGATCTTTCAGGCTCACCAGAAGAATTGTTGCCACCAATGTTTGCTGCAAGCTGATCACTATCTGCAACTGAAAGACAGGGACTGAGTCTTCTTTCCTTAGCGAGCATTCTTGGTGTCAATGGTACCAAGAAGGGCTTGAATTCAGAGGCCTTTGGTAGTGAAGCTCCAACAGAATATCTCGAGGCATCCTGGTACTTGGGTCCAAACTTCTGATGGAAAATGAAAGACTTGCGTAAGTAATCAGAATAATGAGAGTGCTTTTTGTTCTCAAAGTACAACCACATTTGGAACATTAAAAGATTCCAGTCATTACTACAACCCTTGTTCGTATCATTATATACAATAACATGATTAGAGAGCTACAATCAATAATTCTCAGTTTTAGGTACCCACAGCTATGAGTGAAGCATCATTTTGGGAAGAAGGCAAAGGTCTCTAGAATACTCCATTTGTAAGGGGATCTGGTAGCCTATATTTTCTTTTAGCAATTTTAAACAATACAGTGGATCATACCTTTTATTCCTTTACCTGTATTCTGTACTCTTGATGATTACTGGAAAATATTTCCTTACGTTTACCTATTTACAAACCCTAGTCCTTACCAACTGATTAAATTCCGTTCACCTGCAGTGGCTTGAAATACTTAAACCAAGCCTTCAATTTCAGCTCTTTCCCTCTCATCTAATGTTAATTTTTTCCCAGTCAATCACTTAAAAGACATTCTAACCTATCCTCGCCATAGCCACTAGAAGCAGGTTAGGGATTTTTCTAAATGCAGATTAATTAAAGGAATAAATAAAAAATTCAACATTATGAACCCCAAACCCCCCGCCCCAAACACACACACCAAAAAAAAAAAAACACCACACACACAAGCTGTCCATTTTTTCTTATCCTTTTGATGACTTTTTCCATGAAACAAGACTACAAGACTACATTTTCAGAAAACAGTTCTAGACTCGCAATAAATTTTGGAGCTAGTACACAACAACTCTACATAGTCGACATAGTAATATACTCCTTAGATAGCCTAAGCCAAGTGAGGAACCATTAAAATTTACCCTTTCATGAAAAAAAATAGAAAATGACATTTATCACTAGGGAATTAAAACATAAACATGTCCAACTAAAGTGAAGTAATTAGTTTTCACCATAAAAAAGAATAGAAAAGAAAACAGAATAAATTAATTGGTGGAAGATCATGAAACAACTAATAACAGGAGATAAGCGACTGAGAAAATCGTTACAAGAACAAATCAGTTCATTTGCTTAGAAAAACATGAAAATGTTTTTTTAAATGAAAAAGTCCATTGTTGAAACAGAAATTGTCGGCATGAGTTGTGGGGAGGATTGATTTATGAGATATCTTAGGAGCAAGTTTTGGGATATACCCTGAAATTTAGTTTATTATCTTGATTTATGTATATCCTAAAATAGGTAGTTTACGTGTATATATATTCTTTCATTCTTGTAGCGGAATTATAAAAAATACAGAAATATTTTCCATATCCGTTTGACATGGTATTAGAGCCACTGATCTTCTTCTTTCCTTAACCCCTTCCTTCTTCCATGGCAACCTCATACTAATGACCACAAAAATGACTGAAGTTTTAAGCCAAACTTCAGCCCCACCTCAGCTTTATTCTGACCATACTATGGCACCGATTGGCATCAAGTTGGATGGCACCAACTATGATCTCTAGTCCCAGGTGGTCGAGATGTATATCTCGGGCAAAGATAAACTGGGATATATAAATGGTGATCTTCCTCAACCCCCTCAAACCGACTACACCTTTCATCGTTGGTGGACCTACAACGCTATTGTTAAAGGATGGTTGATTAACTCCATGGACTCTTCTCTTATCGAAAACTTGATTCGGTTCCCAACAGCCAAGATGGTGTGGGATGCAATTGCGACTACTTACTTTGATGGTAGTGACACCTCTCAAGTGTATGACCTCTGGCGTCGTGTGACCTGCCTCAAATAGGCAGGTGGTTCCCTTGAAAAATACTACGTCGACCTCCAAGCGCTTTGGCATGAGATAGAATTTCGTCGCTCGAACCCGATGGAGTGTCCTACTGGTATTCAACACTACAATACTCTTGTCCAAGAAGATCACATATATGCATTCTTGGATGGTCTCGTTGATCGTTTAGACAATATCAAGAGTGATGTCTTGCAAATAAAATCATTCCCATCAGTCGAGCAAGCCTATGCACACATTTGTAGGGAAGCTCTCCGTCAAGCAGTAATGACGATGAGCAGTCCTACCGATATACCAGGTGCGGTCCTTGCGTCCAAGAGTTTCAAGCATGGGTTACATCAAAATACACTCCCCAAATCTCTCACCTTACAGAATGGTAAAACTGGTTCCTAATCCAAACACCGAGACTCATCTGATGGCACTAAGTGCTCTCACTGTGGAGGTGTGTCGTGACACTTGCTTCAAACTCCATGGCTATCCTGACTGGTGGCAAGAGTTACAAGCTCGCAAACGTCGAGATGCAAGTGAAAATATGGGAAATGCAACAATAGCTACTGCAGAACCACAACTGTCCCTCGTTCCAGCAGCTAGTTCCAACTCTTCCGCAGGTAATGCTCTACTTTGTCTTAATCAAGACGCTAATTGCCAAGCTTGGATCCTTGATTCTAGAGGCACAAATCATATGACATTTGATGCAAGTGACTTCACTGATTCCTTACCCCCTCGATGCACAAGCATTGCGAATGCTAATAGTGACCTCTCTTCGGGTAACAGGGGCTGGGACTGTGATGCTATCACAGGCCCTACCTCTCTCTAATACGTTACTTGTGCCCTCTCTTTCACATAAGTTGATATATGTGAATCAAGTTACAAAGGACTTGAATTGTGTTGCACTAATCTATCCTTCATTTTGTCTTCTTCAGGATATTCTCACCAAGGAGATCATTGGGCGTGATACTTGGGGGGGAGGGGGGGACTTTATTATATGGAGGACTTCAGTGTAGGACAAGCTCATCATGTTTACTACATGAGTAACCCCAAAGTGGACCAGATTTTGCTGTGGCACTGTTGGCTGGGCCATCCTTCATTTGGTTACTTGAAACATGTTTTTCCTGATTTATTTTTGAACATCTCATTGTTGGATTTAAATGTGAAGCTTGTATTTTAGCTAAAAGTCATCGAGTTCCTTTTTCGATAAACATGAATAAAAGTGATGTTCCTTTTGCTTTGATTCATTCTGATGTGTGGGATCCATCTTCAAAGTCCACTATTTTTGGTTTCGCTAGTTTGTAATATTTGTAGATGATTGTATGCATAACTTGGATTTACTTGTTGAAACGAAAGAATGAGCTGTTCCATGGATTAAAGCTCTTCCATGGAATGATTCAAACCCAATACTCTAGCATCATGGACTTATTCAGGAGACGTCATGTCCTCATACTCCCCAACAAAATGATATTGCAGAACGCAAGAATTGTCACATCCTTAAAAAAGCTCGAGCTCTCTTACTTGGAGCTCATGTGCCCAGCCACCACTGGGCTGATGCTATTACTACTGTTGTTTATCTCATTAACCGTATGCTCTCAAAAATTCTTGGACCTTGTCTACCTATGTAACATTACCAACTATACATATGCTCCCACCTCATGTCTTTGGATGTGTTGCGTTTGTTTATCTCCATAAGAATCAATGCACCAAACTTGATATCTGTGCCATTCACTGTTTGTTTTTGGCTATGTTGTACATCAGAAAGGATACCGCTACTATGATCTTGCCACCTGACACACCTATGTGACTATGGATGTCACGTTCCTTGAGTCTGACACCTTCTACTCTCCTGATCCATCCAATTCTCCTTTTCAAGGGGAGACATGAGAAGAAGAGTCGAATTCGGTTGGTGATTGGACTAATAACCAACCAGCTACGAGTCATGACTCACCAACAGCAAGTTGCGACTCACATGACCAGACAACTGAGTCACGACTCACCAACAACAAGTGATGATACTCCTAAAACTATCATAGAAGAGCCAATGATATCTCTAGACACTGAAGCAATAGATACCCCCTCCCCCCAAACACACTCTTCAGTATCCAATGACCTATCTCCTGAGAATATCATTGAGGTAAGCTCTCCTATGATACCTAGCACTTTTAATACTGTGGATACTGTTGGTTATAAGCTACCTTACAGGCATAATCGGGGTAAATCACCGAAAAGATATTCTCCTAAAAAAGAAGACCACAGATCAAGATATCCAATTGCTAATTGTGTTTCTACAAAAGAATTACCTGAACCCCTCAAGAAATTTGCAAATGAGCTCTCCTCACACTATATTCCTACAAGTGTTGAAGAAGCTCTGGAAGATCCTAGATGGGTTCAAGCTGTAAAGGAGGAAATGGAGGCATTACAGAAAAATGAAACATGGACTCTTATTCCCTTACCGAAAGTAAAAAAAAAAAAAAGTTGGTGTAAGTAGGTTTTCTCTATCAAGTACAAAGCCGATGGGTCAGTTGAAAGATACAAAGCAAGATTAGTGGCCAAAGACTTTACACAGACATATGGCGTAGACTATCAAGAGACTTTTTCACCTATGGCTAAGTTGAGTATTGTCAGGATTCTATTATCTCTTGCAGCAAATCTTGATTGGCCATTGCATCAGTTAGACGCCAAGAATGCGTTTCTCCATGGACATCTCAAATAAGAAATCTACTTGGATATTCCCCCAGGTTACATGACAAATTCTGAAACTAAGTGTGCGCGTAAGTTGCAACGAACCCTGTATGGTTTGAAGCAATCCCCTAGAGCATGATTTGGGCGATTAAGCTCAGCAATGAGGAAATATGGCTTTCGACAAAGCAACGCAGATCATACACTATTTTTGAAGCATTGCCAAGGTAAGATAACAGCTTTGGTAGTCTTTGTAGATGATATGATCATCACAAGAAATGACTCAGAGGAAATAGCAAGACTTCAAAAACAATTGGCAACCGAATTTGAGATGAAAAATCTAGGAGGACTTAAATATTTCCTAGTGATTGAGGTTGCCCAGTCAAAGCAAGGCATCTTTCTTTCTCAACAAAAATATATCCTAAATCTTTTATCAGAGGTTGGACTATTAAATTGTAAACTTGCAAATACTCCAATAGTCCAAAATCACCAGCTTGGAGAATATCCTGATCAAGTGCCAATAGACAAAGGGAGGTACCAGAGGTTAGTTGGAAAACTTATTTATCTATCTCATACACGACTTGACATAGCTTACGCAGTAAGTGTGGTAAGCCAATTCATGCATCAGCCAAGTAGAGATCACATGAATGCAACGATTCGAATGCTTCGGTATTTGAAGTCATCACTTGAAAAAGGACTAATGTTCACCAAAAATAGTCACCTACAGGTCGAAGAGTATACAGATGCTGATTGGCGGGAGACATCATAGATAGAAAATCCACCTTAGGCTATTTTACCTTTGCCAGAGGAAATTTGGTTACATGGAGAAGTAAGAAACAAAAGGTGGTAGTTATCAAGTGCTGAAGCTGAGTTTCATGGGATGGCTAAGGGTCTCTGTGAACTACTTTGGCTTCGAAGACTATTGACTGAAGTTGGCTTTGCTCCTAGGGCTGCAATGAAGCTATTTTGTGACAACAAGGCTACCATAGACATTTCTCATAATCCTGTTCAACATGATCAAACCAAACATGTGGAAGTAGACCAATATTTTATCAAACAAAATCTAGAAGCGAATATAATTCAATTCCCATTTGTTAAGTCTGAAGACCAATTGGCAAATGTACCTATGAAAGCTGTATGTTGCAGAAACTTCTACAACTCACTTGACAAGTTGGGCATTCAAGATCTATATGCACCAACTTGAGGGAGAGTGTTGGCGTGAGGATTGATTTATGAGAGATCTTAGGAGCAAGTTTTGGGATATACCCTGAAATTTAGTTAATTATCTTGATTTGTGTATATCCTAAAATAGTTAGTTCACGTGTATATATATTCTTTCATTCTTGTAGAGGAATTATAATGAATACAGAAATATTTTCCATATCTGTTTGACAGAAATATCATCTCGGTGCAACTCTACTTCTTTAAAAATAACTTCACAAGTTCTGTATCAGTATTCAGTATCATGTCTGAAGCACTGGCATCTCCAAATCAATCAAAGAAGTCCAGAAAACAGCTTTTTGTTCGAATTTCAACATGAAATATTTTAGAGCACCATTTACAGACCCAATGAACTGCAATCCTTTCTTCACCTAGATATGACATCTGGAATATTATTGCAGCAATATCATTTACTTAAGTGAGGAAGCTTCAAGGAGAAAATAAATCAATTAAATATATTCAACTTAAAATCAGAATTTGCAATAGTTTCAACTTCCAAGATACAAGAAACGGTAAAGAAAAAGGCTGTAAACATTCATATGAGAAGACCAATCTAAATAAGGCGTAAAATGAACTCTAAAAGAACCTTCGATAAGTTTTCGTAGTCGCCGAGTAGCCGTCTCTTGAAATGACTAAAAGTTCATAACTATCACTAACCCTATCAATTTCGGGGAAAAAAAAAAACTATAGTCCAGAATGCCCGAAATGGAACAGTGATTTATACAATTTCCAGTAAGCTGGAACATGAGGATGACTGGGAGAGAGCATGAACTTTCAGTTTCGGCAAATTACCACAAAGAACAAAATAGAAGAACTCCTAATTAAAACCAATAGTGGAGTAAGAGAACAAGAAAAGTATACCGTTGAGTTGAAGCTCATGACTGAATTCAAAGAAATTGCCATCGTCTGGTCTTTCAAAGGCCCAACAATGGATAGCGAGAACGAGTGGTCTTCCAGACTTCCTCTAACTGCTAAGTGCTAACACTATTTTGTTTTTCGATGGCCTTAAATTGCTGCTGCCACTCGCCATACTGCGCGTGACTTCAGTTTCTGCTCCTTTATAACTTGTCTGTGGTTGGGCAAATTTGGAACTCAGTAATTAACTAATTATTAACACAATTTCTTTTTTTTTTTTAGTTTCGTTTCAAAAACTCATAAATAACTAACTTTTAAGAAATTCGTTCGAGAACTCAAAAAAAAAAAAAGAATGTTAGTAATTCTTTATTTTATTGATATAATTATCTAGGGGTACTGGTAATATATTTCAGAAAATTAAAAATCAACATGCTATTACAAAACATAAAGCTTAAGTCCCGTATCAAAAATATAAAATGTACACAAATTTTGAGCTCTTTAAAATCATTAATTAGTCGAGCCCCAATGAAATCATAATATTAATGAAATGAAAAAAGAAACCAATGTTGCGGAATAATTGAATCCTCGGTTAAACACTTCCATATCTATTGTAGGGTGTTTTGGTTGAAGTCCTTAAAAATCAATTTAAACATAAAATAACAGCGTGTTTAGTGTGTAGAAAGAAAAACAGAAAGAAAAAGGGAAGGAAACAAGAATAAAATATTTTATTAAAATATCCAATTTTTTTAAAAAAAGAAAGTTTATTATTTTTAAAAGATAATTTAGATAATTTTCCATTATCTTTCTGACTCTCTCATTCTCTCTCCTTTTACATTATTTACTCCCTTCCATCTTACCAAAGATACTCTAAAAGCGTATTTGCACGTAAGAAAAAATTTTGATGAAAAGGAAAAAAGAGATGAAAAGAAAAATAAAAAAAAAAAATTTTATTTGGTATGAAATATAGAAGAATAAAAAATATATATATTATTTTGTTTGGTTGTATTTTTTAATGAAAAAGAAAGAAAATATGTGAGATAGTATCCTTGATTTAATTTTTTTTTAAAGAAAGAATTACATACTAGAAAAAACCTTAATCAAAGGACATCCACCTGATCGCTTTCGTCGCCTTCCATCTAGCAAATCGCCTTTGACTCCTTCGTGGACGAGTGGAGGTCATCTTTGACAATCTGACGCACTGCTTCGACGGTTGCTTGTACGGTGAACTAAAGTTGGTTTTGGCAATTTGTCACTTTGTTGGTTCGACGCCATTTCTGGTTTCTCTGCTTCCCAATTGCCATTTCTGGTTTGTCTGTGCTTCCCATTCCCCATTTCTGCTTTGTCTTGGCGCTGCTATTACCAAAAATAAGCTTGCTCAGGTTTGTTTGCTATGATTTTTGGTTTTCCTGTGCCTCCCATTCCCATTTAAACAAAAGGAATTTTTAGTGATAGATATGTTTGTTTTCAGGCTTTACATTGTAACAAATCATGCATTTTAGTAGGTTCTTTCTCTAATCATTTTTTAAATATTATATTTGTCTGATTTATCCACATTGGTGGTGTATGTTCATATTTGGAATTC
Organism: Biancaea sappan; assembly: GCA_037074585.1. NCBI lineage: Eukaryota > Viridiplantae > Streptophyta > Magnoliopsida > Fabales > Fabaceae > Biancaea > Biancaea sappan. Next base: position 30,774,846 of record CM073494.1, on the reverse strand, counting down.
CTGTTGAGGGCATCATCAGTAACACCACGCTATGCCTCCACTTTTCCATCCAGTCTTCAGAGAAAAATGCCGAACGATTAAAATGAAAATGAAAAACTGGCTCACTTTTCTCTCAACGGATTCCATCAACCACAGTGAAAACACTATCAAACGCAGGAAGCATAGTGAGGAAATTCCTCCTCCATTGACAGAAAGCAATGCATACCAAACATACTCTAATTGTTTAATTTGACATTCATCTCATTTCTCAAACTATCTTTTTTAAATCTTCATGTGTCAGAAATAACTTCAAATAATTTATAACTAAAATAAAATTAATTCAAATTAAGTTTATCACATACAGTCAGATAACTTGCTGTGGATGAAGGAGCCGTACATCACAAGTATACTATGGGTTCCCAAGTCTACGGTTAGCTCACACTAGATTTTTTATACCACTAGTTTAAATCTCGGAAGAGGCGACTATTAACTTGAAATAAAGTAGTGATCAATTTTCAGTCCTAAAAGCCAGTGAACACGAGATCAACAAGATCAACGCAAGGTGCTTTCCAAGTAACAGAATTGCGTGGAACAGTCCACAGCCCAACGAGATAGTACTTGAAATTAAGTCACAATATAACACAATTGAAACTAGATGCATAGTATAAAATTTGTCATTCCATAACAAGGAAAAGAGGAATCATCTACAGAGCATGACATGCATATCAATTATCAAGCTAGCTATTGAAGTCGATGTATTTCGTATTAAACTTGGGACCAATTCATTGAATACAAGAAAAATTGTACAATAAAGAAATTTGGCTAGCTCGTAAAAGCAACCCCAAAATAATTGCCTCACCTACAAAAAAATATTACAAGACGCACATCCCTATAAAACCCCCCAGAAATTGTAACTTGAACGTCACCTCCATCAGAAACACAGAAAGAATGCTGCATCAAAGTCTCACTAGAATTCTAATTTTTACTTTTGGTCATCAAGTCCGACAAGAATTCTATGCAAAACTAAGGTTTGCCCCTGCTTAAGTTCATTGCTAACTTCTCAGTTGCTCGCATGTCAGTAGCTGCCCATGGGTGGCATCCCAAAAGGTGGCATCGGCGGCATCCCTACTCCACTCATAGGAGGTGGAGGAGCAAAACCGCCTCCCATACCTGGTCCTCCCCCCATTCCTGGCATTGGTGGTGCAGGCAAAGCAAGAGGTAACAACTGAGCATACATGTTCTGCAACAGAAAACATACCACATTCAATCAGTACTAATATAATGGCCAATCTGATAAGAAAAGACAGGTGACAAGAATAAAAAATTAACAGGAAGATGTTCTGATAATTCAAGATTGCTGACATATAGTAGGGCAACATGGAATGGCCAGAGTAATTACCTGCTGAGCAATTACTTCCTTTTCTTCCTTCTCTTTAGACTTCACTTCATTTTGTGCTTCAATTTTGTCCTTTACCAGTTCATCAACTTTACTGGTGTACTCACGGATAAACTACAAGAGTGCAGAGACTGTGAGAGGAAATACTAGATATTGATAGATAGAAACGCATTTCAGTCCATGAAAGGCAGAAGAAAATATATCCATTAGATGGCCCAAATATTGTGGGATACCCAGCACAAAAGCACATGTGAAGCACACGAGATCAACCATATAATTTACATTATGCATAAGCTAAGCATCACTGCCTTGCATAATCACCGTTCATTATTTCATTTTGCAATTCAGTAACAAGCCTCAGACTCTAGAAAGCCAATCGGTTATCATTCATCAAAAAGTGGTTCAAAGTTACTGTTTAAAACTGTCAACTCGTAAAAGTCAGACTTTGTAAAGACACTCATGTTCACTCCCAAAAAGCAAAGGCTCAACTAGACAGGCGGCACAGTTTTTGGGCACCAACTAGGAGGAATGGCAAGGGGAACCATCCTGTATTATCTCAGTTGAAGCCTGATATTACAACTCAAGCATAAAAGAACATACAGGTCATGTAAATTCTGTGATACAAGTAAACAGCGTAGAAGAGAAAATACAAACCTGTAAGAGATAGGGGAAGGCAAAATCAATCATGTTGTTCATCCAGGCAAGTTCAAGAGCAATATCTGCTCGAATTAAATCATAACAAACAAAGAGGCATGAAGCAAAGCATTCCTTCTTTCCCTGCATTAACATATAAAAAAAAAAAATTAGAACATATTGAAATGATGCATCATATATTAATATCAACATATATTTTTATAAAAAAGGTTGGACTATTTGATGAGACCATTATATCACATTCCTTATTAGTAATAACAAGGAATGAGACTCTTAACATGAAAACCTATCCCCGTGTGCTTGACAAAGAAAAACAGAAACAACAATAGTTGCTAATAATTTCTCTGTATGATCTAGAATTGCACATGGTATGAGAAATATCACAAACACCTATATGCAATAACAATTGTCAGAACTCAGAAAGAAGGATAATAGTATAGTCATCTTTAGATACATGCAAACATGATAGACGGGCTTCTATTAGCCATCAAGTAAATTGCATCCCACGGACAGTATCTATAACCAAGTAATATAGTCTTAACCTAAATCAAATAACTGAGCTCAGCTTACATTTTATTTGGGGCTCCTCTAGGCCAAGAATGAAAGAATTAATATTATGTAATTCAAAAATAATTTTGGTACCTGTTCAATGAAATAAATAAGCAACTCCTCAGCAAGTTCACGATCACCAGATTGTGAGGCTGTCTCCATGGCATCTTTGTAAAGGTTATCCTTCTTTGACAAGGCAATGGACTGCTTCCACCGACCTGCCTTCTTGTAAATATAAGCAGCAACGCGTCTCATCTCAAGAAGCTCATGCTTCTCAATCTGCATCAGGTAATAATTACATCAGGTTTCTGCACTTTGAAACTGGGAAATGGTTTATGTGAACAAGAAATGCAGCTCACCTTTTGTGCAAGGCCAATTTGATCAAAGTTATCGTGCAAATCAATTGATTCACGCAATCTATCATAGTCTTCCTCCTCAACATATATCTCATTCAAAGCCTCATTAACAGCAGAAACATTGTTGCTCTGAACTGCAATCATGTATGGCTTCACAAGACGGAGGTGACCAGCCTAATGTATACATTACAGTATAATACTAGTTAGAACAACAACATAAAAATCATGTGATAAAATATGACACAATGGAAAAACTGCCTGTATTAGTGCTACCTTTCGCATAATGTCAACAACACGTGCATGGTCCACACGAAGCGCAAGGACATTCAGAACATCATTAATAAGATCAGGATGCTCTTGCAAATAAAAGTGAACAGCCTTGTAATATAATTCAACATTAGCAACTTTAACAATGACATCTTTGAACTGCATGTGATCCCATGCTTCAGGAGAATGGTTCATGATGGTAGTTGCAGCATTATCAAACTCATCATATTGGATATACAAATAGGTCAATTCCTTCCAGTGCTGCTGCTCATCGCAAGCTCTGATGAGTTTTGGAATATTTAGGCGGGTTGAGAATAGTTTGATATGTTCCATGAGCTTCTCAGGACGATATCTAGCATATAGAACTCCCAACTCAGTGAAAATACCCATATGTGCCCGTTCTAATCCTAGACCACTCTCCATGAGAGAAATTAGCTCATTGAAGCAACCTCTATTTTGGTAATATTCACTGACCTCTTCCAAGTCATCAACCTACAGAATTCGCAATATAAGTAAAATTAAGCATTGAAATTATATATATGCATATATAAGAACACTACCTGCAGTGGAGTCCCACATAAAGCTTGTATTAAAAGTAGAGACTACAGAAGCCTTCCAATCAGTACTAGGTCACAGCATGGATTTAGAAATATTATTTTAACATAACATTCTGAAGGCTCAAATTGTTTGAACTTTCCTAATAAAAATAAGATGAAAACTGAACTCCATTTATCCCTAGTTCATGAAAATAAAATGCAATCAGAAATCAACATTAACCTGAACAATAATATTGAGCCCACATATTTGCGCCAAACGGAATTCCTCAGCGTCAACACAAGCAAAGCAAACTTCCTTCCATGTTTTTGAACTGTTTGCTTTCCTTGCTGCATCAACTGCACCTTGGAATTGTTTTAACTTCACAAGTGTGACAGCCAACTTGGCCCAGTTAGATATGAAAGCATATATGATTTTTGCAGCCTCATATAAGGCTTCATCATACACTCGGTCACCAACGCTTTGAAGATTAGCCACATTCGGCATAAGAATGAACTCTTCAATGTCACTGAGCCTATCAATCTTCGCATATGCATAAATGAGCTCGCTGTCCACCTTGGGTTCTTTTACTTTTTGCCTGACCATAAGCAAGTACCTCACCAAGTCATCATAAACACTGGCATCCTCAGCAGCACGAATAACATCCAAAAATTGTGTGGCATCATCTGCTCGAATAAATGATTCAATTGCGTCACTTACAAGACCTTCCCTGAGTTGAGCCTTGGCCACCTGGCTCCAAACAGCATCTTCTTCCACTCGGAAAGCAAACTCCACAGCTCTATCAATGCTACGAATATTATCTAACAAGACATCTACTGCTTGAACATTCAAGTTGAATTTCTTAAATATGGCAAATGCTTCCTCATATAACTGAGCTTCTACAGCCATTTCTCCAACTGCGGGCCCATCAAAGTTATCCAGTCTATTTATATAATCCATGACTCTGGATGGGTCAGCCTTTATAGCTGTCAAAATAAGAAGATTTTGCAAGTTGAAGTTTCCACTAAATGCAGAATTCTGAAGCACAATCTTCTCAAGAAGTTCAATCAGTTCATGAGGCAAATCAGCTGTCATGAAAGCCTTAACAGCAGCAGAAACTTGTTCAGGACTCTTGCTTTCAGGCAAAGCAGTGGATACAACCTGATCAATAAGTTGCCTTCTATAGGCATTTTCAGGGTTAAGAACCTTCTCCCAAAGATCACCATCCATCCTCTCAACCACGTACCTGTCATCACAATATAAGCACGTAAGCAATTTTTTAGATGAAAAAAGAATTTATTGATAAGAAGAAAGAATATTACATGGAAGAAAAAATATGAGGACAAGGAATCCTGTCCTCCCCAAAGAAAAACAAAAACAAAAGAAAAAAGTAAATACAATACAAGATCTAAATCAAAAAGGCCTTCCAATCCATTTGAAGATCCATAAGTGACACCCACTTGATAAAACCATTGAGAAAAATGCAAAAAGAGGGAAAAAGATTCTGTGAGAGAGAATAATGTAGTTAACAAACCTTGCTTGCAATTTGAACAAAGAATTCTTATTCGTCACATTGATGAGTTCATCATCACATTGTCCTCTCCTGTAAGCTACAACTGCTAAGGTGGGATCACGTTTCTCACAGTATTTACCCACAACTCGAGAATCATAATAAGGATTGGTGGTTAGAAAATGTTCTGGATTATTGTTGCTATCAATGATAATTTTACCCAGAGCATTGTGGACATGTACATCCTGGCTCCCCTCACTCACAAGATGCTCCAAGAACTGGGTGAGCAACCGAAGCCGATTCCTGTATACCAAAAGATCACAGGAGAAAAAATCAGAAATGTGAACAAAGTACCACTATATGCAGGATTATATAACAGACACCACCTCTTCTCACATTCCTCCACAAGGGGCTCCACTGGCAGTAAAGAACGAACAGAAAGGATTAAGCCTTTGATAAAATCTTCTGGACACTCATCATCAAGCAGCTGCCCAACAACTAAAGGAGCATTCCCTGGGTTCACCTATAAAACAAGGCAAAAAGTTCTGAGGGGGACAAGAGAGAAGTAGATAGAACTCAGGAGCATAAGGAAGGCTACCACAATAAAGACCCAAACTATGATACCTTCTGAACATATCCTTCAATGTATCGGAGCATGTTGTTTGTGTACAGATAATGTGTTAAATCTGGGACAAATCCAAAACGATCACAAACATTTATTAAAGGTCGAGCATCTGGAAGCTTGGCTTCCATTAGAAAGTTCTTCGTTTTCTCAGGATCATAAAAATTTGATTCTCTAGTCACACGCTCCACCTCTTTGATTTGTCCAGTTTTTGCAGCGGCCTCTATGTACTTGAAGTGAATGTCAGGATCCTCACTGTCCGCATTGTTCAGTTAAGTACATATTAGAAGATATACCATGTAAACTATCAATAATAAGAGTAAAGATCACTCCAAGAAAAAGAAAATTTCTTTCCAAATGAAACCATTACCTGGAGCTCAAATATGATCCAAGGAAAAAGTACAGTCCTTCATATGACCTGAACTGCTCAAAAAGCTTTATGCAGGAATCAACACCCATTTGTTCACAATATTCTTTAGCCACCTGGACCAACAACAATAAGTTAGTTATCAATCAATAAATTTCTTGTTATAGAATCCAATGATACTTCCATACCTGCACAATTATCTGCAGGTTGCCTCTAAGATTGACCATTAATAGATCTTTCATGCACTCCAAGGCCCATTCTTGTGACAGAGTACCAAAAAACTCAACAAGTGCCTGCACCAACCACATAATCAGTAAAAATTTTAACTCCCATGGTGTAGAATAAGATAGAAGCAATGGTGCATATAAACCTGTGGCTCAATTGCATGTGTATTGACAATCACACGTTTTATATCAGGCAACTCTGTGTAATGCTGCACCAAGAAAATGCATTCAACAAATGGATGAGTGGGGATGACTTTCAGCCCTAATTAGGCGGGGGAAAAAAACCAGAATTCAACAAATTTTAAACAGCATTACTTGCAAAGCTCGGATGTAAAGACCAGCTTTTTCACAAAGTTGAGCAATACGAGGACGGTCATAATGGCTGAACATCCCATTTGCCAAAATTGCATCCGCTACATTTGGAAAAGTTACCAGATTTATCTCCAACACCTAAACAACAGAATTCACACATAGATTATACCATTGCAAAAGGAAAGAACTAAAATTGTCCATGACAAGAGGGACAAAAAGGCCAGAACCTTTGTCTGAAGGTACCCATGTTCTGGTAGATTTGGCTTCAACACATCTAACAGAAAAGCTGTTGCCTCACGGATCAGATTCCTCTGAGCAGGTAAAAAAAAAAAAGAACCAATAAATGGACTTCCCATATCAGGAGTGGGAAACAACTGTATCAAATTAAGATAGCAACACTCAAATAGAACATCAAATTATAACCACCATGATGGCCTGAGCACAGTATATTACTAACCTGAAGAAACAGATCGGTAATGGTGTTGTAATCAACAGGGCAACCTCCTTCCATTTGAGACATCATTAATGCAAAATTAACAGCACCCTGCAAATCCCAGAAAAAAAAAAAAGGTTAACTTCTATAGCTTCTGTGTAAATAAAGTTGCTCTCACCGGATATACTCAACTTGAAGCACGGTTTTGTTTGAAAGACAAGTAGTGACAAAACATCCAAAAGGGCAGCAGTCAATTGGAAAAATAACAGAAATAACTATATGATGTAAAATATACCTGAGGATCTGTCCGAAGAATTGTTTGCAAGAGGAAGAGGTAGTCAGGTGTATACCCAACCTATACCAACAAATAAGTACTGAAATGGTCAGATTCAAATTCTTCAAGAATGAACTACATACATAAATATATGCATGCAATGTCAAATACAACGTCTAAGCAAAACTAATTATTGGTTTTAATAGCATTAAAGAATTTACAACAGCAGTATGAACCAAATTTCAGTATTATTGATGAAAAATAACTATCTCTACCTGCTTACAGTAGATCAGGATTTTATCAAACTCCCCTCTCTCAGCAAAAGCAGCAACAACTTTGGGAGTAGCTCTGGCTTTGATATATATTTTTAAAGCAAGATCATTGTCCACAGTCTACAACAGAGCATGTTTATCAAAATTAACAGGTACACCATTTCAATACAGCTAAGACAAAGTAGTCCATAACAGAACAATTAGAAAGATTAAATGCATGAATTCAAAAAAAAAAAAAAGAATAATAAATTTAAAACTGTCAATATTTCAAATGTGAGTCAACCTTAACAAGATCTCCTAGCTCCTCACTGCATTCCAGCTTGTCCTCTGCCAACCAGTTCTCCAACAGATTTTTCTTGTTCTGGTTCACAACAAGTCGTGACAATTCCAATGATTCATAGGCATTCAACTTTCCTCTCGTTAAGAGAGTTCCAAAATACTGCAACAGCGGAGGAGTTTGCCCGGCTTGCACAGGAACACTCTGCCACATAAAACAAATTGAAAAACTTCTAAAATTAGAGGTAAAGAATACTACATCTAAAACTGAGATCCAAAATGCTGAGAACTCAAATGATAAATAATTGATAGACAGCAGAGTAGCAAACCACAAGTATCAACAATAAAAAAAAAACAATTATATTATACAGCTACGGTAGGCATAGGATATCAAGAGGAAAGAAAACCTGAAATTTGACAACTGTGTCAGGTGTTCGGAGGATTCCTTGTGGAGATTCAGCTGCAAGCTCAGCTGCTTCTTTATACTTTGTTTGGGCAAACAGTTCATGGAAACGCTCCACGACCTGTAATGTTATCAAGAAGGAATGTCGTTGCATAAATGAGAAGCACACAGTAACCAGACATAACAACTACAATAAGACACCATTTAAAGAGACACCTTTAGACATTCTGATCAAACAATTAATTCCAAAAATTTTATAAAATACCAAAAATAAAAGGTTGAAGTCTATAATGAATTACAAATAACAAAGTAAATGACTGAATAACAGATTTATGGAATACAGCATTAGCTCACACATAACCTCCATTATCCCAGACACTGATCTTTTACAAACATGTAGCACTAATCTAACTAAATAGACTATAGTAAACATTAAAAAGAAAACTACAACACTAATTTGAAGGATAAGAAACTTTGACCAATGGTCAAAAGCATCACCTTACAATAACAACCAAACTTCACACAAGTTAGCAAATAACAATTGTATGAAACCCCAACAGATTAATTTGGATCAACAACATCCTAATGAAGAGATATCGTTAAGATAGTTAGGTTCTCTAGAGAATTTGATGTACCAGCTTCTCAGCACCAGGAAGATTTCCTCTTTTGGCAAGATTAACTGCTAGCTCCAAATTGTTTAACTGTGGCAACAACCAGAAGAAATTCATAAAAATATAATTCATTCTTCTCTTTTAACATCATAAAAGTGATAACAAGGTCAGAAACATACTTGGCCACTGACAAAATTCACAACGGTTTGTTCATTAACAGTAGCCAATAACACTTGTCCTCTCCTGTTGATGGCATAAAAGCCTCCTACTGATGAAGCTTCTGCTGTCAAAAATATTGGATCTGGACTAATTCTGTTCCTATATACTGCAGTAGCCGTCTCCAAGTCATAGACAAATAGTAATCCAAGCTTGGTGATCACATAGATCAAACTGTATTTGTGGGATATCTGCCAAAATTCGTATTAGAGGTAATGTCTCTAATATTTATAAAATGAGCAATAAAGACAAGCAACTTATGTACCTGCATTGCAACAGGAAAGTCATCAGCAAAATCTGGGGGAAAGAAAAGATCTGCCTGTTTTTTTGTGAATGATGGTTTCCCTGCCAAAGAAATCATAACATTAAAATCCAGAAAAACTGGACCACAGAATGATATGCACAAAATTTAATTGGATATCCTTGTTCACTCTCAAAATCCTTGACCAATTTCAATGCATTCTTCCCAAATTTGTAAATTTAGCTACCATATATCACCACTAAAAGTAAAATATTACATGTGTCACTCAGCAATTACTTCCACTGGGTCACAGATTTACATTAAAACAGAAAACCTGACAGAAGACAGCTACAATGCTAATTACGTTACTCAAATTTCCCATCAGTCATATGCATGGTTAACCATATGAAGCAATCCTTTGAGCATGACTTAATGGTTAAGTATAACACTTTGCTCATTGAAACATTTAATAACAATGATGATAAACCTCCATACTGCTACAAGGATAACTTGTACTTCATCCATCAACAATAAAAAGTTCAACAATCAGCGAGAATTTCTTTGAGTGAAAAAAGAATGAATTTATTAAGGACGAGAAGAGAAGGACAAAAAGAATCGGTGAGATTATAAATTCAAGAATTTTAAGTTAGTAGAACTAAGGCATCATTATATGGGAAACGTTAGGTAAGATGTCATTGTATTTATTCAAAGTATATTGCGAAGAGACTCAAGCCTACAACCCCCTGCACCTCCGATTAAAAAAAAACCATGAATGCAAATTGCATATTTAAAATTCTGAACTACCCCAGAATAATTATATTTGGATACTCATTGCAGGACAAAGTAATTAAAAATATAGCATGATCAATGCATACCACCTATTTAAAACTTCGAATTACCAGGAATAAATTATATTTGGATACTCATTATAAATTAATCATTACATGAAAGAATTGTTTACATCCCAATTGCCCATGTAACAGTTACATAAAAGAAAAATGTGAATGAAGTGACAATATGCAGACCTGGCTGTGCACCCAGCTCAATAACATGCAACTTGGAGGTAATTTGACCAGCATTAAGTGTCTTTGTGGCAAAAGAAATCAAAACAGATGGATTTTCATTCCCAGGAACCTGCCACAAAACCCAACAAAAAATATCAATTATCAACAGTGTAAGAATTGAACCGCCTAGACCATCCAATAAATAGTTATAGAATGTGGTTCAATTACAACCCAACTGCTGAATGTGATGCAATTATCATGTCAGTCTTGGATGCCAATTTTTTAAAAAAACTGGAAAAATAAGTTTAATCAAATAGTAAAAAAAAAAATTTTTATGTTAGAACATTAAATTTTTTTGATAGAAATGTTGGAACATTAAATAATATGTTAATTTTAAAGTATATTGATGAAGTATAAAACAATCATGGATTAATGTGAATTTTATGACAATGATATTCATAATAAAATCTTTTAATCCCACATTGGAATTTGTAAGATATCCACTCTACAAAAAGTTTCAACAGCATTAGATTTAGTTTGATTGGCATTGTTGTAAATGAATCCTAACTTTATATACTCTGGTATACAATATAAAGAACTAAAGGAAAACAAACACAGAATCGTAAAGGGACACACTTTAAATTGGGCAAATGATGCGGCATGTGCTTCAAGAGCTTGACTGCGTTGCTGATCCACAGAGAAAAGTTGCATGTTCCCTTTGACCAATTGTGGCTTCTATGGTACAACACAATGTACAGAAATAAATCAGAACGGATCAGGCTTGAGAAAATGACAATAAAATGATCTATTGTCATACAACTATACAGTTACATATAGCAGATAGTAGCCATCTGAGCAAAATGGAAAACCTAAATGCATTGAAATGTATTAAACCACAATAGCTTAACAGAACAAACATCAGAATATACCTCAGGGGAACCAGGAGCAATACCAATCAAGACCAACCATTTTTCCGTAGGGTCACATCGATAATTAATTATTTGGTTGTTTCCCAAATTTGCTGTTCTCTCAAACATCTTTACAGGTTCAGAGTCACCTATAAATCACATAATCAAGGACCATCCACCAGTTAGCTATTTTCAGATAAGCTATAAGCACAGAAAATAAACTTATGTAAAGTGCAAGATGCAGTGTACCAATTCCCAGAGTGAAGCAGAGTATCCTACCTTCTATTGACCAATGGTATACTGAGGTCTGTGTCACAAGGCCCACTATTTTCGGGGTAATCCACTTCCAAAAGACCACCTACACAAGAAAAAAGGGCACTCCACAAGAATTAACAAAGTGAACTTCATCGACCATTTATATGCATGCTACTATATAAGTATTACCTGCTCAGGCATCTGATAAGATTTTATCTTTGCTTTCATCTCAATATTAAATATTTGTAGGTGATCTTGAGTCGTCCCTTGGAGTTGAGCTTCAAAATAAGATGTATCTTATAAGAAAAATAATCCAGAAGTACAGAATATTTGAAGTGCAACAAAAACAGAAGCACACAGCATAATCAACTGAAACCCTGAATTATCTCTCTATAGTTGGGAGGACTTGAACATTTGATCATCTTAACACTGATTGATTATTTTTAGTTGCGATATGATTTTGCTCTAAATATAAAAGCACAGTCAACATTGTCAAATGCTAATAACAAGACTAGTACATACAATCAAAACAAAAAATTGATCTTCTGTTCAACATGGGCCGATTATCTGATTGATAGAAGCTAGCAAAAGTATAACGCATAATATAAAACAAGAGGCAAAAACCATCTGATCAGACAAGTTTACTTAAATGGACAAGTTCAAATATAATATCCCCAAACCAGATAGAGAAGAGCTATTATGAGATCTACTGCACCAAGATTATCAAAGTCCCCAGGGTGGACAATATAATTTAAAGAAACCTAACAAAGAAAAAAAAATTTATAGTTTAACCCAAAACATGACTTTCTCTGCCCTAAACCCTCATCTAATAGATTCCCTTTACTCTCTTATGGGAGATAGACTGAAGGAGCATTTAGCAATACAATATATCTTTTCCCCAAAAAATTTAACTGTCTCTTCAAACCTTGTACCTTTTTTCCAATGTTCTATCAATTTCATATATTAATTAAAAAGAGGAAATGGCTATTACTTTCAGATTTTCAAATAAATTAAATAAATGCTTGACTGAGCTATGCTTAACTGTGCTAGAACCTAGTAACCTGAGACATCAGAACTCAGAAGCAACTAAGGGTTGGAAAACCAAAAATATGACATGCTCTTGCTCAAGTAAGTCATTAATCCATCCATCTAACAGATGCACTGACAATACAAAGCTAAAGGAGCGTAAGTTTTCAATAATTATTACATCGACAATTACTGAAAGATTTCATATCAATAATACTAGTAACCAAGTATACAGCTCAAGAGTTTAGGAGAAAATAATAAAAACATATCATACCTTTTAAAGCGAGGATTCTAGAATTCGGATTCATAAGAGCCGAATCTGCAGTAATGGGCCTTCTCAAAGGTTGCATTGGCATGTTCATATCAATTATAACCACACTATTCTGCGGAGAAGTTTCTCGAACGCATATGTATTTATCGGACTCCATTGTCACATGCGTAAAAGTGATGAATTGTTGATTGATGCCCAGGCTTGGCAACTGCAATTATCAGTCAAATCACATAACTCAATTAACTACCATCCGAAATAAGCATTAGAAATAACCAACGATTCAATATCTTTCTCTACAGTTCAGACGCAAACAATAAACATTCAGATCTGTGTCAAACGTGATATTAAGTAAGTAAAGCAAACTTCGTTACACTATCAAGTATAACTATTGAAGAGCACTCGACTTGCAAAACCAAATTGACGAGACTAAAACAGCAGGACCTCCATTTTATGCCAAAAATAAGTGTTCTTGATCTAACCACGAGCTGTAGTTTCAAATTCACCTCGGCAAAAAAAGAAAGGCTAAGTGTACGAACTGTGCAGGAGGATAAAGTAAAAGAGTACTTACAGTCAGGGCCTCCTTCATGGCGATCGGAGCATTCGCGGCCGCCATGATGCCTTAGATCTAGGAACTGAAAATCAGAGACTCGGATCTGTGGCGGCAATTGGTTGCGTAGACTGAGAGTCAAAAAGTGAAGACCAAGAAGTGAGAGGGAGAGCTTGTGGAGGATCCAAATCAGTGCGAGATATTGAATCAGCAACAGAGGAAGATTTGGACCCTCTAAGGGAAGAAGATAGATCTATTATGAAGGAAGGAGACTTTGAAAAGACGAGAACTGTTCCTGTCTTAGGACTAAATGACTTAATAAGCGGAGAGAAATGATTTGCAAAAGAATCTTCGCGTTGCAGGGGAAGACCAGTTTGCATACGTGGGTCCGACTCGGGTCGGGTCCGGGTCACGATCGGTTAGTGTTGTGCTCAATGTAGATAAATTTTTAAGATTAAATACACTTTTTAATCTTTGAAATTATACTTTGGTAACAGTTGGAGTTGTTAAAAAATGAGTAACTATTTTACTCCTTGTATTTTGATATCTTACATTTCCCTTCATTTATCATTTTTGTCACAATCACCAAAAAAATTATTTTGTATAACAATTTTAAAATTTAAAAACTAAAATAATTAACCAGTTTATGAAAATTAATATTGGACATAAGTCAGATTGGGTCAGGAAAAAATTTAATCCAAAATGACCAAATTTGATTAAATTAGGTCAAGTCGATATATTGAAATTTTGAAAATGAATCTCAACCAACCCAACTCACATTTTAATGTGTCAGTAGATGTGTGTGTGTGTTTGTTTTTTTTTTTTTCCTTTTCCTTCTCTTCTTCTTCTTCTCTCTCTCTTTTTTCTTTCTTTCTTTCTTTTTTCAGAAACAAAACATACAACACATAAAAGGCAAATAAACCAACTAAAGCACACATTATCTGTCATATTATCCAATAAGGCAACAACAATCAGTAGTAAATTATACCGTGTAGGCAAATTAATTAAATTCAAAATTCAACATTATATAATCTAAATTTTAATAAGTAGATAACACATAAATATTTATTGTAACTAAGTCCCTCAAAAATCTTTAAAAAATATTTATATATCTATCAGATTAACGGGTTGAAAAATTTTTAATCCGCCACTCAATATGCCACTTGACGGGTTAAATAAATTAAACTCGACTTATCCTGCCAATCAAACACAACCCAAGCGCGGTTCGGGTTGGGTGTGCCTACCCCAAAATAATAAGGTGGACAAATAAATCAATTTGTATAATAATTTCTACTCAAAATTTTAAATAATTTACTTCGCTCTCCAAAGTCTAAAGAAACAAATAATTTTGTTGTCAACTTTGATTCAACCGTTCATTTATTTGGTATTGGCTTTGCCAAATCTTTTCGCTAATGTCGACTTCACAGCAACTTATTTTTTATTTGGGATTCTTTTTTTTTTTTGGTAAACTAGGGATTTGGAATTCTATTAATAGCTATGCCCAGTACCCAAAAAGAACTTACTAAAAAATTGAATTTTCTATTTTTTAATCATGTAAATTTACTTCATATTTAGATTTCAAATTATGTTTTGTTCCCCAAATCTCAAGTAGTTTATTAAAGAAAATAGTCTGTAAGTACACTTGATTGTATTAAAATCACAAATTAATTAAGAAGCTTTAATTTTCTGCTTCATTCTCGTAAACAGAAAATGCTTCTATCACCACTGATTAGCAACAACTTAGCCAAACCTTTTCTTTTTTTGAAATGTTTGCAGCTTCTTACTCCCCAAGCTTGGCCAAATAGACTATTAGTGACTGACAGTTAAATATACATATGTACATATACATAATAAAATTGCAAAACACAAATGCTTCTCAAATATTGCTAAAAACACTTATCAAGTAATTTTTTCCAGTTATAAATTGTTTCTCCTTTCACAGTACTTCTTATGAAATTCTACTTTTAAAAAAATTATGTCAAAACAAATGAAAATCCACAATTATTTTAAACTATTTTCAAACCTCTTTTCAGATTATCTTAGAATTCGGCTTTGCAAGCCACCTACGCTCCCCTCAGCCATTGGATCAAATTTGATTCAATGGAGAAGCGGAGGCTAAGAAAGTTTTTCTCTTGAAAAAAAAAATTGGCAGCCTTGGTCCTCCTCCTTAATAGCCCTAGCCTTGGTCAAGAAATCCTCTAGAGTCATCTCCTACACCTCCCCTGCGCCTATTGACATTTGACCACTCTCATTCATGATCTCCTTCCACACCTCGTCCACTGTCTTGGTGGCCATTTCCTTCGGAAGCAACAAGCTCCCCTGTCAGGAAATCAAAGTGGCCGCGTCAAAGCTAGCATGGGTAAAGGGGTTGGGTTCAGGCTCGGAGGTCTAGTGGATGAACTTGATGAGGTCATCCATGCTCATGGAAGTTGAGGTCTTGGAGAGATTGGCAAGAATGGAAGAAAGGGAGGACAATGAATTTCTCTCTCTCACACAGTTTCTTCTTCTTCTTCTTGGCTTACATGAGTCACTCACTGTTGAGTGTTGATCCTGTGAACGTGAACAAGTTAGCATAGTATAAAATGCATTTGAATGAGAAATTGACTGAATTTGGTTTCAAAATTTTGCTTTAACGAATTGTTCCAACGACTGAGGGGAGCGTCGGAGGCTCCTATGCGTAGAGCCGGATTCATTATGTTAAAGGTATATTCTCCAAATCAAATTTAGTACATTTTGGAGTATACATTTTCTTAAATATTGCTTCTAAAATTTAAAACTAAGTAATTAAAAAAGAAACACAATTATTTGACCGATTCTTTAAAATCATGTTACTACTAAATTTTGGTTGCAACTTGCACTAGCTTATATCTAGGCATCTATATGAATGTGTGTGTGTATAGTCATTTATGACCTATAGATAATTAAAAAAATTAAGTATAAGTTTAGATATTTATTATTAATTTCTAAAAGAATTATGATACATAAAAGTAAAAATTAATACAAGAAGACTATATCATAACAAAAATTTATTTGTTTATTTATTAAGCTCTGTTCATAAATAAACCCTTTCAAGAAAAGTATCATGCAATCAAATTTTGTAAGACAAAATTATACATTATGTGTAATAGATTATTCCATGTCATTCGACACTACAAAAAAGTTGGCATGTAGTAGCGTTTGTTTTTGTCATATAGTAGCATTTGCAAACGCCACAACCGAATTTAGTGGCATTTGGTGAAAATGTCACCAGAGTGTCATAAGCTATGTAGTGGCGTTTTAGACAAATGCGAGAATAAATGCTACTAAATATATACAATGACGTTTGTTGGGGCGCTTCCAACTATCACTCTATAGTGACGTTTGTTAACACAAATGCCACTATATAGTGGCATTTGAGTTATAGTAACGTTTGTTAACTCAAATGCCACTATATAGTGATGTTTTAGAAGCACAAATGTCACTAAATGTGCATTTATAGTGACAATTGTTACTACAATTGCCACTATAATTTTTGTCACATTCCAAAACTTACATATGAGATAAATATAAAATACCTAGGGTGTACCTCCGTGGTACCCCTTAATCTCTAT
Source organism: Biancaea sappan (assembly GCA_037074585.1). Lineage (NCBI taxonomy): Eukaryota > Viridiplantae > Streptophyta > Magnoliopsida > Fabales > Fabaceae > Biancaea > Biancaea sappan. The sequence continues at coordinate 30,757,749 of CM073494.1, read as the reverse complement.
AAACATTCTTAATATCCATAACTATGTGAATCATAAATTTTTCAAGAAAGATATTTTGCATACATATTCAGAAAATGTTCAACATTCATACACTACACAATACTATACAACCTCTAAGCCTAGGTGACCTACTAGATTACAGAGCATGTCCTCATCCTTTACCAAAATTACATCCAAAAGTGCAACAAACAAAAGTGAAGTATAACCTTAAAGGCTATAAATTATGCTCCTCAACCACTGTATCTGAAAAGATAATCATAGAGAGTATGAGTTAATCAAAACTCAGTGAGTAAACAACTGTACATGAAAATATCACAAACATAAATACCACATTCATTAACACAATCAATTTATCATTCATTTTAAATAATTATAGTATTATATTTGTTTGAATTTGCGTATGATTTCTTGGGTGATCAATCCCTCAATCACTTTGCATTATGTGCCATAGATATTTGCATCGAGTGACCTGAGAATTTAACCATCAAACTCTTTGTGCATAAGTTTTCACAGTTATACACTGAGTAGTATGGGACTCTAACCCTTTCAAATTCATGCATTAGATCTCATAGATCTTTGCAGGTTTTCATAGTTATACACTGAGTAATATAAGATTCTAACCTTTTCAAACTCATGTATTAGATTCCATAGATCTTTGCAGGTTTTCATAGTTATACACTGAGTAGTATGGAACTCTAACCCTTTCAAACTCATGTATTAGATTTTGTAGATCTTTGCAAGTTTTCATAGTTATACACTGAGTAGTATAGGACTCTAACCTTTTCAAACTCATGTATTAAATCTTGTAGATCTTTGTTTATCAATAAAATAGTGAGAATTTATCACAGTACAATTACCATGAATAAATTAATTTATACATAATTTTATTCCTTTGAATTTCTATTATCAATCATAGCAATCATCATATATTATCAATTGAAAGATTGATTGTTTAATATTTCAATAATATTGTAAATGGGACTTATATTGTGCTTTGACTAATTTAGTAAATTAATTTTACAAGGTTGCCTACTCACCTGGATTCCACGCTCTCGGCGCTCTCACCTTGCGCCTCGACCATCCCTATTGTAACTAGGTAAAAACCATCAAGGTTACGAAATAAAGAAATTTCCTACCGCAACTCCTAACCTTCACTCACATCTTAAGTCATAACTCCTAGTCGGTAATGAATATCTAAATGAAACTTATACCATTGGAAACTAGATTCAAAGAGTTTTCCAACGATATACAGTTTACACAAAACGGAGTCTGGATGAATGAGTTATGGCCGATCAAAAATAAGCCAAGGTTTCTCGGCATAATGTGGCGCCTGGGCGCCCACCACAAGCCTAGCACCTAGGTGCCACACATGACGCCTGGGTGCCAAGCCCTTCTTCCTCCCCAAAACCCTCTTAACCTTGGCACCTAGGCGCCATGATCTCGATCTTTTGTGATTCTTCTCGGATTTGGCCTAGATCTGGCCAAATCTCCATCGTTTTCCATGATTTCTTTCATGAGATCTCACCCTTGATGTCTAAAGAGCATTTAAACACCAAAAGCACCAATTTTAATCGTGACACGAAGCCAAAATCTCGATTTTACTCCACATGCCCTTAAAACTAGAAAATAGAAAAAAAAACTCGAGAAATAGGAATTCCTACCTCGATTCTTCACTTTCCCTACATTGCTTGGCTCCTAGAGGCTTACTCCATCGCCCAAGATCCGCCCTCCAAAGCTCGGTTGTGGAGTTGGAGTGTAAAAAGAGTCAAGTAGAGAGAAGAAAGAGAGAAAGAGAGGAGAGAAGGTGAAGAGAGAGAGGAAAGGATAAAATGGGAAAAAAGAGGTGAGGCCACCTATATATACTCGCCCGGGGTGAAATTACCACTTGTCATCCAGTTGACCCTCAGTCAAAACTGGTAAAAGCAAATCCATAAAATCTCACCTCGGGTGTTCCTAAATCCTAGGTGCCCCACAATTTTTCTTATTTCACTTTAGTCCCTCTTGATGTCTCAAACTCCACTTTAACCTCGAATCCATCATCATTTCGGTACCGGACTCATAATTCATTCTCATAAGCTCTTTCTTCTTCTCGGGGTTCCTATTTGGTCATTTCTCAAAAGTACTCTATATTTTCTTTTCTTTTCACATTAGTCCTTGAGAATTTATAAAAATTTCTCAAATTAAAATTTTGAAATTTCTATTCCCAAATTTTCCTCACTAATTCAATAAGAACATTTTTCATATAATTAAATTTTCTAATAAACTTCAAATAGATTTTTAAATATTTGTATAAATTCTTGGGATATTACAATTTTATTTTGTGGCATTTGAAAACGCTACTAAAATGATAACAATTGCTACTATATTAACAGAATAGTTCCAGTTTAGTTTATTAAAATTTCAATATTCCCCCCAAATAGGTTACAACCCATGCATATTTATACAAATGACAGTACAATATAATAACAACCCTAGTCCAATATTCATAAACAAATGAAATTTACAAATGAGTTCTTCATTAATATAATAAGTTTAATGTTACTATACGAATAAAATTGGTAGATATATCAATTCTTCATTAATATAATAAGGTATCTAAAGTAAAACTAAGTCCTAACTATATAAATTAAAGAGTCTCATCATCGTCTTCACTATCCGCATCATTGTCTTCACCGTCTTCATCATTGTCCTCCTTATCTTTATTCTCTTGATTACAAGATAATGGAGGGTTGGTTGCTAGTGCAGAATCATCTCGACTCCCTTGGACGCTATAGAAGAACTGCATCATTTCATTATGTTTTCAAGTCATCTCTTCCACTTGAGACTTGAGATTTGTCATCAGCTCCACTTGAGACTTGAGACTTGCAACCTCTGTATGTAATTCACGAACAAATTGACTCGAAATGTCTCACCTGCAAAACATGAAGTGCGCCTAAACACTTAAGTGGAACATAGTCCAAATCCCCAACCACGCACTCTTCCATGATACTCTTGGCTTCCTAAATCTAGAGCAAATGCGTCTTGAGGTGAGACTATAGTGGATGCAGTCCCCTGTGACTCAATCATAGTAATTTTTTCCTGTACACCCACATAAAAAATGAAAACATTATTAACAAATTCTATAAAACATCATTAACAATTGAATACATTAACTCACATTTCAAAATTTTTAATTACAAAACAACTTATACTGATGGCTCTCGCTTCATCGCTGATGAATGAGCCATCTTTCTTCTTATGAGTCGCAGTCCAAAGTTCCCCCTACTGACGGGTTTACCACGCTCAGCAGTCTACAAAATTAAAATCAATTATGTATAAAATAATATTATATATTCTGGTTAAAAAAAGTAAGTTTACCATCTCAGCTCCTCTTCAAACCAAACTCTTTGTGCCTCCTGTGTGATTGAGGGTTAGACATTGTCTACTCGCCTTTTTTTTTTTCGGCTCTCTCCTAACATTTGGATGAAGCATGTTATTATATTGTAAAAATGATATAGCAAATAATGTTTTAAAGCGTCATTACCAAGTAACGTAGGTCTTAACATCGCTGAAGGTAAGAAGCCCAATCATCCCTTGGAATTCCGTTTTGAATGTCTACTATTATTTCTCCTCTTGATCTGATCTCATTGTTTCGAGCCCAGTATAACTCCAGGCACGCGCAATATGGGCCTTGCCAATTTTTTTTATAATGTATTCTTTTCCTCTTCCCGATCAACAAAAATCTAGTCTAAAAAAATTAATTAAAAGAATATATATAACTAAGAAAATTATAAATCAGTAATAGATTGCTATTACCGCTAGATTATTTGAAAATACAGTTTCTTTTTATAGTTAAATGGAACGTTCTTCCAATCCGAATAAGAGATAGGCAACGTTATGAAATTACACCCCACACGACTCGTGAATGATCCTAACAGGACAATAGCTTCTCCAATGGGCTGCCCAAGATCATTCCACTGCAATTTAACCTTCAAACTCAAGGAAAGAGCCCATAAATCATCCATAGCTAATTGCTTAGTACGCACAACATTATTCTCATCTATAAAGAAGAAGGATCTTTTTAACTTATATATAAATAACATTAAGATTATTTAGTGACAAAAAAATAAAATAAATTACCAATCGTTTCCACCATCCAGTAACCACCGTGGTGAGAACGCTGTGGTGAAGGAATCTCAAGCTGTGGCAAAGGAATCTCAGGCTGCGTCAATGGAGTCTCGGGTTATTGCGTTTGAGTCTCGGACTGTAGCATTTGAGTCTCGCATTGTGGCGTTTGAGCTGATGCTGATGACATCCGTGGAGTTGGTTGAGTGTCAAGTGGAATGACTAGCTCTAAGCTCGGTAACTTTGCACCACAACTAGCTGGAGAACTTGGTAATAGACTACCACTGTTAGAAACTCTTTTTCTAATAGTGGAGCCTGATTTGCTCTTTTTTTTTAAAATAATTTCTTCATTCCCTCCCCAGATTTCTTGTGTATTTTTGACTTATTTGTTAAAACAGAGAAAAAAAAGGAAAAAAAATCAGCCAAAATTTATTATTATATACATATAGAAAAATATAAAAAATAAAATAATAAAATAAAAACTCAGCATAGCAGACATATCAACTCCCTCTTTTTTTTGACTTGGTAGTAGACTACCACTACTAGTAGACACACCGTAAGCGAGACAACAAATCAGCCGTGAATCTTGACTTAACCAAATTTAGCATTAATTACGTGACTGTTTACCCCTACACTTTTGGCTTTCAGCTTGCGAGAATCCATAGGTTAGGCATGTAGGGGGTACAGCTAAGAGATATATTTTTTGACTATAAGTTCTAATTTTCTCTATAAAAATCACCTCCTTAGCCCTCAGTCACCTTCAACATACCTCTTCTATTCCTTTCTATTTCAAACACATATTTCTTATCCCCAACAACCATGGACAAAAAAGTTCATTGATCATATAATCAAACCCAAGGAAGAAGAGCTTGACTTGAACTTGTGTTTGTTCAAGGACAAGGGCAAGAGACATTTCAAGGGGTCTTCTGAGAAGCAAAAGAAGAAGAAAACTGGTGATGGGCAGGAGGATATTAGCACAAGCTGTACTTCAGAGGATAAAGTTGCTCACCTAGAGAAAGAGATAGAGAGCTTGAAGAAGCAAATAAAGGACATGGAGAAGTTGGCCAAACGCCAAGATGCACGAGAATAGACAAGTACTTCTACTGATCCACCCAGTGCTTTTGCAATTAACAACAGAAAAATGTTGATTGCATGAATGGGATTTACAATACTCTGGCTCAAATTGCTTGGTCTCTCTCTCCCAGGAATAGCTCTGCATTGACGATTCAATTCACAACCCCAAAGCCTAGACCTCCATCTTCCTTCGCTAATCTGCCACGCCCTTAGGTTATCATGTTTTTATGTTCGCCCCTTCTCCTATTTTTGTTTTTGTTTTGTTGCAATGTTATCATATCAATATTAGGGGCGTCTTTTGAAGGAACTGTTGTTTTATTTTTTTTCTATTTTCATTTAATTAAATTTTTTATAAACATATTATATCATCATCATCATCACCACAGAATTTGAAAAATCTAAAAATGAAAAAAATTGGACCTTTATTAAACTCTAAATTCTATGTTCAAATTGTCTTAAAATTATTCAAATTTCTTCATTTTATTACAAATATATTAGACTCAATCTAGAAAGGGAAAAAAATGCAACATGTATAATACTCACATTAATCTTTCTAGTATCATCAAGTCACTTGACAAAATAATTAATTAATTAAATTCTAGTATCATCATGAGTCAAGTCTAGACCCACGTTTTTTACCCACATGTACACTATCATAATGTCTACATTTAATACGTTTTTTACCCACATGCACACTATCATATCCATAAGGAGAAAGTTGAAAATGACTTAACTTTTTTATTTTTCTTTTAAAATGTATAGTATCCAATGCACGGTTAAACAACAATGCACACTACTTCCCTCTTTTGAAGGGAGTCTTATTTTATGTTTTTATATTTTCATTTTTTAAATTTTTTTTATAAATAACAATCAATCAAAGCAATACTAAAAATCAATCAACACAAAATTAAAGTGACAGAACAATACTAATAAACAAAACAAAATTATGCAAATCACACAAAAATCAAATCAAAATAAGTGACTAATTATAATATACTTCAACTTATCATAATAAGTGACTAGATGTCACCCCACTCATAGTGATATATAATATACTTTAACTTTTATAATGACGTTTTAAATATTATGATATATTGGAGTAAACTAAATATCAAAATAAGTGGCAAATTAACTCTACAAAAATGCATATGTCAACAAAATTGTTAAAATTAATATGAACTGCAATGAATATACATCATCATCATCATCATCATCACCAGTTTTCCTTTTCGTTTTTTCAATAATTCTCTCTCTCTCTCTCCCCCCTCCCCTTTTTTTTATATCATCACCAACATCAATAACTACTCTTTAAGTCATATTTTAGGCAATTACTACATTGCCACTCTTCCAAGACAATCTAACTCTCATCTCACCCTCTCATTCACAAGTCACACCAATCTCAGAGAGACAAATACAGAGCAACAGAGGCCAAAGCGAAGACTGAAGAGGAAGCTGATTGATTTTAATTTATTTATTTTAAAACATATAAGAAAGTTTGCTCAAAACACACATAAAATATTAATCTGATACCTTAAGCTTTATGAAAGTGGGTGATTAAGAATGTGACCAAATCTGAAAGATAACAGGCGAGGCAACCACAAGACAGTGTTGAGATCAAATCTTAGACGTAGTGGCGATGGAGAGGCGACGATCTACCTTCACACTACTGAGATGCGAGATCTGCCTTCACACAACAGAGAGTAGAGACAGGCAGATAGTAGAGAGTGAGAGATTGAGAGAGACAAGATTTGGGAATTGAGAATGAGAGTTTGAGAGATTAAGAGGGGCACATGAGACAGACAATAGTAGAGAGTGAGAAACTGAGAGAGAGTGAGAGAATAACTCTATTTTTGAGATTTGAGAAGGAATTTTATCAAAAAAATGGAGGGAATATTTCTCCGATCACTTAAAATTTTTGCTTTATAAAAAAAATAGAGGGAATCCAAATAAATAGTAAAAAAATATTTTACATTTCTTTTAAAATAATCGAAATAAATATTTAATATTAAAAATAATTCAATATGATATCTATATTTATAATAGTAAAAAAAAATCTAACAATAATTTTAAAATAATATAAATAAATAATCTAAATATATAGTGGTGTTTAGAAAATAAATGCCACTATATAGTGGCGTTTAGTGAACAAACGCCGCTTTATAGTGGCGTTTGTCTCTAAAATGCTACTATATTGTGAATTTTAACTTAACTAATTTACACTTTAATTAAATTTTTTTTCCTTATTTCTTCAACAAAAGTGGGCCACATATCTAGATATATTATGTGCATCCGAGCTTTGGGATAAAATAGTTGCAATCAATTCAATTTATATAATTTTATAATTGAAGCATTAACTTAATTGATCAAATGAGGAAAAACATAGTAAGCTAAGAGATTGAAGTACCATTACCAAGATCTTGAAGCATTGCAACGCAACATTAAATAACAACAAACGATTTTGAAGTTTTAATATATATATATATAGGATGAAGAAGTATGAACATGCAAAACATGAAGATTATGTGTACAATTTCACTAATATATTCAATGCATATACATACCATGACCAACAAGGAAATGAAACACAATAGTGAAATAATGGTACCTATCAACGAAGTAGATAGAGACAGCAAAAATAGAAAAATGACACAATCATCAATAACAGAGCAAATAAGTAAAAGAAAATAAAATAGCATTTATAACATAGTAGCATTTGTTTTGCCAAATGCCACTATATAGTGGCACTTGTTTTGTCAAATGTCATTATATAGCGGCGTTTATGCTACCAACGCCACTCTATTGTAAAATTTAAGCTAATTAAATTTATTTTTTAATTATTTTTTCTCATATAGTGGCATTTAAACTACAAACGCTACTATATTGTAAAATTTAAGAAAAATATATATTTTTTAATTAATTTTTTATATAGTGGCATTTGAGTAATAAACATCACTATATAGTAGTATTTGCACTACAAACGCCACTATATAGTGGCATTTATGCTACAAACGCAAACGCTACTGGGTTAATAATTTAAGATAAATAAATTTATTTTTTAATTAATTTTGTTCTCATATAGTGACATTTAAGCCACAAACGCCACTATATAGTGGCATTTGAGCTACAAGCGCTACTATATAGTGACATTTGATCTACAAACGCCACAATATAATGGTGTTTTACTAAGACGCCACAATATTTATATTTAGTGGCATTTGTTTCTAAGTGCCACTAAACAAATGTCATTATATCACTATTTTTTTGTAGTGTGAATACATCTTTTTTTGTAAAAAAGGAATATCATTAAAAGGTAATAACAAAAAGATAGAGTATGCAGTTAGGTCCTCCTACAGACTAATTATAGTCCTGGTTCATAGCAAAAGATACAACACAGATAGAAAACATAACAAGCACTAGTCCAGAATTGGTTTTGATACATAGTACAAGTAAAATAGAAAATCTCATACATTAAATTGGAAGGTCCATAAGAGACAGAGAAGGAAGTAGAGGCAGCAATAGTAGGCATGACAAGGCTAGATATAGGAAGCAGCTTCATTTATCCTTTGTCATTCAGGTAGCAAACTTTTGCACAGTCTAGAACCATGTTGTAGGTGGTGAAGGGAAATCTATGAAGTCTTCCTTCTTTAGCCAGTTGGTCCACACAAACTCACATGACAAAGCCTGCTACTAGAGAAAGTAAAAAGTAGAGACCTGTAATTCATTATAAATAAGTGGAAGGGATGATTGAGGATATTATTTTTTATTCTTGATTAAGTCAATTGTTATTATGGATTCTGATACAACTTCAAGCTTAGAGATAATGAGAGACATAACTAGCTTAAGGCCTAGGAAAATGGCCTATAATTTAGCTTGTATAGTGCTATCGTTTCCTATGAACTTTGAAAAACCAGTTCACTAGTGGCCATGCTCATCAAGGATGCATCTGACTGCTCCTAAGAAAGAGTTGTACATAGAGCCATCCACATTTAATTTCAAGTTTTTCTATTTTCTTTGGTTGGAAAGGTTGGTTTCTAAAAGGTTTACGATTTATGAATTTCCAAACAGATGATATGACATAGAGGAAAAAGGTGCTCTAGTAGATATTATGAAAAATTGTAGAATGATCTTTTGCATTATGTTCTAGCTAGGTAAGCAAATCTCCATTGAAGAGGTTTTGAGGGGGTAGGGAAATAGCAACCATATTCGTTTGGTTTCATGGCAATCTCTAAAGATGTGTAAAATGGTTACTTCAGTAGAATTGCAAAGGGGACAGATTCGGGAGTGTAGGATTTTTAGTTGGGCAAGTTTAGCAGCAGTTGGAATTCCGTTTGGATAGCATTCCTAAATGAAAATTTTTTCTCTTGGGTGGTTTAGTGTCTTTCAGATCCAGTTTAGGTTAATACTTCTAGATTACCTCTAAGGGACTGGTTCCAATAAAGTAAATTGCTTTTAGAGTTTGTGTTACTTGGACGAGCTATGGCAATTAAATGATCATGGAGCTTTTTAGGGAGAACAAAGGGAAGGTTTTTTAGGTTCCAATTGTTTGTTCCATTTGTTATGGTAATTATAGTAGACACTTTATTGTCATCTAACTAAGGAAGTTGGCCATGTATTTGTTGTCTAAGAGGTAGATTGTTAATCCAAAAATCAAGCCATAGTCGTGAAATGGCCGCTTCTAATAATGAAACTGGTACAATTTTCATATATGTTGCAGTCTTTAAAGAGGCTTTTGTAGGTGTAGGATGCATTTTTCTTCTTATTATAATAAGTTGAGTCTTATTTTTGGATGAAAAGTTTTACCCAAAGCTTATGTGGATTGATTTTATGGTCCTATTTTTAAGCTATCATGTAGGCTACATTGAGCAAGCTAGATCTTTTGATACCTAACCCACCCACTTTCTTTGGTTTAGTGATTATCTCACAAATAATATAGTGAAGGTCAGCTAGAATAGTTGTTGGATTTCTCCTAAAGGAAGTCTATGTTTAATATGTCTATATTGTCGTTAATTTTTTATGAGAGTTTGAAAACTCTCATAAAGTAGAAGAAGGTAGAATTGGTTATGGCAATGATCAAATTAAGTCTAGCCAGCAAAGGAGAGTAAAAATTTTTCCAACCTTGAAGTTTGTGGTTAAGCTTATTTATTATAGTGTAAAAGTCATTAGTGATGTAGCTAGATTATAAAAGATAACCCAAATAGTTCCTTAAGTGCTATGAGTGTCGGATTTGAAAGAAGTTAGAGATGGCTTCTTTTGTAGTATCTATAACATTTGGGGAAATCCAAAGTTTAGATTTTTCAAATCTTATGTCCATTCCACTGAAATTGCAGAAGTATTGAAGCACATTTTTAATTGTTCGGATTAATGTCTTGTCCACTTGTGTAAAAAGAACTATGTCATTTGCAAAGAGGAGATTTCAAGGCCATGAGATTTCAGTTTAAAAGGTTCCAAGCATATGAAGACACAACTTCTTGGATTTGAGTTGAGAAGTATTCCATGACCATGATGAAAATATAGGGAGACAAAAGATCCCCCTTGTCTAATTCCTCTAATAGGATTAAAGGGGGAGTTTTTATTACCATTGATGATGGGGACATACTCCATGGAAAGTAGATATAAGCTAATTAAGTTGATCCATTGTTTAAGTTAAAAGCTCCGATGATATTGATTATGAAGTTCCAACACATAAGCATGGAAGGCATGTCACATAAATAATTCAAACAAATTCAACAAATATTGCATTCTACAAGCGAGTCATACATAAATTATGCATCTCAGGCACTTGACCCATTATATCTATATACATTGTCATCAATGCCTGAAGGCCATAACATTCTCCTTAAGTTTCAATGGTCGTCGCCACTTATATCATATATCCCACCCTTATTGCCTCTGTGCCACCGTTATTGTCCCCCTCTCATGGGTCTCAACCCATTCTGTTCCTCCACAATAAGTCAACACTATCATATATTTATATATCATGAGATCAATCATAAGTTCAACTCATGGTTACATTATTTCATGATCCACAAATCACGCGAATTCAATCTACCAACACAATCAAGCATGTATTGGCGTTCACAATTTAAAATATTCAACAAGTAATAAATAATATTCCTACATGATGTCATTTATCATTTGTTTCTCAATAATAGGGGTATAGCCATATGTATGGCTAATAATAACATTTTTACTCTCTATATCATATGAAGAACATTCACATTAGCTATCTCCATTTTAAGGATCATAGAAAGAAAATAAGCATGAGCAAGTAAGAGTTCCCTCACCTTGGTTCAATCAAAGGATCTATCTTTAACCTCTATCTATAGTAAATCAAAAGATTTTCGAGCAATAAATACTGCAAGAGTTCGCCTGAGACCCTACAGAAACAAGCCTAAATAAAAGGAATTTCATTTTCAAGTTCTCCACATTGGTTCAAGTGGTGGCCTCTTGGGCGTACATGAGATATCCCGACTAAGCACATTATTATGAAAGGAAGAACTTTAAAATGATGAAATAACAATTAAAAGAAATAATAATAATAATAATAATAATAATAATAATAATAATAATAATAATAATAATAATAATAACAACAACAACAACAACAACAATAACAACAACAACAACAAAATAAGAAAAATACATATATGAATGAGTAAGAGAAATGAGTCATGAAATAATCTTTTAGAGGCATGAATAGAATTTTACCTAATAGGCTATAAACTTAATTGAAAAGTAAAAGGATTGAGAGGAGTATTTTAATATTTAAACCAAAAGAGTTATGTTGGCAACTTAAGAACCACACATGTGTATCCTACTAACTTTCTCTTTACTTAGCTGCCTAGAACCCGTTAGAGAAAGAGAGAAATTTTTGGTCTCTTCCATTTTATCTCTCGCAAGCCTTCCTTTCTCCCATTCTATAAGAGAGAGAGAGAGAGTCCAAAGTTCTTTGTTTTATTAGCACAAAAACATAGGATTCCCTTCAGATTAAATCGAGTGCAATCGAGAGAGAGAACTCAGCAATAGAAGTTTTGGGTAACAAGCTAGAAATTTGCAGAGTCTAGCCGAGATTAGAGCTCGAAAAACGGTGAAAGAAAAACAATAGTGAAGAGGGAGCTTAGAGTGCAAAAAATAGTAGAAAATCATTTTGGACGACAGTGAGAGGTACGAAGACAAAGCTAAGAAAGAGAGAATAGCTGAACAAGCTAAAAGCTGACAATAAACTTCAGGTAGCTAGCTTACCCTCATAAAAACATGTGTGTTTACATTTGATGATATTCTGAAAGAATTTAGTAATGAGTTCATGCTATGGATAGTTATGCTTATGTAAGTATAATGTTGTAATGTGAACTTATTGTTGTTAATGTATTTAGACTGAAGACGGTAAAAAGCATACTCTAGATTATAGTGTTTATAACATCAAGGTCGGTAAAAATACGTCTTAGATATTGTTATTGATAAAGATATTGTAATTAATATAGATTTAATTGTATAGTTGACTCATCCATAACTGTAGGCTAATCTGGTGGGATTTTGTCTGGCATAGTCTTAGGGATTGATAGCATTATCATAGGGACTAATTTATTTCATTTCCTTTCCTGTGTCTACGGGAGTTATATATATACCTATGTTGTCTAATGGAATAAACATCAGAAAGCATTGCATTCTCTCTTTCTGTTCTTATTATTTTCATGGTATCAAAGCCTATTATGGCTATCAGTAGCTTTCATTTTTCTGATTCTCAGTAGGATCAGTGGGTCTTTGTGTGAGGTCACTTGGGAGGAGTGATCTTTGGTTCTCACCACCTGTCCAAGAAGGAGTGCCACCGTGAGTTTGGCTCATCCCTGAAGGCTGGCGGAGGTTCGTGGCGCGCGTGAGGCTCAGGCACTGATTGAAGACTTGCATGTTCTCCCACACGCCGGTGCATGAAGGAGCATGTGAGCGGCTTCGACTCCTAGTTTTTGGCCTATTCCCGATGTCAATTCTGTTGTACGAGTTCGTTTGGCTATTGGGTCTCTTTTGTTCTAGCCTTTACACATATGTGTTCTGTTTCTTGTTTTTTCCTCTATAAATGGCAGAAGCTATGGCCAATGTTGCTGAATTAGTTCCAGCCATGTCAAAAATTACTGAGCATAAATTGAATGGATCTAACTATCTTGAATAAAGTAAAACTATCAGAGTCTACCTTTGGAGTGTTGAGAAAGATGATCATTTGACCAAAGAGCTCTCTACGGATGGAACTAAATAAGCGTGGCTTAGAGATGGTGCACGTTTGTTCTTACAGATTACAAACTCTATTGATAGTGAGGTAATAGGCCTAATTAACCATTGTGATTTTGTTAAAAAGTTGATGGATTATTTAGAGTTTCTTTATTCTGGCAAAGGAAATGTATCTCGTATATATGAGGTATACAAATCATTTTATTGTGCTGACAAAGAGGGTAAAACCCTCACTGCTTACTTTATGGAGTTCAAGAAAACATATGAAGAACTGAATGTACTTTTACCATTTAGTACTGACGTCAAAATGCAGCAAACTTAAAGAGAACAAATGGCTATCATGAATTTCTTGGCTAGTCTTCCATCAAAGTTTGAGACTGCCAAATCACATATTCTTGCCAGTTCAAAAATCACCTCCCTTCAGGAGGTCTTTAGCAGGGTCCTACATATAGAGAATACTCTATCAACTCAACAGACTAATGTTTTGGTTGCCAAATGAGGAGGTGATAACAAGGCCATCAGAGGAGGGACCACGACCAATGGGAAGAGTAATGAGATTGTGTGCTACTATTGCAAGGAACCAGGCCATACAAAGCGAAACTGTAAGAAATTACAGAACCGCAATTAGAGGATGTAGGCTACTAATGTCGTGGCAACTTCTAGTTCATCATCTAAGAAAGGCGTTACTATTTCAACTGATGAATATGCTAAGTATCAGGCCTTCTTGAAGGAGTCCACTTCTGTTACTGCTCTTGCTAAGCAAGGTAAAACTTGTCTTATTTTTTCTTCAAACAAATGGGTCATTGATTCTGAAGCCACATATCACATGACAGGTAATCCCAATACCTTCTCTAGTTTCAAGTCACATAAATCCCCCTTTCCTGTCACTATCGCTGATGGATCCACTTATAATATTGATGACTCAGGAATTGTTAAACCTACTTCTTCTATCACTTTGTCCTCTATTTTGGGTTTACCTAGCCTTCTCAGTGAGTCGACTCACCAAGGATTTGAATTATTGTATCTCATTCTTTTCTGATCATTGTCTCTTTCAGGATCTTAGACGAAGCAGATTATTAGTAAAGGACATATATCTTGTAGTCTCTACATTATTGATGCATGGGAGCCTCAACCAGTTGCTTGTCCTAGTGTTATATCTCCGATTAATGCACATTGTCGATTGGGACATCCTTCTCTACCCATCTTGAAGAAGTTGTACCCCAGTTTCTTACTGTATCAACGATGGAATGCGAGTCTTGCCATTTTGCAAAACATCATCGTAGTTCCTTAAGTCCTAGAGTTAATAAAAGAGATGATTTTGCTTTTCAGTTAGTTTATTCAGATATTTGGGGACCAAGTCTGTCACATCCCAAAACTTACATGTGATATAAACATAAAATACCTAGGGTGTACCTCCGTGGTACCCCATAATCTCTGTGAACATTCTTAATATCCATAATTATGTGAATCATAAATATTCCAACAAAGATATTTTGTATACATATTCAGAAAATGTTCAACTTTCAAACACTATACAGTACTATACAACCTCCCAAGCCTAGGTGACCTACTAGATTACAGAGCGTTTCCTAATCCTTACCAATTGTTTACCAGACAAAAGTGGAGTATATCCTTAAAGGCTATAAATTCTTCTCCTCAACCACTGTATCTGAAAAGATAATCATGGAGAGTGTGAGTTTATCATAACTCAGTGAGTAAACAAATGTACATGAAAATATCATAAGCACAAACACCACATTTACTAATACAATCAATCTATCATTTATTTTAAATAATTATAGTATTATATGCCATAAATACTTGCACTGAGTGACTTGAGAATTTAACCCTCAAACTCTTTGTGCATAGGTTTTCACATTTATACACCGAGTAGTATAGGACTCTAACCCTTTCAAACTCGTGCATAGATTTTCACATTTATACACTGAGTGATATGAGACTCTAACCCCTTTCAAACTCGTGTATTGATTTTCACAGTTATACACCGAGTAGTATGGGACTCTAACCCTTTCAAACTCGTGCATAGGTTTTCACATTTATACACCGAGTAGTATGGGACTCTAACCCTTTCAAACTCGTGTATAGATTTTCACATTTATACACCGATTAGTATGGGACTCTAACCCTTTCAAACTCGTGTATTAGATCTCGTAGATCTTTTGCTCATCAATAAAATAGTGAGAATTTATCACAATATAATTACTATGAAATAAATGAATTTACACATATTTTTATTCCCTTGAATGTCTATCATCAACCATAACAATCATCATATATTATCAACAGCGAGATTGATTATTTCTCACTTCAATAATGTTATAAACAAGACTTGTATTGTACCTTATCTAATAAGATCACATTAGTTTAGTAAGGTTATTCACTTACAAAATGTTCCAATTTATTCAAGGAACAATCACATCTAGTTCTTTAGTCAACTAGAGAAATCAATTCTCAAAGGTAATAAAATACCTTCCAATGATATTATACTTTTTCTCAACCTGAAAACACACTGATAATCTTCTCAATTTCACAAATAACGCAAATGGGATTTATATTGTGCTTTGACTAATTTATTAAATTAATTTTGCAAGGTTGCCTACTCACCTGGATTTCACGCTCTTGGCGCTCCCACCTTGCGCCCCAATCATCCTTATTGTAACCAGGTAAAAACCATTAGGGTTACAAAATAGAGAAATTTCCTATCACTACTCTCGACCTTTACTCACATCTTAAGTCATAACTCCTAACCGGTAATGAATTTCTAAATGACACTTATACCATTGGAAACTAGACTCAAAGAGCTTTTCAACGATATTAAAAAAAAAAACTGATGCTACAGTAATAGTCAACGGTCAACGCAGCTACAGTAACGTTGACCGAGTCAACGCTACAGTAACGAGAAAATCTGGAAAAATTTTCTCGGTGAACAGTAATTTCTGGGAAAAATTTTCGATGTTCTTCGTGTTCTTCATCCAAAAATCCTAAAATCATATCTAAAACAACATTTCTTTTGATTTCTTCCATGGGTTTTCATCCTTAATGTCTAAGGAGTGTTTTAACACCAAAACCCCCAATTTCTACCAACAATCCAAGCTCAAATCTCAAATTTTCATCAAGAACACTAACTTTTTTCAAATATCCAAATTCTACGAAATTTCTTGTTCTAATAACATCATAAACCACCTAAGAATGTTTTACATTAACATCCACACTTAAATTCATCCATTAAAACTCAAAATCTTAATTTTCTTCCATAGGTCCGAAAATGGAGAAAAAGAGAAATAGAGTAGATAAAACTTACCTCTTTACCTCTAGAACTCCTGAGAATCGGAAGTATGGTTAGAAAATACAAGATCGCCGGATGAAAATTTGAGAAATGATTGAAGAAGGGAAGATGGAAATGAACGAAGAACATGAAGCCTCGGGAGGAAGAAGGAGAAGAAAAACTAATAATTGTATGTGTGGGCCCCACTAATTTCTTTTTCGATAAAATCGCTCATAGCCACCTTAGCTTATAAGATTTGTTCACTTTAATCCCTCTCGATGTCTCAAATACCACTTTAACCTCGAATCCATCATCTTTTCGGTACCGGACTCATAATTCATTCTCATAAGCTTTATTCTTCCTCTCAGGTTTCTATTTGGTCATTTCTCAAAAGTCCTCTATACTTTCTTTTCTTTTCACTTTAGTCCTTGAGAATTTGTAAAAATTTCCTAAATAAAAAATTAAAATTTCTATTCCCAGATTTTCTTCACTAATTCAAAAAGCACATTTTCACGTAATTAAATTTTTCACTAAATTTCAAATTAGACTTTAAATATTCATATAAATTCTTGAGATATTACAAAGTCCTTCTTGTCTAAAACTGGTTTTAGATATTTTAATCAGTTTTGTGGATGATTTTTCTTAAATGACATGGATTTATTTTATAAAAAATAGCTTCGAGGTGTTTTCTCATTTTTTGCCTTTCATGCTGAAGTTAAAACTCAGTTTAATGCTTCAGTCCATATATTACGGAGTATAATGCAAAAGAATATATGTCAGAATCTTTTTAGAACTATATGACTTAACAAGGGATTCTTCATCAGACTTCATAAAAGAGAAAGAATAGGCATATACTTGAGACGGCTCGTGCAATGATGTTTCAGATGAAGGTTCCTAAGCAATTTTAGGATAGTACTGTTTCCACTGCAAGTTTCTTAATTAATCGGATGCCTTCTATTGTTCTTGATGGGGAACTTCCCTATGGTATCTTGTTTCCTAACAAGTCATTATTTATAGTAGAACCTCGGGTATTTGGAAGCACATGTTATGTTCGAGATGTTAGGCCCTATATCACTAAGCTTGATCCCAAAGCGTTGAAGTATGTATTCTTGGGCTACTCTTGTCTTCAAAAAAGGTATCGGTGCTACTCTTCATATCTTCATAGATACTTAGTCTCAACTGATGTGGTCTTTTCAGAGAAACAACCTTTCTTCAATAGACCCCCCAGTCAGATAGAGGACAAAGAATGATTAGTCTATGACATCACCTCTCCAAGTATCTCTACCAGTCAGTCTGAAGAACGTCTAAGTGAAGAGCAACCATCTGTGGAATAGATAGACAACAGTGTTCTTCCTGCTTCAGTAAGACCACCGATTCTTCACGTGTATTCCCAGAGGCAAGCTCCCGGTGATACATGTCCTGTACCAACTCATTCGTCATCGGATTCTCCACCAAATGCCCTTGATATGCCTATCGCTCTCCGTAAAGGTAAACATCAATATACCCTTCCTAAGTCCAATTATCCCATTGCTAATTTTATTTCATATGATCATTTATCACCTTCGTCTAGTGCCTTAATTACCTCTCTAGACTCTGTTTCTATTCTTAAAAGTGTTAAGGAAGCCTTGGCCCATTCGGGGTGGTATGCAGCTATGCTTGAGGAGATAAAGGCACTTGATGACAATCACACGTGGGATTTAGTGGACTTACCTGAAGGAAAGAAAGTGATAGGATGTAAATGGGCCTTTGCAATTAAATTCAATATGGATGGCTCGATAGCTCGTCTTAAAGCCAGGCTAGTGGCCAAAGGATATGCTCAGACATATGGAGTTGACTATTCTAATATTTTATCTCCTATGGCCAAACTTACTTCAATTTGCTTATTCATCTCTCTGGCAGCTTCCCAACATTGGCCACTGTATCAGTTCGATATCAAGAATGCCTTCTTGCATGGTGATCTTCACGAAGAAGTGTATATAGAGTAACCTTCTGGTTTTGTTGCTTAGGGGGAGTATGGGTGTAATATCCCAAGAATTTTCATGAATATTTAAAGTCTATTTGAAGTTTATTGAAAAATTTAATTACTTGAGAAATGTTCTTTTTGAATTAGTGAAGGAAATTTGGAAATCGAAATTTCAAAATTTTAATTTGGGACATTTTACAAATTCTCAAGGACTAAAATGAAAAGAAAAGAAAGTATGGAGTACTTTTGAGAAATGACCAAGTAGGAACCCGAGGAGAAGAATAGAGCTTATGGGAATGAATTATGAGTCCGGTACCAAAAGGATGATGGATTCGAGGTTAAAGTGGAGTTTGAGACTCTGGGAGGGATTAAAGTGAAATAAGAAAATTGTGGGGCAATTAGGATTTAGAATCACCCGAGGTGAGATTTTATGAATTTGTTTTTACTAGTTTTGACTGAGGGTCAACTGAAGAGCAAGTGATAATTTCACCCCGGGCGAGTAAATAGGCGGCCTCACCTAATTTTTCTTCATTTTCTCCTTTCCTCTCTCTCTCTTCACTTTCTCTCCTCTCTTTTTCTCTCTACATTCCAACTCCACAACCGGGCTTGGAGGGTGGATCTCGGGCTACGGGGCGAGCCTCTAGGAACCAAGCAACATAGGGAAAGCAAGGAATTGAGGTAGAAATTTCTATTTCTTAAGTTTTTCCCTATTTTCTAGTTTTCAGAAAGTTTGGGATAAAAATCGAGATTTCGGCTTCGTTTCTCGATTAAAATTAGTGTTTTTAGTGTCTAAATGCTCCTTAGACATTAAGGGTGAGATCCTATGGAAGAAATCATGGAAAACGGTGAAGATTTGGCCGGATCTGAGCCAAAACCGAGAGGAATCGCGAAAGGTCGCGATCATGGCGCCCAGGCGCCAAGGGTTCAGAAGATTTTGGGAAGGAAAAGGCGCTTGGCGCCCAGGCGCCAGGCTTGTGTTGGCGCCCAGGCGCCAGGTATGCTGAAAAGCCTTAGCTTATTTTCAATCAGTCATAACTTCTTCATCCGGACTCTGTTTTGGGCAAACTTTATATCGTTGGAAAGCTCTTTGAATCTAGTTTCCAATGGTATAAATATCATTTAGAAATTCATTACCGGTTAGGAGTTATGACTTAAGATGTGAGTAAAGGTCGAGAGTAGTGATAGGAAATTTCTCTATTTTGTAACCCTAATGGTTTTTTACCTGGTTACAATAGGGATGTTTGGGGCGCAAGGTGGGAGCGCCGAGAGCGTGGAATCCAGGTGAGTAGGCAACTTTGCAAAATTAATTTAATAAATTAGTCAAAGCACAATATAAATCTCATTTGCGTTATTTGTGAAATTGAGAAGATTATCAGTGTGTGTTCAGGTTGAGAAAAAGTACAATATCATTGGAAGGTATTTTATTACCTTTGAGAATTGATTTCTCTAGTTGACTAAAGAACTAGATGTGATAGTTCCTTTAATAAATTGGAACATTTTGTAAGTGAATAACCTTACTAAACTAATGTGATCTTATTAGATAAAGTACAATACAAGTCTTGTTTATAATATTATTGAAGTGTGAAACAATCAATCTCTCAGTTGATAATATATGATGATTGTTATGGTTGATGATAGATATTCAAGGGAATAAAAGTATGTGTAAATTCATTTATTTCATAGTAATTATATTGTGATAAATTGTCACTATTTTATTGATGAGCAAAAGATCTACGAGATCTAATACACGAGTTTGAAAGGGTTAGAGTCCCATACTACTCGGTGTATAAATGTGAAAACCTATACACGAGTTTGAAAGGGTTAGAGTCCCATACTACTCGGTGTATAAATGTGAAAACCTATGCACGAGTTTGAAAGGGTTAGAGTCCCATACTACTCGGTGTATAACTGTGAAAACCTATGCACGAGTTTGAAAGGGTTAGAGTCTCATACTACTCGGTGTATAAATGTGAAGACCTATGCACGAGTTTGAAAGGGTTAGAGTCTCATACCACTCAGTGTATAACTGTGAAAACTTATGCACCAAGAGTTTGAGGGTTAAATTCCCAAGTCACTCAGTGCAAGTATCTATGGCATATAATGCAAAGTGATTGAGGGATTGATCACCTAAGAAATCATACGCAAATTCAGACAAGTGTAATACTATAATTATTTACAATAAATGATAGATTAATTGTATTAGTAAATGTGGTGTTTGTGCTTATGATATTTTCATATACAGTTGTTTACTCACTAAGTTATGATAAACTCACACTCTCTATGATTATCTTTTCAGATACAGTGGTTGAGGAGAAGAATTTATAGCCTTTAAGGATATACTCCACTTTTGTCTGGTAAACAATTGGTAAGAATTAGGAAACGCTCTGTAATCTAGTAGGTCACCTAGGCTTGGGAGGTTGTATAGTACTGTATAGTGTATGAATATTGAACATTTTCTGAATATGTATACAAAATATCTTTGTTGGAATATTTATGATTCACATAATTATGGATATTAAGAATGTTCACAGAGATTATGGGGTATCACGGAGGTACACCCTAGGTATTTTATGTTTATCGCACATGTAAGTTTTGGGATGTGACAATGGGAAAGTTTGTCATCTAAAGAAATCTCTGTATGGGTTGAAGCAAAGCCCTCGAGCTTGGTTTGGCAAGTTTAGTATGAAAGTTCAAGAGTTTGGATTGAACAAAAGTAAATGTGATCACTTAGTATTTTACAGGCAATCGATGGCTAGTATTGTTATTCTTGTTGTGTATGTTGATGACATTGTTATTATAGGAAATGATTCTATAGGAATTTCATCTCTCAAATCATTTATGCATACCAAGTTTCATGCAAAAGACTTGGGCCAGCTGAGGTATTTTTTGGGAGTAGAAGTAACGAGAAGCAAGAAAGGAATACTTTTGTCTTAAAGAAAGTATGTCCTTAACATGCTTGCAGGAACTGGAAAGTTCACTACCAAACCCTGTAGTTCTCCGATGGTTCCAAACACACATCTTACAAAAGATGATAAGAATCCCTTTGATGATCCAGAAAGATACATGAGGTTAGTTGGAAAATTGAACTATTTTACTGTAACTCGTCCTGACATTACTTTTGTTGTGAGTGTTGTTAGTCAATTCATGTCTGCACCCACAGTCGAGCATTGGGCAGCTCTAGAACATACTTTATGTTATTTGAAAGGAGCTCCTGGTCTTGGTATTTTATACAGTGATCATGGGCATACTAGCATTGAGTGCTTTACAGATGCCGATTGGGCTGGGAGCAAGGTTGACAGGAGATCTACTATAGGATACTGTGTCTTTGTTAGAGGGAACTTGGTATCATGGAAAAGCAAGAAACAAAATGTTGTATCTCGATCGAGTGCATAATCTGAGTACAGGGCTATGGCATAATCCACGTATGAGATTATGTGGATACATCACTTACTGAATGAGATTTGGTTGAAGCATTTGATGCCAGCAAAATTGTGGTGTGATAATCAAGCTGCTTGCCATATCACATCTAATCCAATTTACCATGACCAAACTAAGCACACTGAAGTTGATTGTCATTTTGTTCGTGAACAAATTGAGGAAAACGTGATTGCTACCGGATATGTGAAGACAGGAAAGCAACTTGCTGACATCTTTACAAAGGCCGTGAATGGGACGTGAATTGATTAATTGTGTAACAAGTTGGGCATGATTAACATCTATGTTCCAGTTTGAGGGGGAATGTTATTGATAGAGATATTGTAATTAATATAGATTTAATTGTATAGTTGACTTATCCATAACTATAGGCTAATCTAGTGGGATTTTGTCTAGCATAGTCTTAGGGATTGATAGCATTATCATAGGGACTGATTTATTTTATTTCCTTTCCTGTGTCTACAGGACTTGTATATATACCTATGTTGTCTAATGGAATAGACATCAGAAAGCATTGCATTCTCTCTTTTTGTTCTTATCATTTTCAGATATTTATTAGATACACAACTAAAGACGGAATAAGTACACTCTAGGTGTTGCCAAGGACATAGTAAGTTATAGTTTATGACTGGGGATGTTATAAGTACACTTCGGATAATTATGTATTAAGAATGGTAAAAGTATGCCTTAGGTATAACCAAGGACGAAATAAGTATGCCTTGGATATTTGTTAGATTTATGTAACCGGGTATATTCATTAGATTTATGTTAGATCTATGTGGGGTGGATGAAATATATGCATGGTAATGTGTATGTTGTTTGTCGTGATATGCATAGTGGATATGTGTGTGCAAGTAACTTGGTATGGGTTTGGGCCATATCTAAGGTGCTTGAAACACTAGAGATATGGAATAAGGTATAGACTTGTGACTGAGAGTGATCAAGGTCGGGAAATTAGGTGTATTAGGCATCAAAGGTTTGTTCTATAGGGGCAGAGATACGTTGTCGTGGGTATGATTTTGGACGACTTATGCCATGTGTGCGCTGTTATATAGGGATAGTCATGCATGAAATATATTTTATATATATATATATATATATTATAGGGTAAATTTTATAGGGATGGTCATGCATAATTGTATGATTGTATATTGTCTAGCTATTTTGGGGGAGTCTGTGGATCAAACTCACCCTCGCAAAACTCTATGTATAGAAGGATAAATAGTTCAATGACTCGTGATTCAAAGATATCTTCCTGTTAATCAAGGCAAGGTAATTTTTATTTGTTTTTAAAGTATTCTTTCTAGTATGCTATATAATCAGATAGGTCACCTAAGGTGTAGAGTATATTATTAGGGATAGACTGAGAGTAAATTAAGCTTGTGGCGGTGTGGCTATTACACCGTCTGCTCTTATCATGGCCCTGATTTCGGGTCATGACAAGGAATAGCAAATATCCAATAACTTAGGATGTCCATTATCCAGTATCAATTGTAGCATATTTTGGGTATTTAGAGTATTTCATATAATTTCAAATATCAGGTGGGTTCAAATACGAATACTTGATAGATTATTTATTTTGGATATAGGATAGGGTTTGGATATGAGATATTACAGGTGGATTCAGATACAGATAATAGAAAATTAATTGGATATCCACCTATTTCCATTCCTAGAGGAGACTTCTAGGAAAAATTATGATTTCTTTCCTTTTTAAGAGAGATGATTGTATGAGGATAGCCTTTTGTGGAATTGTATTTGGAAATTAAGAGAACCTATTTCATTTGGCTTGTCCTTCATGATGCTTTACCTACTAATTTATATAAAGCCAACAGAGATATTACTTTTAATAGTTTCTATTCTAGATGTAATAGGGACAAAGAATCAGTCTTGCATTGCTTATGAAACTATCATTTTGTTGGGGAAATTTGGATTGCTTTGGGGCTTAACCACCTTCAAAACTCTTACTCCCAGAAGGTTTAGGATTGGATTTGGAATTTTGTAGTTGCGAAGACTGTTAATCAAGAGAAGGATTTGGGCATCACTTTCTTATGTGCCATTTAGTGGGTTTGGAAGTACATAAACAATCTTATCTTTGGTGAAGCTGATATATGTGCTTTTCATGTTTGTAGGTCTATCCTACATCTTAAGGAGACTTGCATTAAAGCTTTTGCTACTTCTATGCTATCAAGTAGTCGATTTGAGAGATTAGACTAGTGATGAAGCTTGAGCATGGAAACTTGAAGATTAACAGATACATAAGCTCCTTTGATAATCTCAAGTGCACAAGTTTGGGAGGCTTGGTTTGGGATCAGTTTGGTAAGTAGATTACTGGTTTCTCCAATTACATTGGAATCTCTACTAACATGCATGTTTAGCTTAAAGCTATTTTAGTGATGACATTAGGCATATTCTAGTCAGGAACCCCACAGTTTAACGTCTTACATGAGGCTAAATGTTGTGTTGACATCCTTGCTAAGATGAGTGTAATCATTGCTCTTTTTGTTTTTGCATGTGAAAAGACTCTTTTATTTCGTTATCGTTATCGCTTTGTGTTCGACTTTTTGGCTCTTCAGTCCCACTTTTATTTTTAAATTCTCTCTCTATCCTTTTTTTTAATTTACAAAACTAGGCCACTTTCACTATGGCCTAGTTCGTTTGACATGCGTGTCGCTGTGTCACCCCTAACACGGGCATGTTAGGGGCAACACACATCCCATATGCGATACATGGCGTAGCTTTTTGACTATTTGACTAACACATGTTTAGACTTGTATTTAATTTTTATGATATTATTTATCATTTTTTAGACTAACAACTTGAAACTATATTTAATTTAAATGCTCTCTCTCTATTTTATAATTTTTTTTCTTTTTCAAAGTCTCTCTCTCGATTTTCAAAATTTCTTTCTCTCTTTTCACTTTCCAATATTTGCACCCCACCGGATAATATCTTCTCTAGGGATGGATCTTGAACATAATTAGTGAGTGGGCTTAACATTTTTTTTTGAGGGGGCTAATAAAAGAAAATTAAATTGATAAATATTTTTTTAAGAAAATAGTTTAAAAAAAATTTTGGGAGGGCGGTCACCTCTCTCTCTCACAATACAATTCACATTGGGTTTTGTATGTCTCTGTCTCTCTAATATCATTTTTTTATTATTTACAACGTTCATATTGTTTTAAATTTAGAGCTCTGCACAGGATCTATATTAATTATCAATGTTTTAAAAATTAAATTGGTTAACCAACAAATTGGAGTCAAATTGTAATAATATAATATATATTTTTAATGTTATATGTTTAAAATATATAATATAGTAAATTAATATATTTTGTAAATAATTTTTTGTTTTTCAAAAATTAGTTCACTGATTTTTGGCTAAACTATTTTTTGAATTAACTAGATCGGACCAATGACCAGTTTCCTATCAAACTAGCCGGTTTGATTTGGTTCTGTAATCTATGTATTCTATGATATCATAAGCATTTTTCTTGTATTTTAGACTATTATTTGATTGCTAATTATTTTATTAAACATTCATAAACTAATTTTCATAGTTAAACAGTTGTCAGTTTTTGTCAAAGATTATACATTTTTTGATCATTTTTTCAAGGTTATGTAGGGATGGCAATGGGGACCCGAACTCGGGGAAATCCGCAGGGATCCCCGCATTCGAGGCCCCGTTGGTGGGAAATTTCCCCCCTCAGGGATGGGGGCGGGGGAAAAAATTTTCCTGAAAGTTAAACGGGGACGGGGACAGGGATCACACTCCCCGCCCCGCGGGGTCCCCGTCCCCGAAGGTATTTTAGTAAATTTACAAAATACTCCAAATATCTATATATATAATATATATTAGGGATCTTTTGGTCATTTTATATTCAAAATAATTAAAATAAATTTAATAAAAAATAAAACCCTAATCTCATTCCCCCAAAACTGATTCCCAATTCACCATTTGACTGAGATTGAATGTGTGCTCGCCGTCTTTGCCTCTCAGGTATGACCTCTTCTTGTCGTTGCACTCGCTCTCCCCATCCTTCAATTCATCGTCGTGGTCTCCTCTGTCTGTTGTGGTCACTATTCCCATCCTTCAATTTCCGTCCTCTCCCACATAGTCTCTATATTGAAATCCATGGTCTCCTCTGTCTGAATTTTCTCAATTATCCCCCAACCTAGAAGAGAAAAGAGAAAATTTTTTATTAAAATATGTACTATTGATTTTTTTTTTTACATTTTTAATTTTTTTAAAAAACCCCGCAGGGTCCCCACGGGTCCCCGCTCCCCGCGGGGAATAGGGATGGGGAAGATTTTTTCTCCCCCACGGGGATCCGGGGGGGGGGGGGGACGAGGATGGGGGAGGCACTCCCCGCCCCCGCCCCGCCCCGCCCCGTTGCCATCCCTAAGGTTATGTCACCAATCAAATTCTATTGACAGTAAATTAATATACGTATTAGGTGCCATACATAAGTTAATTCAAATTCCATTTGCACCCACTAACACGCTGTGTCGCTCCTAACACGAGTTACACATGTGTTAGACGAATTCATAAATAAAAAAAAATAAAGATGGAGAAAGACTTTAAAAATAAAAGTGAGATTGAAGGGCCGAAAAGTCCTTTTTTTCACTACATCTCTGTAATATTTATTAGTCCTTAGGTATTTTTTCTTGGGCTGTGCCAAAAAAAACTAATGTGACCAATTATTACCCGTGAGTAGGTGCTAGGTTATATCTACAGGCAAACATTAATTGAGGAACTCTTTTTTTTTTTTGGGAAAAGGAATAAAAAACGATTTAAAATAAAAAAAAAATTCAGAACTTTAGGGATAAAAAACAAGGGACAAATTTCTGAGTGTGTTTATAAGGTGCATTTTGTAATTATTTCATTTTGTCTTCCAGAGATACATTGTACAATTCAGGTGCTTCCTTTGATTTCCAACCTCAGTTAAAATGGTTTAACAAGAAACATGAGAAAATAAAAATTCAAAAAGTCTAAATCCTATAACTCAACATCTGAGTCGAAAGCTTCAAAAAAGGAAAAAGAAACTTACGGAGACAAAACAAAAACTGAGGCTTCTCTTTTTGAAGTTTAAACAGAATTAATAACAATTATATAAAGAGGATCAAAGAAACTAAAAAGAGGGGAAAAAGAAAATAGGCTGGTCTTATACGTTTCTAACGTCAAGAGTGAGAGATGATCCAAGAATAAAGGAACTCGTTCCACGTGTCGGGTAACCCGGGTAGACACCAATGGATACAATCCGCATAAGTAGCCGGGTCGGCCTGCTGCTCGGGAGTCAACATTTTCCCTTGACGTATGGTATACACAGAGGTGTGTGCATCTTTACGGAACTCCGACAAGGTGGTGACGTTGAGGAAGTACACCGGCACCTTCATTGACCGCGTCACGTTGTTTGCAATGACAATAAGCCGGCGATCCGTCCCCACCTCCGGCGGAGTCGTCGTGTTCACAACCGGAGTGGTCTCCTTGGCACATTTAATCCCATCCGGGTTGTTCCAATCCTCACTCCTACAAAAATCATATACAGTGGTAGATTTTGAACAAAATTGTTAAGGTTGTTTAAATTTTTTATTTTGAACGGACTATATAAAAGAAAATTGAATTAATAAATATTTTTTTAAAAAAAATTAATTAATTAGAATTTTTTGGGGACGATTAGCCCGCCTGTCTGAACGAAGATCCATTCCTGATCATGTATGTGGCCAAGTGTGACAATAAATTCAAAAAACAAAAACAAAAAATAAATATAAATATAAAGTAGAAATGGAGATTTGGGAATTACTTGATGTGAAGTGGGGACGTGCTAGTGAAGAAGACTCTGGTGCGATTAGGGTCAACGTTGGCGTCGACCCATTTGGACCATGTATTGAGGACTCTCGCATAAGCTTCCGGGCGAGGGACTTCATCGTACTCAGTGGACCCTTCATCGAACGAGCCTCGTCTGTCGCATACAGGACAAAATACAAATAAGTTCCGATGAGTTTGCTTGAAAAGTAAGATACATAAGAGCAAAGAAACAGAGCGAGAGAGAGAGAGAGAGAGAGGGACACGTGGTGCTTACAGGACTTTCATAGAGAATGTGTTCATCCACCATATGTAGGTGTTAAAGATGAGATAGTCCGCATTCTTCCAGTTCACCCCATGCTTCTCGATGGATTCGGGCATGATGATGCGGTTCAATATGCTGTGCATGTTTGGATCGTCTGAATTTGACTCCACCAGAAATGGGGACCAGTAGAATTCCACTGTAGTGTTGTAGTCCTGCACCCACACAAGTGGAGTGAATCCTAAGCAAAGGTAGTTCTTTCTGCTAACTAACATTGATTTCGTGCAAAATGGATCATGGTTAATGATGAGGAAGACGAACCTCAATGCTGAAGATAGCAAGAGAGCCAGTCTTGTACCAGGTCTTTCTAACCGAAGGAGGAACCGCAGAATTGACCATACACACCATTGATTCCCACTGGTTCCTGTTCAGCGAGTCTCCAACAAACATAAGTCTCTTTCCTCTGAGCTTCTCGAGCAGCAATCTTGGTTTGAACCTGAACCAATTTAACACATGAAATTAATGAAGATGAACAAATAAACAACATTATTAAAGAAAAACAGAAAGGGAAATTAAGTGGATATAATATTAATATATACTTGGGCAAAGAGCAGTCTCTTGGCTGCCATCTCCAGTTCTGATACAGAGTATCGCGTCTTCCATTCTTCATGCAAGTCACTTGGGCAGTGAGGAATTCACACTGGTGTTCTTTGTACAGAGGATGGGTCACGTTGTCCAAGACCCATTGCCCTGTGAACAAATCACAGTCCTCTGGAGGCACCACCACCTCCTCTTCGTCTTCTTCTTCGTCTTCTTCTTCCTCCTCTACCTTCGCAGCCGGCAATTCAATCTTCTTATCTTTCTCTTCGGGTAAGACTGACTTCAAATCAACAACCTGTTCTTGTGTCTCCTCGGATTCTTCTTCCTGGGTTTTCTCCGGTTGGGCTATTAAATCCTTGGAAATCGTGACAGTGACGGTGCCATGTTCCACGTCTTCTATCTTGGTGTCTCCTTGAACAGGATCGACAGTGGCAGAATCGTGCACGTTGACTCGTTCTGGCTCTGCATTCCCTTCTTGGATTTCTTGAGCTTTAGGCCTCGAGAATGGGAATTCTGCGATGGACTTAACGTCCTCGTTGTACATGAAAATCCCAAAGAGGATGACCGAAAAGACTACGGCAAAAACCGAGAGGTTGTTGTTCTTGCGCACCTTCATCACCCCTGTTTCGAAGTTGAAAAGAGGAGAACCCTTGCGACGGAGAGGCTGCATTAGACCTAGAGAGAGACAGAGAAGGAGAGGGAGAAAGAAAGAGTATAAAAAGGAAGCAGTGAGAAAGGAGAGAAAGAGAGAGAGATAGAAATAGAAAGAAGGAAATGAAGGACATTAATGGGAGCAAGGGAGGTTTGAAGGGGAAATATGTGTTAGTTTAATTGGGGTTTGGTGAGATGGGTTTGTCTCGGAAGAAACTGGTGAGGGACTATCGGTGGATGAAGTCGGAGAATTGTCTTTCTCAATTCAGAAGAAGTTCGATCTCTCTTGGATTGTTGTTAGTAATAATATTATTTATTTAATCGCATAGGAATATTATCCAAGGGTTAACCAGTTCAACATCACCCTCTCTTTTTTCAAAAAATATGTGAGAGAGGGATAGCGAGGAGTGATCTCAAAGCCTTCAAAGTTGGTCCTAGTCTCAGTCACTTGAATTAAGGCTCTTCGGTAGACACAACGTTGTTGTCCATCGGTTTCAGATTGCAACGCAAAGTTTGATGGTCAGACAGTGGTGAGGGGATACTTGAAACGGAAGCTTGAAGCCCACACCAACATACACAGAAACACCAGCCTAGTTTCTATATACAAGTCAATGGCTCAACTCAACTAATTAGAAACGGTCAAATATTTTACATTGAATTAATCAGGGACCTTAATGAGTTTTAGTTTCCATTAGTTGGATCAGATTAACCATCAGCATATATATATATATAAATGATATGACCCTTCACCTCAAGATTAACAGATGGTGTAATAAAAAATCAGAGTTACCCAACTGAATGATGCTGGTTAATTATTGATTTAATCTCTCTTTTATGGTATGATTAACATATCTTGGAAATAATCTTTTTTCTTTAATTACTCGTTTGCATCTAATAGAATCCCCTCCAACAAATCCCTATTCTTTAACACTTTAGTGTCTCCAGGTAATAAATCATAATGTGGATGTAAGATCGTGAAAGAGTTTGATTGGTAGCAAATTATTTCTATTTATTGTGTTTCGATGAGACTTTACGAGGATAAAAATGTTGGAAAAAGTCATCACAACACAGTTTGAATCGTGTCTTAAGAGACACTATTTTTAAGAGAATTATTTCACGTATGCAGAACCTCTTCCGTGATTAAACAGGCTCATTCGAGTGAAACCTAGGAACCATAACAACAAAAAATAAACACTAATGAGGGGGTGTGGAAAAACACAATTAATGAAATGAAATTAATGAGTTGTTACAAAAGATTTAAAACAACATAAATAGGGTTGTTACAAAATTAAAACAGTTTAAATAGTCAAAACTGTTACAGTTCTGTAATATCTAAAATTTGACCCAATCAGCCTAACTACATTGTCTCAAGATTGTATATATGCGAGCTCATCTCTTCTCTTAACTCTTTGTGAGACTACTAACACATATTAGTATAAGGCCTCGTCTTCTCATTGGTTTAGTCGATGTGGAACTAAATTTTACTCTTTTGAAATATAAAAGTTTTTCATAACACAATTTTTACAACAATCTCCTACATATTTCGAAAAAGATTTTGAATGAAACAGAGTTCTGATTTACTCATGAGTATAGACGCTTCAAGTTTGGTATCTTTTGAACTATGAACCAAACCTAGACGAATAAGAATTAACCCACGGAGTTAGTAGTGAAGCATATAGCTTTTATGAACCAGCAAACTCTTATTGTAGGTTAGAGGTATTATCAATCACATCTTGCCCCCACAATTTTTGTTATTAACGTCGTTATACGCGTTTTCAACCGTACACATATTTGGTGTTCATGAGTGCTCTAGAGATTTCGCCAAAATATCATAGAAGCGGCCCCACTCCACACTCGTATAGGTGATTTCATCAAGTATGTCTATAATGAATACATCACCCTCAAGGAAGGACTATAAAAATCATTAAGAATTTTCGCTCAACCTCTAAATCAATGTATTCTAGCATTTCACACTTAACACCATAGAAAGAGATTGAAAAAATAGTGCTAGCATAACTAACAGATAACTTGTTATTACCCCTATAAACCATGAGATCTCCAATCACAAAGGTTGAGTTGCCACCTTGATTAATTATCAATTGGCTTAAGTCTTATTACCATTAATGTGTAAAGGACTAATTTCCTTTCTACATATATGTTTAGGCAGAGAATTAGCCAAATTCATTTTGACTTCACATAACTAATCGGTATACTTCAAATTTCATTTTTTTAGCAATTGCTTGATATCTTTATGTCTCAACACAAGTGTCTACTTTTATCATTGAAAGTCTTGTTCGTTATAATGATTATTGTCGCTTGGCAATCACAATATATAGACATTGACATCGTTGGACTCTTACCTAATGAAAATATTTGCTAAGAGATTTTTCAACCACTTAGTCTCATTTCAGCCAACTTAGTCTCATTTCAGCCAACTCCATAGCACTAAATTCTGATTTTAGAGTGAATCTATAAATTTGATTGGCTACTCTCTCCAAAATACCTTCCCACCACCAAGGGTGAGATTTAACCACTAGTGAATTTTGTCTCAACTGAATCAAAGATTCAGCTAACATCATTGTATTCTTCTAATACAATGAAAAATCTACTTTATATGATACCATAATTCATGGTATCTCTCAACTCCTTTCGTTAGAATTATGTGCATATAGACATTCATCTAACAGACAACACATGATATGTCAGGCTAGGTGAAGTTTATTAAGTGTAACAGATTCACCTATATGTTCCTTAATTGAGTGTTAAAATCATAAGAGGTATTCACTAATTTGTTATAAAAATGATCTAACTTTTAAACTCTTTTGAACATAATATTCTTGTGACAGCAAAATGTTATACCTTTCTTATGAACCCCAAATCACATTTACTTCATCCATGTTTTTCATATGAACACAATCAAAAAAATATTTGTTTTTTGTATCATCCATGCTATAAGGTAAAAATTAAACATATCATAGATATATAGACAAACAATCACACACTTATCAAGGCAAAAAATTTATACACAACATAACAAAAAACACAAACAAAGGTTTTAAAATCATTTCATTTTTCTTGTAATCATGCCACAAAGATTTTGCAAAAATACCCCCACACTTTTAAATATTTTTAAATCTATAAGAGTATGACAGCCCAACTTATATAAAACCTCATAATTATTATAGATGAACATTAAACGCATAATATATATGCATCTATATTCATCCATCATATAATAATATTTTTCAAGAATATAATTATACACGATTATTTAACTCAATCTCATTTTTGTGACCAATAATTCAATAATATTGTATCTCTGTATAATGGTAGTATTCTCATTTATTAGTATTAAAAAATATTAATTATAATTTTCATATATGACATATTATCATCTTAAAGAAATGGTTTCCCAAAACTTTTATATATGCCAATATGCACAAAATATTTGGTCACAAAATCCACAAAAAGTTTTGGTTCCAACATGACGTGTATCTCACAATACTACTTAGCAACAATAATGCCATAAGTAATTCAAGTAGAATATTTTGAATTCATAAAATTATATACACCCACATTTATGACTATTTTGCCTTTTTTCACAAGAATTTCACAAACTTTTCTCCCAAAAATAAAATATTCTTGTAGCGTTGGAAAAACATCACATGTGATATCACCATTTATGTAAAGTGAATTTTTCACAAAATTTGCAATTATGATTATCTTTTTGTGTGCATGGATGTCATCAGGCATTTTTTCATTTTTTTTTCACAAAGTATAATTTGTCAAAAAAAAGTGTAATTAAAATAAATTCCACAAAGTACAATTTATTTTTAATATGACTTTATATAGCCCATAATAGTAGAATTACAAACAAAATTCTATTGACACCTTTTTTTAAAAAAATTCTCTTGATCATATGCCAAAAATTGAAATGTAGAATTAAAAATTCATTGAGAAAATTTTCATTTCACATTGTTTTATAAAGCTCACAAAAATATAGCTAGACTCCTTTATTGTAGAATTAAAAAAATTCCACAAACACAATTTTTTAGCATCTTAATATTAAATGCTTGAAGAAAAATTTTTCACAAGTAATAAGTAACTACTCATGGATATCTTAAAATTATTAAAACTTAAGGTTCTTCTTTATAGTTCTACACTTATTTGATCTCCTCTCAAAACATTTCAATCATGTCAAAAATGGACTAAAAATATAAAAATTAGAGCCGAGTTATAATTCTTATCCGATTCGTATCAATAATACCTATAATTTTGATACTTATTTTTATCCCATTATTATATCATCTTATATATATTCACACATACCAAAACACATCATATATGGAGTTTGCCTTTGAATTTTTTTTCTTGGAAACCATTGGCGGCATTTAAAAGATGTTATGTGCGTTATAATGCCATTGATTCCAATTAATTGGGCCAACTTACGCCAAAGGACCAATTGAATTGACATGAAACAACTGAATGAATCAACATAAATCACAAACATAGAGCAACATGAGGGAACTGCAACGCATCAATTTTAATGGAATGAATCAATGTCATTATATTTTATATTGCAACGTCACCACACAACAGATTAGCATATTTTAATATTTTATAATAACACTACAACACAAGCTTCATGCCTTTAGTAAGTTAATATATATATATATATATATGAAAATAAATAATATGATATTATCTCTGTGAATTTGAGTTATTACACTACATCATAGTTGCAACTGAGGAACCAGAACAATAAAAAAAAAACACTATAACCCATAAAGAAAAAGAGAAGAAAAAGTGGGAGAGAAGATCAGATTGGTGATATCTCAAATATAAGGGGGAGGGGTGGGAAAACATAACTGATGAAATGAAATTAATAAGTTGTTACAAAAGATTTAAAACAACATAAATCTGGTTGCTACAGAATTGAAATAGTTTAAATAGTCAAAACTATAACAGTTCCCTAATATCTAAAAATTGACCCAATTAGCCCAGTCGGCTTTATTGTGAGCGCAGGAGGGCAAATTACTTATTTGCACTGCACTGGCTCGTGATTGTAAACGCATGAGGCCACCTCTTCTTTTAGCTCTTTATGAGCCCACTAACATATGTTAGTATGTAAGGCTTGATCTCTTTATTGATTTAGTCGTGGGACTAAATTTTACTCTTTTAAAATACAAAAGTTTTTCATACCACAATTTTCACCAACAAAAATTGAGGGTAAATTTGAAAGGATAAAGAAAGCAACTTGGAAAGTTTGAAGCTAAAACATACAGGGATATTTGACAAGTGAATCGGTCAAGAATGGTTACCAAATTCGGAAAGGCAAGCTTTCAAAATGAAATTCCACATACCACACTGTCTACATGCATATTCGAGTCCAAAGAATGTCTCTTACGGAATGATATAGATCTAATGTTGCTGGATTAATCATCCCCACCTCTTTAATTTTCTCTTTTCTAGTGAATGTTTAAATACATTAACCAGGATTTTTATTTTTCAAAAGCAATATTTGTTGGCCAAAGTGTAATAACAAATATCCCATGATAGAAAACCAATAAGAATCATAGAATCATAATTGACTCATGGCATTTGAACATCTATTTTACTATAGGGAAACAAAATAAAATTGAAGCCCAACGTAACCATTATAGATTTTAATTTATTAGTAAACATTTGATTCTAATAATTGGTATCTGAGCAAAGGCATGATATAGTTTTCAACGAGCAATTGCTGAGGAAGAAATTGTTGGCCTATGTGTTTGTAATAATTATCACATGGCAGAAGCCTATGTGAGGGGCTGAATCATAATCAACCAGTGGTAATTTGGCATTTGTTTTATTATGATTTAAGAAAATAGAATTGTATTCTAACTAATAGTTATAACTTTTAATCAAACCATAAGTGTTTGATTCCAACAATGTTGTCACCAATATTAGTTGAATAGAGGCAACACATTGAAATAGATTTTTTGAAACCATATATATCTTAAAACTTGAAATTTGTATATATCATGATAGATAAATTAAAGAATTAATTGTTAGATAATATATAGTAAACACTAGGAGAAAGCTTATATAAAGTTTTTTATAATTTTGTCATCACATTTTTCAGTCCTAAAAATAAAACATGTGTAAACCACTCATGCAACAATAAATTGTGAAAAAAATATACATTTTTTTAAAAAAAAACTATACAAAACTATACACTTGTGTTTATTGGAAAACTACATTATTAAAGAACCTCACAACTATGATAAAAGAAAAACCATATAAGTTTTTTTCCTTAACATTATATATAAATGCACCTGAAACTTTCTTCTCTTTTCCAAAGCCGTTAGAATCCTAAGTACTTGAAAAATTAATTCGAAAAAGAATAATAAAAATATATTTGTTATGTCGTTTTTGCCTCATTTTCTGGAGCCTGTTTTGCATGATTACGAAAAGGTTTTTACATACGATGTGGGGAACAATTTTCTACCCCGTTATGATGCTGGTGGATTATATCCAGGATATTTCAAGTTTCTTTTTCAAGCAGTTGCAATATTAAGCTGCTGCTTCTCCATTTTGGAGAAGAAGCTTCATCTTCTTCAATCTTCATAACATAATGATTTAATCTCAAAATTATTGGTAATTCAAGAAGTATTACTTGTTTCCCAATAATCAAACTACCTAAACCACAGTTGTTAAGTCAGGGTGATGCTTTTGTAAAAGCAAAACCCTTATTATTAGTAACTTTATGTTGGAGAGAAGTAAAAGCAAAGGAATCTATCGATCTATTTTATTTTATTTTTGATTTATTTTTAATTTGTGTTTTGAGTACAATAGCATCTTGTTACATTCTTGCTCACTTCATTTCTATTGGACGTTAGTTTGATGGGTGGGACATCACTTTGTTTCTAAGTTAAGGAACTATTTATGAAGAAAAATATCTACTAACAAAACCTCGGCATTTATATATATATATATATATATATATGAGCAGTTGATGTTAGTTTCAAAGGCAAACTCCAAGAACCGTCAAAACCAGGTCCATCTCAATTCTCTTGAAAGTTGAAATCGCCTTCACCCACTCTTCGCTCTTTTTAGTCTATTAAATTTACTGTTAATTTTTAGACAAAAGAACTTTCAACTTTAATTTATCTTTCATTTATAATTCTAAATTTTATTTTGTGTCAATTATAATCTATATATTTTTAATTAGTTTTGATTATATTCTTAAATCTGTCTAACATTATTCAAATATTTAATAGCAGACACTAACGTGTTATCTCATTTTGCACCTACTAATTTACGTTGTTTTACCACATAATATTGAACTGATAATGATCAAAATAATTACTATTTTATTTTATATTGAATTATTTTACTTCATATTATATTTGATTTTTTTTTTGTCATTATCAGTTTCAATCCTATCTTGAAAAGTCAAAGTGGATTAACAAGTGTTGTGTACAAAATGATATGCTACATCAATATTTGTCATTAAAAATTTGGGTGGTGTTAGGTGTAAAATTGTATTTCATATTTATGTAAATAAATTCTTAATGTTGTATAAACAATAATTGCCTATAATCTTTAGAATAATATGATCTTCACAAACAAATATTTAATGCAAAATTTGGGTTGACCATTGAAGATTGTTGAAGGAAAATGAATATGATAAATTATTAGTTTCTTCCTTAGTTATACAATCTCCTATGATAAGAGGTTTATGTGTTAGTGTATGTGTGTAAGCCTAATAGATAGAGAAGGATTAATTTATATGCAATCAACATTAAGTTAGATGGAAGAGTGAATAGTCCCACTTAATGCTATTAAAGTAATTCAATTTCCTTAAGTAGAGTTATTAATTCATAAATGGGATATTAATCTCCTTAAATCAATAGGCTATTAATCTCTTTAATTCAAACCACTTGATTATAACTACGACTCTTAATATTCGGCTAAAATCTTACATTAGGCTTAGGAACATAATTAAAATTAATGATCAAAGTTTGGGGACATGAATAATACTTTTATCTTAATTTTATTAAATTTCAAATGTATAATCAAGGTAGTTAATTTACTGGCAACGACGAAAAAGCAAAACAAGGCACTCCGAAGAGATCAATGCCCCTTGGAGAAAAATAAGAAAAATTTAAAAAAAATGGGGGAGGGAAGAAGCTTCAATACAATTTTCGCCCTTGAATTTAAGATAAATTTTAATTTCATATATCTTTTATTAAAGCTAATATTTTCATTGTACATGCACAATTGTCAATCAACACTGATTGCAAAACAGTCATTAACAGAACAATGAAAAAGTATTAATAATTCAAATTGTTAAAAACAAAATTACTAATAATCTAAAAATTGTTGACACTAATGACATTTTGGGAGGATAGCATTCTATTACAGGGCCTTGAGTGGTAAATCTCATCAAAATCTAACTAAGCTAAAATAATAGAAAACAATAGAAATTGGAATAAAACTATGTACAAGCAAGACCAGTATCATTCCCATTTTTTCTTTGAAGCTTCTTTCTTACCTTCTCATAAGTAACTTTATTTGATAAACATACCTTTCTCTTCGTTTTATAATGAGAAAAATTTGTAACATATAAGAACTTTCAATTCTTAATATTATTCCTATTAAAATAATACATAAATAAATATTAAACTACATAATTAATTAAGTGTAAATGTGAAGACCTTTCAATTATTGTTATTATTCTTTATCAATTTTTTTGTTATTATTAAAATTAAAACAGTACATCAATAAATTTTAAACTATCCAAATATTTTTATTAAAATATCACATACTATGTTAATTTTTTAAATTTAAAAAAATGAGAAAAAGAACAATAAGCATGCTGAATAGAGAATGTGCCACATCACATTTTCTTAGACTAATTATATATATATATATATATATATTGATATATTGATTATGTCAAATATTTACATTTGATTCTCCAACAATCAATGTACAAGAGATTAGCTAAAGTTAGATTAGCTAAAGTTAAGTTATAAGCCGTTAATAATAAGATTGATATTGAAAATCCTTATAAAATTATGTTCGACACTACCAATAAACTAGCTTATAACTTATTTAATTAACTTATAAACTTGTTAAAAGTGTTTGATAAACAAGATTAATTTACTAGTTTATAGTTTAGTCTGTAATGCTACTTTGAATAGCTTATAATTTCTGTACTTTTTTTTTACCTTTGTTATTTTATAAAAATATCTATTATACCCTTACATATAAATATAATAAAATATGTAAATTTTCATTATATATAACAAAATATAATAATATATATAAATATATTACATATGTAAAAATATATTATAAATATATAAAATATATAAAAGTATATTTTATGAATTTTATATATATAATAATTTAAATTAATTTAATTAAAAACAAAATATATATATGTATTTATATTATTTTGAGATTAAAAAATATATGTCTTTTTATAATATTTTACACTTTTCAATTATTTCAACATCTATTTTTACCGAATACTTATAATTCAATAAGTTAGTTTATAAGCTTTCAACTATAATTATCAGCTAAAAATTAACTTATAAGTTTTTAACTAGCTTATCAATTAATTTTGTCAAAGAAAGTCTAAATATATGAAACATAATTAAAATTAAAAAATATGTGAAATAAAATTCACACTGAACTTAAAAGGCTAAAAAGATGCATTTGCCTTAAAAAAAATCTCAATTAACAGAAAGTTAAGGGAAATAAGCAAGGAATTAATTAGTGGAAGGAAAATTTAAAAAAAAAAATCGATTTCTCACCGGTAGTTGATCTTCTGGGGTGTTGGAAAGATGCGTTCGATATATAAGGCTTTTGAAAACAACCTCAAGTGGCACATAAATCAGATCCGTGAGTTTATTTTTTACTTTTTAATCTTTTATAATGAATTTGAATTTTTAGTCTTACTATATGTTTGATAAAATTTTATATAAAATAAAATTCAAAACACATATACTTCAACCACCATAATATTAAGGTTTAGCCATAGGATAATGTGATTTTTTTAATAAAACAATTAACAAAATGATTACATGCATGTATTTGCAAGGCTGCCTTCGGTCAAAAGACTACCTCTTACGTTGAATTATTGACATTATAAGAGTAAGCACACAATCTAATCTCTAAAAAGATATATTTTTTACTATTGAGTTCTTGAAATTCAATTATTAAACAAGTTGATTTTTATAAGTTTTAAATTTAATAAAAAATTAATTTTTTTTGTATGACTAGATTATATATTTATTTATCTTTGAAAAATTGATTCAATAATAATATTTGATGAGTTTATAATATTTAGAAATTAAATTATGTAGAGTTAAACTTTCAAGTACTAAATAATTTAATTCATGTATTTTTCAAGATCTAAATTGTTAGAATATTGAAATTATAATTTTATATGAGTATCAAATTCAAATACCAATTAATGTATACATGATGGATTTAAATATTAATTATCACATCTGGTCCCTACTATTTTCCTCCACGCACATCATAATGTAAGCGCGGGCTTTACTTTTTATATCTTCTTCCTCTGATTGATTAAAATTCTGTTTTTGTCTCTTACAAATGAGATATTTATCAATTTGACCCTTTATAAAATATTTTCTTAATTTGATCTCTCATAAATAAAATATTTCTTAATTTAGGCCCTCATAAAAATATCTTTTAAATTTAGACATTCACATATAAATATTTTTTAATTTAGTTCTTCACGAATAAATATGTTATCAATAATTTTTTTGTTAATATGCCGTCAATAAACTAAACAAATTTGATGTTATGTAACATATATTTTAATAGGTTATTACTTAGTTGTTATTATATAATTTGTAAATTGATGAAAGTAATATTATGAGGAACTAAATTGAAAAATATCTTATATATAAAGGACTAAAATGGGAAGACAAATTTGTGAGAAGCACCTTGTATCTATTAGGGACTAAAATCAGGTTTTAGTCTGAAAAAATCTTAATGTGTTGTTTGGTAATATGAAGATTTTAATTTGTTAAGCGATTGTAAATTTATTTATGATAATATGAAGGGATGTAATAAATATGAAATTTAAAATTTGCATATTAATAATTTTTTTAATAAAATTGAAGTTAAAAGAATCATATAAGTAATTTTCAAGTGCTTAAGAAATAGTAATACGTGGGTAATAAATGCTGCCCAAGGACATTCTTTTTATTTACAAGTGGAATAAACTAATTAAACTTCACATTTAATTTTTTTTCCCTATGTAGCTCCTAAATTTTAAAAGGGTGTCTCGAAATTTATTATAACTTTCCAAATTTCAACGTATTTATTTATTTTGTGGCCAACATCCCTGCAACGCATATACAAGCTTTCAGAATATTCATTGTTCATCAGTCAATAATTTGAATTTATTTTTAAGAATGTTAAAAGTAAAAATCTAATATATTAGGCGGTTATGCGAAAATACACATTTAAAATCATCAATATAAAAAATAACTTAGGGTGCTGAACGTACGGTACCTAGAAGATCCGAACTCCACACTTGGGCTCCCTAGAGGATACAGAGAGTTTTAATTTTCAGATATTAAATTATTTGGAAATTTGTGTTAACATATATAATTCTTTGCTCTTATATTTGAATCTTGAAAACGATTAATCATCTCTTTTATGCATTTATCGATCTCTGAATTAATTCTACTGCTTTCTAGGACAAAAATATAATTTGCTCACAAAGGTGGATTTAGTTATTAAATTCCTCTAATTTTAGTTTCTTAAAAATGTAATTTATTTACAAGATTTCGATATTTAAAAAAAATGTTATGTAAGTTAAAAATATGTTCCTATTTTTTAAAATAAAATTTTCTAAATAAGTAGATTTGGATTTGCAATATTACAAGAAATATCACATATTATTAAATGAAAACGCTTTTTTTTTTCTATTTTCAACCTATTTATTGAAATACCTTATCCGAACTCCACCAAATTCACTCAAAATGTTCTATTTTTAATGAAAATGAACCCCATAAAACAAGAAAACCAAATGCATCCTGAGTTATTAGGTGTTTTTTTGGGGTCAATTATTAGATATGATTTTGCTGGTGAAAGAATTAGGTAACTGAACTATTTAAGAACGTTAAGTTTAAATCCAATAATAGTTAATATTAAAATTAATAATGTTATCTTTAAGATAATGTGAATAAATTTATTTGATTTTCATGCTATAACCACCAAAAAGGCAGCAAAGGAACTATAAGAAATTTATGTAAAAATCTGTTATGATTTTTTTTCTATATAATATCTTTTGGGAGCTGTTTTTCTTTTTCTATTTAAATACTAGTATTTAAAACTTATTAGTTCGAACTAATTTAGTTTGAGTCAATCATAATGGTGTAAAATTCTTATAATAATTTTTTTTTCTATTCACAAATGAAGTTTTACTAAAATTTTATTCTGGTCTCTCAAAAATATTTATATTTTTAATTTAGTCTCTCACAAATTTTTATTCTTAATTTGGTCCTTCAGATATCTGAATGTTCTCAATTTAGTTCCTTACAAATCCAAAAATTCTCAATTTGGTTTCTCCCAAATTCAAACATTTTCAATTTGGTCCCTTCATGCGGTTGTCGTTAAATAATTTAACAAAGGTACTAATTTGATAGTTAACTTGTTGATATAGATATCATGTAATTTTTTCTTTCCTTATGCTAATATGATGTGTAATGTCCGGGGGTTTAATGAAATTGAGAGCCACATGGAAGGATTAATTTGAGAATATTTTGGTTTGCAAGGGACCAAATTGAAAATGTTTGGATTCGTAAGGAAATAAGTTGAGTATAAAAATTCATTAGGAACCAAATTGAAAATATTTAGATCTATGAGGGATTAAATTAAAAATAAAAATCTATAAAAGACCAAATTGAGAATATTTAGAAGTGTGAGAGAGTAAATTAAAAATAAAAAGGAAAATGATACGAGGAAGTTGAGCTTCCCAGCGTTTAATCTCTTCTCTCACTAGTATGCATTGAGATAATTGCTAGTTAATATTTTTTTAAGGGGTGAGGCCCCAAAAAACATGTCACGCGCTTGGTGGAGGGGGGGAGGGAGGAGGTCGACCTCTCCGCATCATTTTTCAAATTAAAAAAAATATAAGAGATCAAATTGAAAAAGAATAATCTATGAGGGGCTAAAACAAAGTTTTAGTTAATAAAGTTATCACAAAAAATATAATAGACTCTGGGATATTTATTATATGCATTAGTGGGTTATCCAATTTCCATGTCTTTATTTCCTAATCATCGCTAGTAGATTCTTTGCATCAAAGTAAAATAGAAAATGAACTCCGAAGTAACAAATATCCAGACTCAGATTCTACAACATTAATTAATAAAAAATCCGACCAAAAATCAAAGACAATCTCAGTTTAATAACCTATTAATGTTGCAGGATTACCAACATAAATATGGAGCATTTACATCTCATCGATCATGGATCATCATTCCTTCTTCTATATCTTCATCAAAGTAGTTTCAGCCTTTCAGGTGAAACGGTACCTATCAAGAGGATCCTTGAAGAGAAGGCGTTCATGGTAGACCCTCCAAGCATAGTCCTCAAAATCAAAAGACTGAAACACTCTCTTTTCTCCTACTTCCTCTTTA
This sequence comes from Biancaea sappan, assembly GCA_037074585.1. Taxonomy (NCBI): domain Eukaryota; kingdom Viridiplantae; phylum Streptophyta; class Magnoliopsida; order Fabales; family Fabaceae; genus Biancaea; species Biancaea sappan. The sequence goes on along the minus strand of CM073494.1, from coordinate 30,714,669 downwards.
TTACTTCCTTCTTCTTCATCTTCTTCTTCTTTATCTTCTTCATTTTCATCATCAACAGCAAGCTTAGGAAGAATTGGAGCCACCCTGCTCTCTGTAGGAAGAGTGATCAACAGTGTCATGGTTATACTGCGTGAACCACTTTGATCATCTCCCCCCGCACCCACTGGCCTCCCTCGCACTTTCTTCAGCTTCCCATTGGTCCAAACCTGTTCATTGTTCATTTGGGTTAGTTTTCAAAAAATGGGATTAAATTTGTTTCTATACATTTTAAGCTCTTATGTTAACTACATAGTTAAAAAGAAAATAAAGGAAGAAAGATTAAATTACTGTTCAGTCATTATAAGATTACAAGATTCTCAATTTAGTTTCTAAAAGATTAAATATTTCAATTTATTCTTTAAAGAATTATATTTATCTTAATTTAGTCACTTTTTTTTTATCAAAGTAACTTTTAAAAATAAAAATTTTAAAATTTAAAAGTGATAGATTTTTGTAATTTGGTTAAAAAAAATAAAATTAAGATAAATATATTTCTTAAAAAATTAAATTGAAACAATTGATTATTTAAAAATCAAATTGATAAAACTGTAATTTTTTACTAAATTAATCAGAAAAAAATTATGAGGAAAACCAATACAATTTTCTCCCTTCTATGTGGAATGACGTTTGAAAATTACAAAGTGGAAGTAGTTCCCTTAATTGTTTATTGTTTTCCCTTTCGTAATTTGTTTTCCTGTCCTTTTAAGAACATCAAAGATTTAAATAAGGTTTTCCGTGTCAAAATGCGAAACAGAAAAAACCAAAAATGTCCCATGTAACGTGGGACCAAACAACTGAAAGCGGTACCAGTAACATAATTACATAAATAATGACGGAAATCACAAACGAACAAGTTTTAATTGGTCCACAAAGATGCATTTTCCGCAGTAATACATGGGATTCCAATTCCACTAACAAATTTATGTTTCTTGTATATTGAGAAAACTAATGTCAAGTATAAATGATCATAAATGAACGGAGATAATTAGATTAAGAAACTATTAAAAACAAAAATTAATCTCACCTGAGCAATGTCGCCAATTGTGACCAAGACCGCGTCCACATTGGGCAACCCGGACACCCAACCCGAATCTGACAGCAACGAGTACTTCTGACACCTGATCTGGTACTGTAACCCGACTATGAACGGGTAAAAGCCATCCGACAGGGCGGGCTTGGAGCTCGGCACGCACTCCGAGATCCACATCAGCGAGCAGAACCGGGTCGGGTCATCCCGCACGGGGTTCTCGAAATCCATGCTGGTCGACAGCAAATCAATGATCTCCAACCCCAACTTCTCGAGGGAGCGCGTGAACTCCCGCAGAGAACTCAAGCCCAACTCGGTCGACTCAGTCGAGCACGACCCGTCCATACGAAACGACTCACCGAGTCCGTCTCCGTCGTCGTCGTCGTCGTCGCATTCGTAACCCAGGGGCCAGTTTTTGGGGAACGACGATTCCTTCTGGTCTCTAGGAAGATCGAAGAGGGAGAGCGCTTCCGACTCGGCGGAGCTCGCGAGTTCGGGAGGAACAGAGTGATCGGTGAGCTGGAAGAATCCGAGGTTGGAGACGGAGGAGAGGAGATCGCGGGTGGGGGCATGGTCGGCGGAGAGGGAGAGGACGGGAGGAGAGGTGGGCGGGGCGGAGGAGCGGCGAGTGGGGAGGGAGAGGGAGGGAGGAGGCAGGCGGTGGAGGAGGAGGCGGGAGAGGGCGTCGGCGGCGGCTGAGTCATCGGAGGTGGGGAAGAGGTTGTTGGAGTGGGTGGAGGGCGTCGGAGGCGGAGCAGAGGTGGCTCCGCCGTAGAGGTTGGGCATGAGTTGCTGCTTGCTAGCTGAAGAAGCCATGAGGAGAGTGTGAGGGAAGGACGTCGGGGATGGAATATATCATAAAAGGGATGGTCGTACATATAGTTGAAGCGTGTGAATATCGGGCGGCACGTGCCAAGGACAACAAAAAACGGAGACACCTGCTCTGACACATCTTCATCTTTTCTTATCTCTTACCTTATTCAAAACAGTGCAGCTTTTGGATGAATAATGACGTCATATTTTGCAGAGATATAATAAATTTATTTAATAAAATTTGTATTCTTATTTATTTAAAATCAACAATAGGACATTTTTATAGGCCTCTCAGGATTAATTAATTAGGACAGATCATACACTGTGGAAAGTATTTTTATAAATTTTTAATGAAAGTTTGGCAATTCATTTACTTTTAAAACATCAACTTTTGTTTTTTTTACTTAAAATAAAGTAGAATGTACATAAATAGGCTAACCCAAACAAAAAAGGAAAAGTAAACTTCTTTCTTTGAAATGAAATTTTATTCTGATTCTTCTAATTTGAAATTTGAAATCTATCCTTAATTATCCACTATTTCAAAGCTGAATCTTGCTTAAAGCAGCATCAGAAAGGGTATGAAATCCTTGAGTGACAACTTGCATGCAAGCGTTTTATTTGGATACTTTCGCAACTTTATTTGGTATGTTCTTGATTATGAAAGTCGAACTTGTACGCCGATGCAATGTATTTAATAATTTATATGCAGATTTGATCGATTATTTTCACACGTGTACATATAAAATTCATATTTATTTTTGTACATATATGAAGTTTTTTTCTAAAAAAGCTTCTCATCATGATTTTATGACTCCTGCATAAGGCACACTTAAAAATTAAAAACACCTACCTTGTCTAGTACTAAACTTACTCAATTTAATATAGACGCTTTATCTGTATCTATACTAAAAGGCGTTATTAAATACACATAATACATTAAATCATGAAGAACTAAATTAAAGTGGATTGATGGAATTAGGGCGTGGCCCAAAAATGATTGAAAAGTATGCTATCGGTCTATAATTGGTGTAGCATATAACGCACATATATAATTAATACGATAATAAGTTGTGTAAAACGATGTGTTTAAGTGCATATTTGCTTTCTTTTCTTTTTTTTGGAGGAGTGCCTTGAACAGGCGTTTATCATTTGAAAATCAATTTTTTAGTAAAGTTCTCTTATTTGGTTCCACATTCAAATCAATTTTCATAATCGATTATTGTTTTAAAATTGATTTTGTCAAAAAGTGGAATCATATAGCTTTTAGTGAAAATTGATTTTCTTCAAATCATCTGCAACTAAATTTTTCTGGAGTTGCCTCCCTTCTCAGTTTTCCTTACCATGAGAAATAGCGAAGGGACAGAGAGAAGAAGTGACAAGAGACGAGAACAAAAAGGAAAGGGCGAGATCTGGGTAAAGTCAATCGCAGTCCAACACCAATATATTACAAATACAAAGCTGGAAGAGAGAAATATGGGATGAAGGAAACGGAAGATTGAGAAGGAAAAGAGAGGGAGATATAACAACTTGTCAGTGAAATCTCCACTGACAACCCATCATTCTCTTTTTCCTTTGTTGCTGTTCATCTTCCACCATCGGCAATCACACATCTCTCCACTGAATCATTGGCTTGTTTTGAAATTTTGGCTGGAAACCTATTAGTACTCACTGGAAGATGCTAGAAGGAAGATAAAAGGGCAGCAAAATATTTTTTTTGGGGGGTGGGGGGAGGAGGGATTCACTAATATATTTTTCTGTATTTTGGAGGGGGTCAATTACAATTAAGGTGAGACCCATCCTACCTTTTTATTTTTTTTTGGAGGGGGAGTCAATTACGATTTATTAATATTTTTTTTTATTTTTTTTATTATTATATTAATTGATAGGATAGAAATTAAATAAGAGTAAATAAATTAAAATAATATAATTTACGTAATCATTAATGTAATAAATTATTTTTTATTAAGAAAAAATTATTTAATTATTAATGTAATTATATTTTAAATTAAAAAATTTGACATTTAATTTTTTAATTTTTTAATTTAATTTGATATGAGAAATGAAATAAAATAATATAATATTCATATTTTTTTTAAATAATTATACATTCAAAAGTAATTTTATTAACTAATATCTAAATAAAATTTATTTTTTAAAATTATTTTTTTATAATAATTTTTATATACAAATCACATTCATAAAAAAAATTAATTTTAATTAAAATTAATTTTGCTCAAAGTTAAATTAAGTCAACGACTTTTTAAACACCCAGTAATTAACCTACCGTCTTCAATTCGTTATTTATAATAAAAAAGGCAGAGCAAATGGGTGTGTGCGCGCGTTGAATATATAAAAAGCTGGAGACTGCTTTTGTAGTTGCAGTGACGTAGTGGGAGACTGTTGCCTTGTTGTGAGGGAAAGATGCTTTATTTATTTATATTTTTTTTATAAATAATTATTCGATGTGATCATCAAATTACAAATATTACTTAATTTATATTCAAGTTAGATAGAACGATCATAGATAATAAATTTTTTTTACTAAATTTAATCTAATTATATTTTTAAAATTTTAAAATTTAAATTTTTTAATTAAATTAAAATAATTTCTTACTAATTAACGTACACATTGAGTAGTATGCTCCCCTATTTTTATTTCAGTCTTTTGTATTGTACGTCATAAAATAACTACCAACTGTATATAATATGTAGGTGCTTTTGAAACCCTTATCCTATAGTACTTATTTTGGTTTCAGGAAAAATGCTTATAAATTATAATATAGGAGTCAGGCATGCCTTTCTTGCTTGCGAGTCAAGTGTCCTCAACAAATTCCTAGGCATTTTTTATTTTGCTTTATTTCTTTTTTCTTTTACCTTTATTGTTATTTATTTATTCTTCTGTGCTTGGCTAATAATAATTATTACATGTGCAGGCACACTGATCAACGAAGACAAGGGAATAAAAATCACATATTTGTGGGTAAATTATTTTGTTGTTGAAAGGTTTTCAGTTTTGAGATAAACATATAATTATTGGCAAAATCAATGGAGTAACCTAATAATTGTACCCCTTTCGTAATTCGGGAATTTTTGGTTTTGCATGAAGGAAGACCAAAAAAAGAGAGAAGAGTATATTATCCTCTTTTAATCTGTATCTATTTAAAATTACACTTCAAATTTTTTATTCTTAAAATATGTGCTCCTCTATATTGTAATTATAAAAAAATATTATATTTTTGTTGTTTAACAAATAAGGTTATTAAATAAAAAATATTCATGTAAATCCCTTTTAGGATTTTTTTTTGGTTTCAATAACGCAACGTATTTAGTGTATGTTTGAATGTGTTGCGTTTTCTTAAACTACGATAAAGGATTTCAAACAACGTTTTCCCTGAATTTCTCTCCATTTAATTACGCGTTGAGTGGAGGGTAACCACGTTTCAAATTTCCAAACCATATTTTAGGCCAACGTTCTCTTACGAACTTCTTGTTGCATTTTTTTTTGCTCTTGCCCTTCTCCGGCTCTCGTTTTTCTGAAGCAAAGGAAAAAAAAAAAAAGAAAAGAAAAGAGCATTGTTGCTACGAGTGGGGGTCCTCAATCATATTAAAATACAATACTTTCTTCAGCAACAGAAAAAATTGTCCTAGGCAGATATTACTCCAGGCAAGGGACTCCCATCCTTGTCGTCGGGTGTGGATTTTCTACCATGATTTTTTTACCTGAACTTTTAGTAATAGTTTTTTTTGTTGCTAAAAGTTTTAGCAACAAAATTTTCTATTGCTATAAGTTTTAAACAGAAAAAACTGTTTTAAAAAAAAAGTATGACACTCTGCCATACTTGAACCTACACCCCTTGTCGCCACCCCCTAGCCTTCACCTTCTCTCACTCTTCCTCTCATTTCAAGTTCTCTGCCATACTTATGGTATGATAGAGTACCATACTTTTTTAGCAACAATTTTTTCTGTTGCTAAAACTTATAGTAATAATTTTTATTGTTACTATAAGTTTTAACAACAATAAAAATTATTGTTAAAAAATATGGTACTCTGTCATATGGTAGAGGATCTGGATCCCTTCCTCTCTCCACCACCTAGCCTTCACCTTCCCTCTGTCTCTCTCTCTCTCTCTCTCACACACACGCGCGCAGAGGGAGCTCATGAAGGACGTTAAGAGAATGGAAGCAAATACAGAAAAAAGGAAGGGTGTTGCCTACGTACTCTCCACTTTGTTCTCTTTCCCAAAAACAGGGCTGGACACCTTGTACTTTCTTGGCTTTAATTCCACGTGGGCACTCTTCCTAAAAATAGTTTTCAATGAAGTCCCTCCTAGATGTTTTAAATTAGACTTTGAATTCCCAGAAGAGTTTTCATTTCAGAGAAGTCCCTGAACTTTTCCATTGTTATCTTTTCCTCCTTTTGGAAAATGTTAGAAATTGAATTCTTTGATTTTTTTTTATTTTTTGGTTTTTGTCTTTTTTAATTTTTTTAATCTTTCAGATTTTTATTTTAAATTAAAAAATTAATTAGTAATTAGTGAATAATTTGTAATATTGATAGAAAAAAATTAAAAAATAATTATATTTTATTAAAACATTGATATAATTTATTATAAAAAAATTAACTATAAATTTTATGTCATTTCTTGTAATTACATATACAAAATTTCGTTTACAAATTAACATTCAAATATAAATCACGTTTACTCAAACTTAAATTTACTCAAATCATATTCTGCAAACCATAGTTTTTTCAAACCACGTTTGCCCAACGATTTTTTAAACATACACTTATTTTACTTTCAGAGCTCAATAAGAATGACCTAACTACTAACTAATGTCGCTTAACCTAATCTCGTGAGCTAGTGAGTTAATTTGTTAGTAATGATAATTAGAGGTCTGGAGTTTTGGATAACTAGATGTTTACTATTGAAAAAATTTAGATGTAGTTCATTATATATTTGCTAATAAATTCTCTAATCAAATTATGACAAGTGTTTGATTTTTCAATCAGAGCACGACAAGTATATAATATTTAAAAAATAATTTTATATTTCTCATCATTGCATAATTCGTTTTTCAAATTTTTTTTTATATATACTATATTTTTATTAGAGAACTTGATAGTAAAGATATAAATAATTTCATATAAATTTTCTCCATTTATTATTGAGATATAAAATTAAAATATGTTTAGTCTTTGAAGCAGCAAGGTTTTTAAAATGAATAGATAAGCTGACATTGGGGTTTTATCAATCTTTCACTACTTTGATATTTTATATGCACGTGAAGGACTCGGTCAAATAAATTAATAATAATAATCTATAATATTAAACGACGACAACAATAACATTTGTTGGTTTGTTAGGCACCAAATATATAATAAATACTAAAAGTGCTCAAATTGGTTTAGGTAAAGCTCATGTCTCATATATAATCTGTTCTCGTGAGATTGAATTGGTGCAGATCGAGTTTGGTGGTCGTTCTCCTAAGAGAAAAATTAATATAGTATGATATTGCTTTTCTTAATTATTTATCTTGTTTATGATTAATTTTGGGAAAATATGATATGATACTTGACTTAAGACGGGGCAAAAGATTTGCCGAATTTTATGTCTAGTTTATAATTATACGACAAAAATATATTTTTTGATCCTAACGTGTATATTGAATTTTAATTTTGTTTTTAATATTTTTTTATGTCAATTTTGTTTAACATATTTACTTTTTATTTTAATTTTGTTCTTAAGGCTAACATGGTTAACATAATTGATAAAAAATGTTAATGTGAATTTTTTTCATGTGACCTGTTTACTATCAATATGTTATAGTGTTATACTATTTGATTCTAGTTTAAATTTTTATCTCAAACATTTTATTAAGTTTCAATTTTGTCCAAAATGATACTTTTTAATTTATTTCATTTATCTCAAATCAACGGTTAAATATTTGATGTGTCATATAATATAGTTTACATGTCATTTGGAAGAACTCATGTGTCATTTAGAGAAATCCACATTAACATTTTTTATCAATTTTATTAACATCATTAATCACAAGGACAAAATAAAAAAAAAATGTAAGACGAAATTGATACAAAATAAATGTTAAGAACAAAATTAAAATTCAAGGTAAATATTAGAGAAAAAAAATTCTTTTTCCTAAATATATTATCAAATCCTCAAAAAGTTTAGTAAAATTGCTACTTGATTTCATATTATGTGCTTATTGAAACAAATTTATTCTTATTAATATATATACACACACAAAATCCAAAGCCCAAACAAGTCTTAAGTCTCGGACAAAAACAACTCGTCATCTAAGCTTTTCTAGCAGCCAGGACGATATTATAAAAAGGCCAAGTAAAAAATGAGTGTAAATTGATGATTTGGTCTTGACTAAAATTATCACAATTTAATTTTTAAAAAAATTAAGTATTTCAATAATATAATCTTTAAAAAGTTATATTTGTCTCAAATTTGATATCTTTATTTGTCAAAGTAATTTTTGAAAGTAAAATTTTTGAGATTTAATAATGATAGATTTTGTCATTTAGCAATAAAAAAAATCAAATTCAAATCAATGTAATTTTTAAAAACTAAATTAAGAGATAAATAACATATTTTAGAAATTAGATTAATAATTTGTTCTAGAAATAAAACATATTAAGTGCTCGTTTGGTTTCGCATTCGATTATCACGTTTAGCGTTGAAGAATTCCAAAGCGCTCTCTGTGAAATTCTCTCCGTTTGGTTACGTGTTGAGTGGAGGGCAACCACATTTCAAGTTCCCAACCGTGATTTAGGCCAATGCGATCTCGTGTTTCTTCTTCGACCAATTTAACCACGTTTGTGTTCGTGTTCGTGTTCGTGTCTCTCGTGTGATCTTCCCACTGCATTTTTTCCACACCTACCCTTCAGCGGCTTGGATGCGATTGTCAACACGACGATAGTTGGACACGAGAATGCCCTTGTACTTTTATGGCTTTAATTCCACTTGGGTACTCTTCCTAAAAAAAGTTTTCAATGAAGTTCCTCCTGGATTTTTAAATTGGACTTTGAATTCCCAGAAGAATTTTCATTTTAGAAAGGTCCCTACTTTTCCGTTGTTTTCTTTTCTTCCTTTTGAAAAATTTTAGAAACTGAATTCCTTGATTTTTTTAATTTTGATTTTGATTTTTTGGTTTTTGACTTTTTTATTTTTTGATTTTTATTTTAAATTAAAAAATTATTTTAATAATTAATTAGTGAATAATTTGTAATATTGATAGAAAAATAAAAAAATAAAAAAATTACATCTTATTAAAACATTGATATATTTCATTATTATAAATTAACTATAAATTTCACGTCTTGGGTACTCATCCTAAAAAAAGTTTTCAATGGAGTTTCTCCTAGATGTTTTAAATTGAACTTTGAATTCCTAAAAGAGTTTTCATTTCAGAAAAGTCCCTGAATTTTTCCGTTGTTATCTTTTCCTCCTTTTGAAAAATTTTAGAAATTGAATTCCTTATTTTTTGTAATTTTGATTTTGATTTTTTGGTTTTTGACTATATTTTTTGACTTTTGATTTTTTATTTTTCCAATTTTATTTTTTTATTTTTCTGATTTTATTTTAAATTAAAAAATTATTTTAATGATTAATTAGTAAATAATTTGTAATATTGACAGAAAAAAATAATTATATTTGACTACAACATTGATGTAATTCATTATCAAAAAATTAACTATAAATTTTATGTCATTTATTATAATTACACATTCAAAATCTCGTTTGCAAGTTAACATCTAAATATAAATCACGTTTATAGTTTGTCTTAAATCATATTTGTCCTATTATCTTCTAAACATAAATTACATTTATCTAAACTTAAATTACCAAAACCACATTTTGTAAACAATGATTTGTCCACCTATTTTCCGGACATATAAAAGCAGCTTCACTTTAGGCAATATGGCAACTCATTGAATGGTAGTTTCCTTGTTACCGCTGGAATACTCACGAGTGCTAGTGCTTGTTGTTGGAAATAATTGATTGAAAGTGGTGAAACCCACAAGAAGAAAATTTTCTAATGTGATGGAAGTTTGATGGAAGTCCCACATCGGGTAACTCGTAAGTGAGAAGCTTGGTTCCTTGCTATATAGGATTAAGTGCTAAGGTTATAGATATACCAATAACAAGACACATTGACTTGTATTTAATTCTTTTTTTCTTTATACTCTTGTTCTAGAGTGGTGAGAGATGTAAGTTAAATACATGTTTGAGAGTGTGTGGGTATATTTGGGTATCGGTTGGCATCTGGTATTGGGTACCGATTATTTAAGAGAAGTTTCTATGTGTTGTAAAAATTTACACATAGTGTTTTCTCTAGTTGTCTTTGACAACGGACGTGGTTTTTTCTCTGATTTTGAAGTTTCCACGTTATTTTCTTGTGTTGTGATTGTGAGTATTGTTTCCTGTTATTTCTCTAGTTTATTTGTGCCAAGGTATTTTTCAAGAGGGAAAGGTGTTTTTTCCAACAAGTGGTATCAAAGTCTGGTTCGGTGAAATGTTAAATTTTTAGTATGCTCTTGTGGTTGCAGCTTTGTCTGATCTTCCACAATCAGAAAAGAATTGTTCCCGATTGCTTGAAGATTGTTCTTGGTTGCTGGGTTACTGGAACGAAGTGTGGTACTGTGAAAGTGCATGTCTAGGAAAGTTCTGGCTAAGGAATGACTAGGTACTTAAGGGTGTCCATTGTGACCAACCTCTCTTTTCTAGAAACTTACTTGATATACTGTTTATAGTTGTGTTCACTATTTCAATATACAGTTGCAATGTCAAATTTTTCCAGTGCGATGAGATTTGACATAGAGAAATTTGATGGGAGGATCAATTTTGGCTGTGGCAAGTACAAGTTAAGGACGTGCTGATACAACCTGGGTTATACAAGGCGTTGAAGGAGAATGTTTCCAGTAAGGATTCTGAAAAGAGCGGATTTAGTATGAGCGATGAAGATTGGGAGGAACTAGATTTGAGAGTGGCAAGTGCAATTTATCTGTGTCTAGCCAAGAATGTTCTTGCAAATGTGCAAGGAATATCAACAGCCAAAGAACTCTGGGAGAAGCTTGAAGGGTTGTATCAGGCGAAGGGTATCTCAAATCGGTTGTTGCTGAAAGAGCAATTTTATACGCAGATTCGTATGGAAGAAGGTATCAAAATATCAGATCATCTTAGTTCTCTCAATGGTATTGTATCTGAACTAGAGGCTGTCGGAGTCAAAGTTGATGACAAAGATAAAGCGCTAAGGCTCATATGGTCTCTTCCATCTTCCTATGAGAACCATGAAACATATTTTGATGTATGGTAAGGAGACTCTAAACTTTGAAGAAGTTGCTAGTAAAATTATTTCTGAGGAGAGAAAGTTAATATGTAAGGGTCACTCTATATTTATACCTTCGTCAGACTCAATGGCGGTAGTTAGAAGTAAGAGTAAGGGAAAGAAGAATATGGGTAAGAACGTGACTTGCTGAAAATGTAGAATGTCTAGGCATGTAAGGAGAAATTGTCCAGGTGGAGCAGGTTTGGCAAAAGGCTCCGAGGAAGATGCAAACTCTGTCTCTCTCATTGTGAGGGAGGAAGAATTTCTCTGAAAAGTGAGAAGTCTGTATCCTCATGGCATGTCCGCGTTGCCATGGAAGAGGATGAGTTACTGCTCCCGGGTCCACAATTGCACATTGGCATTGGTTGGCATTGATGCAAGATGTGTGGTGGGATAATGTCTATGACTGAAGAACTTCCAAGGAAAGCCAACATTGGAGGTTGCACCATAAATTTTTCAACAGGGATTTTTCGACATGTGCCGAGGTGAAATTCTTAGAATTGATTAATTCTGGGTGGATATACTCTTTTATGGTGGAGTATGTGATGTGATTTCCGGAGGGAAAACACTTGATCGATTTTCTGGATAGGTTGAAAGAAACAAACAAATGAAACCAAATCACTCAATTGATAAGCCAAAGGGCGCCACAACTAAGAGAAATGGGTTGATCTCGCCACACTCAAGAAAGAAGAACGTGAGTGATAAGAAATCTAGCCACTCTCGCCACTAACACAAGTTAGATAAGAGAAAGAACTCAAGAATCCTCTTGAAAGCAAAATGCCAATATCTCATATATGATTCAAAGATGGTTTACAACATATGGCAAGGACCCTTTTTATAGAGGGTCTCCAAAACAAAAAGACAAAAGACTCCAACTAATGCATTAAATGCATCAACTAAAAGTCAAGTAGTGTAGGCTAAATGTCAAAGACAATAAATGTATAGGTAGCTAAAAGTCAAAGACAAGAAATGCATAGGTAATAGACTACAACTATATTGAACAAATGCAACTAACCCACATGTAATCTTTTCACACTTCTTCCACTTTCAACAATGTGGTTAAGCCCAATCCAAGCCCTTTAGCCCTTGAACGAGTTAGAGGCCCAATTGAAGTGTTCTCCCTTTCTTGGGCTGCAATTAGTCCAAGCTCTTTAACCCTTGAACGAGTTAGAGGCCCAATTGAAGTGTTCTCCCTTTCTTGGGCTGCAATGGGGTTATCCTTGATTACATCAGTATGGTAGTTCTTGGAGTTATAATTGTTAGTGTAGACAATAAATCAGTAGATGTTGTTACTTTCAATCAAGGTGGAAATAATTGATTGAAAGTGGTGGGACCCACAAGAAGAAAACTTTCTAATGTGAAGGAGGTTTGATGGAAGTCCCACATTGGGCAACTCTCAAGTGGGAAGCTTGGTTCCTTTCTATATATAGGACTAAGTGCTAAGGTTATAGATATACCAATACAAGACACGTTAGCTTGTATTTAATTCTTTTTTCTTTATACTTTTGTTTTAGAGTGGTGAGAGATATAAGTTAAATACATGTTTGAGAGTGTGTGGGTGTATTTGGGTATCGGTTGGTATCTGGTATTAGGTACCGGGTATTTAAAAGAAGTTTTTGCGTGTTGTAAAAATTTACACATAATGTTTTCTCTAGTTGTCTTTGACAAAGGCTGTAATTTTTTCTCTAATTTTGGAGTTTCTACGTTATTTTCTTGTATTGTAATTGTGAGTATTGTTTCTTGTTATTTTTTTAGTTTATTTGTGTCAATGTATTTTTCAAGAGGAAAAAGTGTTTTTCCCAACACTTGTAGTATTGTTTTGTTCATTGTTTTTTGACGAGATTTATTCTATTTTAATTTTCTAATTTTTAACGATATTTTTATGTTTTAATGCATTGAAGATGTATCTTTTTCTGTTGGTCAATTCATATTTCAAATTGGAGACCTATCCGTTAGATTTTGCTCCTAAATGAAATCCTTAATTTTGTATCTAATTTAGTCTTTTTTGATAGTGATGGCCACGAAGAACCTAGTCATCATTTTTTTTCATCTTCCTTTAATTTCTTTTGAGTAAATTTTTTTTGGGTAGTGATTTTCTTTCATTCCATCTGAATAATTTCTTCTCAGGTGGTAATTTTCTATTCCCTTTGTGTTTTTTTCCCTTTCGGGTGTGTTGTTTAACTTTCAATTCTTTAAGGGAGCTTAGGGAGTAAGAGTGATTTTGAAAAAAATAGAATTCATTATTAGTCAAAAAAGTACAAACACTTGTCAATATAATCCGAAGAAGGATAGACGAAACGACTTCAAATGTTTTAGCAGTATATTTTGTTTTGCCTCTTCTTTAGTTGGTAAGTTGATGTATATTTTTTTTTTCTCTAGAACGCTTGGTAGGTTTATGAGTTTCTTTGAAGACTTTTTCTTTTTTCATTTTGTTTCAATTTTTCTTTTGGGGTCTTTGTTGCATTTGGTCATTGCAATCTAACAGTTTTTTTTAATATTATTTGTCTTGGGCCTTTTGGCCATTATAAAAAAATTGTTCCTAATTTGACCTTAATTTTCTTACAAATTTTTTCATAAGTTCTTCCCTGAGCTGATTGAAAATTCAAATTTGATACACACAACATAATATTCCCGAACTTTGCCTCTACAATTGAATCCTAATTAAATCTCTAATTTTTCCATAAATTTCTAATTTCTTTTTACAAAAAATGCTGATCAAAATTCGCTCATTATTGGCCAATAAAAATATCAAATTAATTATTCACACAAATCTTCATCAAAATTTTCCTTTTAAAAAAGCCCCTAATTTTGTCCAAATACTCAATATTTATATGAAATGTTTAATTTTATCAAAGTTTGAAGATTAGGTTTCCTAAAGAACAAATTCAGCAGTTGGGGCTTTTTCTTAATAAAATTTGGATAAATTTGGGATGCATCTTGGTTATGTGCTGTGGATGCACTGTTTTCTATCAAATAGTTAAAAAATGATATCACATATAATATCAAAAGTGGTGTACATGGTAGGTTTAACTTGCTAACTTAATTAGTCTGTAAGATTGGATTGGGTTAGTGAATTAGTTTGGATCTATTTTTTCTAATTCTCCTATAATTGATTCAGATGATTGGTTCAAAAATTTTGAATCTATTAAACCCATTTCAACTCGCGAACTTGTCCATGATTTTTTCCCTTTTTAAGTACTCTTATGCTGTATTGCCTAGACTTTTAGTGTTTTGCCTCTTCTTTCCTTATTGAATGAGTGTCAAATTCTATTTGATATTTTCTTGAATGAATATCATTAATTGATAAGTTAACCACTATAAGACCTATACTATGAATGAATAGTTCAAGAAAATGGAGCACTTAAGAAGTGATTCATGTTCTGAGTCTTCATTATGATATAAAAATCAACCAAAATTGTGTTCAGGCATCCAGGGATTTCCTATTAAATACATAAAGTTAAAAAAAAACTGTAAAACAAAACAATAATGCAATTATCTTGTGATTTAGTTGTCTCTTAAAGAAAGTCAAGTGTTCAAGTTCAATAATTTACATAAAACATAGGCAGTTCAAAACTAATGATACACATACAAATCAAGAATCCTTTGCACTATATAGTTAAATCAGCTGTAATTTAAGAAGTGCACTTGGCTTTGTTTCAGAAGCATTTTAAATTAAATCAGCTGTAATTTAAAAAAAAAAAAAGAGTTGTTCAACCTGTCAATCCTAGCTGAGTCAATATGTTGTTTGGTTCAAGTTGAATAAGTAAAAATATCATTGAATCAATCTAACTCGTTTTTTTTTTTTATTGATCGGTTCTTAAAATCTTCTTAACTATATTGAACTCGACTTAGCACATGCTCTTGAATATCAAAGTGGTAACAATTTAAATAGATTGTTCGATTGCTTACTTTTAAATAAAAAAATATCAAAGTAAAATTGAGTCAATACTAAACGGTATGTTATTTTAATCACACGTACACACATTAACAGGTTAATATACTAAAATATAAAATACAAAATAAGAAATAGAGTTTGGAATTTGTCTGGGAATGTGAGAATTCTTTTTATTGTTTTTGACATGGAATAAAACTTACTATAATTAATGCATTTCTACTTTAAAATATTTAAAAATAATTAAAGATAGAATGAATATATATACACTTTAGTGCATACTAAATTGCTAACATGCATATGTGTGTCTATATATTATTATATATCGAATATTTAAATTTAGTGATTTTGTTAAAAATAATTATAGGGACAATTTGGTTTAAATCTATACGGATGGTGTACTGGGTGAGTTTGCTTAACTAAAATATGCATTTACTCGTTGTGCATGGCTGAAGAATTAAAGATAAATAAAAATCAGTGAATAAATTGTCAACTAACAACTTACTTAGCGAACCAGTTTGATCATATTTAATTTTAAAAAAATATAAATAGTTCTTTCTTTTAATTATAGATCACTTACAAATAGTGTTTGAAATTTCGAAGTTAGTCCACAAAATTTCACACATATTTTGATTAACTCATTTAGTATCTCATACTTCACAATGACACACAACACACATAGATGTATAGCATATATTGGGAGCCTGAAATAATAAATAAGTTAATATTGTAAGGAGAAATTTAGACAATACGATCCATTAATTGAAGTGCATTTGTGTAAAGATTTAGAGATCTAACTGCTAATTTTAAAAATTTATAAACTATTCACAAAGAATTCAAAATTTAAGATTTTTTTTTTTCATTTTCAGTTTAACCTTTACATCATTCTAATTCCCTTATAATAATTAAGCAAAAATACACTTTATTGTAATGAAGTTTTGTTACGAAAAAGAGTTATAAATATTTTGTAAAGATAGAGTAAATTAGTATTTTAGCCTTTAAAATATTACTTCTCTTATATTTTATTCTTCAAAAAATTATAAAAAATTTCTCAATTCAATCCTCTAAAATCTAAGTATTAAAATAGTTCGTTTGAGGTATCAAAATAATGTCGTTTTGGATATTAAAAATAATTAAACAAGTTCATATCACTAATTAATAGCCACGTGAGATCCTATCTTGCCTAATTAAATGACATTTCAATTAAGAGAAAATATTTGACGATCTAATTTGAAAAAAATCATTTTAATTAAGAGAAATGCTTATCTTTTAAAGGATTAAATTGAAAAAAGAAGAAGAAGATTTTCATGTATTAAATCATTAATTTAAACAATTTTTTTCATTGAATTACTTATTTCTTATAAAATTTGTATTAAGCCAATACAAGAACAATCATAACATGATTTTAAAAATTTGAATTTTCTAGTGTTGAAAAATAGCAATTAGCTAGCAAGTTTTTCTAGACGCAATGTTAGGCTTAAATTTTAATTGTCAGCATATAAAACAAAAAGAAAATGTTTTCTACGACACGGAATGCATTTACATACAAGTTAAACAAGTAAAAAAGAAAAAAGTACATTTTAAAAATGTTAAACAAACAATCTTATTAGGTTTTTAGATCCAACTACTAGTCAAACTAATTTTTATTTCAAAATATTACGTTAGAAATAAAGTATATAATATGCTTCCTACACAACTTCAACCTTTGGATTAACTCGACAAATCCATCCAAGCAACTTTCACATCATCTCATCTAACAAAAGCATTTCCTATAAAATTATTTTTTTAAAAAAAAGTGCAATTTATTATATTTTTGTTGTCACATTTTTAAAAAAAATTTATAATTTAACATTGTATAATTAATTATTTTTTAAAAATTATCAATACTTTATTTTTTTGGACATTAAATATGGGCACTTACTTTAGTATAGATTCTAATCTTAGATTAATACTTTCTATTAGACTCAACTGCTGTTGATATCTATGCTTTATTTTTAATGAAAACTTTGGTAATAAAAATATAAAAGCCTACCTATAAATGTAACACACTATTTTTTCCAACGTGGTTTATGTACCGAAGAATCTGAACTGTTGAGTAATATTAGTCCCTTACGCGAGTCCTACTTTCTTTTCGGATTTGCATCAAATCCTCCAACCCAAGCTAACCTTGAAGATCGAATGGTCAAAGAAGCCTTCCCTCAGACTCGCATCGACGTCCATTTTGGTAAGTAATTCATGAGGGCGTGCCATCCACGACGCATCATGCTGATCATTCATACATTACTTGAAACACCAAAGCAACAGAAATCTGTATACAAAACCAATGCATCATGAATGAACAAATTGGTCAGCTGAGATAGGAGAAGCTCGTGGATCATCCGCAATGTTTGCTAAATTTTTTCATAAAACTTCGCTGGCTCAGGTACATGTTCAGTTTCTAATATATGTGCTTGTTATAAATCCTTCAGATTTTCAGTAATTATCAGTTGTCAATGCCGTTGAACAATGTCGGCGATGATTATAAGTTCTGAGGGAGAACCACGTATAAAGCATGGAAAGTACTTAATTCAAATTCATTCGAATTCAGCTTGTGAGGAAGTAAAATTACATTGTTAAGTTCATTTGCTTCTAGGAACGTAGAATTTGCAGCACTTTGAATACGCAAGACTAAGAAATTTGAAACATAACCATGATACGTTTAGAAAGTGGGTGTTTGAGTAAAACCGTAATAAAGCAAATGCATGGGTCTCAAATTGAACTCATTCCTAGTTCGTTTGTCGTAAGATTTCTGGGTTGCTCCCGCTCCCTTATTTTGGGTATTCAGAGCGTACGTAATGATTTCTGGGAATCGTAACCATTGAAAAGTTTGTCAGAAGAACGAATGCGTATGCTTTTTTTTTTTTTTTCTAATTAGTTGCTTTCCCCTAGCGGCAGTGTCAATAGAGCAGAAAAGCATTCCCTTTGGTCAGTGTATAATAACGCCCCTGCTCTCCGGCACAAGCAAAAGTTAAATTTTCTATTACATCCCAATCTATATTTGTTCTCAGTTTCGTGTGCGTATGAGCTTTAATGTCTTACTTGAACATTTTCATGTGCTCTTTGGCAGCATAATGTGGTCAAGGGAAGTTTTACATCAGCAGATTTGGATCCCAAAGTTGTTCTCCACTACGGTGTTCCTTCTACTGCATCTATCCTTGCTTTTGATCACATCCAGCGTCTGTTGGCAGTAGGAACCCTGTGAGTTCTTGTTAATGACCTTATGTTGACACTGTACATTCTGTTTTTTCAGCTTTAATGTAATTCCATTTCCGATCAAACTAAAGTAAAATATTTATGATTTAGACAGCTGTCTACATATGAACCAAGGTGAAAGTATAACATCCTTTTTACACCATATATATGAGATCTGCAAAGTACTTATTTTTTAAATTCATGCATTTGGACAAGCTGCAAATAAATTTCTTTTTTTTTTTTAAGAAAAAAATATTTTACTGTCTTACTCTTAATCAATATATGGACAAAGATTGTTCTATAGAAACAGATAGAAGACTACAAGGAGCTTTGATTTTCCATGTGCCTTGACGTAGTGTTTTAAACTTAATTAGATTTGCATGAAATCATTTATCACACAAAACCCCATCATGATTTTGTTATTCATGATTGAGGGGAAAATTGGATATAAACATTTAGTTGAACGGAAATATAGAAGTACATCAATGCATCATGGAGTTGTGGGTTGGGAAGGATTTTATTGTAGACTGTTAGTGGCCATGTCAGCTGACATTAGCATTTTCTTCTTCTCCGTAGAGATGGTCGGATAAAGGTAATTGGTGGGGACAATATTGAAGGGATTCTTTTCTCCTCTAAGCATTCATCATTCAAGAATTTAGAGGTTTGTTATTTGTTTCAATCTTAAATTATTGTTCTCCTGATGATGTTTTGCTGAGTTTGTGCATCAATGGAATCCACATGCACACAATGTATGGCATGCTGGTGTTTACGTGTCTATTGATCTACAACTGGAGGTCAAGCTCATGTTTCTTAAACTCTAGATGCAAAAATTTAAAAAAAAATAGAAGAAGATAGAAAGAAAGAAAGATGTGTTTATTAAATGAAACTACTTTTATCTTTTCCTTTATAGCTTTAGGATGAAATGAATGGTATGATATTTTTTTTGACTTTTGGCATAACTCTCGCAGTTCTTGCAAAATCAAGGTCTCCTTGTCAGTGTTTCAAATGATAATGAAATACAGGTACCCTTCTAAGGCTATTAAAAGTTCTTCTAAACTATCTATGGGCAGGCATTCATTGTTTATGCTTATAATTGTATATTTTAGTCTGTCTGAGGTTCTGATCTTTCTTATGTTGTTCACTATCTTTGTCGCTTTGTTTTATTGTATATCCCCCCACCCCTGGTTGCATTAATTAGTTGGTTTAATATGTTTCTGATAATGGCAGGTTTGGGATTTGGAAAGCAGGCAAATAGCTTCTGCTTTACAGTGGGAATCTACTATAACTGCTTTCTCTATTATTTATGGCACCAGTTACATGTAAACTATTTGTACAGATGATTTCAGATCTGCATTTTGCTTTCTGTTCTTTCAGTTGAATTTGCCACATGGAACTGAAATATTTATTAATCTGTTGATAACAATCAGGTATATTGGAAGTGAGCATGGCATGGTATTTGTTTTGAAGTATGACACCGAGGACAGAAAAATTAAAATCTTGCCTTACTATGTTCCTACCAATGTAATTGATGGTAAATACTTCATTCTTGCAGTTCATTTTATGCTATCTGTGAGTTGAAAGCAAGATTTGTAGTTTCATGCTTCCCAAAATGGCAGTTCAAAAACAGCTAGAAATTTTTTTTTTTTTTTCCGGTTCAAGTTTGGTGTGTGGGGAGAGATACAATCCTGTCCAGCTTTCTTGGTCAAGGAAACTTTTTATGGATTTACATAGTAATCCATTAGCCACACATCTTGAAATGACTTCAGATTTGTGCACGGGAGAATTGAAGATGTAGAATAGGAATAGGGGAAAAAAATCAACTTTAATATATTAATAATAGTCAAGGTCATATTTTAAATGACTAGAGGGCAGAAGCTTATTTGTAAATAACCTAAATTAAAAAATCTTAATGATATTAAGTATCCCAATCCTACTGGATGATGTGGGATAACATATCCTTTAGCTCAGGTGCATTTATTCAAATCCCTAGTTAGATACTAAACTGCCCCTATTATCCAATTACGAGCCCTTATCTCCAAGTAAATAATTACATCATTAAATAATAAATTAAATAACAAGATTATCTTTTCAGCAAGAATTATAAAGTTACTGCATTTCTAGTGCAGTTTAATTAACTTTCTTGATATGGGTTATATGTGCTATCAAGAGATTTATGAGAATTTAGGGTTATGATAGCACATGCAATTGTTAGGGATGCATACGCTAATGTAAGAGGCTTTAATACTCTTTTTTTGACCTTATGCTAATTTTTGTGTCATGTTATGTGGATGTTGTAACTTGTAACCACTCAACTCAAGTTAAATTGTTGGGTGATGCAACGAAGGCCTATGATGAGATAATGTCCTCCTAGGCTCAAATACCTTTGTTGATAACAACTAACTGAATCCTAAAATTATTTTAGTTATCTAATTATAATTATATAAATCCCAAACAGTAGTTAATTCATAAAATACTAAAATACACAATTGTGAATTTCCTTGTTGCACAACATGAATGAAGAAAAATAGGCGAGAAAAATAATGTGTGGAGAGTATGAATGAATGAAGACGATGATTATTTTTATTCTGAGGACGAGCTGAGAATAAATAGAGGATGGAGGCCACAAAGATAGACACTCAATCCTTCTCAGATAAGAAAAAATAAAATAAACTTTATCCTAATCTAGAAAATTAAATCTGATCCTAATTAAATTATGATTAGTAAACATATAAGACTTATTTAAACTAAATTAAAATAAAAGAATAACTTCTAGAATAAATAAAATAAAATATAAGGATTGACTCCTTTCAACATGATTCTTCTCTCTTGTCCAACATCAACTTTAGGACTTGAGATGTATATACGACATAGAGGTACCACTACCTTATGTTGAAGTTCAATCTACTCTATAAGGATAAATGTGAGGATCAAACTCTTAAATGTTTAATCAAAGAGGCTTTGTACCAAGTTAAGGAACTGCTTGACATTATATCTACTAGTAAAGGGCCAGAATAGTTTTTATTTAAGTCTCTAAAATGTGCAGTTTTTTTTTTTTTTCTGTGTCTGTGGTGTCAGGCGAGTGTTTAGTACATGGAAGTTTTTATGGGGTTAATTACATTAGTGTAGATTTACCAAGGTGCATATTAACAATATTCCTAGACATTGACAATTTTACTTCTGTAATCCTATTGTACATGGAATTGAAACAATTCTCCCTTCTCAGCTATGTGAGTTTTCGGACAATCAAGATACACAGAGAAGGAATTTTAATGAACCTAAGATGTTACAAAGCTTTTCACTTTATTAGAATGGCTATAGGGTGACTTGTCAATGTTAGGTTGTGGAGTAGTGATGCTTGTTTTATATGGTACATTGTTTAAAAGAATACTTGACTTCTAGGTTTGAAGAAGATCAGACAGGTTCACTTTGTTTCTCTGCGTGGGTTTTTAGGTTTTTGATGTATTCTTCTGTTGCTTGTCTTCCTTCATGGGTGATATTCGATACTTATTTCCATGAATTGCCACTTATTTATGCTTTATAATGCCATTCCATGTAATTGTCATCAATGACATTTCCTCATCAAGGCAGATTCTCAGTGAAAAACTGTTGTCATAGATATTCTATATGCATATCATAGATATCTAATTTGGATTCTTATAACACTGGGCAATTATGTAACTTCTCTAAGTCTAATGTAGAACGTATTCAAAAATAAAAAATGTCCACTTTTGCAGAAGCAGCTGGGATGTCACTTGATCATGTCTCAGTTGTTAGAGTTCTTCATCAACCTTCTTCTCAGGGAAACAGGCAAGACAATAATTTACTTTAAGAGTTTCTCTGATTGATGCAATAAGTTGAATGAGGAAAATGTGGGACATGAGTTTTAAGTAATTATGGACCTCTAAGCTAGTACATTTCCTGATTCAATGGACTGTGTAGTTGTGCTTCTTCTTTCAGAACAAAGGGTGATTAAAGACTGACCTGAGTTTGAGTTGCATCAGTTCCTAAATAGGGCTGATCACTGTTTTGAGTGCATAATTAATGTTCTCTTCATTTTGTTGTATGACATTAAACTTGTTGTTAGGTGAAGTTCTGCATTAATAAATCAAGAGGAAATTTCAAACAATTAAATTGGAATTTCTTATTTGTCACCACCAGATGATATCCATTTACTGTCAACTAATTGTTCACAATAGCAGCATGGTTATGTTATTTCTATAAATAAACAAATTGAGTCAATGTTATGTGACATAAAGCATTGCAAAATCATCTTATGACTTTCATTTTTGAGTGGCACATATCCATTATACAGTAGAATCAGTGTGATATTTATGTTATAAACATATGCCTAAGTTAATTTCTTTTTTTAAATATCATTTTGTAGACTGCTGATTGCATATGAGAATGGCGTGCTTGTATTGTGGGATGCTTCTGAAGATAAAGTTGTTCTCATCAGAGGCCATAGGGACCTTGAGTTAAAGGACGAAATGGCTAGTCGTCCAAATAACACTGATAAATTAGACCATAAAGAAGAGAAGGAGATAAGCTCTATCTGTTGGGCATCTAATAATGGATCAGTTATTGCTGTTGGTTATGTAGACGGTGATATAATGTTTTGGGATTTGTCAACTGCTGACTCGTACACAGGCCAGCAAGCTCAAAAAATGTCAAACCATGTTGTCAACCTTCAATTATCAACAGCAGATAGAAAACTACCTGTTATTGTTCTACAGTGGTGTGCAAATAGATCAAATAATAACAAAGGGGGCCTACTATTTGTCTATGGTGGTGATGAAATTGGGTCTCAAGAAGTTCTGACAGTAAGCTCCATGCTCACAGTAGCTATTTGATGTTTTATTAATAGTTATTATAATAATTAAAAAAAGAAGTGACATCTGTAGATAATGCATAATGAGGAAAAGACTTCCTTAGTTTCTACCATGAATGTTGTCATGGAATAGAAAAGGGGAGAAAAGGGTAAATTATTGTTTACCATCTTGTGGTTTGACCTAAAATAAGTTTGCCCTATTGCAGCTTAACGTATGTCATTAAACATTTTGTTTATTGTTCAACAACCATTTAACCAACTTGTGGTATTTTACCTCTAAATTATAACAAAAATGTTACGTGAATGTAAAAACAATGAACAACTTCATTGTTAAATGTCTGCTTCACTTATAGTTTGAATATTTTAACAATGTTCCAAGGTTATTATTCAAATTAAGTGGACAATTTCAACTTTGAAATAATATCTTCATCTTAGTAATAGCCTCAAAAAACTAGGAAATTTTTAAGATATAAGTAAAACATATTTTCAACAATAAGATTGTTCATCATTTTAAATTTCACATGATTATTTTGGTTAAAATTAGGAGAAAATTTATATAAAATTTCTTATATCTTTGCTATCAAGTTTTCTAATAGAAACATGGCATGTGTAAAATAACAACAACAAAGCCTTATCCTTATCCCACTAGGTGAGGACGGTTATGGCATGTGTAAAACATTTCTTGAAAAAATCAATCATGTAATGATGAGTTATACAAAATATAAAGTTATTTTTTAAAGACTATACATTTGTTGTGTTCTAATTGGAGAACTACACACTTGTCATATTCTAATTGAAGAACTTGATAGCAATAAGGATCTGCACCTATTTTTTCCTTAGCATTAAGGACAAAAAATACCACAAGTTGGTTAAGTGGTAATGAAACAAACCAAAGGGTGGTTGAATGAGACAATTCAAACCACAAGGGGAGCAAGTAGAACATAGAATGCCATAGATGAAGAATATAAAATTAGTTTTTGGGTTAATGGTTCATTCTAAGTCTTGAGGTGCTGTGCTTTTTATGAACAATCTATGTGCATTTCGCAATCCTCATGGTGCTATATCATAACACCTATTGGAAAAAAGAAAGTATAAGAAAACGGGCTATGCTAACATGTGAAGTGAACTCTTCTAGCCTTTACTAATTGGAACTTTATTTGTTTGCATTGCACATTGATATTAGATTGACACTTCTTAATGTTAGAGTTAACTTGTCTTACATTAGACATGAGTGGGGTTTGAAATGGCAGTGATAGAGGTCTCTTAATATTTCAATAATTCAAATTATATAGATGATTAACACGTCACATGAATGTGGCCTTTTTTCATATACAGGTTTTAAACATTGATTGGTCTTCGGGGATTGAGAGTCTCAAGTGTACTGGCCGTATTGATGTTTCACTCAATGGTGCTTTTGCTGATATGATTTTGTTAGCAAGTGATCATTCAGACCCAGCTTGTAATATGCTATATGTATTGACAAATCCTGGACAACTGCATCTTTATGACAATGCTTGCCTGTGTTCCTTAATGTCTCAGCAAAAAAATATTGTATCTGTTCCTTCAATGCAATATCCGATGGTCATACCAACTCTTGAACCATACATGACAACAGCAAAGCTTGGTATGGTATATAGAGATGGGAAGTCATTTAGGGCCTTGTCTGAGGTAGGGCATACTTACTAGGTCTGAAGATTTTTTTTTTTTTTCTATAGCTACTCTTATGGTGATTGTGAATTTGATAATATAAATTTCTCTTTTCTTTTGGAAAAACTTCTATTGTCAATGGTAATAGCATAGGTTAACTTTGCAGATTGTTCTAGCTGCAAAGCAGCTTGCAGCACAAGATAAAAAAAGTATGGGACTAAAGTGGCCTTTGACCGGTGGAGTTCCAGGCCAGCTCTCCTTCGAAAAGCTTCATGCCCTTCAAATCTACATGGCAGGTTACCAAGATGGATCTGTTCGGCTGTGGGATGCTACATATCCTGCTTTGTCATTAGTTTACAATGTGAAACCTGAGGTTAGCATATTATACAATATTGTAACTGGTGATTTTATTCAAATGTTGTTGATAGAGAAGGCCCTACTGCGCCTACAATGTCAAGAAAAAATTATTATGTTGGCGAATTGAGCATGTCATTCATGATATTTTTTTAATAGAAAAAGAAAAAATATTAATTAGTGAAGAAAATACAAGAAACAAGAACCAAGAAGACAAGAAATCCTCTCCATAAAAAGCAAGGAAAAAAATCCCAAAAATCTAAGACAGTAGAGCTTTCTAGTCCCTTTGGATATCCACAAGAGACACCCTCTGAAGAGACCACTTGAAGAAACCTATAGTGAAGTCATAAAACTAACACAGAGCATGTCATTCATAATAGAAATGAATTCTGCAATTGGCAGGTGGATGGTTTCAAAATTGACAGTGCAAGTGCACCAGTGTCAGCATTGGACTTTTGTCCCGAAACTTTACGGCTGGCTGTAGGCAATGAGCATGGTCTGGTAAAAATTCATTGTACTTTCCTCCCTTTGTCACATGATAAACTTGTGAATCCTTGGTAATTTTATCCTATGAGAATATGTAGGTTCGTGTATATGGGCTAATTGTGGGCTCAGATGAAGCAACTCTGCACTTTGTGACAGAAAATGAAAATAAAGGTTGGTTTTCTTTGTTTTCTTCTTTAATATGTAAACAGAATTCTTGTCACTTGTTTCAAGTTTTAGAAAGGTATCATAATTATCCCTTCAAGCAGCCTTGGCTGCGAAAACAAGAAAAGCTGTTAGAGAGCCATTTTAGATTTTAGAATTATTTAAGAAATGATTGAGAAGAGGGGGGGGGGGGGGGGTTACGTTTCTAGAGACTTAGATCTACATTAGTCAGAGATGGAACCTTCCAAATTTATCAGGGTTACTTATCTGATTTCATTTTGTCAATGAACCATTCTATTTATAAGCATTAAGTGGAGATCCAAAGTAGTTTTGATTTGTATTATATCCAACACAAAAAATCCCTTTAGAACTTTAAGGATGAACAAAGTACAAGCTCATCATTATATTGTCTTAAAATTTGATCTAATGATAGAGATGGAAAGGATTGAACTCTTAACCACTTGGTAATGAAGAATCTCATACCATGTCAAGGAGCCATCATATTTCATTTTAGCTAGCTTTCATCAAACTTCCATGGCTTACAAGGAATATTTTTTCTTCATAGATCTAATCGAGATTTCTTAAGAATTTGTCAGTCTGAAAATGCTCTTCTGGGCTTAGAAGCTTTCTGTTAAAAAGTTATTTCCCATTAATAGTTGTGATACTGTTTCTTGTATGGTTTACCAATAAAGAATACAATCTTCTACTCACCCATGAGGAAGTATTTCCGATTAGTTTCACAATGATCTAAGTTATGTTGTGTGTGTTCTCGCACTAAACAGGGCTTGGTTTTTCTAATCAATCAATACTCATGCAATGTAACAGTTCAAAATATGCATAAAGGGCATGGGCCTCATTGCACAGCAGTGTTTTCCCTTCAAAGTTCTCCTGTATGCAACCTAAAGTTTGCAAACCTTGGAGGGAAGCTTGCTGTTGGATATGAATGTGGAAGGGTGAGATCATCCACAATCTTTTTTCTCCTAAATGACATGGTTCATTTATTGTTGGTTAAGGTGTTGACTTAAAATCTAAGTTCAAATGATTCTCAAGTCTCAAATTTTATTTTCTAATCCACTTTGCAGGTTGCTATGCTTGATATTAAAGAATCATCAGTTCTCTTTCTTACCAATGCAGAATCTAATGCATCTTCCCCAGTAATTTCTCTGGCTGTAAAATTTTCAGATATCTGTTGCTTACTAAACAGTCCACAGAAATCTGTCCCCAATATTTCTGACAGTCCTGGAAGGGGGCTGGTATTTAAAATGACAAGGGATGCACATGTTCTTGCCATAGATGCTACATCAGGGAATATGGTTTACAATGTGTCAATGAACACGAAGAAAGAGTCAAAATTAATTTCTATGCACATTTTAGGCAAGTATTTTGGTTAAGAGAAGTAGACATTATAATCTGCCCATAGCTTGTCTTTTATACGGTGCTGTATTATTTCAGATGGTACTTCTGAACCATCAAGTGGAAAAATGTCATCCAACTCACCCCAGCATGCTGATTCTGGATCTGAAGTGCAAGCTAACGTTCAGTCTGAAAGTGCACCAGTTGAAGTTGAAGCTGCTGCAACTGTAGAAAATTCATATGGACAGATATTATTGAACTCACTCATTTTACTTTGTTGGGAGAGTGAATTGAGCTTACACTCTTTGGAATCTGTGATTGAGGTGCCTACTTTCATGTCTGTTATCCTTCTAAATTTATTGCCCTCTTCTACCAATTGATGTAACTACCACCTTACAGGGTTGTAGTAACTATATTCAAAAGGTGAACCTTGTAAATCGATGTAGTTGGACTACAACATTAAAGAAAGATGGGAAAGAGTGTGGGCTGGCTGTACTGTATCACACTGGAGACATTGAATTAAGGTGAACTGCTTATTAAACTACCTTTTCTTCTTACTTTGATCTGTTGTGGTAACACTATCCAGGTTATTGGCTGATGCATATGTGCATGAAGTGGCAAACCACCCCTTCCCCCACCCTGCTCCCCCAACAAAAGAAATAAAGAACAATTGATGCTGGATAAACTTCAAGATCTTCTAAAATTATATAACCAGCTTTCAAATAGGTGGGGGTTCATCAGCTTTGCATTGATACTCCTGCTTCTTACATAGCTATCTTTAAATAGCAAAATATTCCTTAGTCCAAATATATTCCTATATCAATAATCAGTAATCATACTTTTAAAAGACTGATTTAATATCCTAAATTACTAGAATTCCAAAAATAATCATGCCCCTGCAATAAAAAGAATACCTTGATTATGATAAATTCCTAGTCTATGCAAATATGATGTATCCAATGTCCTAATCTTCGTATTCCGTTTCCCATTTCTGTTATTTCATATCTGTCATAATGTCTGTTGTAGTCATACTTATTTTTCTGTTGGGATCTTTTTGTCTATTTTAACAAGCTTGTCTTTTGATGACATATATTAGATTGATGTTATGTCACTTTGAGCAGGTCCTTACCAACTCTGGAAGTGGTGGGAGAGTACTCTTTAACATCAATCCTAAGATGGAGCATGACGACCAACATGGAGAAGACAATATGTTCTTCTAACGGACAACTTATTCTGGTCTGAAAATTTACTATTTTTGAATGAAACTATTTTGTTAGTACTTTCTGCCAGAAGATATCTTATTAGCCTGTTAATATCTTAAGTTCAGCTTGAGTATGTCACATTGAGGATTATTAGTATTGTGAGTTAAGTATATATCAGTCAACTCATATTCATCAACTTGAACTTTTGGAATATATAATCATCCAAGAATATAATTCAAAGAACTTCCATTTTGGATATGATGACAGCTGAAAGCTGCTTTATATACCTTTGTTTTCTTGGCCTTCTGACAACTCTCCTTTCAATTTGAACACATTCTGTTGCCTGTGTTATTGATTGTTACTTGAATAATGAATTAGCATGTTAACTCAGAAAACGTGGGTTCCACGTTGTTTTTTATATAAATATTATATAAAAATTAATATGAATAAAATAATTAATATAATAATAAATAAGGTAGGGGCCACATAGGCTGAAACAACATGCATCTCATCCTCCAAGTAGGATGATTTTCACATCGTTACTCCTTGACTTATTGCTAAAGGTTAGTAAGGTGAAGCTAAATATGTACAAATTGAAACGTGAAGGCCCAAAATCATTTGGCTTTAAAAAGTTGGTTGCCACATTGTGAAAACTCTAGTTTCTCCTGTGTGCATGTGTGTATGTGTTTTTTTTCCTTAAATAAAAAATCACCTAGCTAAGTACATGAACTCCCTTTTTGCCTTCTAGATCCATTGTAGAACTGCAGTCCAAAAAATAATTTTATCTGTAAAGTATCTGCTAAACTGTAATTGTTTATATTTGTCTGGCTAAAAGAGAAAAAGAATGAATTAGACAGATTACCTTGTTAATGAAGAATTGTGGCAAATAAACTATCAGGATGGGCATGGGCTCTAAGGAAGCTGTTTTGCCAGAATGCTTTTGTGTATATTTAAGGAACTACTGATCTGAAATGTTCTTGAAAGAAAGCCTGATATGTGAACAGTTTTGAGAAAGAGCCATCAGTCCCAAAAGCTTAAGCTATTATAAGAAAACCCAAGAATGAATATTATCTCTGTTTTTTTTTCGGGTAGAAAATGAATATTATCTCTAATATGATCCTGACACAAACCCTTTTGGGCTTGAAGAAAAAGTAAAGCTTAGTGCCACCACTGCTTTGTTCTGAAAAATAATATTATTATACAATTAAGGAAGGGCAAGAACTGTACTTCCAACTTCTCGTGAGTGGTTTTTCTCTTTCTAAATTCTTTAGGTGATAATTTACAATTGCTACCTTCTATCTCATAAGAGAACGATTCTTGACATTGAATGTGATTTATCTAAGCTGAAGAGTCTTAAACTTATCATATACTACTTAGAAAGGGAAAGGGAAAAGGAATAATTATTAAAAACGTGACAAGGGTTTCTAGAAGGTATTTAATTGGAGCATCAAACGCTGACTGAAATAACTTTGATGTGTTGTGGATCTTTTGCCAAGTCCTGCAAGTAATACATCACATGAAGAATTCTTACAATATACTTTGAAATGTAGAAGTTCAGGCCACTTTTATTTTATCATGAGACTCGTGGCTCTTATTTTATAGGTGAATGGGAATGAAACTGCTTTGATATCACTGTTGAAATATGAAAATGAATTCAGGTAATTTTCGCTGTTCTCCCTCTTCTGGATATGTATATTTCATTAAGCCATCAATTTTTCCTCACAATTCTGGAGCAGTGTTTTCCCTATAAAAATGTTTGGATGAACTTTTCGTTTTGTAATATAATACAGCATTTTATGGTAAACTGAATGAAGTCAAAATCATGACCTAACAGAATGAGGAAGTGACACTTATGATTATCATTTTCGATGTACTCAGAATTAGGGTTTGTAACTGGACCCAAGGATTTATTAGTCATTGGGGAAGTTAGGGTTCAGATGCTTGGGTCTAGGGATATCTTATTTCTGGTTAGACTAGAATTCTATTTCCTATTTTGGATAATATATATTTTAGAAAATTTTATATTGGGGTCGGTTGTCTTAGTTGAATTAGGGTTGTTTCAGTTGCCTATAGAATGCGTATTATCTGTCATAAAAGTTTTAGCTTTATCATTGAACTTAAATAGTGATAATTTTGTTTTCCAAACTGCTCCTTGTTTCCCCTTTCCTGTTCTTTAGTTTTTGATGTTAACTATGCTTTTAATTTGGGAATCTTATTTTGGTCAATTAGGGATTTTATTTATAAATACACCTCCTCCCACCTCCTTAGAGCCTTTTTTGCTTGATCATTGACAATAAAGAAGATTGAGATCTGTTCAGTCTGTTCTTGGTTACTGTTCTATACAAAGTCTTCTGCCCATCAGATACGAAGATAGTTAGGGAATGTGATCAGCATTCTTACAAAATGAAATGTATAAGAATCTACTTTAGCTGCATTCATATTCAAAACGGTAGTGTTCAATGTGTACTTTTGAATATTTGTAGGTTTCCAGAGTCATTGCCTTGTCTTCATGATAAAGTTCTTGCAGCAGCTGTAGATGCCACTGCAAGCTTATCTTCAAACCAGGATGAAAAACAGGTCCAGTTCAGGTTTTCTCTACTTACGTTGTTTTCGAAAATTTTGAAGTTTAAGGATTTGTGACTTCTCTTGCTGTAGGGAGCACATGTACCTGCTATCTCAGTTAATGTTGTTAAGCACTTAAAACCTGGAACAGCAGAGGAGCAGGCAAATCAAGCAGCACATAATCATATCGTGGCAAATATAGAAAAACTATTCTCCAGTCCTCCGTTCTTGAAGTCTTCCTCAGTCAAAACTGATGAGCAAGAGGCACTTGAGCTTGACATAGGTTTGTTCTTAACATCTCCTGCTGCCATCTTTTCTAGAATTTTTTAATGTTCATTTTGTCTTGGTGCAGATCAAATTCTTATTGATGAACCTTTAGTCGTCATACCTCCTCAGGAAAGTGATATTGACAAGACAGGTATATTTCTGTTATTATTTTCTCCTAGATGTACTTTATCATCTGAATGATGAGTGAATGCTTTGCAGATAAAGGAAAAGGAACAGACAAACAGAAATTATTTGCAGGTGCAAGCACTGATACAAAACCAACACAAAGAACAGCCGAAGAAGTCAAGGCTAAATACAGAAAGACCGGGGTAAGTGTGTTTGGTTTCACATTCTCAACCCACGTTTAGAGTCCAAAATCCCATTTGAGTTGCAGCAACTTTCTCTTGCTTTTGCAGTGACTTCTTGCATTTACGCCAAAATTGTCTTTCAAAATCACTTTTCAAAAAAAAGTTTCTAAACATAAATCACGATCATGTAAACACACTTTTAACCAAAATCAACTTTAAAAATCGAAGTTGATACAAAATCAGGTTTACCTAACTCCAATCGAAACACACACTAAATCTGTAATCTTATTTTTATACACATCTTTTGACATTGTAAGTTGTTTCAGGATGCTGCTGAAGCTGCTTCACTTGCAAAGGATAAGCTTCTAGAACGGCAACAAAAACTTCAGGTAGTTTATTATTTAGTTGCATTCTCCATTACTTTGTATTCTATCCTGATTTAAATCCCACCTCCTTTTTTTTAAAGAATGTGTGGAAATCGTCCATTTAAGGAAAGAATAAACGGCGAAAAAGAACAGAATAAATAGTGAAATAGAACTTAACCTCGAGGGGGACTGAAGGAGATTTAAGAACTTTCTTGTCTGTAAGGCAGTTGGATCCATCTTTTCAATAATTATTTGATTTAAAAATTTCCATCTTATAATTAAAAAAATTATTATAACTGAATAACCATTATATATATAAACTACTTTGGAGAAATTGCTTCTTTTTTTGGAGAAGAAACCTCCATGGGATTTCTCCTAAACTGTTCAGTGGACTTTCATCTTGAAAATTATGTAGAGATATTTCAAAAAATTCCCAACTTGACTCTCTTGTTCAGACAAATTTCTGGAATTTTCAATGCAGTCTTACTAATTTATTTCTGACTATCTGTACTCGCCATTTGTGCTATACTAGATGCTCAGCCAACATACTGAAGAGTTGCAGAGTGGGGCAGAAGACTTTGCATCAATGGCAAAAGAACTTGCCAAAAAAATGGAAAACCGTAAATGGTGGCAGATATGACAAGTTGCATCGTCTCTCATTTTAATCGGCATGTCTTAATAGGCTCTTCTAAAACTGAATTGACCTCTCTAGGTGTTCTGGTCAGGTAGCTTTTTACATACAGTTACTAAAATCTTGTGTATGTGAGTCAGCTTTTATCCATGTAGTCTCTAGAGAAGAAGAGATATTTGTGCACATCACATGTCTGATGTACATACATGTAATGATCTCGATTTGATTTGTATCATGTGAGATAGGGGCTTGCATATGTAAATCATATCTGAATTGTGGCATGTATGTAAATGTTTGTACACCAGAAATAAATCATATTTGAATTGTGGCATGTATGTATATGTTATTGTACACCAGAAATTTTCCGGAAAAGGAAGCTACAGTACAAAGGGGAGAAGGGGTTGATTCATATTCATTTTTTTTTTTCTTTTTTGTTATATGGTGATGATGGAATTGAATGGATGGCAGTGTAAGAGCAGAGTAAGAATCTATATCATTGTATTGTTTTCTTTTTCGGTTAGTACAAAACGTTACTGGCTGAATCTGTAGAAAAATAGATTCTGACTCTAATTTGTGGTTTTTTGGAAACAAACGCAGAAAGCTCATGAAGAAAACATGTATCATGTGCCACTTGTGTGATATTACCTTTCAAGTTACAAAGTATGTTAATGGCATGGGCCAAGATATTTAATGAGAATTATATTTAATTCAACATTTCAATGTTAAAAGTCATTATATTTAATAAATAAAATTGAACATAGTCAACTCAGGGCATGTGCTATTCTTGAGAATTTTAGCTACTTACCTCCTTTGAAATTAGGCAAGTAATCTCCAGGGACTTGACATGTTCCAAAAACCAAAAAAGAAAAAATATATATCAAAAGTCATCTACTTACTAGCAGTCAATATCGGTATATCACAATCGTCTAACCGTCTAAGAAATTCATCTAACGGCTGATCAACAACAGCTTGCTAGTAGGAAAAAAAATATTTTTCTTAAGCCTAAGTTTGATTATTTAAAATATTTTGATGAAGTTCAATAATATCTTTTTATCATAGTTACACAAATAAAATAAGAGTCAATTATTGATTTATACACGTTACAGTTTCTTAATTTAGTTTTTGAAAAATTAAGTGATTCAATTTAGTTTATAAAAAATTACATTTGTCTCAATTTATTTTTTTTTTTGGTTTTTTAAATCACAAAATTTACTATTAGTGAATCTTAAATTTTTTTGTTGTTGTTAAAAGTTACTTTGACAAAAAAAGAGATCAAAATAAAACAAATATAATTTTTTAAAAAATTAAAAAAATATAATCTTTCAAAGATTAAATCAATAATTTATTCATAAATTAATAATATAGACTATAAAAAATACTCTTTTAATTTAAATTCTCTAGAAATAAAAGTCTCTCAATTTAATTTTCGCTTCATTCACAATTGAAATCATCTAAAATAAACTGTTACACCACTGTTTACAGCACATGAGTGCAGTGTTGTGATTCCAGGAAAAAGGAAGAGTTTACAAAGTCCAAGAAGAAGGCATGAAAGAAAGAAAAAAACCTTTGTTCACAGAAGAGAACAACAAAGAAAGTCATGTTTGTTTGGGTAGAAATTGAAGGCACCCAGTGGCTAGTGCCTAGTAGAGTTTGCTGGACCCAAACGAAACAAAACCAACTCATGCTTGCGGGCACTCCATTCATTCCCCTATTGGACCAACCAACACAAAAGGTCCAAGTATTGGGTCCCACAAGTCCCTTCTTCAATAAGCCTCCGTCTCAAACTAGCACTCTTCTTTTTATCTTCCATGTCTGTTGTTCTGTTGCCAGCCCACCTTCAACTCTTCATCTACCCATCACCCACTTCTCTCGTATTATTAACTTCTATCAATCCAGTTAAATCAGCTTCAGTTTTTTCATTCTGAATAAATGCTGCACGTTTTTCAAGTGGATTCTTATTGGACATGATATGACTTTAATGTGAAGGTGGGGTTAACTGTCGTCTTGTTCTCTTGCATTTTCAGCATCTAATAATTCTTCCTTATCCTATCGCACACCTGTCTCCACTCCTCCTTCTCAGAAAATCTGACAAAATATCTTAAAAGCTCTACTAACTTGGTTCCGAAATTAGAGTTGATGGGCTTTTTTATTCATGCAAGATATCTGGTATCCTTCAAATCTTGAGCTGCACATAGAAATTTTAATAATAATAATGTCACATATGTAAAATATTTAATTTGTTTCCACTATCTAATCCTCCAAAACCCAATTTTTTTAAAACCAGACTGCTTTATATTCCAATCGAAGAGCTTCTCTGTTGAGGCATAAATTCATACACTGGTGTTAATGTGCTTCTTTATCCCAAATTGATGCGTTTTACTGCTTTTGATATCATCTTCATCTTCTGACGTAATTATAGTGAAAACTCAGAAATAACTACAAAAGACTCTCTTCAGTATACCCATTACATTCAGGAACATTATGAGAATCTGATTCTGCGGGGGAGATTAAAAAAACAATCCCTGCCTAACAAAGTTTAATACCCATCCTAATGGAAACAAATGACATTTCATACTTTCATAGAAAATGGAGAAGATTTCAGAACTTGCATAGATACATACGTTTGTTTTTTAAAAAATAAAATGTGCCTCTTTAGCAAGGATAAAATTTCCCCATGCTAAAGAAAATAAGATACCCCAGGTGGGGGATTCAGCATCCTTACTTCATGTTTCTCTATCACTTCAACAAAGTTGGTCCTCTTCCAAATCTCTGGATTAACCTAGGCTTTGTTCTTTGTTCTTTCCAACACCCGTTGTCCTATTCCTGACTAAATTCTATGTAATGTGGAACGGTAGTAAAAATACAAATAATTAATAAATAAATAAATAAATAAACTTTGTCAAAATAATCAAGGAGTGTTGCCATGGCAGCCATTGCTTAGGCTACCATCTGCTCCTGTTCTCTATACAGCTGCTCCACCCATGGAGGAAGCATCTCTCTATTGAGATCATATTGCTGCTGCTTCTCAGAAGGAACATCTTTAACCAACGAATGAACCCATGAGACATCTGGTTCGAAATTTTCTGACCCTGCCACGGAGATGTCAGTTTTTCCATTGTTTCTGAACCCAAAAGAAGCAGATTTTTTCAGTTTGTTCAACTCATCACCATTCATGCCCCAATCCAATTTCCCATCAGGGGATCTCCAATCTGAAAGGGTAGAGGAGACCCTACTGGTGGGGATGGAAGCTGAAGACTGCCCCAGATGGTGGGTCATTGCCCCTCGATCGATAAAACTTTGGCTTCGCTTTGCGAAGGCTGCAGCTCTGGAATTCATCACTGCAGCTGCCACAGCAGCTGATGAGTCAAACCCATATGTTGCAGAGCTTCTTGCTGGAGGGGAAGGGAGGTTAGTTGGATAGCTTGCTCGAAGGTGGTTCATGTTTTGGTGAATTTGAAGGCCCTTGGGAGATTGTGCTGAAAATCCATGAAGTTGAGATAGAACAGAAGTATCAGTAGATCCCAAGAGGTCATCAAGGTTAGTTGACTTCAGATCACCAATCCTGCCATATTCTGTATTCCGGAAAGATGGGGAAGAGATTCGAGCCATCTCTTCTATTAATTGCTGCTTTTGGCTAGCAGAATTCTCTAATCCAAGCAGTTGCATCTCAAGATCAAGATCCCTAGCACTTAAAGCAGCCTTCAGCCGACTACCTGGGAGCTGCAAGGAAGGTGGGGTGAGGTTTATTTTGTTCTGCCACAAGCTTCCACTCTTGGGAGATGAAGCTGCCAAAGGAGACAAAGGGGGTGTTGAAATAGTGGACATTGGCAAAGATGAGGAGCTCAGAGCCAACGGACTCATAGCTGTCGTGTCAAGTGCACTAGCCGAAAAGGATTTTGGTGAAGGCATAGCAGACCCAGTGGAAGCATACACTGGGCGTAACT
Source organism: Biancaea sappan (assembly GCA_037074585.1). Classification (NCBI taxonomy): domain Eukaryota; kingdom Viridiplantae; phylum Streptophyta; class Magnoliopsida; order Fabales; family Fabaceae; genus Biancaea; species Biancaea sappan. The sequence goes on along the minus strand of CM073494.1, from coordinate 30,678,201 downwards.
CTTCCGGTTTGTGAGCAAAGAAGCAAACTTTCCTTGAGCAGCCAGTTTCATCCTTGCAAAGCCTTGTTCGGTATTGGGCAGGATGGAGCCACGACTCAAAGACACCGTGTGCGTACTCACAAGAATCCCCCTTTGGGCAGGCTCCTTTGCGAAACTCTGGGCAGGGAACACAGCTGTAGGGGTATTTCCGCGGGTCTCTCCTCCTTGCATTCTCCCCTGGATGAACAAATGGGCACTCAGTCCAGTCATGGGAATATGCTCTTGAACACGGCTTCACCTTGAAACTAAACATCCTAAACTCATCTGTTCCATATATACCATTGTTTATGTCAGGCAATGATATATCGACAGGAAATTCTTTCTTCTCTGCTACTTCCTTCGATGATAAAGAAGGCACTGCAGGTTTCTGTACTTCCACCTCCTGGTTGATGATTAGATGTCTTTCCCCATCTAATTCATCACCTCTCAGCAATGATTCCATTGCCTTCCTCCGTGAATTGGAGGAAGAACTAAAGGCATGAGCAATCAGATTGACAGGCTTATTTCCACTAGCATCAAGGCAGTCAGCATCAGCATGTGCATCAAGCAAGAGCTTCACAATCTGAAGCGAAGATTCTGAACCACCAGCAACAGCACAGTGGAGAGCAGTGGCCCTATCAGAACCACAGGCCTTGTTCACATCAACTCTGCCAGTTTCAATAAGATACTTGAGCACCTTGGTGCTTCCAAATAAAGAAGCAATCATGAGGGGAGTCCTCTTTTCCAACCCCATCTTCTTTGATCCGATTCTTCTTCCATACCAAAAGCTTGCCTCGTTCACATCAAAACTCTTCTCTTCCACGAGGCTTCGGAAAGTTTCGAGATCATCAGTTGAAGACAGCTCAAGCAAAATTGAGATGTTGTAGAGATTATCAAGATTCTGTGCCTGAAACTCACTTTCCATGACGTTGTTTGAGGGAGAAAGTTTACTTTTTGAACCACTACACATGCCAGAGTCCTGCATATTTCAATGGCCTCAACTCAATAAGTCACTCTATAAATAATTGAACAATATTAGACAGTAGTTGAAAACAAAATTTCACAGAGGTATCTTTAAGGACCTAGGTTTTCAAATCTTGAGGAATGCACTGCAGGGTAACATAACATCTCCATAAACATGTTATACCAATAATTTGGGCTAATATTTCTTGTACAAGATTATTCTCACCAAACTGACTAAATATTCTTGCAGGGAAAGGAGAAGTAAGATTATATCCTCGAAAGAATTAGCAAAAACTCAAGCCAACAACCTCGTCCGGCAATACCTACTTCGTACAAGAATTCCAATTAGGAAGAAATAAAACAACTTAAGAAGAAAAGGGACCAAACAAGCAACCCCCACAACCAAATTTCCAACAACAGTTTCGAACTTGTACCAAAAATCAAACCCACAAAGCTTATTCCTCAGACCTACCCAAAAACAACCCTGATCAAGGCCCACCAACATCGACCCAGATCAAACCAAAACACCAGAACTCAAACTTCATCAGCTAATGACAACACCAAAAACAAAAAATTTCTCAAGAACACAGCATACCTCTGAGTAGTGAGAGTATAATCAGAGTGCGTCCTTTCCTCTGTACCCTTGTTCTGATGCTAGATGGAAATCGAGAAGACCTCGATTGCAAGTATGAAGAAGAAGGAGAGGAGGCTGCGCCCTTTTATCCTCCCTTCCCTGAAAGCCCAACAGGGAGAGATGAAGAAGAGAGGAAGGTGCGACTTTTCCTTCGACGCTGCTTCTTTGAATGTCAAAGTCAACTATTCAACGCGGGGGGCTGTCCTGTGTCAGAGCGTTTGTCTTGTTCCTTTGTGTTTATCTTTGCTGAAATGAAATACAAATGAAAATGAAATGCAGCCCAAATTCAGTGGCCCCCACTTCCACTATCTCTCGGCTTCAGTTTCACGCACTAAATGGATGTGAAACAAAGGCTTGCGACAACATTTAAAGACATTGATATAGAGAAGTTAATTACCCAATAAAGAAGAGGATAAATCCCTGCCCTTTAACATTCATATCATATGCAATATACACTTATTTTATTATTCTGTTATTAGAAGAAGAGTAACGAAGTCGAATTGAACAGCTAATTCCCCTGAGATAGTACTCTTTTATTTGTTAATCATTTTGTTATTTCATATCCAGAAAATATCTCATTATATTATACTTCTCTAGTCTCACATGAAGTTAAGAACTGCCTTGACTCGGTGTTAAAGTTGCATCTTTCCTCCTTCCATGGCATGAAGAAATTAATTATCCGGTTACTAATATTTTGTAGGGTAAGATTATCCTATTCCTAAAATATTTTATGGTATTCAGAGAGAGATAATACTACAACTTTTAAATATTTAGTGTTGAACACTTTAACTGATGATTCTTATTTAAGACGATGGCCATATGTTGCGTAAAGAATATTTAGAAGATATCAGCTTAAAATCAGTAAATAAAAAAAAAGGAAAATCTTTAAGAAAAGTCTGAGGAATACGATTTGAACAGAACCATCCTTATGGCAAATTAATATTATACAAAAAAACAATACAGAATGCAAGCATCCCAAAACAAAATTCAAAGTAGTGAACGCAGGAGAAGAGTGGTCAATGACTTACTATTACTATATTCAAATCAAATGCAAATTGAAGCATTCTCCAATATCAATATCTTGTATTATTTTGTTGAGGCATTGACATCATCTATTTGTTTGACCCTTTCTTTACTTATTGTGGAGTGGATACTGAGGAGGTGTTCCAAATCCAAAGAGAGAATATTGCTGACTCCTGCTTCCACGATACCCTGAAAACCACAGCTTCGAAGTTATTATATATAAATGGTTTTATATAATGTAATAAAGTATTCCATGCTTTCAGCTCATATGTCTCATTGCTTATTTAAATTCAATTTTAGCAACTAGTTGCTTCATTTGATTCAATTCTGTTAAATTTCTTTGTGCTATGATTTTTTTATTCATTGATATTGGTCAGATTGTGATTTAGTCAATTTGTGTTTGCTTTGCTTTTTCAACTAAAGGAAGTTTTCTTTTTCTTTTTCTCTTTTCAGATGATTTGGGGAATAGAAATCCAACTTTGGGCCATGTTGATTATCTTTTTTATATACAGAGGACCTTTGGACCTCCGTGGGCCATCATGCGCTTGTCCCATTTAAAGATCCAATAAAAAGCACTTTATTAATTTTGGGCTTCTGGTGGGTTGGCCCAGCCTAATCTGTAACAATTTGAAGCTTATAAGAATTAAGAACCAGACGAGGTGGTGGTATTGGGCCAAAAAGATGGGCTCGTTGCTCCAACTTGAACCCATATGAGACTTAGGCCGACGTGGTTTGGCTAGAATTTGCAGTGGGACCTTTCATCTGAAGTTAGCACAGATTTTAATAGTTGATTAAGACTTAAGAAGGAAAATTGACTCTCAGAGCAGCTCAAGGTTTGGTCAGGATTTATCGTAATTCTTTTTATGTCAATCCATGTGGAAAACCAGAAATGAATTCCACTTTGAGGAAGCCCCTATCGACCCATAAAAGGGTCCTCGCTGGAACCTCAGATGTTTTTTTTTTGGGGTCTAGGAATGCAATTAGGCTAGAACAGCAACCCTACCTCATCTAATCACAGATGGACCCCCCAAGAGATGGTGAATTGAAGTTCGAGTTTTATAGAAGCAAAGAAGATTTGTTCCACAGCATGTGTGTCGGAGATCAAAGAGGATGAACTATTACCGGATCTGCTAGCATTATGCCTGCCTCTTCCCCATTGATGCCGGAAGCCCTCATTTCGGTGCGCCTAATCCAGATTACCTTCGAGTCGGACTCAGAATCTGATCCATGCATGTCAGGGAGGACTTCAGAAGTGGCAAGTTGATCCTATTATTTCAGAGATTGGAGCAATCAACAACTCTATCCAGATTCAAGAACGGTGCTTTCAACTGGACAAGAAGAGATTCGAATAGGGTGTGCTGTTGGTCTTCATCTTTTCCGTTCTCTCCCCCTCTCACTCTCTAGCTTTCAGGGCCGTTTGGTATCAAAAAAGAAAGAGTAGAAATGAAAAGGAAGAGAGAATAAAAAAAAAAAATTATTTGTTATGCAATGAAAAAGAAAAAAAGAAAATAGGATTATTATATTTTTTAAAGATAATAAAAAATAAATATAAAAGTAATTTACTATTTTACCCTTAATTAACTCCAGTAGTCCTCAGTAAGGCCGGTCGACCGGCTGCCAGCGCCTGACGGAGCCGATCGACCGACTGCCAGCGCTTGACAGGGTCGGTCGACTGACTATTGCACGGCCCATCGTCTGCTGCCAGCTGGCCGATCGCCTGATGCCACCATGCTGACTCAAGAAGGGTTGGATCTTGCTTGTTGGGTGCCATTGTTGTGACTGTGAGCAATTCAAAACCTGAGGAAGAAAGATAGCAAGGACAAATCAGTGAGAGGTTGAAGTGTGTTTGCGACGCTGAAGGATATTGCAGTCTTGTAGGGTGTTACTATTTAATTTATTATATGAATGTGTGTGCAAGTGCGAGATGGCCGAGAATGAAAGTGTGAAATAGAAGGTGCGGGAGGACCAGAACGCGAGAGCAGAGCGTAAGCAAATTCGACATTTATCTTCCTTTTCCCTTTCCATGATCGATTTTCTATTGATAAAGCGATAAAAATGAATATTAAGATTTTGAAAGACGAGAAAATGTCGGCTTCCGTTTCCTACCGTTACAGTGAGTCATACTAAACAACAGAAAAAAATCACAATAATGAAAAGGCGCTTTTCTTTTCAGCAAAAACCAGCTTACCAAAACAGCCCCCTCAAGCTTTGGTTATCTTGTTCTGAATCTGTTTGTTTTTTTTTTGGTTCAGCTTTCTTGGGCCTTCGGCCTTGGCCCAGGCTTGTTTTAGCCTATTGCATTGACCAAAAAAGAGAGTTGCTGCATATGAGGATCCACTGTATGAACAATCCTAGCTCGTAATGACAATCATGAGATGTATATCCCCCATTTGCTGCAATTTTTCATTTTAGTATTTTTATAAAAAATAATAAATCTATGTTTTTTTCATAGTGTTTCTTTTTATTTAAAAAAATCTAAATATTCTTAAAAGTAGATGTAGCTGTATTAAAATTAAAATGCGTAAAAGAATCTTTTTATTATTAGTAAATTCAAAATATATTCTCACCATACATTACTAGTAATTTTATATCGTTGCGTATATAAATATATCAAATTATATTTTCAACTTTTCATTGGTTTCTCATCAAAATTCAATTCTTATTATCTTTTGCTAGATAAACAACTTGGATTCACTTTTTCGATTCTTATCATGAAAGCTTATTTTGTAAAATAATTTCCATTGACAATTCTTTAACTTCTAGTTTAATGAGTCATTAACTTTAATCCTTATATTAGATATTTTAATGTAACATAAATCATCTTGTATTCTCCAGTTTTATCCAATTAAATCAGCTTTGATTTTTCTTTCTGAATAAATACTGCACTGTATGTTTTTTAAGTGTATTATTACTGGACATGCAAATGACTTTAATGTGTAAGTAGGGTTTAACTTTTGTCCTGTTCTCAGATAGTACACCTTGCATTTTCCGCTTCTAATCATTCTTTCCTCATTTTATGACTCATCTGTCTCCATTTCTACTTTCCCTAAAAATCTGACAATATCTTGTGTTAAATACAAGCTCTAATTAACTTGGTTCCAAAATTAGATTTGATGGACTTGTTTATCCATGCTACCCAACCAAAGATTATACTCTATGAAGAAACAAATCCTTCAAAACCTGATGTGCCTCTTTCTTGCGAATTGCTCATTCCATATTGAAGTGTTCTCCTGCTTTTTGACATCATCTTCATTTTCTCACTAAGTTATAATGAAAGCTGATGTGATCATGAAGGCTGTCCTTGAAGAACAAGAGGTTGAATCTATACTTGGGCCAATAACACGTTCAAGGGCCAAGAAGCATCAAATGGGATTGACTTGGGTTTCTTTACTTGTGTGCAATGATGGGCTGGGCCAAATAGAAGCTTGGACTTAGAAGAATAAAAGAAATGCAGATTTTCTTATTTTTTTTAATAATTTTCGTGCATGAATTTTTGGGATACAGAATCTGATGTAATTTAATGTTTTTAGAGTTGCTGTAATGTCATTTAGCTTTCCAAGTGGTTGTAGTTGTTGTTGTTGCATTAATGAGGTGGCTATAGGGTGGCTGTAGTTGTTGTAGGCTAGGTTTATTAATGAGATGGCTGTAGGGAGGCTGTAGTTGTTGTAGGCTCATTAATGAGGTAGCTGTACTTTGACTATAGTTGTTGTAGGCTCATTAATGAGGTGGCTGTAGGTTGACTATAGTTGTTGTAGGCTCATTAATGAGGTGGTTGTGGTTGCATTAATGAGGGAGCTGGCTTTTGTTATCTATAAAAGGGAACTTGCCCCCTTGTGGCAAGATAATCATATTGGAGTGAATTATATTTCAGATTGCTTTGTGCACATCTATCTTCTCTTATCTAACAATTGTGTTAGTGTGACGAGAAAATCTCAGAATTCTTATCACTCCCATTCCGTTCTCTAATCTGGGGTGTGGCGAATTCTACCCATCTTAGCTTGATTGTGGCGCCATAGGCTTATCAATTTAGTTGAGTTGGTTTTCTTCTTTTTATTTTCCTTGTGGTACAGATTGTGTCCTCTTTTAGGCACATCATATTGGTATCAGAGCAGTGGTTTCGTGTGGGAAAACTCTTGTAACTTGAGAGTAGAACACTTATAGAGAGAGATCATGTCTGGAGAAAACAGTTCTGAACCTCCAATTCCAATGGGGCTTACTTTAGAGCAAGCTCAAATTCTGAAGTTGGAAAGGTCTCAAAGTCAAATGGAGAGATCTCAACAACAAATGATGGAGCAATTGAATCGTTTGGTAGAACAAATGGAGAGGCTAAACCATCAACCAAGGCGTCTGCAGCGAAGAAATAGAAATGAAGAGCAATCGGACCAAGAAAGCAATACAGAAGATGAAAGGTCTCCAAGGCCAAGGGGCAACAAAGAGAGCAAGAATTGAATATTAAGATGAAGGTCCCTACTTTCAAGGGAAGTAGCTCTCCAGAGGAATTTTTGGAGTGGGTGCAGCGTGTAGAGAAGGTCTTTGAGTGCCATGAGTACTCGGAGGCAACCAAATGTCGTCTTGCAGCCCTTGAATTCACAGATTATGCCAATTTATGGTGGGAGAATTTGAAGAACCAACGGAGGAGAGATGGTGAGGAAGAAGTCAGAAATTGGAGGCTAATGAAGAGACTTATGCAAAGAAGATTTGTGCCAGAATATTACAAGCAAGAGCTCTTCTTCAAATTTCAATCTTTGAGACAAGGAGGTATGTGTGTAGAAGACTATGTGAAAGAGTTTGAGATGCTAATGATTCGATGTGAACTGAATGAACCTCAAGAGCAAACAATTGCAAGGTTCATTGGTGGTTTGCATAGGGAGATTGGTGATTTGGTGGAACTACAAAATTATGTAACCTTAGAGGATGTTATTAAACTTGCAATCAAGGTGGAGAGACAAAGGAAGAGAGTTTCTAGTAAGCAAATGTCACAGCCAGCTAGAAACAAAATCACAAATTTCTCTACAACACCATCATGGGTTGCATCTAAAGGAGAAGAAAGAAAGGTGGAGAAGAGGGAGTCTTCAAAACTTCCATCAAGTTCATCAAAAGGGAAAGAAAAGGGAGCTGATTCAGAACCTCCTAAAAGGAGTAGAGATGTAAAGTGCTTCAAATGTCTTGGTCATGGGCATTACGCATCTGAATGTCCAAACCGTAGGGTAATGATTATCCAAGACACGCATGGAGAAGCGGTAAGCGAAGATGAGGCAGCCATTGAAGGAGTTATGGAAGAATGTTCTGATAAGGAAAACATGGAGTATGCTGATGAGGGAGAACTCCTTGTCATAAGGCGTGCTCTAAATTTGCAAGCTAAGCCTAGTGATGAGCAAAGGGAGAACATTTTTCACACAAGGTGTACTGTTGAAAAGAAGGTTTGTGGTGTAATTATAGATGGAGGGAGCTGCACAAATGTGGCTTCTACTACGTTGGTGGAGAAGTTGAATTTAGCAACAACTGAACACCCTCATCCTTACAAATTGCAGTGGCTAAATGAAGATGGAGTTGTGAGAGTCACTAAACAGGTTGTTGTGCCATTTTCTATTGGAAAAAATTACAAAGACAAGGTACTATGTGATGTTGTTCCAATGAGTGCTAGTCATTTGCTCTTGGGAAGACCATGGCAGTATGATAGAAGAGCTTTGCATGATGGGTTTAAAAACACATATTCCTTTGAGAAAGATGGAAGGAAGATTGTGTTAGCACCATTGAATCCTCAACAAGTGAAGATGCATCAACAAGAATCTGAAAGAAAGGGTAATTTACTTGCCAACAAAGGAGACATTGAGAGAGCTTTATCCAGCTCTAATTTAGTTCTTTTATTGCATTTGAAGGAGATAGTACCAGAAATTGTGGGATCACTTCCACCACAAATTTAAAGGCTCTTGAAAGAATTTCGTGATGTATTTCCAGAAGAATTACCAAAGGAATTACCACCAATTCGTGGTATTGAGCACCAAATTGATCTTGTACCAGGAGCTACCTTACCAAATAGGCCAGCTTATAGAATGAATCCGGAGGAGGCAAAGGAGTTGCAACGTCAAGTAAATGAGTTGCTGGAAAGAGGATATGTGCAGGAGTCCATGAGTCCTTGTTCAGTACCGGCCTTATTGGTGCCAAAGAAAGATGGGACCATGAGGATGTGTGTGGATAGCAGAGCAATTAACAAGATTACAGTCAAGTATCGTTATCCCATTCCAAGGTTAGATGACATGCTTGATGAATTATATGGCTCCAAAGTGTTTTCAAAGATAGACTTGAAGAGTGGTTATCACCAAATTCGTATGAAGGAAGGAGATGAATGGAAGACAGCCTTTAAGACAAAACATGGGCTGTATGAATGGAAGGTCATGCCATTTGGATTATCCAATGCCCCAAGCACCTTTATGAGGCTAATGAACCATGTGCTTCGGAAATTTATAGGTATGTTTGTTGTCGTTTATTTTGATGACATTTTGGTTTATAGTAAACATTCTGAAAATGAAGAGCATTTGAGGCAAGTATTTGAAGTATTACGAGAACAAAAGCTATTTGGCAATTTCAAGAAGTGCCAATTCTGTCAAGACCAAGTTATTTTCCTTGGTTATGTTGTCTCTCAACATGGGGTGCACGTGGATGAGGAGAAAATAAAAGCAATTAAGGAGTGGCCAATTCCTAAAAGTATTTCTGAGGTACGAAGTTTTCATGGCCTTGCTTCTTTTTATAGACGATTTGTGAAGAATTTTAGCACTATTCTTGCACCATTAACTGCATGCATCAAGAAAAATTGTGAGTTTAAATGGACCGAAGCTACACAGAAGAGTTTTGACTTAATCAAGGAGAAATTGTGTTCAGCACCTATTCTAGCTCTTCCAGATTTTTCAAAGGTATTTGAGATTGAATGTGATGCATCTGGAGTAGGGATTGGAGCTGTCTTAATGCAAGATAAGTGTCCCATTGCTTATTTTAGTGAGAAGCTTGGTGGAGCAAGTCTGAATTACTCAATCTATGATAAAGAGTTCTTTGCACTAATTCGAGCTCTTGAGACATGGCAGCATTATTTATTACCAAAGGAGTTCATCATTCACACCGATCATGAGTCCCTAAAGCATTTGAAGGGGCAAGGGAAGCTGAATAGAAGACATGCCAAATGGGTGGAGTATTTGGAAGCTTTCCCCTATGTAATCAAATACAAAAAGGGAGAGACGAATGTTGTGGCTGATGCATTATCTCGGAGGTATGCTTTGATTTCTCTTTTGAACACTAAACTATTGGGCTTTGAACTTATTAAGGAGCAATACTTGCTTGATCCTATACTGGCTAAAATCTATTCAGCTTGTGAGAAAATGGCCATTAAAGGGTTTTATAGGCATGATGGTTATATGTTCAGGTTTGGGAAACTTGTGATTCCTAATTGTTCTATTAGGGAATTGCTTGTTAGAGAATCACATGCAGGTGGGCTGGCTGGACATTTTGGTGAAAAGAAGACATTTGAAATGTTGAAAGAGCATTTCTATTGGCCAAATATGATGAAGGATGTGCATCGGATTGTAGAAAGATGTGTTGCTTGCAAGAAAGCAAAGAGCAATGAGGCTGCACATGGCTTGTACATGCCATTGACTGTTCCAGATCAACCATGGATGGATCTAAGCATGGATTTTGTGCTTGGATTACCGAGAACAAAAAGGGGAAAAGATTCAGTTATGGTGGTTGTTGATAGATTCTCAAAAATGTCTCATTTTATTTCATGTCACAAAACTGATGATGCTTCTCATATTGCTGATTTATTCTTCAAAGAAGTTGTGAGATTGCATGGCATTCCAAAGAGTATTGTTTCTGATCGTGATGCCAAATTCTTGAGCTATTTTTGGAAGACATTATGGATGAAGCTTGGAACAAAGCTGCTATTTAGCACAACCTGTCATCCTCAAACTGATGAGCAAACTGAAGTGGTAAATAGATCTCTTTCCTCTTTGCTTAGAAGTGTTATCAGTAAAAACTTGAAGATTTGGGATGAGTACTTGCCGCATTTTGAATTTGCTTATAATCGGAGTGTTCATAGTACTACAAAGAAATCTCCATTTGAAGTTGTGTATGGATTTAATCCTAATACACCAGCAGATTTGGCACCTCTTCCAATTAATGAAAAATTTAGCTTGGATGGCAAAAGTAAAGCTGAATTCATGAAGAAAATGCATGAGGCAGTAAAGAAGCAAATTGAGAAGAAGAATGCTGCCTATAAAAAGTCAGTAGACCAGAAGAGAAAGCATGTTCAATTTAGCCCAGGAGATCTTGTTTGGATTCACCTACGCAAGGAGAGATTTCCAAACAAAAGGAAGTCTAAACTTATGCCACGAGCTGATGGTCCTTTTCGAGTACTAGCAAAGGTAAATGACAATGCGTATAAAATTGACCTCTCAGGAGATTATGGTGTTTCAGCAACATTCAATGTAAGGGACATAACCCCTTATTTGGAAGATAACATGGAGCTGGATTTTAGGGCAAATCCTTGTCAACCAGGGGAAGATGATGTGATCATGAAGGCTATCCTTGAAGAACAAGAGGCTGAATCTATACTTGGGCCAATAACACGTTCAAGGGCCAAGAAGCATCAAATGGGATTGACTTGGGTTTCTTTACTTGTGTGCAATGATGGGCTGGGCCAAATAGAAGCTTGGACTTAGAAGAATAAAAGAAATGCAGATTTTCTTATTTTTTTTAATAATTTTCGTGCATGAATTTTTGGGATATCTGATGTAATTTAATGTTTTTAGAGTTGCTGTAATGTCATTTAACTTTCCAAGTGGTTGTAGTTGTTGTTGTTGCATTAATGAGGTGGCTATAGGGTGGCTGTAGTTGTTGTAGGCTAGGTTTATTAATGAGATGGCTGTAGGGAGGCTGTAGTTGTTGTAGGCTCATTAATGAGGTAGCTGTACTTTGACTATAGTTGTTGTAGGCTCATTAATGAGGTGGCTGTAGGTTGACTATAGTTGTTGTAGGCTCATTAATGAGGTGGTTGTGGTTGCATTAATGAGGGAGCTGGCTTTTGTTATCTATAAAAGGAAACTTGCCCCCTTGTGGCAAGATAATCATATTGGAGTGAATTATATTTCAGATTGCTTTGTGCACATCTATCTTCTCTTATCTAACAATTGTGTTAGTGTGGCGAGAAAATCTCAGAATTCTTATCACTCCCATTCCGTTCTCTAATCTGGGGTGTGACGAATTCTACCCATCTTAGCTTGATTGTGGCGCCATAGGCTTATCAATTTAGTTGAGTTGGTTTTCTTTTTTTTATTTTCCTTGTGGTACAGATTGTGTCCTCTTTTAGGCACATCAAAAGCTCGGGAATTCAGTACAACCATAACAATATGAGAACCTAACTATAATTTAATACTCATTCCCTTGGAATTAAATGACATTTCATACTACATAAAAATGGATAAGATTTCAGAACTTGTGCAGAATATAATGTCTGCCTGAAAAAAAAAAAGTGCTTCTTTAGCAACGATAAAATTTTCCCATGCTAAAGAAATTACAACACCCCCCAGGAGGGGGAAATATTCAGATAGCAACACCCATGTCCTATCCCAGACTATACGTAATGTGGAATGGTAGTAAAAATTCAAAATAATTAATTAATTAATTAATTAATAAATAAACTTTGTCAGAATAATCAAGGTGTTGCCATGGCAGCCAATGCTTATGCTACCATCTGACCCTGTTCTCTGTACATCTGCTCCACCCACGGAGAAAGCATCTCTCTACTAAGATCATATTGCTGCTGCTTCTCAGAGGGAACATCTTTAACCAATGAATGAACCCACGAGACATCTGGCTCGTAATTTTCTGACCCTGCCATGGAGATGTCAGTTTTTCTGTTGTTTCGGAACCCGAAAGAAGCGGATTTCTTCAGTTTGTTCAGCTCATCTCCATTCATGGCCCAATCTAATTTCCCATCAGGGGATCTCCAATCTGAAAGGGTAGATGAGACCCTACAGGTGGGGTTGGAAACTGAAGATTGCCCGAGATGGTGGGTCATTGCCCCACGATCAATAAAACTTTGGCTTCGCTTCGCGAAGGCTGCAGATCTGGAATTCATCACTGCAGCTGCCACAGTAGCTGATGAGTCAAACCCATATGCTGCGGGGCTTCTTGCCGAAGAGGGAGGGAGGTTGGTTGGATAGCTTGCACGATGATTGTTCATGTTCTGGCGAATCTGAAGGCCATTAGGTGATTGTGCTGAAAGTCCATGAAGTTGAGATAGAACAGAAGGATCAACAGATCTCAAAAGATCATCAAGGTTAGTTGGCTTCAAATCACCAATCCTGCTATAATCTGTATTCCGGAAAGATGGGGAAGAGATTCGAGCCACCTCTTCCATTAATTGCTGCTTTTGGCTAGCAGAATTCTCTAATCCAAGCAGTTCCATCTCAAGATCAAGATCCCTAGCACTTAAAGTAGCCTTCAGCCGACTACCGGGGAGCTGCAAGGAAGGTGGGGTGAGGTTTAGTTTGTTCTGCCACAAGCTTCCGCTCTTGGGAGATGAAGCTGCCAAAGGAGACATGGGGGGCGTTGAAACAGTGGACATTGGCAAAGATGAGGAGCTCAGAGCCAATGGACTCATAGCAGTCGAGTCCTGTGCACTAGCCGAAAAGGAATTTGGTGAAGGCATAGCAGACCCAGTGGAAGCATATACTGGGCGTAACTCTTCGGGTTTGTGGGCAAAGAAGCAAACTTTCCTTGAGCAGCCTGTCTCATCCTTGCAAAGCCTTGTTCGGTATTGGGCAGGATGGAGCCATGACTCAAAAACACCATGTGCGTACTCACAGGCATCCCCCTTCGGGCAGGCTCCTTTGCGAAACTCCGGGCAGGGAACACAGCTGTAGGGGTACTTCCGTGGGTCTCTCCTCCTCGCATTCTCCCCTGGATGAACAAATGGGCACTCGGTCCAGTCATGGGAGTATGCCCTTGAACATGGCTTCACCTTGAAATTGTACATCCTAAACTCATCCGTTCCATATATACTATTGTTTATGTCAGGCAATGATATATCAACAGGATATTCTTTCTTCTCTGTGATTTCCTTTGATGATAAAGAAGGTACTGCAAGTTTCTGTGGCTCCACCTCTTGGTTGATGATTTGATGTCTTTCCCCATCTAATTCATCACCTCTCAGCAACAACTCCATTGCCTTCCTTCGTGAATTGGACGAAGGAATTGAGGCAGAAGCAATCAGACTGACAGGCTTATTTCCACTAGCATCAAGGCAGTCAGCATCTGCCTGTGCATCAAGCAAAAGCTTAACAATCTGAAGCGAAGATTCCGAGCCACCAGCAACTGCGCAGTGGAGAGCAGTGGCCCTATCAGAACCACAGGCCCTGTTCACATCAACTATACCAGTATCAATTATATACTTGAGCACCTTGGTGCTTCCAAATAAAGAAGCAATCATGAGGGGGGTCCTCTTTTCGAAACTCATCTTCTTTGATCCGATTCTTCTTCCGTACCAAAAGCTCGCCTCATTAGCATCAAAACCCTTCTCTTCTACTTGGCTTTTGAAAGCTTCAAGATCATCGGCTGCAGACAGCTCAAGCAAAAGTGAGATGTTATAAAGGTCATCATGTTTCTTCTTCTGAAACTCCCTTTCCATGACGTTGTTTGAGGAAGAAAGTTTACTTTTTGAACTACTCAACATGCCAAAGTCCTGCATAATTGAACAGAAGTGAATAAGCCGCTCTATAATTAATCAAACGCCCATGTTAGACAGCAGTTGAAAACAACAAAATTTTGCCACAGGTATCTTAAGGACCTAGGTCTTCAGACATTTAGGGATGCAGTAGAAGGTAACATAACATCTCCATAAACGTATTATACCAATATTAAAGGCTAATGTTTGTTGTACCAGAATGTTCTCACCAAACTCTCACTAAACATTTCGATAGGAAGAGAAAAAGCGAGATTATATCCTTGAAAGAATTAGCAAAATCCTAAGACAACAACCTGGTCCAGCAATACCTACTTCGTACAATAATTCCAATCGGGAAGAATTAAATAAACAACTTAGGAAGAAAAGGGACCAAACAAGCAACCCCCACAACCAAATTTCAAACAAAAGTTTCAAACCAAAAATCAGACCTAAAAAGCTTATTCCTCAGATCAACCTAGAAACAACCCTGCTCAACGCTCACCAACATCAACCCAGATCAAACCGGAACCCCAAAGCTCAAACTGTAACAACTAATCACATCACCAAAAACAAGAAATTTCCCAAGAACACATCTTACCTCTGAGTTGTGTGAGTATAATCACTTAATCAGAGCGTCTCCTCTCCTCTGTACTCTTGTTTTGATGCTAGTGGGAAATCGAGAAGACCTCGATTGAGAGTATGAGGAACGAAGAGAGGAAGCTATGCCCTTTTATCCTCTCTTCCCTGAAAGAGCAACAATGAGTGATGAAGAAGGGAGGAAAGTTCGACTTTTCCTTCGACGCTGGTTCTTTGAAGGTCAAAGTCAATTATTCAAAACGCGGGGGTCCCACACTCCTGTGTGAGAGCGTCTGTTTTGCTCCTTTGTGTTTATCTCTGTTGAAATGAAATGCGAATGAAATTGAAATGCAGATCAAATTCAGTGGACCCACTTCCACATCTCTATCTCTCGGCTTCAATTTCAAGAATCAAGCGCAGCCACGCACTTTCGCTTGCCTGTATTTGCATTCACTTTTCTGATAAAATTTAAATTTGCAAATCCCACTAATTGGATTTGGATGTGATGGACTCGAATTGGGGAGGCTTGCGACAGCATTCAGATACATTCATTGATACAAAAAAGGTTTATTTGCCCAATAAAAAAGAGAATAAAATATATCCCTCTCCTTTAACATCCACATGCACCCACATTACACATATTTAATTTTTTTAATTGAACAGCTTATTCTGATTTGTTTAATCACATCATCTTATTTCATTTTCAGCTATTCATATCATACTTCTCTTACATCTGTAAATTAAAAACGCAGTAGAGTTTTCTTGACGTGGAAGTTGTATATTTTATTCCTCATCCCACGGCATGAAGAAATTAACTACAGCTACTAATCTTTTGTAGGGTTAAATTATTGTATTCCCATTTTTTTTTTGGGTGTTCAGAGAAAGAATGTTTCAACGCTCAATATTAAGGGTTCAACCAATAATTCTTATTCAAGATTGTGGCCAAGATGTTGCGTAAAGACTATTTAGAAGATATCAGCTAGTTAGAATAGGTAACTTTTCTGGAAGGAATAAAAAAAAAAAAGGAACAGTCTATAAGAAAAGTATGAGGAATACGGTTGGAAGCAGTGTTGTCCGACCCGGACCGGCCCAGCCGGGTCGACCCGGAAACCGGCGACCCGGCACATGACCCGGTCCGGGTCACTTCAACGGACCGGTCTGCACACGGACCGGTCAAGACCCGGCCGACCCGATCGGGTCTTGGTCGACCCGGTGACCCGTAACCCGGTTTTTTTTTAAATTTTTTAAAAAATTTTTTATGGTTAATATTATTAATAATTTTCAAAAAAAAATTGTTTTATTTACTCTAAAAATTAATGTCTTTTTTTCTCCATATCTACATCGTTCCACTACAAACAAATTGGAACATAATATTCTCACTTTATTTTTCTAAAAATATTAGTTAAATTTCTCTTTCAGTTTCATAAATTTTATTTAAAATTGAAGTTAACTATTTACGGTTAAAATATGCCAAAGTATTATGTTGGACAATAAATATTTTCAAGGAAGTCTATAACAAATATTGGTTTCAAATTAGTCCTTTAAATTTATAACAAGCCATTTAAAGGATTAATTTGAATTCTACAAGTGGTGGATTTTTTTTTATAAAATCGAAAATATTATAAAATAAAATATCAAAATTATTATTTTTAATTTAAAGAGGATAAATTAATTTTTTCTTAAAAATTACTTAATTATTAATGACTTTATAAATTATTATGGATGTTTAAGACTTTAAATGTATGAATTATTATATTTAGATGATTTTATTTATAACTTTATGAATTATTATGAATATTTATGACTTTATGTTTAAATTATTAGAGATGTTTATGAATTATTTTGGATGTTTATAACTTTAAATTATGAAATTTACATGTAAATTATTTATTTTACTTATTTTTTTAATTTATCTATAAAAATCTATAGGTATATATATAATTTTAATTTTTTAATATATTTATCCGGGTCAGCAATTGACCCGGTGACCCGGCGGTTGAACCAGTGATCCGGTGACCCGAAAGTCTGTCCGGGTCAATAGCCGGACTGGTTCTGACAACATTAGTTGGAAGAGAACCATCGTTATGGCCAATTAATATTATACAAATAAAAAATTAAAAAAATACAGGATAAAGGGCAAGGTGGAGAAGGAAGAGTGGTCAATGGCTTACTAAATGCAAATTGACGCATTCTCCACTATCAATATCTTATATTATTTTATTGTGGTATTACATTATTTTTTTGACCCTTTCGTGGATATTGCTTACTCAAGCTTCCACTATTGCTTGAAAACCTGGTCCTCACGGTGTAAACTTTTTCAAAGAAAACACAACTTCAAGGTTATCATAAATAATAATTGACTATTCCGTGCTCCAAACTCATATGTCTTATTATTGCTTACTTAAATTCAATTTTACCCCCCAAGTTGCTTCATCTGATTCAATTCCGTTGAATTTCTTTCTAGTTAAAGTTATTATTCATTTATTGTGGTCAGATTGTGCTTTAGTCAATTTTTTTAATGCCTTTGCAAATTAATTTTCAGTTAGAAAAAAGTCTATAAAGAATTCGACTTTTAAAAAAATTAAATTTTTTATTATTAAATTATCTTAAAATTTATATGCATGATAATTAAATATTATTTTATACAAATTTCAAGTAATCCAATTATAAAAAGCTCAATTTCTTTAGAAATTAAACTATCTGAAAACTTACCTTTCAGTTAAAGGATATATATTTATTCTTTCCGATGATTTGCGGAACAGAGAACTTGTTAGTCATTTTTTTTTTTGGACAATAGATAGTTATGGATGATGAGGAAGACTGGAAGAGAACTGAGTATTTTAAGGTTCGGGCCATCATGCACCGATTCTATTTTGTCACTCCTTCATTGTTGTTGGGCTTTGATGGGATGGCCCAGCCCAACATGTAATATGGATTCCATAGCCTAAGCAATATTGTAGCTCATAAGAACTTGACGCTGTGGTTGCTCTTGGGCCTGGAAGGTGAACTCGTATCTCCAGCCAGAACCCATACCGAACCTTGGTTGAAACACATAAGCATGATATCAATGTTTTAAAAATTAAATCAGGATTCAAAATTTAATAATTAAATAGTAATTAAATTGTAGTTAAATTGATATACTTTAATATATTAATTTTATTTTTAATATTTTATATATTTATATTAAAATTTTAAAAATAAAAAACAAGCGAAAAGACTTGAACTTTATCCGCAGGCCTGTACAACCATGTGATTTTTAGACTTGGTGATGCTGGCTAATTGGTTGAAACATCACTTAAACACAAAGTTTTAAATATAATTATTTTTCAAAATTACAATATTTTCTTTTTTGATTTTCTAATTCTTCAATCACACAGCAATATCATTTTGCAGTCACTCTCCTATCACATTTTCACTTCTTTATTCTTTTGTAATACCCAAGAAAAATAAAATATAAATATTTGTTTACAAACTACTGTTACTATTTCAGTATACGGTACTATTCATCCGTATAATACTATTTACGTATACGATACTGTTCATTATACAATCGAAATGTCAAGTACTAGATGTGGTTTGGTCATAAGAGAAAACTAGAAAGAAATTTGTAGGAGAAAATGACGTTTTATGTGTAAAAATACCCTCAGGGACTAAATTGAAAGGACTGATTTGAAAAAGAAACTTAAAGGTTTAAGGTAAAAGGATAGTTTTTTCCTTTAAGTTTCAATAGTAATAATAGAAAAATTTTCGGCCACTATTTGTAGAAATGTGATTTTTATAAATAGTAAATTGAATATTTTATTAGCGCATAGTATCAAATAGTACCCTTGACTTTTGCTATAAATAGGCCCTTCCATTTCACTTCTAAACTCACACCTTCAACTTCTCTTCTTCTCTGCTTAAGTTTCTCTTACTCCAAAGTTAGGCCTCTGAGATTTTGGGCCTTTCCTTTTCAGCTTAGGTAAGGATACTATGCCCTTTCTATGTCTTTCAAATTTTAGAAGTTAATTTCTTAAGTATGCTCTGTGGTTGCGGCCTTGGCTGATCTTCCACATCAGAAAAACTGTCCTTAGCTGTTTATATGTTATTTTGATTCTCTGATTATCGAAATAGAATGTAAACTGTGAAGAATACATGTCTAGGAAAGTTCTGGCTAAGGAAAGACCTGGTTTTTAAGTGTGTCTAGTGTGACCCTCCACTCTTTCCTGGGAACTTACCTGGTGTACTCTTTTACAGATTGTATTCTCTATTTCTGGTATGAATAGTGATCGTATGTATGAATAGTGACCGTATGAATAGTGACCGTATGTATGAATAGTGACTGTATGAATAGTAACCGTATATATGAACAGTAACCGTACATATGAACAGTATCTGTACGAAAACAATCCTGACGTATTTTCTCTAATCTTTCATGAAAATCTCCGTAGCAGAACACCGAAATTCACCTGAGAACTCTTGTCTGTAATGACTTAGAGAAGCGATGTTCGTACGGAATCCAGGTGAGTGAAACGACCCCGTTTTAATAAAGTTTTAGCATTACTGGTGATAAAAAGTATGTCGTAGGACACTCCCAAGATTCATAGGGGAAAATTGAATTCAGAATGGCGAATATAATGAGATAATTAATCCAGAAGTATGGATAAGAAAAAGCAAGTATCTCATGATGATGTGAAGATTGAATCTCTTGAATTGTGGCTTATAACGGTATAATATAGTTATCTACTATACCTGTTATATGGATGAATATTATATTGAGCTTCTGATTATGATATGAAATGCTATTGATTGTGATTGAGCAGGACAGTACCCCCTCTCACGGCAAGGCGGAAAACCCGGTTGACAGGGTGTCTTGACCAATGAGTGTGGAGACAACGATTCCCTCAGTAGGGATATAGCCCGGATTGGTGATAAATCCGTGAGGCGCCCTAGCTAAGAGGATGAGGTTGTGCGTCATGGCGGAAATATACATAATTGGTGAGCCGGCCTGTGTGCGCTCTCCGGGATATATTGCCATTGACGAGTACTAGTAACGTTTGTTGAATTGGATGAATTTTTATCTTGTATGTAAGAGGATGATGTTGTGCGTCATGGTGGAAATATACATAATTGGTGAGCCGGCCTGTGTGCGCTCTCCGGGATATATTGCCATTGACGAGTACTAGTAACGTTTGTTGAATTGGATAAATTTTTATCTTCTGTCTATTGGTTGAGTATGAGCCTTTGGATATGCTTGCATGACTGGTAATGTATTTGAATTTTATTAATGCGAGGCCGATTCGCTCATTGAGTTTAAAAGCTCACATTGTTTGTACAACCTTTTTGTTCAGATCAGGTTGCCATCGAAGAATATCTGCTAGAGGAGTAGATCACTTTGGACCTTCCCGTTGTCGGGTAGACCTCTCTTCTGTTATAGATTATGTTGCTCTGTAATCGTCTAGGACATCTAGTTCAGGGGTTCGACATTTGGCTTGTATGTCAGTATAATAATGTATTTTAAATTGATAATCTATGATTTTCAGATAAGAAAATTTGATATATTTATCGGAAGGCTTACAGTGATGAGAGATTCATCATTGTGCCGGTCATGTGCCCAGAAAACGGGTCGTGACAAAGTTGGTATCAAAGCAATGGTTGTTAGGTCTCCTAGTGATTACAGAGCAAGGTAACCTTAGTGGGACCTCCTCTATCGTTGTGAACCCGGGCACAATTATAGAGAGACGGCTCTACTGAAGGTCCTGTAGGATGTTTCCATTTCCTTTCCCTCCGAGACTTATCTCTTCTTAGGAATTATGTTCTCAGTTTTAGTTTTAGACAGATGTGGCCACACTTTTGAACTTAGTAAAGGAAAGGTTATTACTTGTTTTGATTCCGTTGTTGTTGGATCAAATTTTTATGGTGGATTTTATAAGCTGAATTCATGATTGAATTTGTGTAGCTATATTATTTTAGGGTACCAGCCAATAAAAGAAACCACTCGCATTAAAAACAAAAAAACTGAAGGATTACATTGCAAAAAAGAAGAAGTTTACTAATGCATGAGTAATCTAAAAGCGAGGTGGTCTTGGATTAGGAGGGTTGTATTGTATCATCACCCCTCGACCATTCCTTGGAGCAAGGGACATAGCAATGTCGCGGAGGGTAGTGTAAATCCCATTCATACAATCAACACTTCTTTGTTGTTGATTGCAGAAGCACTGGGTAGACCAATAGAAGAACCTGTCTATTCTTGAAGTCATTTCTGCATGATTGCGTTTAGTTAATGTCACGTTCCAAAATTTGAGCACGTGACCGGCACGGAAAGTGAATTTCATTTCACCTCCGTAAGCCTATCATTCTCTTAAAAATCATACAATTCTTTTTCATGCAACCAAAACGAGTTCTTTATACATACTACAATTACTCACATTACATCAGTGAATGAACCTACCCGATTACAGAGATTTCTAGATTTATACAACTTAGAATAAAACTTAACTATTATACCTTTATCCTGAACAAATGAAAAGGTAATCATGGACTAAGGATCCATAATTCCTTGTTCCGATATTTACCTTCAGCTGTCAACTCTGAAAAAAAATATCAATAAGAGGGGTATGAGCAAACCACGTGCCCAGTGAGTAGATAACACAACATTATGACAAAAAAATATCATACATCATAATGATAACATGCAGCAATCATACGTAAATCAATCATCATATGATATGATATTATTCGTAGTACTTCACGACAATATCCAAATAAATCAAATACATTTCAACATAATTCAAAAGTTCACAACAACAATCGGTGAAATCAATTTCACACAAATTTCCCGTACCAACCGGGTCGTCCAGAATACCTCTGGATCGTTGCCCGCGGCCCCTGCCGCATCCACCCTTATCGCTCCATTTATAATCTCCACCCTTATAACTTCACATAAATTTCTCCATGGGGTGCACTACCATGCCTTTCCTTTCCAGTCAAACACAATCACAATCATATATAAAAACATCCTCAATCATAATCTTGAGCCACATACACAACTCAGTCATTTACAATTCAAGCCACAACATAATAAATGTGGTTCCAGCAACATAGCATGTATACAACATAACCCATAATATAGAACAATTATTCAACTCAGTTCACATGCCATTCACAATCCATTATATAACCTCCATTCATGGGAAAATAAGAAAATATAATTATATACATTACCAGACACGTTCCACAATTGTTTATGCCTCATCGTTCCACATCATCCTCTTCAAACTTGGATATACAACATATTTCCACTATGATGCAAAAAGTCAATAACAGATATTTAATCATAGCAAGTATTAACCCACTCACCTGGATTTCACGCTCTCGGCACTCCCACTTTGCACCTTGACCATTCCTATTGTAACCAGACAAAAACATTAGGGTTACGAAATAGAGAAATTTCCTACCACTACTCTCGACCTTTACTCACATCTTAAGTCATAACTCCTAATCGGTAATGAATATCTAAATGAAACTTATACCATTGGAAACTAGACTCAAAGAACTTTCCAACGATATAAAGTTTGCCCAAAACGGAGTCCGGATGAAGAAGTTATGGCCGATTGAAAATGAGCTAAGGTTTTCCGACACACCTGGCGCCTGGGCGCCACCCATGCCCGGCGCCTGGGCGCCATGCCTTTCTCTTCCCCACATGTCCTTGAGAATTTGTAAAAATTTCCTAAATTAAAAATAAAAATTTCTATTTCCACATTTTCTTCACTAATTCAAAAAGAAAATTTTCCACATAATTAAATTTTTCACTAAACTTCAAATCAGACTTTAAATATTCATAAAAATTCTTGGGATATTACATTCTTCCCCCCTTAAAAGAATTCGGTCCTCCGAATTCAAAACTTACCTCAAGATTGAAGCAAATGCCAATATTTTGTTTATATCTCATTCTCTCTCTTAGAATTTTCACAATCAAGTACAAAATATAACAAGTTCAACATATTTTTATTTCTAATACATAAGTTACAGGCAACAAGCTGAACTTGATTTACAAAACAGATAATTTTAATACTTAAACATTAGATCAAACATCAGCTTTAGGTACAAACAAAAGAAAAGATAAATTAAGAACGAGGAGGCTTTTGAAATGCAGAAGATGCTCCAGGTCTAGAAGAAGAAGGTGCTTCAGACCTTAAGGAGGAAGTTAATCGTTGCAGCCTAGAAAGAGTTTCTGGAGGAAACGTCTGGGAAATTTGGCGAAGTGCAGAAGTCACTCCATTCATACAGTTAATACATCTCGCTTGTTGGTCACGAAAATTTTGAGTTGCAAACATCGAATGTCTATCAACTCTATTCGCCAATTCCCTAAAATGACGGTTCAAAAGCTTCTCTTGTTCTGTAAAGAGACGATTTATCAATCTCCCCTGGTCCTCAAAGTGGCGGTTTATCAGTCTTTCCAAGTCCTCCATCTTTTGTCTCATAAGCGCAAGCTCATTATTAGAAGATGTTGCTGTGCTAACATCCTCTAACTCTACTACATCCCTTTTTCTTTTCTTAGCCTCTGGTGACTCTTCCATGGATCTCTTATTCTTATAATTCTCCAGGCTAAGATTTAGATCCAGCTCTACCTTGCCAGCCTCAAAATTTAAATTGAAAGATTTATTGCCGGCCATATTTTTCTGAGCTATAAAGGTTGTACAGAAGGAGAAGTTTGATGCTAGAAAGCTTATAGATATAAACTTTTAGTGTAGTGAGCAGCGTAATGGGGCATCCATTATATATAGACGAAATTTAGGGCTACAAAACCTTTACATCATACTCTAAAGATGACCTACAGACCTTATCCGACGCAATGCCAACGGTCTCAGATAAGCATGCCAGAAAATAACAAAATATAATCTAATACAAAAGATTTCCTCAAAAATTTCGGCTAACTTTTGACTCTTGCTCAAATTATTAAACTAATCGCCGCTTCAATTTATGGCTTCTTAACTCTGTATTTGTCTTATCCAATAATTCTAAATCGAGATATTACTCCATGAACGGGTAGCTTCATACTAGCCTTATCTAGGTTTCTAATCCGTGGCTTTGCCCTAAGCTTACACATTTTCAAACATACATATTAAAATAAAAACTTCTCACATCTACACATCAAGCGTTCCATAAAGTGAGAGAAAAATTTTTACCTTTCACTTGCCTCTACGAGCATATATGTATATATGTATAAACATAGAGATACATCATTATCTATATATATTTTCATCTATTCAAGTTCTTTTAAATTTCAAACTTCTCATTCTCTGAATGTATGTAGAATCATTACATATTATTCCTGGCCATAACAAATAACCTTCACTCTCTATGCATGAATAACATACATACATATCATATGTATTTAGATACATATAATCACAGTATAATTCAATCAATCATGTATATTATACTTAACTGAAGGCTTTCAAGAACAATACAAGAAAGCATAGAAATACATTTTAGTTCATCGTGAAAACATCCAAGACACTCTGTAATGGCTACATTGTCGACTTCCTTCAATTTCAGAAAATGCCAACGAGAGAAATGGAAAAACCAAGTGTAAATCGGCCGCAAATCCACCGAATATTGACTTTCGTGGTTTTGCCATTAATGCGACGCGTTGTTGGTGTGCATGCCTACCCTAGACTCCTAGCTTCCAGCTTGCAGAAATCCATAGGTTAAGCGTATAGGGTGCGGCGAAGAGATATCTTCTTTGTCTCTGAGTTCAAATTTTTCCTCTATAAGAACTATCCCAACGTTCTCAGTTACCACACCACAAAGAGTAATCATCTCTAAGCCTACAACTTCTCAGCATTCCTCTCTTCTCATACTTCGACATAAATTTCTAAATTTTCCAAATCATGGCCACAAGGAAGTACATTGATCTCACAGTGGATGCCAGGAGAGAAGAGCTCGACTTAAACTTAAGTCTGGGCAAAGACAAGGGCAAAAGACCTTTTGAGGGGTCTCCAGAGAAGCAGAAGGAGAAGAAAATGAAGAAGATCGAGGAAGCTGAGGAGACTAGCACGGGCCATACCTCGGAGGACAAAATCGCCTGTCTAGAGCAGGAGGTCAAAAATCTGAAAAAGATGATAGAAAACCTAGAGAAGTTAACTAAACGCAATCATGCAGAAATGACTTCAAGAATAGACAGGTTCTTCTATTGGTCTACCCAGTGCTTCTGCAATCAACAACAAAGAAGTGTTGATTGTATGAATGGGATTTACACTACCCTCCGCGATATTGCTCTGTCTCTCGCTCCAAGGAATGGTCGAGGGGTGATGATACAGTACAACCCTCCTAATCCGAGACCACCTCGCTTTTAGATTACTCATGCATGAGTAATTGTTTTTTTTTTTTTTTTTTTGCAATGTAATCCTTCTGCTTTTAATGCCAGTGGTTTCTTTTATGGGATGGTACTCCAAAAATAGTAATAATAAAATTAAGAAAGATAAAATAAATCAGTCACACAAAATCAATCATGAATTTAACATATAAAGCCCCATACATACAATTTGATCCGACAGCAACGGAATCAAAACAAATAATAACCTTTCCCTTACCGAGTTCAAAAGTATAGCCATAACTCTCTAAAACTAAAACTAAAAACATAATTCATAAGAAAAGACAAGTCTTGGAGGAAAAGGAAATGAAAACATCCTACAGGACCTTCAGTGGAGCCATCTCTCTATAGTCGTGCCCGGGTTCACCACGATAGAGGAGATCCCACTAAGGTTACCTTACTCTGTAATCGGTAGGAGACCTAATCCCAAAGCTCTGATACCAACTTGTCACGTCCCAAAATTTGAGCACGTGACCGGCACGGAAAGTGAATTTCATTTCACCTCCGTAAGCCTATCTTTCTCTTAAAAATCATACAATTCTTTTTCATGCAACCAAAACGAGTTCTTTATACATACTACAATTACTCACATTACATCAGTGAATGAACCTACCCGATTACAGAGATTTCTAGATTTATACAACTTAGAATAAAACTTAACTATTATACCTTTATCCTGAACAAATGAAAAGGTAATCATGGACTAAGGATCCATAATTCCTTGTTCCGATATTTACCTTCAGCTGTCAACTCTGAAAAAAAATATCAATAAGAGGGGTATGAGCAAACCACGTGCCCAGTGAGTAGATAACACAACATTATGACAAAAAAATATCATACATCATAATGATAACATGCAGCAATCATACGTAAATCAATCATCATATGATATGATATTATTCGTAGTACTTCACGACAATATCCAAATAAATCAAATACATTTCAACATAATTCAAAAGTTCACAACAACAATCGGTGAAATCAATTTCACACAAATTTCCCGTACCAACCGGGTCGTCCAGAATACCTCTGGATCGTTGCCCGCGGCCCCTGCCGCATCCACCCTTATCGCTCCATTTATAATCTCCACCCTTATAACTTCACATAAATTTCTCCATGGGGTGCACCACCATGCCTTTCCTTTCCAGTCAAACACAATCACAATCATATATAAAAACATCCTCAATCATAATCTTGAGCCACATACACAACTCAGTCATTTACAATTCAAGCCACAACATAATAAATGTGGTTCCAGCAACATAGCATGTATACAACATAACCCATAATATAGAACAATTATTCAACTCAGTTCACATGCCATTCACAATCCATTATATAACCTCCATTCATGGGAAAATAAGAAAATATAATTATATACATTACCAGACACGTTCCACAATTGTTTATGCCTCATCGTTCCACATCATCCTCTTCAAACTTGGATATACAACATATTTCCACTATGATGCAAAAAGTCAATAACAGATATTTAATCATAGCAAGTATTAACCCACTCACCTGGATTTCACGCTCTCGGCACTCCCACTTTGCACCTTGACCATTCCTATTGTAACCAGACAAAAACATTAGGGTTACGAAATAGAGAAATTTCCTACCACTACTCTCGACCTTTACTCACATCTTAAGTCATAACTCCTAATCGGTAATGAATATCTAAATGAAACTTATACCATTGGAAACTAGACTCAAAGAACTTTCCAACGATATAAAGTTTGCCCAAAACGGAGTCCGGATGAAGAAGTTATGGCCGATTGAAAATGAGCTAAGGTTTTCCGACACACCTGGCGCCTGGGCGCCACCCATGCCCGGCGCCTGGGCGCCATGCCTTTCTCTTCCCCACATGTCCTTGAGAATTTGTAAAAATTTCCTAAATTAAAAATAAAAATTTCTATTTCCACATTTTCTTCACTAATTCAAAAAGAAAATTTTCCACATAATTAAATTTTTCACTAAACTTCAAATCAGACTTTAAATATTCATAAAAATTCTTGGGATATTACAGTTAACTTCTCCAGGTCTCCTATCATCTTTTTCAGATTTTTCACCTCCTGCTCTAGACAGGCGATTTTGTCCTCCGAGGTATGGCCCGTGCTAGTCTCCTCAGCTTCCTCGATCTTCTTCATTTTCTTCTCCTTCTGTTTCTCTGGAGACCCCTCAAAAGGTCTTTTGCCCTTGTCTTTGCCCAGACTTAAGTTTAAGTCGAGCTCTTCTTCCTTAGCCTCTACTGTGAGATCAATGTACTTCCTTGCGGACATGATTTGGAAAAATTTAGAAATTTTTGTAAGAGTATGAGGCGAGAGGAATACTGGGGGATTGTAGGCTCGGAGATTATTACTCTTTGTGGTGTGGTAACTGAGAACGCTGAGAAGGTTTTTATAGAGAAAAAATTTGGACTAAGAGACAAAGAAGATATCTCTTCACCGCACCCCTACACGATCAACTTATGGATTTCTGCAAGCTGGAAGCCAAAAGTCTAGGGTAGGCGTGCACACCGATAGCGCGTTGCATTAATGCCAAAACCATGAAAGTCAGTATTCGGTGGATTTGCGGCCGATTTTACTTGGTTTTCCCATTTCTCCCGTTGGCATTTTTCGAAATTCAAAGAAGTTGACGATATAGCCATTAAAGATTGCCTTAGATGCTTTTATGATGAACTGAAATGCATTTCTCTATTTTATTGTGTTGTTCTTAAGAGCCTTCAGTTGAGTATAATATACATAATTGATTGAATCATGTTGTAATTACATTTATGTATGTTATTCATGCATAATGAGTGAAGGCTACGATCAAGGAGAATATGTGATGATCCTACATATACTCATAGAGATGTGAAATCAAAATGACTTGGATAGAATAAAATGTGTAGATGATGATATATCTTCATGGTTACATATACTTACATATAATGCTCTCGTGGGCAAATGAAAGGCAGTGATTTCCTTACATCATGATAATGCTTAAGGCATGTGACCGTAAGCAGTTAACTTTGTTTTAAAATATATATATTGATATACATATATTATGTGTAAGTCTAGAGTAAAGACACCGATTAGAATCTAAGATACGGCCAATATGAGACTACCCGATCATAGAGGGACATCGTGATATGGGATTACAGGATAAAACAAGTTAGAGGGAGAAAATCTCAGACTGAAGAGCGTAGTTAGTCAAAAGTTTGAGAAAGGTCAAGATTAGCCGAAAATTTTTTGAGGAAATCTTTGACTTATGTTAATTGCATTTACTATTTATCTGCATGTCCGACATTAATTGCTGGCATTGCGACATATGTGATCTGTAAACCTTATAGCAAGCGGCGTGTAGGTTGTGGTGGCTTTAGCTCCAGGGGCTTCGGGTTGTCTATAAATCTTGTTTGCCCGTTACCCTACTCATCGCACCAAGCAAACCTACTTTTTTCATTACATACCTATTTCTCAATCTCCATTCCTTTCTCATTCGAAGTTATTTCTGATATCCCTAGAGCAATGGCCGATAATAAGTCTTTCAACTTGAATTTTGAGACTGGCAATGTAGAGCTTGATTTAAATCTAAGTCTCGGAAACAACAAAGGGAAGAGACCTGTAGATAGGTCACCAGAAATAAAGAAGAGAAAGAGGGATGTAATAGAATTGGAGGAGGACAGTACTGCAACATCCTCAGAAAATAAGCTTGCATTCCTGGAACGTAAGATAGAGAGCCTGGAATACAAGATAGAGGACCAGAAGCGACTAATAAGTCGTCTCTTTGAAAACCAAGAGAAACTGATAAACCGTCGTTTCGGGGAACTGGCTAATCGAGTTGATAGACATTCAATGTTTGCAACTCAAAATTTTCGTGACCAACAAGCAAGGTGTATTGACTGTATGAACGGAGTGACTTATGCTCTTCGCCAAATTTCTCAGGCGCTTCCTCCAGAAACTCTTTCTAGGCTGCAACGATTAGCTTCCTCCTTAAGGTCTGAAGCACCTTCCTCTTCTAGACCTGGAGCACCTTTTACATTTCAAAAGCCTCCTCGTCCTTAATTTATTTTTCTTTTGTTTGTACCTAAAGCTACATTTGGTGTAAGCTTCACGTATTAAAATTATCTATGTACTAGAAATAAAATTTAAGTTAGTATCTAGATCTTCTTTGTTGAAGTGATTCATTTTATTGAAAGAACTTGAGGAATGAGAAGATATTGGACTTGTTATATTTCATACTTGATTCTAAAGCATAGTATAGTAATATCTTTTTGACTGAGCAGAGTTACTAAAATGATATTTCATTGCACTTCTGAGCTATGGAGGAATGCTAAATAAGTATTTTATGAACCTATAGAACTATGGGTTTGCCTCAATCATTGAAGGGATGCGACTCTATATGAGTCATTGAGGTGAGAGGAATTTTCATATATATAATTATGCGTAAGAAGTATGTTATTTACTTATCATATTTTCTAGGATTGTTCTTCCTAGAGATTTATGTAATGATTTCATTTTATATAACGCCTTCAGCTGAGAGTATCGCCTTAAGGTAGAAGGATCGCCTTCGGGCAAGAGTATTGCTTATGGCCAAAATGATGCCTTCGGGTAGGGTGCTTGTATTCGTAAAAGTTATAAGCTATGTGTGTGGAAACATGTGTTCTGATATTCAATGTGAACTGGAAAGACCACGTGCCACTTTTGAGATGACACCTATTTGAGGTTTTACATAGAGACAGAGTTCGTCTCTGATTAGGTGGTTTGAGTTTGGTAAAGGTTATGAGGATGAGACACTTTATGGTACAAAAGGTTGTGGAGAAGATTAAACTGATGAGGAAGAGATTACTTGCTGTCTAGAAAAGGCAAAAGTCTTATGCAAATTATTGATAATGCGGTTTAGAGTTCACAGTCAATGGTATAATGTTCTTGTAAATCTCACCAAGGGTGTGATGAGGTTTTGGAAGAAAGAGATACAAAGAATGAGATATAGACGAAGTAATCACACTTATTTCAGTATTGAAATGAGTTTTGAATTCGGGGGACCGAATTCTCTTAAGGGGGTGATAATGTAATACCCAAGAAAAATAAAATATAAATATTTGTTTACAAACTACTGTTACTATTTCAGTATACGGTACTATTCACCCGTATAATACTATTTACGTATACGATACTGTTCATTATACAATCGAAATGTCAAGTACTAGATGTGGTTTGGTCATAAGAGAAAACTAGAAAGAAGTTTGTAGGAGAAAATGACGTTTTATGTGTAAAAATACCCTCAGGGACTAAATTGAAAGGACTGATTTGAAAAAGAAACTTAAAGGTTTAAGGTAAAAGGATAGTTTTTTCCTTTAAGTTTTCAATAGTAATAATAGAAAAATTTTCGGCCGCTATTTGCACAGTAACTGCATTATTAGAAATGTCATTTTCATGAATAGTAAATTGAATATTTTATTAGCGCATAGTGTCAAATAGTACCATTGACTTTTGCTATAAATAGGCCCTTCCATTTCACTTCTAAACTCACACCTTCAACTTCTCTTCTTCTCTGCTTAAGTTTCTCTTACTCCAAAGCTAGGCCTCTGAGATTTTGGGCCTTTCCTTTTCAGCTTAGGTAAGGATACTATGCCCTTTCTATGTCTTTCAAATTTTAGAAGTTAATTTCTTAAGTATGCTCTGTGGTTGCGGCCTTGGCTGATCTTCCACATCAGAAAAACTGTCCTTAGCTGTTTATATGTTATTTTGATTCTCTGATTACCGAAATAGAATGTAAACTGTGAAGAATACATGTTTAGGAAAGTTCTGGCTAAGGAAAGACCTGGTTTTTAAGTGTGTCCAGTGTGACCCTCCACTCTTTCCTGGGAACTTACCTGGTGTACTCTTTTACAGATTGTATTCTCTATTTCTGGTATGAATAGTGATCGTATGTATGAATAGTGACCGTATGAATAGTAACCGTATATATGAACAGTAACCGTACATATGAACAGTATCTGTACGAAAACAATCATGACGTATTTTCTCTAATCTTTCATGAAAATCTCCGTAGCAGAACACCGAAATTCACCTGAGAACTCTTGTCTGTAATGACTTAGAGAAGCGATGTTCGTACGGAATCCAGGTGAGTGAAACGACCCCGTTTTAATAGATTTTTAGCATTACTGGTGATAAAAAGTATGTCGTAGGACACTCCCAAGATTCATAGGGGAAAATTGAATTCAGAATGGCGAATATAATGAGATAATTAATCCAGAAGTATGGATAAGAAAAAGCAAGTATCTCATGATGATGTGAAGATTGAATCTCTTGAATTGTGGCTTATAAAGGTATAATATAGTTATCTACTATACCTGTTATATGGATGAATATTATATTGAGCTTCTGATTATGATATGAAATGCTATTGATTGTGATTGAGCGGGACAGTACCCCCTCTCACGGCAAGGCGGAAAACCCGGTTGACAGGGTGTCTTGACCAATGAGTGTGGAGACAACGATTCCCTCAGTAGGGATATAGCCCGGATTGGTGATAAATCCGTGAGGCGCCCTAGCTAAGAGGATGAGGTTGTGCGTCATGGCGGAAATATACATAATTGGTGAGCCGGCCTGTGTGCGCTCTCCAGGATATATTGCCATTGACGAGTACTAGTAACGTTTGTTGAATTGGATGAATTTTTATCTTGTATGTAAGAGGATGATGTTGTGCGTCATGGTGGAAATATACATAATTGGTGAGCCGGCCTGTGTGCGCTCTCCGGGATATATTGCCATTGACGAGTACTAGTAACGTTTGTTGAATTGGATAAATTTTTATCTTCTGTCTATTGGTTGAGTATGAGCCTTTGGATATGCTTGCATGACTGGTAATGTATTTGAATTTTATTAATGCGAGGCCGATTCGCTCATTGAGTTTAAAAGCTCACATTGTTTGTACAACCTTTTTGTTCAGATCAGGTTGCCATCGAAGAATATCTGCTAGAGGAGTAGATCACTTTGGACCTTCCCGTTGTCGGGTAGACCTCTCTTCTGTTATAGATTATGTTGCTCTGTAATCGTCTAGGACATCTAGTTCAGGGGTTCGACATTTGGCTTGTATGTCAGTATAATAATGTATTTTAAATTGATAATCTATGATTTTCAGATAAGAAAATTTGATATATTTATCGGAAGGCTTACAGTGATGAGAGATTCATCATTGTGCCGGTCATGTGCCCAGAAAACGGGTCGTGACATCTTTCTTCTTATTTTCTTCTTCTTCTTCTTCTTCTTCTTCTTCTTCTTCTTCTTCTTCTTCTTCTTCCCACTTTCTTGAATGTTTTTTTTCCACTGGCTTGTCTTCATCGTCGGCAAGTGTTAAGCTTCATCGTCACCATCTGGATTTCGATATGGGAGTCTCCGGAAACAACTCTTTCTTCTTCTTGTTCTTCTTCTTCTTCTTTGACGGCCACTCAAACATCGAGTACTGAAGTTGAGCAGAAGCTTTTTTTTTTCTTTCAAAAAAACAACTGTTTGAACTTGTGCGACCATGACAAAAACCACTGGTTCACCCTGGTCAAACTCAGTTCTTGACCAAGTTTAACCAATTTTTTTACTCATCGGTTCCTTAATATGTTCAGACCAAACCATGGTCCGGTTTCTATTCTAATCAGTTCGACTGGCTAGTTCGATTCAATTTTACAAACCATGCATGATATGATAAGATCCATTATACGAATGTTGAGTTCTCAACTTAGCACCATTTTGGGTGCTATTTACTTTCTCTTTTGATCTCTATCTTGTCTATACTTGTATTTCTTAACACATGTTTTAGTTAGTTTGGATTAGTTTAGGTTTTTTTTGATATTTTAAATAAATTAAATGATTTTATGGCTCTTTACTGCTAAGAGGAAGAATTGACTTTCTATCTCCCACAGCTATAGCGGTGGATTTCATAACTATAATAGTGGATACTGGAACTAAGGATTTTTAGGTCCTCCTCTATAGTGGTGGTTCCTGGACCAAAGTGTTTTTAAATTCAATACTATGTCTTCTATTGCTATAGTGGTTGATCGCGTTTTCTGCACTCTTTCTACTAGTTTAAATAATGTCACAACTAATTTTTTAGGGTATTCTAAGTTCGTGGGATGCCAGATGATGCCAACTTTGTAGAGAGAAGAGGAGGAATCCCATTCCAAAGCTCTCCAGGCCCGATTTCCGTTAACCACCCTCGGATTCATGGAGTTTTCTCTATTTTTTATTGTTTTCTATAGTTTTAAGGCCATGATTAGCTAATTATCTCCTTCTAGAGTTACTATGAACCTAATTTCATATTATAGACTATTTCTCTTTCTATATTTGTGATTTCTTTTAATCAATATATGTTTTTTCATTCAATTACCTTGAGCTTGCTATGAACTTGATCAATTTATAGTTTGCATGTTGCTCTTATCGATCTCGGGAGAGGGAAACAAGAGTAGAACTTTGATCGAAAGGGACGAGTGCGTAATCTTAACCTAAAGGATTTCGCTTGTTAACTGATAGGGATTTTAGTTGATCTCATTTAATCAAATTTAGGTTGATGTGTATTAGACTTAGCCCACGTAAGGAATTGCGTAGGAGTTGAGTAGCTTAATCTAGATTCGGGAGAGTTATTTTAAGCCATAAGATAACTTAAGATTAACTTGTATAATTAATTAGAACCACAGGTGTAAGAGAGAGATTAGTAATTTTTAGTACGGAAGAGGGAGATTAGTGACTCTAGGCTGTTACACATATTAATTTAATCGAATTGTTTGTTGATCATTGTTAACTGCATTCTATTTTATTGATTTTATTTCTTTTCTAGTTCTTTATTTAAAGTTATTTTCAATCCAAAATTTGTCGTCTAACTAATACAATTAGTTTTCTTGGGTAATAAGCGAGTTAGTACTCGTGGGAACGATATCTTACTCATATTTTCACTGTATTACTTGTGCGACTGGTACGCTTGCCAAATTGCATACAATGAAAAACCTAACTTGTAATGACGAATTAAGGATCACGTGTAGAGGTGTCAAAACGGGCTAACTTGCCCCATTTTGCTTGGTCCCGTTTTTAAATAGGTCAATATCTATGTGCGGGCTGGTGGGCTTGCAACTTTTTTTTTAAATAATTTTCTTAATGTTTTAAACAAAAATTAATAAAAAATAATTCATTTCCTTAAAAAAAAGTGAGAAAGATATGGATTTAGAGATTAGTAACTTAAAAAAAAAAAGCTAAAAATATAATCATTCTTTTTTTTAATTATTCTTTCATTTTTCTTTAGTATTATTTTTCTCATTAATTAATAATTAATATCAAATGATTATACAAATCTAATATAAAATTATCTTCAAATGATGTCTTTTACTCCTTGTATTATTTAGTTTAACATATATTATTAATATTTAATATATATATATATATAATAAAAAATATTTAAATTAAAAAAAGGGTTACATGACCTGCAGGTTGGACAGCCCAAGCCAGTTCTGTTCGGTCCTAAATGGGCTGGTTAGGCAGGCTAACCAGGCACAATTCTCTAATCATGTGGTCTATATGTGTACTGTATCACATCAATTTGCTGAACTCAAATTAATCTATAAGATAAGACTATGTAAGGTTAAATACGCAATTCAATTTGTTTTTGTTTCATTACATAGTTAATTGGTTCAAATAATAAATTTATAAATTTTCAACCTACTCACCCAAATCAGTTCATAAACTTGCCCCCTCTTTTTTATATTTGTGTGTTTATTATATTATATATATATATAACTCCGTAGATGTTTGAAGTTTGATTAATTTATGTTGAGGTAATGAAACTAGAAGAAACAAAAAAATATTAGACAAATTTATGTTGTAAAAGATGAGAGATGCAAAAACGAATATAAAATTATAAATTAAACATGGAAAGATTAATAGTTGAGAGCTTTTTTTTTCCTTTTATTTTTTTGTTTTTGCAACAAAGCTGTGTTTCTGGTTTTGGATTTTATGTCTCTATAGTCATTATCTCACAAGTTATGCCACCAAACAGTTGTATATGGATGGAAACTACTTAGATGGTATTCACACATTCTTTAACTACCCTAAAAAATGCTTAACCAATTAATTTAAAAACCTAGAAAAAGATTTTCTTAAAAAAAAATAAAAGAGAAAAATTCAGACCTACCAACTCAAACAAACTCAACCAAATTGACAGCGGGTTAATTTAATTGAGATTAGTTCTTAAAAATTCTTGTTCTTTTTTGGACAGTGGGCTATGATGCATCTGATCCACTTTATCAATCCAATAGAAATTTTCATGGATCAAGATTCAAACCAGGCCTCTATTAAGTTTTGACTTTGATGGACTGGCCCACCTTATAGAGATTTCTTTTTGGGAGTAAAATTATTGTTTGCATTATTAAAAAATATTAATTTCTCAATTTGATCTTTTGAAATACAATTATTTTTATTAAATTTATAGGACTAACTTTTGAATTTGATATTTCAACGAGAAAAAAAAAAGATTGAAAATGTTATTGAAAGACTATAATAAAAAGAGTATATTTTTAGTGACCGTTAAAAAACTTGGTCATTTTTTTCAAAAGAAAAACAATAATTTATCTTTTTTTCCCACAATATTCTGTTACCAAAATCAATTATTGAAGCTCATAAAAGATCATGCATAAGCATGATATCATCCTCTGTTCTTTGGCCTAAACATTTATTTGTTTATTTTTAAAAAAGCATCTCCTGTCCAATATGAAATATCCTTGTTTCATAAGAGCAAACATAAGCACGCATTACATGATTAAGTGTATTGTTCTAATTTTAAATTCTCGAGTCCATGTTTCAAAAATATTCTTTTTTTTCAAAAAAAAAATTTATCCATTATGACTTGTTTGTCTTTTTTTTTTTTTTCGTTTAGGATTTTTTAAAAGCATCTTTTAAAATTACTGAGTATAAATAATAAAACTATAGTTGTGAAACTTAGGATTTAACTCGTAAATTTGTTCAATTTTACAATTCTAAGTACCTAAATCAAGTAAATTTGGTCCAAAATTCGCAACTCGGTCAAACTTATTTAAGATTGTCGAGTTTAACAGAGTCGACTGAGTTGTTATAGTATAACTCAGTTTAAACACTCATAACTTTTTTATTTGAACTCCGTTTTAAGCAAATGACGTACCGTTAGAAAGATCTCTAAATCTAGTTTTAAATAGAATATGTTCCGTTCAAAAAATCTTTTCTGTTTTAGAGATATGATCAAAAGAGTGACCAAATATCAGAAACAGTCGACTTTCAAATGTTACCAAACAATTTGCAGTTTTAAATTTTATTTTAAACAATAATAACTTTCTTATTTGAACTCCATTTTAAGCAAATAATATATCGTTGTAAAGCTCTTTAAGTCTAGTTTCAATTGAGATAAGTTTCATTAAAAATTTTTTTACTATTTAGAAGATATGACCAAAAGAGTGACTAAAGGTAAAAAACAATAAACTTTTGGTGCTATTAACTTGCAATTTTTAAGTTTACTTTAAATATTCATAACGTTGTCATTTAAACTCTATTTTAAGCAAAACTGAAATATTACCGATCATTGAAGACTCCTAATATATAGTTCCATGGGCCTTCTTATCTGTGTATATACTGAGTCAGTGACTGTTCTCAATTATTTTATTTTTAAGGAAAATGAACATATTAATATTTAATGAATATAATTCTTAAAATTTGTTTAATTAGAAATAGGAATCTAGCATACACTATGATATTCTATTTTTGTTATGTTAGACTCAATATATATAAAATAGTTTATTGAAAAGAAAAGTATATGTAAACTCTTATGAGTTTACAAACCAAGTTTACGTTCTAAGTTTATTCCATTATTCTAATTTAGGTAAACTCTCGAATTTGATAACTTTGAATAAAAATTTTTTAAAGTTGGATTTTCTAAAAATTTAATTATTGTTATTAAACCATCGCTAGTATTTTGATCAATTAACATTAAATAAACTTATTTGACCTTGTCAAAGCTAAGATGGATAATTAATTATAATGTATTTTTTGTATAAAAGTCATCTGAACACCACCTATTAATGGAGGAAAAAAAAACCGTTGTTAATAATTTTAGAAAAATAAGCAAAATGCAGCTTAGATGGTCTAAATTAAAAAACCCAATACATAGATATTTTAATTTTCTGAAGTACTTAAAACTTATTGATAAAAAAATTTGAACTTTATATATATATATATATATATATATATAATTTATCAATACAACTCGTGAAATTTATATAGTTTTTGTATTTTCATGTCTAAATATCTTATAAATAAGTTTTAACTACTTCATGGTATATTTAGATTTAAAAGAAAATAGAGTGAAAACAGTGAAATTGTTGTTTCATTTTTAATCAATAACAAAATAAATAAAAAATATACTTTTATTTCGTTTTTTCCCCCTTCTGTCACAATCCACCCTTAATATTGTTAATATTTGATGAATAAGCAGCTTTCTTCCAAAGACACGGAACCATGAATATCATACTATCCATTATTATATAATAATAAGAAAAAGAAAACGTAACTTTCTCCGCCGCATTATTAATTACGAAGGACACGCACTCGAAGAAAAATCCAGAAAGGTATTAAATATTGAATATCTTATAATGAAGAAAAAGCACAGAAAAAAATGTGCTGAAATTCATGGATTTTAAAATTGAACGAAAAATGTTCGACATGAAGTCACAAGTAGTTTTGTTTTGTCCCGCCAGTTGTCAATTGTCATTATTGGACAACAACTTGGATCAACTTGGATCTCCGGCATCTAGAGAAGCCATTCTCCGTTATAAATTCGGCAAAAACTAATTTCACTTATATTTTAATTATAGTTTAAAATTTTACTTTATATTAATTATTACCTATATATTTTTAATTAATTTTAATTATATTCAAACTTAATGTTATCCATATATTTAACAGTAAATTAAATATTGATATACAATCAACTCTTATTAATCAATTCATT
Organism: Biancaea sappan; assembly: GCA_037074585.1. Taxonomy (NCBI): domain Eukaryota; kingdom Viridiplantae; phylum Streptophyta; class Magnoliopsida; order Fabales; family Fabaceae; genus Biancaea; species Biancaea sappan. The sequence goes on along the minus strand of CM073494.1, from coordinate 30,639,924 downwards.
CTATTTTTGTGACGTGAAATTAAAATTAATATCGACCAATATAATCAAATATAATATAAAATAAAATTATTAGATCATAAAGAAAAATAATGATTATTTTTATCATTATTAGTTCTAATATCATATGTTAAAGTCAAGATGAATTAATAAGTGTTAATATATACATATACAACATGAGATGTCAAGTTAGAGTCTACAATAAATATTTGGATAGCATTGGGTTTGGAGGCATAGTTGAAACTAATTAAAAATATATTTGTTTTAGGGAAATAAATAGTAATTTTGTTTTCATCTGATGGTGTTGGTGATCCAATGATGGAGGCCAACATGTAATTAGATGTATTATTGTATATGTTTAAATTTTTAAAATTAATTTGTGAGAAATTCCTTTGCCAAACGGATGATTATTAATATCTTTATAATCGAGTGGTTAAGAGTTTAATTCTTATCCACTCTTTTTTTTAATTAAAAAATTACAACACAAAATATAATGAATCCACGTACACTTTACGTAAAAAAAATCAGAAGAAGAAGAAGAAGACGACTTTTGAACAATCTGAAGTGATAGAAAACAATTTTAAGCTTTTAAGTAGAAATGATGAATGCCAGATTTAAGGCAAATAAATATTAATTAAGATATGGACAAATTAATCTTAACACTGGGCAAAAGAAAAAAAATGTTATTAGTAATTTAAAAAATATAAGGTGATAAATTAAGTTTGAATTTTCATTAAAAGAAATAATCACATTTAATATTTAATTATATCTTGAACAATATTACTTCTAATGAAAGATACCAAAAAAAAAAATTGTAAGTAAACGTACAAATCTAAACTCAAGTAATTCCAAACATACAAGTTATGATTATTATTATCTAATTTAAACAGTTCAACAGCCGTTTCAAGATTTTGAGTTTGGATTTTATAAATTAAGAGAATTAATGTTTAGAGAATTTTACAGTTTTATAATATAATTCATCTCAAATTAAATGAGTCAAAATTCAACGAATTTGAATCGGCGTAATTTTGAAAAGAAAATGCTAAACATTCAGTTCCAAATATATAATGGCTTATTAATACTTAAGAATTCTGATTCCACTGAGATTATTTTTTATTTGAAGAACATAAGCACCAAGTGGTTTTAATAGTTGATGAGCAAGCAGTTTCCTTACTGAAATGATGACACAAAATGAAGGTATGTGTCAATGATGTTATGAAAGAGACACTACTGCTGCAAGAAAACTCAGGATTCCGTCTCTAATTTTGTCTTTGATTTATTCCAAATTTTGTTTTTGGTTTGAATTTGATTGGCCGCAATTTTTCAAAATCAAACACGGAATCTAAAATGGAAATATTCCATCTCTGTATTATTTTCATCTCTGATTGAAAGTGAATTTTTTTAATTTAATTACTAGAAACAGAAATCATAGACAATTATATCCATCTCTAATTCATTTTTTTTTATAAAATAACGTTGTATAGGTTTTAGAGACGGATTTAGCTGTTTCAGAAATATGTCTCTAAAGAAAACGACGTTGTTTTAATTTTCCCTAAATTACATTTTCTCTAGCAGACCCTCACTTCCTCATCGCTGGCGTTTTGGTGTTCTGCTTCACGACTCCCCTCCTCGGTCTACCCATTGCCGACGACAACCACCATCGGCGGCCACGAGGAGTCTCCATTGCCACTCTATTTCAAGGTATTGTATTATAAACCCTAAATCTCTTACGTTTTTCCTTCGTCCCGAACTCTTGTGATGTACGTTTGTCAATTTTTTTTTTCCTTTTTTGCCAATGAATCACAGTGAAAGCTTCACGAGTCTCATATTCACAGCCAGGGTAGCAGAGAAATTGCAATAGGGGCTTCAAAATCAGAGCTAAATTCGACTTGAACATCAGAATTCGAAAATTTTCAGAAATTCTTCCTCTGTTTCTTTTCTTTCTGTTTGACAAATAGTTTGTTTGTAATTTTTAAAGGGTTTTGGTCACTAATTGCCTTGGCACTCCTGCAAACTTACTCAGAATAGTTCAATGACCATGTTTTAGTAATAGGATCCTCTTGAAAATTCATAAACACCTCTATTACATTGTTATCGTTGTCATTATCATGCATATCATATTATCAGCAATGAAAAAGTACTGGAGCAAGAAAAATGTTTAACAAGCTCTGTTTTTTGTGAATAAAATTGTTCTCACATCAATTATTAGATTTAAATGCTTTTGGTAGATCGGTTTTGAGGGGGGGCTAGTGCATATATTTTGGAACTGAAGAGGGTTTGAGAAGTGATGATGGATGTATTACTGGAATTTCATGGATTTACAGCTCAAGTTTTCTATTAATTATTTTTATCATGTTATTTAGTTTTATTTTTATTTATTTAAGAAATAATTGACACATTGATATGTTCTTTTTTTAATATTATAAATTATAGATATGATACCCTATTACTAAGTGTAAAATTTAAATATTCAAATAATATGTGTGTGTGGGTGCTTGCATGCGAAGGTGAACGTTATTTATTTATATATTCAATTATGTTTCAGTGAAATTGATCATTATTTCTGTTCTATTATTAATCGTCCAAATTCTTAGTTTAGTTTAATTTGGTTTTCTCATGTTTATAAAAAAATAGTTGATCATTATTTTGTTTGTCAATTGCAAAGAATTTAATGCGTTGCAGGAATGCTTGTTCAATGTGATATCCTATATATGATAATTAATGTACATTTGGCTCTCAAGTATATAAAAATTAATAGGTGTTGTCAAGTTTTAAATGTAAAGATTGAACACGCACAAGTAAAAGTCTACATTAGTGTCTAACCAGCTATTCATTTTAATATTTTATAATTCGAATTAGTGTTGAAGATTTTTGAATAAAATATATAACTGCCATTTACCTTTCTGTTAGTATGATTTTGACGTATGGTGTGGTAGTTGAATAATTCGCAAAAATACAAAATCAGCGTAGATATATATATTTTTTGTCATAATCAGCGTAGATATTTATTTCCTAAAGTAATTAGTTAATTTTGGGGCTTTTTATTTTTGGCGTGTGAGAATATTTATTACATTTTCGTAATATTTAATTTCATAATATTATTATTTATATTTAAACAAATAAATTTTCAAAATTTAACTTAATTTTAATTTCTAATTAAATTAAAGAGTACATAAAATCAACCCAGTCAAAACCTAAAACGGACGCTAACAAATAAAGTGACATAAAATGTTGAATCCAAAAAAAAAAAAAGAATTGCCATAAAATGGTGATCATGGTCCATAGAGGTGGTGTCATGATATTTCAATATGGTTCCATCATTTTGCTTTATTAAATGTTTGGTATGAAAAGTTAATTTTGAGAAAAAGGAAATCCAACAACTCTAATGAAATGGAATTCTTTTCCATTTGTTTTTGAATGGAAATAAATAATACTAAGTCCTATAAGTTTTTTGTGTGAGAGTCATATATTGTTTATGTTGAATCTTTATGTTAATTCCCTTGCTGTGTGCTGAGTGATATTAGCTTGCTTTGATGAAATTATAGCATGGAATGCTCTATTTTGCGTTGTTTTGTACTATTTAATTGTTTGTTTCATATTTTTTGACAAACAAATTAGGCGAAATTGGAACAAGAAGTGTGGTGATGCATTATGCTGCATGATGTGCCGCATTCGCGATGAGAAGGTTAGGCCTCCGTGGATTAGCGAGGCAATTTACCAGGAGCTATTACAGTAGTGGAGCTCTGAAGACTATAAGGAGAAGTGTGAAAAGGCGCACAGAAACAAGGCGTCCTCTACTGAAGGTACATTACACACTGGAGGTAGCATTTTTGTCTTCGAACACATGTGTCGGCTGGTAATATCTTCGTTCTCTTTTAATTTTAAATCTACTATCTTCTTCAGTCATTTTCAAATTAAATAACATTCACTGCAATGTGTAGGAGTGGCAGACCAGGAGAAAGCCTCTACTAGTAGAATTGTTCATGCGAACTTACATGAAGAAGGATAGCAGGGACTTTGTTGATTTGCGCTCTAGGGAAATCTACGTGAGTATATATTTCTTATCTTCGGTTAAAATCATTGCAAGGGCCCACGATAGGTGGGGGTGTAGACGACTAGGAGGATGATGTCGATGATACGGAGTTGTGGCTTTGAGCAGTGGGAGGCATGAACAAGAAGGGCCACATATTTGGCACGAGGTCTGAGGCACATGAGACCGGTCCGTCCACTCAATTTGTCTTGACCGGTCTTCATCCTGACTTCGAAAATGAGCTACAGCAGAGGATGGATCCTATATTTGAGCAGCTGAAGACTCAGTATGAGCAGTTTCATGTTGCACAAGAGATGATCTATTGTCAAGCGAACATAATTACTGAGATGTGGCAAATGATGGATCACTACATCAATGTTGACAAGTGGGCTGCCTGAATATGCGGTTGATGATGATGATCATGATGATCACCCTTTAGATTAGTTGTTATTTCTTAATTTATTTGTATGACTTATCATATTGGCAATGAAACATGTGCATTTAGAGGTATATAAAAAAATTTTAGCCCAAAAAAACTTTTACAAATTTTGATTATAATTCTGGCTGTTGCTGTGTTGTTGACAGGTCGGATAATTTCTAATGTGTGTAATTTCAGTTTTTAATGTGTGTATTTACATATTAGAGATGAATTTTTCTGTCTCAAAATTATCAGTTAAAAATAATAATTATTTATTAGAGACGGATTTTAGGGACGAATTTTTCTGTCTCAAATTTGAGACATATTCAGGGACGAGTTTTACCTTCTCGAATCTGAGATAGAAAATGTCGCCCCTGATTCTGTCTTTGATTAGAGACGGAATCAAAAATCTTTTTATTCGTATTAGATTAGGGACGGGCCCAATTTTCGTCTCAAACTCAAAATTTTTTTGACATGGAATTTCCATGTTGAGACAAAATTTTTTTTTGGTTCCTAAATTTGAGACGGGTTTTTTTACGTCTCAAGATTTTGCAACAAACCATTCAGAGGCCGCATGATTTCCATCTTTGATATTGGGTTTTTTTTGTAGTGAGAGAAAAATAAACTAATAGAGCCCACCATACATTAATGGCACCATTGTAATTAATGGCACCACGCCAGATATATTACAATAAATTTTTAATTTTAATCCAAGATTTTATTTTGTGTATAGTTTCAATTTTGTTATTGAATTCAATACTGTTTAAATTGTTAATTTTAGATGCTAATGTAGCTATTTTTATTCCATACATTAGTGCCAACTAATTCAAATAGACACATTTTAGGTAAGATATTTTTTCAAATAATAAAATTTATCTTCATTATTTAATTTACCATTTCAATTTTCTGGGACAATGAAGTTAAAAAAATAGCTTAATCAATTTAAAGTAATTATATTAATAATTCATTTGATGAAAAAACAGAACATGTCAGTGTCAGAAAATTATTGTTTCTCCAATTTTTATTAACTAATTACATGACATGAAGTTATGAACACTTACCATTCGAGCAAATTGAATAATCTGATAGTACTAAGCAAGAAAAGCGGGACATTAACAAAATACTAATGTACTATAAGATCTTTCTAGTCCGACATTAAGCATGTGCTTATTAATATCTTTCACGATTATTACATAATATTTTAAATTATAATTTTATAACTAAAATTTTAAAATATTGCACTATTTTAAATAATTATTAAAAATAAAATTATTACATGTAAATTAAAATTAACATAAAAAATTATATAATTTTAAAATATACATAAAAATTATTAAAAAATTCAAGATTTTATATAATAAATTATGTTGTTTTAAATGTTGATTTTTTTTTTGTGATATAAAATGTTTCTACTTTTTGTAATAATATAATAAGATAAAGTATTCTATTTTAAAATTCAAATATTATATTATAATTAAATTATAGACTAATTAAAAGGATTATATGCAATTTTTCATTTGTTTTTTGACAGCTTGCCATTAAATATCTTTTTTATTTCCAGCTTCTCTTTGATTTTTCTTAATTTCCATCGTTACGTTGAAGACAAATTGGAGGAAAATGACAAACAAAATATAGAGGGCGTGCCGGGTTAGAATTGGAAGTTGATAACGATATATGTCACTTGGATTTTGTCAATTTTAAAAGATTTTGTTGAAACGCTTATAGATCTTATATGTAATTATATATATATATATATATATATATATATATATATATATATATATGTATGTATATTATCATCCACCGTTTTTTTTTTTAAAAAAAACCAAAACAATGGATCAAAACGCAGTTTCATTTTCTCGACCAAAAAAGGGGGAAAAAGTTCGAAGAAAAGAATGAAAAATGACGATTTTCATCAATGAAAATAGCTTCAGTCCAAAATGAAAAATCAATGAAAATAACATGTTAGAAATCAACCCGGCCTTGGTTAAACAAAATTAAAAGAAAACTAACTGTCCAAGTCGTCCTTTTTTTTTTTTTTCAATTGAAATAATGCTCAGCTAAAAATGATACTAACGCATTGATTCTCTATATAGACTGACAAGGTACAAAGCATAATACAAATACACACAGAATTTACATTGCTTTTTGCACATGGCAATTGATCCTACAAATAAGGAAGGTTAATTAGCTATAAAAACATATCTCAATGCTGACTAACTAGCTGAGTCACATGAAGAGGAGTGTGTCTAGTGTGATGATATGCATAAGTCTACTTAACATCCCCTCAAACTTGGGTAGGAATGAACATGAACACCAAGTTTGTCTCTAAGATAAGAGAGCTGAGAGTGAGATAAAGGCTTAGTTAAACAACATACTATTCGATCAGTATATGGAACATATTTGATTGTTAGTTACTTTGAGAGAATTTTGTCACGGATAAAATGGACATAAGTTCAATGTGTTTGCTTCTAGAGTGAAGAACAAGCTATTAGTGACCAAGGCTTGAGAGCTTATGTTATCACATTGTTGGTTTAAAATAAAATATATTTTTTTGCCATGCGAAAGTTAATTGTTTGGCCAACAAGCAATCGTCCTCAGTAATGTGACAAAATAATGCCGATTGTCCAAATGTCAAAATAGTGATCTAACATAGAAACTTAACAAAAGTCAACAGTTTGGCAGAGACAAATTCGATAGAAGAGAGTAAGAAGAATAAACATCAAACTAGTGATGACTTGTAGACATCCATGCATGTTTGTCAAAGTTCAATTGTTGGAGGCACATCGTTCGATAGGCAAGTTCGATTAAAATATCATCAAACAAACAAGTCGAAAGACAAAATACATCAAGTGATGGAGATGTCAATTAGTGGTATGGTTGTCGAATGATGAAAGCAAGAGATTGTCGAACGAAGACTGTTGAAGATCGTTACTCCAAAATTTAAGATAGTTTTGTCGAACAATGTAAATTGCCACTTACGTGGGTTAGGGCAATTGTCAAGCAATGTAAACCGTCACTTATGTAATAATTTGATTGATAGGCAATTACTTCAGTTATTTTCCTATAAATACTAGGTTAATTGTTGTAAAAATGGTTGGCAACTCTTGAATAAAAATCCTAATATCTCGCATGAGCAAATCAAAGTATCAACATCAAAGTATGTTTTCCACTCTTAGATTTCAGTCAATTTTATTCAAAGCCTTTTATCAATTTCCAGCAATTTCATTGTAGTCATTTAGTAGCTTTCATTTACTTTATGCAATTTAATCGATTTCCTTTAAACTTTATGCACTTTAACTTTCAGCACTTTATTTTCAACAATTTACTTTCTGCCGCTTATATTTTGCACTTTATCCTTCTGCCATTTACACTTTACCATTTACTTTTCGCCATCTACCTTCTGCAGTTTACCTTTTATGTACTTTACATTCTATAACTTACTTTCTTGTAACTTTACCATTTTTATTTAACTTCTGCAAAAAGCTTATTTCAGGCCTCACAATCTTTCATACCATACAGTATCTGGCAAGTGCATTGCATTCGACACGATTTCATTAACGAGATTACCGCATAACTTTGAAAATACATCGCTCTTAATAGAATCAAGTATTTGTTATCAAATTTGGCTTCAAACCAAAAATTACCGTAAACATACACCAAAAGAACAGAAGTATGATTTACAAGAAATGAAATTTCCTTCAACAATGATTGAATCCATAAGAGTTCAACAGCTAAATTGGCTCAAGAATGATATTCAAATTCTATGGATGATCTAGGAACCACTTCTTGTTTCCTTGATGACCAAGAAATGAGAGTCTCCAAAGACAACAAAGTGGGCTCTAGTGGATTTTCTATCTTCAAGAGTTGTGCTCGAATCAACATCAGAGTAACCATATAACTGGAAAGTAAGATTGGATTTATAGAAGATTTCATGAGTTTTGGTTCCCCAAAAATATCCGAACACACGCTTGACTACTTTTTAATGAGTGATGGAAGGATTTTCTTGAAATTAACTAAGCTTGTTTATTGCAAAGCTTATATCTGTTTTGGTTTGTGTGAGATATTGAAGTGCACCAAGAGCACTTATGTATAGAGATGGATCAGAAAATGGTTCACCATCACTCTTGGAAAGAGTTTGGCCAACAACAATAAGAGTGGGACATGTAGCAGAATTCTCCATTTTAAACTTATGTAATAAGTTAGAAATGTACTAAGTTTAGTTCAAATAAAACCCTTCTATAGTTCTATGATTTTGAACTCCAAAAAAGTAATGTAAAGGTCATAGATCCTTGAGAGCAAATTGATTACGAAACAAAGAAGTAAAAACTTTAAAGATATTAAATTTTGTTGAATATAACTAAAATATCATCAACATATATTAAAATGAAAAAAGTTTTATCTTTTTGTTGAAGATAGAAGAGAGAAGAATATGCTTTGCTATTCTTGAATCCCCATCGTAGCAGGGTCATCCTTAACTTGTCAAACCAAGCAAGTGGTGCTTGCTTTAAACCACAAAGTGCTTTGTTTAATTGATAGACATGTGAGGAAAATTTTGGATCAAGAAAGCCTTGAGGTTGGTACATGAAGACCTTCTCCTACAAAATGCCATTTAAGAAGGCATTGTTGATGTTCTATGTGACGCACTTTATAGCATTGAATTTTGTGATAGATTTTTAAGATTAGTGACAAATTTGTCCATTGCAAAATCCTATTTTTCTTGTAGTGAATCACAATGAGTTTGATAGTAATAGGCTTGATTACTAGGTTGAAGGTTTCATGGAAATCAATCCCAAGTGTTTGATGGAAACCTTGAGCAACCAAATGAGCCTTGTACCTTTGAATATTGCCATCTGAGTTGTGTCTTATGGAAATTAGATATTTCAAAAAGAATATTTAATTGTTGTGAAAATATTCTTGTAATATTTATAACCCTTAATTAGAAATTATGGCAATTAAATATTTTGATTATCATTATTTACTATTTCTAACTTTTAATTACCATTACTTTAGAAATGTAATTCCCCATTTATTTTACCTGGAGTTATGCTTTTTTCTCGCTATAAAAAGGGTGTCATTCTTTCAGATTAAAGGGACAACAACTTTTCATCTCCTTCTCCACGTTTTATACTCTTTGTTTTCACTGGGTTATTGTCTTGATTTTTCTGCTATTATAGTTCTTGGGTTTCACCTAGAAGGACCTGTTTTTATCCTAGAAGGAAGTTTCTCAATTGCGAAATAATTTTCTTAGACACAGTGTCTTTTGAGACAAGACTTTGGTTGCGTTCGTTATTAGAATTTTACAACAATCTTAAAGAAATTATTACTACTGATGCTATCACAGTCACACCTTCAGTCAACGCCTAACCAACATCTCCAACTTGATTTCCAACACAATGGAAGTATTGTAAGAAGCTCAAATTATTCTTCTTTGAAATAAATTCATATGCTATTACATGTGATGATGTATGCGTACATACAGTAGGTAAATTTCAAATTTTGATTAATATTCGTTATTAGAATTTTACAACAATCTTAAAGAAATTATTACTACTGATGCTATCACAGTCACACCTTCAGTCAACGCCTAACCAACATCTCCAACTTGATTTCCAACACAACGGAAGTATTGTAAGAAGCTCAAATTATTCTTCTTTGAAATAAATTCATATGCTATTACATGTGATGATGTGTGCGTACATACAGTAGGTGAATTTCAAATTTTGATTAATATGGACATTGGCTTTCCTTTGCTTCATGGTGGTCTATTAAGTCTTTTTAATGTTGGCCTTTGTGTCTTTACAATCATATGATGTTGGGATTTATTATATGAAAAAAAAACATATTTATATACATATTCAATTGGCTTTATATTGGCGGACGTTTGGAATTTTTTTTATACATTAATCAATTATATTCAATGCAATTATATTGCATTATGTCTCATAATTCTACCAACATACTAATGACTTTGAGGATGGAACGTGTCTTTATGTTGTTTTATGTGTATATCCATTGGTGACTTATTAATGTGTTTTGTGGCCAACATATGATTTACGCTTTATAGGAAAACGTGGAGGATGGTTAGTAACAATATATTCATATAGGTGTGGTCTAATGAAGTGAAAAAAAAGGATAATATATTTGTGTGTGTGTGTAATGTTATATATATATATATATATATATATATATATATTTCATGGTCTCTATATAACACTGTACATTTTTAGCATGATTAGGATGCTTTGAGAGGAGACCAAGTCAGTGTAGAATCATAAGAAAGAACTTTCAAGTTGCAACTCTAATAATTTTAAGATATCCATGAGTGGTTAATTGTTATTCATGAATATAATTTGGAATGGTGATTTTTTATCCCTACACTATGAGGTATGGGAACTATGTTAATCTTTCTCTATTTCGAGAATTTTATTGATGAAAAGAAAAGGAAAAAAACATTTTGGATATTTTTATAAACAACAAGAAGCATCAAAGGCAATAGTTTGTTGGATATTCTCATTAGGAAAATTGAAAATTCTTTATGACTTGAATGCTATTTAGAAAACTTAAATACTAGAAAGATGTGTAAAAATGTAAGAAGAAAATGTAAGAGTGCATGTCTAGAAAAGGTTTTGATTAGGAAATACTTAGTTTTTAAGTATGTCTATTATGACCCACCTCTCTTTTTTGAGAATTTATCTGGTGCATTATTTACAAACTAGTTTCATTATTCTAGTAATCAAGTGAGCGATATAAGTGTGTTATTATACAAATATAAAAATTTTGGTAAAATGTTTTATGGTTAATAGTTAATGATTGTGACTTAGTAGAAATTTTATAGATTTAATATTTTATTTTTAAGAGTTTGATCCCATAAAATTCTATTGATATATAACTATTGGCAATATGGAAGAGCTTTTCTTCAAGCTTATATGTGATCAAGCATTTAGTATTAAATGCTAGAATTGTGTTTGTGGAATCTTTAAATTCTACAATGAAATATTTTGGCCATTTTATTGTGAGCTTTCTAAAGCTATGTAAAATGAAATCTTTTTGTGTGAATTTTTAATTGAGCTTTCTAAAGCTATGTAAAATGAAAATTTTTTGTGTGAATTTTTAATTATGTTATTGTGGGCTTTATAAAGTCATATGAAAAATTATATTTTATGGAAAGTATGTTGAGAAAATGCCTATATCTATCTTTGTGAGATATTTAATGGCATGTGTGTACACAAAAAGGAATTGTAAATCTTGAGAAAATTCATTTTTATATAAATTGTGATTGTGAATTTTGAGAAAATTCACGTTATATATAAATTGTGATTTCACATATGTGACATTTTAAAAAGTGCAACAAGAATAATATATTTTTGGGTGAACAAAGTGAAATTCTTGTGAAAACAAAATAGCCATCAATATGGGGTTTAGAATTTAAGAATTCAAAATGATTTCATCTAAATTATTGAAAGTATTATTGCTAAGCAATTTTGTGAGTTACACATGTCATTTTGGAACAACAATTTTTTGTGGATTTGTGACCAAATATTTTATGGATATTGGCATATAAAATTTTTGGGTCAATTTAAAAATTGAGGAAACAATCTCATTAAGATGATGATATGACATAAATCAAAATTAGAGTTAGCATTTTTCTAATGCTAATATATAAGAACACTTCTATTGTATAAAGAGGTACAATGATGTTAAGTTATTGGTCACAAAAATGAGATTGAGAAGTTCCTGAATAATTATGTGTAATTATATTATTGAAAATTATTATTATATAGTGGATGAATATAAATGTGCATATATGTTATGCGTTTAATACCTATCTATAATAATTATAAGTTTTTATACGAGGTAATTATGTGCTAAACTAAAACACATATAAGTTGGGCTACTAATTTCTTACAAATTAAAAATATTTAAAAGTGTAGGAGTATTTTGCAAAAGTTTATATTGCACGACTATAAGGAAAAGGAAATGAATTCTAAAACCTTGATTATTATGTTGTGTATATATTCTCTATTTGACTAGTGAAAATATCTCTTTTAAGCGTATATGGAAATAATAGATGACAAGGGTGAAATATTTTTCTGTATATGTATAACCTGTTTATTTTTACATGTCAAGACTATAGGCTTATCATACACTTACACACACTGTAATATTTTCTTGTAATGAGTCAACTGCTTCAATTAGCACAATTGTCACACTTAGCTTAATTCTACCATTTCTGGTATACAGCTGTATGGAGATTCTTTGGCCACAATGGTCTGTACACTCTGATATATATATATATATATATATATATATATATATATATATATATATATGTATATTGTGAACAGTAGCTTCAGATAATGCAATATACACAGAACAATTCATTCTCTCGAATTCCCCTATTTTCTGTCTTGGTATCAGAGCCACGAATTTCTGTCTTCTTCATCATGAGTTTGCCCACCTCCACTAATTCCAGCAATACCCAAATAACTAAAAATGCCATCTCTCTGTCAAACAAACCTCTCTCTTCTAATTTCTCTCAATTGTGCTATGTTAAATTGGACAGATCAAACTTTCTTTTATGGGAGTCCAGTATTCTCCCTATAATCAAGGGCCATAGACTTGACAAGTATATCACCGGAACTAAGTCATGCCCTCAACAATTCATCACTAAAGGTTCTTAAATGAAATTAAAAATTGCCTTTGATGAATGGGCAGCTACTGACCAGCTTCTTCTAGGCTAGATTTATAACACTCTTACAGTTGAGATAGTATCCCAAGTTATCGGATGTAGATCCGTCCATGAGCTCTGAAGTTCAATCAAGAGTCTAGCTGGTGCTCAGACTCGTGCCAGAGTAACATTTTTAAAAAAGGAACTTAAAAATGGTTGAATATCTAGCCAAAATGAAATCAATTGGTGATAACCTATTTCTTGCTAGTTCACCCATCTCTTCTAATGACCTTGTCACTCAAACTCTTGCAGGATTAGACGCTGAATATAACCCAATTGTGGTTTAGCTCTCTGACAAAGAAGAGCTTACAAGGGTTAAGCTTCAGGCATTATTGCTGACCTATGAAAATAGGCATGAGTAGTTGTCTAGCCTAATTACTTGCTTTCAAGCTTAAGCAAACATTGTCAATACCAAAAATAGAAATGGCAGCAATACCAACAGTGATCAAAACTAGTACCAAAACTCATCATGGAGAGCACAAAATCAAAGAGAAGGAAGATCAAACAGAGGGTATAGCAGAGGTTGAAACAACAACAATAGGTCGGTTTTTCAGGGTATGGAAAAATCAGCCACACAGTAGCTAATTGCTACTTCAAGTATGATTAGAACTACATGGGTTCAGTTCCATCAGTAGTTAACACTGTATACATGGGCACATCTTGCTTATTATGCCACTACCAACACTGTCAATGACCCCTACTGGTATATGGATAGTGGTGCAAGTAGCCACATAACCAATGACAGTGCAATCTTTGACCAAACTAGTAACTAAAATGGAAAGAATGAAATTTATGTTGGCAAAGGGAAAAAACTACAAGTTTGTCAAACTTGATTGATGTCTTTGCCCTGCAAAAACAATATAAATTCTCTAAAAATGAATCAAGTTCTTTATACACCCAAGATTACCAAGAATCTAATTCGTTTGTCACAATTAACGAATACTAACAAAATTCGTGTTGAATTTGACTCTTCCTTCTGCTACGTTAAGGACAAACGCACAGGGGCATTATTGCTCAAGGGTTAGATGAAAGAAGGACTGTATGAGTTTATGAACTAAAGCTCACTGGCTGTTTTATTGTTGCTTCTACTGATAATCAATCTTGTGCTACTAATAATCAATCTTGTACTACTAAACTTAATCAAAATGTTATTTCTAGTTGTGTTAATGATGCCAGTCAAATTTCATTTATTGATGTTTTTGTCTCTTACGTCTAAGTCTTTGAAAGAAAAATGGCACCTCAAGTTGGGTTATCTCTCTGATCATGTTTTATGTCAAGTTATGAAGTTATGTAAGGTTAATTTCAATAATAAAAAGGTGTTCTATGAGTCATGCCAACTTGGAAAACACCATTTAAACTTTCAGATTCTTATGCTTCTTCACCCTTGGATCTTATCTATACAGATGTTTGGGGGCCATCTCTAATCTAATCCACATCAGGTTATAAGTACTACATCCAATTTCTAGATGATCACTCTAGATATAGTTGGATTTTTCCCTTAAGAAATAAAAGTGAAGCATTCAACACCTTTGTTTAGTTTAAAAGCCAAGTTGAAAAATAATTTGATTGAAAAATAAAACTCTCCAAAGTGACTGGGGGGAGAGTTTAGAAGTTTTTCATAGTATTTAAAACAAGAAGGTATCACATTCAGGCAGTCTTGTACTAATACTTCAGCACAAAATGGACGGGTTGAATGAACGCATAGGAAAATTGTGGAGATCTTGCAAAAGCCTCCATGCCTCTCTACTAGTGTTGGGGGACTTTCCAAACTGCTATTCATTTAATTAATAGGTTACCCTCCATAGTTTTGCAGAACATGTCACCATTCTATGTTTTGTTTGCGAAACTTCTTGACTATAATGCCTTAAAACCATTTGGGTGTGCATGCTTTCCTAACTTAAGGCCATACAACACTCACAAGTTGAGTTTTCATACAACAAAATATGTGTTTATGGGCTACAGTAATTAACACAAAGGATACAAGTGTATGTCATCTACAAAGCGATTATACATTTTAAGACACGTGACATTCAATAAGGAAGATTTTCCTTATAAAAATGGGTTCATCAACACTAAACAGACTGAACAAACTATATCTTACTCATTCTTCCACTTGTAAATTTCATCTTACAGCAAGATCATCGGAAAGAGCACAACAATAGTGATTACAGTAGTAGTGAATCTCCTCTCAATCATTCACTGAATAGCAACAGTAGTGATGAGGTTGATCAATCACAAAATAACAATAGAGAATAACCCCTGTACATCCCAATCACCTCAAATAATCAGCTTGAGGTGGTCTTGAAAATACCTGATCAGAGGAATACAAGTGATGAAACTGCAATTCAACCATACCATATAATGGTCACAAAGAGCAAGAGTGGTGTGCTGAAACATAAAATACCATATACGGGTATGGTTTACAATTCCTTGAACTCGGCTAAAATAATCTAGTCATTTGAATTCTAGTTCTGCAGACTGCCTCAATACCCTACAAAATAAATCATCTGCTAAAACCTATGTTAGTCACGAAGATGAACCCAAGTGTATTATTGATGCTTTACAAACTCCACACTAGAAACAAGCCATGCAAGATGAGTATTCAGCCCTTACCAAAAAATGAAACGTGGAAGCTAGTCCCCTATAATAGCAGTCAAAGGATTGTTGGGTACAAATGGATATTCAGGACCAAATACACGAGTTTGAAAAGGGTTAAAGTCCCATATTACTCAGTGCATATCTATGAGACCTATACACGAGTTGAAAGGGTTAGAGTCCCATACTACTCGGTGTATACCGATGAGATCTTATTCATGAGTTTGAAAGGGTTAGAGTCCCAAACTACTCGATGTATAAGACAATTAATTATATGAGTAAGTGTGGTATTTGTACTTTTGATATTTTATATAGTACAGTTATTTACTTACTGAGTTTTTAAATAAACTCACACTCCCTATGATTATTTTTTTTCAGATACAGAAAATAAAGAACAAGAGTATCCGTTTGAAGATTAGAAGCCCCTTGGGATTATCCTCTATTTCTGTCTGGTGGGATACCAGTACTTATTAATGTGGACCCTAGAAACGCTCTGTACTTTCTATAGGTCTCCTAGGCTTGCGATGAGATAGAAATATCAGACTATGTATGTCTATATTTGCTTATCAGATGAATATAATTCTGTAGTGTGGAATGAATGATTAAGGTTGAATGTAAAACCTTACACAATATATGTATATAACGTATGTTTGAGAATTATATCAAATGAGTAGTATCTTTTCACATGCTCAATTTTTGGGATGTGACAAATTTGGTATCAGAGGAAAGGTTTTATAGGTCCCCTATAGAGTACAGAGCAAAGTGATCTTTGTGGGCCCTTCCCTATTGTCATGAGCCGCGGCATGACCATAGGATTAGGTTCCATAAAAGACCTTGTAGAGTATAACGTCATTTTATGGATAACTTCTCAGTGGGGCTAGTAAGTGATATTTTGTTTATGTCTGAAAATTGTTTGTTATGTGTGTAGATCTGTGACAGTACAATGTCAGAAGGATCTTCTAATAATAATGAGCATATGGGTCCAAGGAGGGCCATAAATCCACCAGTACATGTGCAAGATGATCCTAACCGTAGTGATAGTTTACATGCTCAAAGTACTGAGGACGCAACTAGTGAGCAAGCAAGGAGAGTCGAACCTGATGCTCACGTTGGCAATGTAACTATTGCACATATGATTAATTTGATGAATGAACGATTTGACCGATTTGAGGCTGAAATGAGAGGTCGAGCTGCACAAGCTAACCTGCCAGTGGATCCTCCTATTGTTGAAGCTGAAATTGTACCACCAGCTCAGTTAGCTGGAGGAGATAACGTAAGGGAGGTAAGAATGTCTGAATTCCAGAAAATGAGGCCTCCTACTTTTTCAGGGGAAGATCCCAAAGAGGACCCACAATGTTTCCTTGAAGATTGTGAAGCAATATGTGAGGCTATAGGGTGTTCTCCTACTCAAAAGGTAGAATTCACTTCCTTTCAGTTAAAAGGTAGGGCTGGTAAATGGTGGAGAAACTGGAAGAAAGCTAGAATTCAAGGCGCACCGCCAGTTATGTGGTCAGAATTTTACAGATTGGTTATGGATGAATTTCTTCCGGCAAGTGAACGATCATCCAGGGCCAGAGATTTTCTGTATCTACGGCAGGGAACCATGACTGTTGACGAGTATTCAGCTCAGTTTGTTAAATTATCTGAATATGCCCCTGAAATCATTCCTTCTGAAAGGAAGAAAATAGAAAAGTTTGTGGAAGGGCTTCGTGATGCCTTATATGATCAAGTGGGTTCTAATATGAACGATTACTCTTCGTACTCAGAGGCTGTTGATGTGGCCCGAAGAATGGAAAAGAGGTCAAAGAATAAAGAAGAGTATCGTCAAAAGAAGAAAGCTAGGTATAGAAGATCTTTTGATCAAGGGGAAGACTCAGGGACTTTGAAACCCTTTACTGCATCACAACATGCTCCAGCCACTCCTACTAAGTCATCTTATTCTACAGCCAGTGTGGCTAAGCCTCGTTTAGAGAACAGGGGTGGTTTTAGCTCTTCTAGTAGAGAAGGTACTCATGGTAGAAGGGAAAAACCTCAATGTCCTGAATGTGAAAAGTTTCACTTCGGAGAATGCAGGTTAAACACTGTTGGTACAGGTTGTTTTAACTGTGGACAAAAAAGACATTTTATAAGGGAGTGTCCTCAGCTCATGACAGGACCAGGTCAAGGGTCTACTTTGCCACCTCGACCACAATCTATTACTCAAACACCAACCCCTTCAATAGGGGGTAGTATGGGAAGAGGTTCTGGAAGAGGCCAAGGTGACCGTGGAAAACAAGCTACTGGCAGAGGAAATGCAAGAGTATATGCTCTAACCCGACAGGATGCTCAAACATCCAATGTTGTAGTTACAGGTATATTATCTGTTAATACTTTTGCTGCACGTATTTTGTTTGATCCTGGTTCTACTCACTCATATGTGTCGCCCCTATTTGCCAAGAGATTTGCATTTGATTCGATTATTCTTAAAGAACCATTCTTGGTTTCCACACCGATGAGAGAGACTTTGATGGTTAAAACATGTTATCGTTCTTGTAAAATAATCGTTGGAGGCATGGAAACTGAGATAGATCTTATGGTTCTCAATATGTTAGATTTTGATGTGATTCTAGGGATGGACTGGCTATCTTCTTGTCATGCTACTATAAATTGTCGTGATAAAGTTATTTCCTTTAATATGCCGGGGAGGAGTAATTTTGTGTTTCAAGGAGATCGAAGTGATGTACCTTGCAACATGATATCTATGTTAAGTGCCCGGCGTATGTTGCGAAAGGGATGTCAGGGATTTCTAGCTTTTATCAAAGATTTAGAAAAGAAAGAACAGAAGTTAGAAGACATACATGTGGTTAATGAATTCCCAGATGTGTTCCCAGAAGATTTACCTGAATTACCGCCAGAAAGAGATATTGAGTTCAGTATTGATTTGGTCCCAGACACAAGACCAATTTCTATTCCACCTTATCATATGGCTCCTGTTGAGCTAAAAGAACTCAAAGAACAATTGGAAGATTTGTTAAACAAAGGGTTCATTCACCCAAGTTTTCACCTTGGGGTGCTCCTGTTCTTTTTGTGAAAAAGAAAGATGGTTCTATGAGATTATGTATAGATTATCGTCAGCTGAATAAAGTCACAGTGAAAAATAAGTATCCTTTACCAAGGATAGATGATTTGTTTGATCAGCTTCAAGGAGCAAAATATTTCTCAAAGATTGACCTAAAGTCTGGATATCATCAGTTACGAATTAAGAATGATGATATACCTAATACTGCTTTTCGTACACGGTATGGCCATTATGAGTTTTTCATGATGTCTTTTGGGTTGACAAATGCACCAGCAGCATTTATGGATTTAATGAACAGAGTGTTCAAATCATTCCTTGATAAGTTTGTAATTGTATTTATTGATGATATTTTGGTATATTCAAAGAGTCATGAAGAATATACTGAACATTTGAGAATAGTGCTTCAGACCTTGAGAGAGCATCAGTTGTACGCAAAGCTCTCAAAATGTGAATTCTGGATGAGTCATGTAATATTTTTGGGACACGTTATTTTCCAATAAGGTATTCATGTAGATCCAAGTAAAATTGAAGCAGTAAAACAATGGCCTAGACGAACAACTGTGTCTGAAGTACGTAGTTTTCTTGGCTTAGCAGGGTATTACCGTCGCTTTGTCAAAGATTTCTCTAAGACAGCTCTCCCATTAAATAAGTTAACCCGAAAGAATGTTAAATACATTTGGGATGATTCATGTGAGCAAAGTTTCACCCAATTGAAAGAGTGTTTAACTTCTGCACCAGTCTTAATCCTACCATCAGGACCAAGGGGTTACTCTGTATTCTGTGATGCCTCAAAGATAGGCTTAGGATGTGTGTTGATGCAACATGGTAAAGTCATAGCTTATGGCTCACGTCAGCTTAAAAAGCATGAATTGAATTACCCCACTCATGATTTGGAAATGGCAGCTGTAGTGTTTGCCCTAAAGATATGGAGACATTACTTGTATGGGGAGACTTGTCAAATTTTTACAGATCACAAAAGCCTTAAGTACATTTTTGAGCAGAGAGATCTCAATCTAAGGCAACGAAGGTGGATGGAACTTCTGAAAGATTATGATTGTACCATCCTTTACCATCCAGGTAAAGCAACTGTAGTGGCTGATGCTCTAAGTCGAAAGTCTATGGGAAGTTTAGCTCACATTGCCACTATAAGGAGGTCTCTAATACATGAACTACAAGAATTGGAAGCTGATGGAGTAGTCTTCGAGATCACTGAGTCAGGTACATTTCTGGCTCATTTAACAGTTAGATCATCTCTTGTTGAAAAAGTAAAAGTAAATTTAGAAAATGACATTGATATGGTCAAAATCAGAGATAAGGCAAGGCAAGGTCTAGCACCAAGTTTCTTGGTAGATGAAGAAGGAGTCTTATGGTTTAATGGGAGACTCTGTGTCCCCAACATTGAATCTTTGAAACATGAAATCTTAATGGAAGCTCATGGTTCACCCTACGTTGTACATCCTGGTGCTGTGAAAATGTATCAGGACTTGAAACAAGTTTACTGGTGGGAGGGCATGAAGCGAGACGTGACTGACTTTGTAGCTCGATGTTTGACTTGTCAGCAAGTTAAAGCTGAACATTGACGACCACCTGGATTGATGCAAAAACTAGATATTCCCGAATGGAAGTGGGAAAGGATCACTATGGATTTTGTAGTAGGTTTACCTCGGTCAACAAAAGGAAATGACTCAATATGGGTCATAGTGGATCGACTTACTAAGTCAGCACATTTTCTTCCTGTTCATACCACTTTCAATGTAGCAAAACTTGCTCGAATTTATGTTAAAGAAATAGTGAAACTTCATGGTGTACCAATATCCATTATATCAGATCGAGGACCTCAGTTTACTTCTCGGTTCTGGAAAGTCTTTCAAGAGGCTTTGGGTACCAAAGTGAATCTTAGCACAGCATTCCATCCTCAGACTGATGGACAGTCCGAAAGGACAATTCAGACTTTAGAGGATATGCTAAGAGCTTGTGTGATGGATTTCAGTGGAAGTTGGGAAGATCATTTGTCTCTTATTGAATTTGCTTATAACAACAGTTACCAAGCCAATATTCAGATGGCACCTTTTGAGGCTTTATATGGGAGACGGTGTCGATCTCCTATAGGTTGGTTTGAACTTGGTGAAACCAAAATATTTAGACCTGAGATGATACAGGAAGATATAAATAAAGTTAAACTGATCAGAGAGAAGTTATTAACTGCTCAGAGTAGACAGAAGTCTTATGCGGACAACCGACGACGTGACCTTGAATTTGCAATAGGTGATATGGTTTTCTTACGAATCTCACCTATGAAGGGAGTAATGAGATTCGGGAAGAAAGGCAAGCTTAGTCCGAGGTATGTTGGCCCATATGAGGTTGTAGACAGAGTGGATAATGTGGCATATCGCCTAGACCTACCTTCCAACCTAGAGGGAGTTCATCCAATATTTCATGTGTCCATGCTGCGGAAGTATCTTCCTGATCCTTCTCATGTCATTCAACCCCAAGAAGTTCATTTTGATGAAACTCTCACCTACGAAGAGGTACCAGTAGCTATTCTTGATAGAAAAGTTAAGAAATTGCGTACTACAGAAATTCCTACTGTCACGGTTCTTTGGAGAAATCATTCTCGCGAGGAAGCTACGTGGGAGGCAGAAGATGAAATGTGGAAAAACTATCCACATTTATTTGAAACTTGAGGAAAGATTTTAATTCGGAGGACCGAATTCTTTTAAGGGGGGTAGAATGTAATACCCGTTAATTTCAGAATATAATTCGCTTAAGAGTATTTTAGAATTTCACAACGTTACTTTAGTTATTTATTTTGGTCATTTTTAATTTTCATATTTAATTGTTCTCTTTGAATATTATTTATGAAAATTGAGTTAAATGACTGGAATGAATATTTGCACCACGTGGGATATATTCTAAGAATGGTGAAATTCATGGAAAAGTGGTTTAAGAATGGTCAATTAATCCATTTATTGTAAATTGACTGGATGGGTTTGGATGTTGGGTTATGGATACCCATGGGTTATTGAATAACCCATTAGAAATATTTAATATAAAGTTTCAATAGTAACCCTCATTTTTTCACTCAGCCGAAGGAAGCAGAAAAGATTTCTCTCTCAGTTCTTCATTTTCTTCTCAAATCATTTCCTTGATCTTCAGAATTTCTGATTATTTGTTCGGTTCAAAAGCTTTGTAAGGATCAAAGGTAAGCTTTAATCCGATTATTTTCCTTAAATTTCAGTTTATGTAGAAGATCAGAGGAGGTTTTGTTCTTGAAGATTTTGATGATAATTCATGAATCTCAATAGTTTTAGAAGTTATATTTGAGTTATAATCGGTTAAAAGAGTTGAAATTCTGGTTTTGAAACAAGAAAAGAAAGGATGAAATTGTTAGAAATTCTGTAAAACCGAGTTACTGTAGCGACCAGAAATTTCGAAACAAAATCTGGAAAATTTTCTTCGGGTACTGTAGCAGTACTGTAGTGTCGGCAGTCAATGGTACTGTAGCAGTCAACGTTACTGTAGCGAACCGGCACTGTAGCGAACCGTTATTGTAGCGAACCGACACTGTAGCAAACCATTATTGTAGCAAACCGTACTGTAGCAACCCGTTACTGTAGCAGTCAGAAAATTTTACGTATTTTCGTGATTTTGTTTCCTTTCTTATGTTTCCTTGTAATATATTTTACTAGGAAATTTTCCTACACAAATTCTAGTGTGGAACAAGGTAAACTTGGACAAACATCAAGGTGAGTGAATAACCTTGGTCAATTTTTGGGATGTGACAAAAGGTACCATGAATTATGGTATCATATAAGGTGGATTTCTCATTGTATTAAAAGAATACAATTATGATAACTGGATCTCTAATTCAAATGAGACAAAATCTACTAATGGTTAAACCTCACTCTTGGTAGTGGGATGATATCTTAGAGAGCAGCCAATCAAAATTTTATATTCACTCTAAAATCAAAGTTCAGTATTATGGAGTTGGCTAAAAATAAGATTAAATGGTTGAAAAACTTCTTAGCAAATCTTTCTATTGGGTAAGAGTCCAATGATGTTAGTATTTATGTATTGTGATTGCCAAGTAATAATAGTCATTGTAAAGAATAAAACTTTCAATAGTAAGACACACTTATGTTTGAGACACAAAGTATCTGCTAAAAGATGAAAACGAGTATATCTATCTATAGATTATGTGAAATCAATTTGGCCAATTCTTTGATTAAACATGCATATTGAAAGGAAATAAATCCTTTAAACATCGAGAGGAATGAGACTTAAGCCAATTGATAATTAATAGTGGTAGTAACCCAACCTGTGTGATTAGAGATCCTATGAAGAAGGTTCATATGGGTAATAACAAGCCATTTGTTAGTTTTGTTAGCACTGTTCTCTCAATCCCTTTCCTATGGTGTGTAAGTGTTGAAGTTCTAATTAGGAGGTTGAGTGAGAATTCTAAATGATTTTCATAGCTTTTCTTAAGGGTAGCGTATTCATTATATATGCACTTGATGAAATCACCTATATGAGTGTGGAGTGGGGTTGCTCCTATGAGATTATGATGAAATCTCTAAAGTACTCATAAACATCAGGCACGTGCATGGCCGAAATAAGGCGCACAACAATGTTAACAGCAAGAACTGTGATGGTTCTGATGTGATTGGTAAGGCCTCTAACCTACAATACGAGTTTGTTGATTCATATAAACTATATGCTTCACTACTAACTCTATAAGTTAATTCTTATCTGTCAAGGTTTGGTTCATAGTCCAAAAAATACCAAACTCGAAGAGTCTATACCCATGAGTAACCCAGAATTCTATTTCAAGTAAAACTTCTTTTTGAAATATGTGGGGGATTGTTGTAGAAATTAGATATTTCAAAAAGAATATTTAATTGTTGTGATAATATTCTTGAAATATTTATAACCCTTAATTAGAAATTACGACAATCAAATATTTTGATTATCATTATTTCCTATTTATAACTTTTAATTAATATTTCTTTAGAAATGTAACTCCTAATTTATTTTACCTGGAGTTATGCTTTTTCCTCATTATAAAAAGGGAGTCATTCCTTCAAATTAAATGGACAACAACTTCTCATTTTCTCCTCCACATTTTATACTCTTTGTTTTCATTGGTCTATGTCTTGATTTTTCTACTGTTCTGGTTCCTGAGTTTCACCTAGAATAACCTATTTTATCTTGGAAGGAAGTTTCATAGTCGCAAAATAATTTCCTTAAGGATAGTGTCTTTTGAGACACAACTCATGCTGCATTGGTTACTAAAATTTTACAAAACTTAAAGCCGACAATGTTCATTGAGGATGTTGGAGGAACAAATGTCCACCTTTGATTTTTAACAAGAGCATTGAACTCTTCTTACATAGCCTGTTTCCATACAAGATTATATGAGGTAGTAGAGACATTATAAGGTATTTCGAGAGTCAATAAGGAATTTGAATAACCTGTGAAAGGAGTTTTAGGCTTGAGATTACCTGTTTGGCTTATGGTAGTCATTGGATGAGTAGAAATAGATGGTGGAGGAAAAAACTTAGCAACAAAAGGATGATTAAGATTAAGTATATATCTAGTAGAAGTGCTAGAAGAAGAATTTGTATATGAAGATTGAGAAGATGAACTGAGAATTGGATCTGTGAAATTAGGAGGTACTGAAACAAAAGAATCAGAATTATCTAAAAAAAATGAGATGAAGAATTAATTATTGAAGAAGATGTTGAATTATTGTGAATAGGACTAGAGTTATACTTGTACTATGAAGTAGTGGGTGATAATACTTCAGGAGATGTAGATGGACTTATATCAATTGAAACAATTTGAGTAGGCAAGAGGCAAGGACTACCTGATTCAATAACACATATTTGAACAAGAGAAGAATAGGAAAAATATATGTCATTGAAAATAACATGCCTATATATGTATATAATCTCCCTTGTGGTGACAGACACTTATACTCCTTATGAGAATCATTATAACCAAGGAAAATACATTTTGTAGAGTGATATTCCAATTTGTTAGAGTTGGCAAGTGTTAAACTTTGGAATACCACACAACTAAACTGATGAAGCGTTTTCTAATTTGGAGTTTTGTTAAGAATGACCTAAAATGGGGGTGTTAAGTTGATTCATAAGATAGGTTGCTGCGTGAAAGGTTTCCCACCAAAATTCAAGGGACACTTATGTTTGAGCAAGAAGGGTTAAGCCAATTTTAGTGACATGCCTGTGTTTCCTTTTTTTTCTTTCCCATTTTGGCCTAAGATATATGGATAAGTGAACAAGTGTGTTATACTATTTTGCTTTGCAAAGTTGCGAGAAGCTTTAAACTCATCACCTAAATCACTATGCATGGTTTTAATAAAGGCTTCAAATTGTTTTTTATTGGTTTTTAAATTGAATGAATGTTCGGAGAGCCTCACTTCTTGATTTTAAGGGATAAATCCACATGATCTGCTGAAGTCATAAAGAAATTTTAGTATTTAAAACTTTTCTTAGATTGTATTGGTGCTAGTCCCCATATGTCAGAGTGGATTAAATCTAGAGGTTTAGAAGCTCTTAAATAAGAGGAAATAAAAGAAAGTTTATGTGATTTTCCCATTAGACAAGAAATACAAAAATCATATTCTTCATTGAGTTTAATATTTGGCATACAAAGTTTCAATTGAGCTAGGACTTTGAAAGTGGGATGTCCTAAGGATCTGTGCCAATTAAGGAATTGAGATTGTTGATTTTCTGTAAGATAAACTTAAGGCCTGCAATGACTGAGGTTTGAAGAAAACTATTGTTGATCTGATGAGGATGAAGTCTAAGGATTAGGCAATCAAAACAAACCATCTTTAAGTATTTGTCTTCCTTGTACTCTTGTCCTTCACAAAAAAAAAAATCAGAACCAAATAAAACAACTATATTGTTTTGTGTTGTAAGAACAAAAACACGCAGATGATTCTTTTTAATTTGAGGAGACTGGATAATATTTCTGAGAGAAATGGTTTTAGATAGATGTTGAAAAGATAAAGTGCCAATATGAGAGATATTATGTTTTTGGCCATTACCAATTGTTAATTTTTCCTTACCATTGTACTTCTATGCTTGATTGAGATTATTTGGATTATTAATAATGTAATGATTAGCACTATTGTCCGAATACCAATTTGGATCATTAACAGTTTTTGGAGAAGCCATAAAAGCATTATAAGAGTTATTGTTATTGTTGCTGTTATTTGCCTTAGCCTAATTAGAAAGAGGAGATCCCATATAATTTTGATTATATATATTTGTAGTAACATATTGATGTTGCATAACCAATTTTGCCATAAACTTGACAAATAGATCTTTTGTTTGAATTTCTTCCCTTTCCTCTACCTCTGCCTCTTCTATTTGATCCTTTCCAATTCTTGTTTTCATTATTCGAGCTGCTACCTGATTTGGACATTGGATTTTACTTGATACAACATTGAGTTTGAGATTTATCGGCTTAGTTTTAAAAGCAGGATATAACAACTTAACAATTTTCAAATCTAAGTATTAATATTGCCTCTACTAAATCCAAGACATGTCTTCTTTCTCAATAATTATAACAACAATAGGTATGTATTCACTCGCCAAACTACACAAGATATGAGTTAATAAATCTTTCATTGAGCTGGTACATTATGCAAATGTCTTCATTTTATTCAAATAGTCAACTACTTTCATAAAAAATTTTCCAGTTCTCTAAGGTTATGTTTGATATGATATTTCAACTAGCTTATAGCTTATTTGACTAGCTTATAAATTTATTTGACTAAATTAGAAATGTTTGGTAAGCAAACTTATTTGAGTAGTTTATAACTTTTTATGAAACTCTACTTTGAGTTACTTATAGCTTTTATATTTTTTTCCTCTTTTACCCTTATTTTTTTTTATTAAAATTCTTCTTTTACCCTTATTTCTCTTATCCTCTCTGTTGCTGCCAAACTTCCACTGCTTCGTTCCTACCCGTTTGTCGTCTTGGAGCTTCGTCCTTCGTCTGTCATCCATTGTCCATTATTTGTTGTCTTCGAATTCGAATCACAAGTTCGTCATCTTCGTTTATATTCTGTCTTTCGTTGTTCATCATCTTGGAGCTTCGTTCAATGTTCTTCATCTTCGTTTCTGTCATGTCTTCTGCATTGTTCTGAAAATCGAACTAACTGATTCAACTGGTCGGACTGGGAACCGATCCTAGGTCCGGTCTGGAAACAACAAGAGAACCGGTGAATAGTTGGACTGGTGTAATTGACCGGTTTCACCAATTGAAAAAAAAAGGGAAGTGGGTGGTCACAAAGAAGAAGATGAAGATGATGATGACGATAATGATGATGGCAACAACGATTGTGTTTGTCGGAGATGGCGATGACAAAGCTCAGCCGAGTCAATTTTGTTTGCCGAAGATAGGATGACGAAGCTCAGCTAAAAAGACGAACTGATGAAGAGACTACCATGATTGGTGAAGACAAAGCTAACAAATGTGATAATGTGATATATAATGTGTGTCAGTGGAGAAGCTAAGAATGTAGACAATGTTAGCTCAGTCAGTATAATTGGTCGTCAGTGATGTGTTTTAACTTTTAAATTTTTAATATATATATATATATATATATTATAATACTATAAAAATAAAGATTATATTATATATTATATATATTACTATAATTTTTTAACTTTAAAAATGAAGATTATTCTTATTATATTGGTATAAAATTAATATATATATATATTAATATTATTTTTAAATATTTTAAAATAAACCGGTTTAATCACGATTCAACATAGTCCGATCATTGATCTTTAAACTGGTGCCTTTATCAATTTAATGATCGATTCGTTTTTTTGAACCTTGGTCTTCTGTCATTCGTCGTCTTGGAGTTTCGTCCGTCATTCGTTGTCCATGAATAATTTTTTTTATCTTTAATTAAATTTATTTTAAAAAATTAATATTTTTGTGAATACTTTTTATTTTAATTTTAAATTTATATTTCAACAAAATATTATAATAGTCAAATTAATTAAAATAATTAAAAAATTATAATCCTAAAAATATATTTTTTTTAATTTTACCAAATACTTCTAAGGTCTTGTTTGGATAAACAACTTAATTAAACACTTATATTTTTACCAAATATATCCTAAATTTAGTTTTTGTTCCACATGATATTTGCCTTGGTGTTAGCTCCAACCAGATCCTGCACATTCTTCCACAGTTCTTGAGTAGTGGCGCAATTGATCAACTGTGCTGCAATTAACATTATAATAGATTTGTATATTTATTTCAATTTTTAAATGAGTTGACACTGTCTAAACATTTAAGTGGGTTAATGTTATGTTTCATGTAATATATTTGATCACTTTTGAAATCAAAGATGATACTTAAATTAATTTTGATTTGTTATTAACGGGTTACACATAACAGACAAGCATACGAAATATATGGATTATTAAGAGTTTAAATAAAAATTTAAATAAGCGACTTGACTTTCAAAGAGCATGATTTTTCAATCCAAGTAAAATTTTGAATTTTATAGTATGTTTCTGGAAAGTTAATTTATATATAACCTGAAATCTAGATCAACCAACGAAACCTGGCTGAATAAATTTTTGATCCCAAATATTGTTGTTTTAATAATTTTTTGGCCCTTTATTAATTTTCCTTCTTCAGGCATTTTTTATTTTACTTTTAAAAATAATTAAAGCTTATTATAGAAGTCATATTGAAAACTTTGTGTAGGGTACAGAAAAAAAACTGAAAACTGTGTATAACTTTTTTTTTTTTTCAATCAACGGAATTTTCAAAATTTTGCTTGAAATTTATCTACTATTATGTCAAAAAATTAAACAATTTCAGTTTCTTACGTGATAACTGATAATAGTACTATAATATATGACAAAATAAATATTTAAACCAAAAATTATTTGTTAAATTATTCACATTTTTCATCATTAAACTTCTCATCATTAAATCAAGTTTGGATCTTATGTAGTTTTTGCAAGAATTGCAAAGTGCAATTCTCATATTTGGATCGTCTTTCATAGATAAAAAGATTCATATCAAGGAAAGAAAATTATAGCATGCAATCTGACTTTTTTTCCCCTTTTTGATATTTATAATTTGATTTGTAATTGTTGACACGACAAGTGTATCAGTCGTACAAGTAATAAAATGATAAAAAAAAATATCGTTTTCTAAAGAATTGAATTACCAATTATTCAAAAAAAATTAAAATTTACTAGTTAGACAAGATATTTGGACTGAAGAAAGCCCTAAGTAAACACTAAAAATTAAGATTTGACAAAAATTAATTGAAGACACTACTGGTGATATATAATATTTTTGTTTAAGAGTGTGATCCCAGGTCTTCTTTTTGTGCTGTTCATATATCATAGTGTAGTGAAGGGCTTTATTTTTTGTTGAAGAGAGGAATAATTAAAGAATTAATTGAAGACACTACTGGTGAAATATAATATGATCTTAGATGATATGTAAATAGCTCCAGGATGATGACTCGTTCGTAACTATTTTTTTGAAGCATAAAAATTAATAAAAATTTCTTTTTTTTAACATGTTTAATATTTAAATTTAAAATAAATTACACTTTTCTTGAGTTATTAAAATTATACAGTTATATTTTTTATGTTCTAAAAATAAACTCTTCTGTCCTCTGAAATACATTATTTATTATACTGACCTTTCATGTAGTTTAAAACTAAAGTATATGATTACACTTATTTTCACTGAAATATTTTTATATCAGTTATTCATAAAATATAATAAATATTATTTATATTTAAGAATTTATAATTATTTAAAAAATTTTATATACAAATAAATAAACATCAGAATAAGCATTTTAAAATAGTAATTTTAATGTATTTAATAAAAAAATAATATTAACATTAAGGGTATTTTGGTCATATTTGAATTCTAGAAGAATTTATGTATAATTTTAAAATAAAAGAAATAACATTGCAATTTTAGAACCTTTAAAGAGAAAAGAGTGTAATTTCCTCTAAAATTTATATATCTATTTTTTACTAATTAAGTTAACAAAAAAAATCACTTTAAATTCTATTTAAGATCTTTATAATTTAATAACTTGTCAACAATGATTTAAGATAATCTAACAAAATAGTGGTGGATAATTTATATCAAAAACAAATAAATATACGTTTTTTGTGGCAATGATGACAAATGTCACATTACACCAACAATTTTGTAAAATAACAAATATATACCACTCTTAGCTTACCTTGCATTGAGTCAAATCAACTTATCAATTTGCTTAATTCAAGCCCACTTGCAAGCTTTTAAGATAAGTTAATGGATTTATTCAATTTTATTTTTTCAAACACGCTAATTATTAGTTTAGGTACTAATTTAAAAATTTTCAATTCACTAAATCTAAATTAATCTCCAAAATCTGCTTTTCTTTTAAAAAAAATTATAGTACACCTATGTTATACACTTATGTTGTATGTAATATATTTAAAATTTAGTTAACATATTATTTAATTTATTTTATAACATTTTCCTCTCTAATTTTTTCTTCCCCTAGTTTCATATATATATTTTTTAATTTTAAAATTTTAAATCAAATTTATTATTTAAAACAATAAAAAAACCAATTTAAATCGAAACAATGATTAAAATGTTTCAGTTTGAATAAATTTAACTACCTTTTTTTAGTTAGTTCGATTCTCAAAATTCATTCAATCTGATCCAATTTGATTTTTGCACATTGCTACGTATACATGCACAATAATAAGAAGAAAATTTGGAATTTTTTTTTAAATTTGTCTTTAAATTATTAAAAAATTACACAAAATAATTTATTTTTATTATATAGACTAATATTAAGATAATTTAACAATAAATTTTTTAACTTCCTAATAAAAATGTGAAAGCGACAAGCTGGTCACTAGGGTCCTAAAATACAATGGGCTAGTGGTCCCTAAGCCTACCCTCTAAGAAATTCTTTCGATTGTGGCATTGTGCACGGCGCCGGCTTTTATTTAGCCACAGACCAATCGGATACGGTCCTCCTCCTACGAGCAGAATCCTAAGTCGATTTTTTTTTTGAGTTTTATTATTTTTTTAAAAATTAAAAAAAATTATTTTTTAAAATTCACAATAATTTTTAATTTAAAATTTAAGGTTTAGAATTTAAAATTTAAAATTTAAAGTTTACAGTAATATTTTATTTCAAATTTAGGATTTAGAATTTAAAATTTAAAATTTAAGATTTATGATTTACAATAATATTTTATTTAATGTTTAAGATTTAGGGGTTAGGATTTAAGATTTAAAATTTATAATCTAAGGTTTATGGTTCAGAATTTAAAATCTACAATAATATTTAATTTAATTTTTTGAGTTTAAAATTTAAAATTTAGAATATATAACAATATTTAATTTAATTTATTAACTGTCAAATTTAAAAAAAATGTAATTTAAAAAAAAAACAAGAAACAGCTGTCACGGAGGAGGCCCTAAACCCGTGTAGGAGCCCGGACCAATCTCTCTCTTTCTTTTCTCCCATTCCTAATTTGGCCCCAACTAGGAAACATTCAAACTAAAACTTCACCCGAATAGAATTATGTCAAATTACTTGAATTGGTTAGTGTTTACGGATCTCACCATTTTTCATTTAACCCTAAATTTTTCACTTCTCCACCCTTCACTTTCTCCTTTTTATTTTATAAATCTTAGACTTTAGTATATCTTAATTATCATTTGTTTATTATGAAGAATAAAATGATATATAAATAGGGATAGATTTAGAAATTTGGTAAGAAATAGTCTATAAATATTTTAACTACAAAAATTATAAATATGTACAAACGATAAAAAATAATATAAAATACACAAAATATAACATGATGCTGTGGTGAGGTACAACCTATTTTTTAATTCAATTTAAAAAAAAATTTATTGGGTGAGGTATTTTTAATAAGATGAGTGGTAGTAATTTATCATGTGGAGGCAATATCTAAATTTTTGTAAAGACAAAAGAAAATTATCACATATATTAATTAAAAAAAATTCCCCCCACGCCCTTGTATGTAAATCCGCCAGTGACGTGATGTATAACATTTAAATTTTTGTGAAATAAAAAAAATATCAAATATGTTAATTAAAAAAAAATTGTTGTGGAGAGAATTGCCCCACACGTTTGTATGTAGATGTATATAAACATGACGAATATATACCAAAATAAAACCTCTAAAATCAGCTGGATAAAACGAAAACAGCCTGCTTTCCCTCCTCCGGCACACATACTGAAGCCCCACCCCCTTGTCACTAACTTCTTGGGAATGAAAGTTGCCTCGCCTTCACACCTTTTTTAAAATCCCACAAATTCCACGTTTTATATATATCACGTCCATTTCCACCTCCACCACTACCACCACCCCCATCGCTATACTTCCATCCTCTTCTCTCCCATTTATCTTCATTCCTATTTCCTCCCCAAATTAACACATCAATTCCAAAGCCCAAAAAATCAGAGAAATTAAAGAATGTCTTTGAAGAGCCCACAAGCATGGCCTGAGCCGATAGTCCGAGTTCAGTCCCTGTCGGAGCAGTGCTTGGACGCAATCCCCGACAAGTACGTCAAGCCCCCAGACGAGAGGCCCTGTTTCGATTCCTCTGTTCTCTCCGACGCTAACATCCCCGTCATCGACCTCGGACCACTCCTCGGAGGCGACCCGGAGGGGCGGCGGGCCGTGCTGGGGCTAATCGCTGAGGCGTGCCGGGAGTGTGGGTTCTTCCAGGTGGTGAACCACGGGGTGGCGCCGGAGCTGATGGACAGGACCAGGAAGACGTGGCGGGAGTTCTTCCACCTGCCGTCGGAGGTGAAGCAGCAATACGCGAATTCTCCCAAGACGTACGAGGGATACGGAAGCAGGCTAGGAGTGGAAAAGGGGGCGATTCTGGATTGGAGCGACTACTATTTCCTCCACTACCTTCCCTTGTCCCTCAAGGACCATAACAAATGGCCTGCCTTGCCTCCCTTTTGCCGGTGATACTCTTTTTTCCCTCATTTACACTCTCCTCCCTTTCAAATCTTTTATATTACATTTTCTTCCCTTTTACTTTCAAAATCTCTTGTGTTTTTATAAAGCATATTACATTTTACTCTAGTTTTATATTTTGTAGAGTAAGTTATCAATTTAGTTCTTAAAAGATTATACTTGTTTTAATGTATTCATTGAAAAATTTTGTCCGCTTCAATTTGGTCCCTGAAATGATTTTTAGCAGCTAAGATTTTCAAATCTAACCATGGTAGGTTTAACAAAATTAAAAAAAAAAGATCAAACTAAAACGAATACAAGTTAAATTGTAACAGGTTTAACAAAATTTAAAAAAAAAAGATCAAACTATAACGAATACAAGTTAAATTGTAACACTCAATCATTAATCAAGGACCAATTTAAAAATATTTTAACGTTTTAAAGACTAAATCAGTAATTTGTTCTAGTGTTTATCGTGCTTTTTAACGACGAGTAACATAATGTTTCATTTTTTCTAATTAGAGTATTTTTTATTAATCCAAGAATATAAATATAAACTAATGTGCCACCTTTTTGTCGTCTATATATTCAAAATAAGATGACATAAAAAGTTTTTGTTCATGTTAAAAGACAACTTAATAGAACATATTTTAGTAAAAACAATTATAATATTAAATTAATAAGAATAAAAAAATTATGACATACGTATTTGATAAAACATATAAAAATTGACTAATGTGTAACAATTTTAGAGTTATAGAAAAAAATGTATATTTTAAAATTTTACACGAGAGGGAGCGTGATATACTGTTTTAACCAATTCAGTTATTAATTAGGGATTGACTAGAACCATAACAGTTGTCCAAAATATGCAGGGAAGTGTTTGATGAGTACGGAAGGGAGGTGGTGAAGCTTTGTGGAAGGTTGATGAAGGCTCTATCGGTGAACTTGGGGTTAGAGGAAGACTTTCTGCAGAAGGCTTTCGGAGGAGAAGACGTGGGAGCGTGCCTGAGGGTGAATTTCTACCCGAAATGCCCGAAGCCGGAGCTGACGCTGGGGCTGTCGTCACACTCCGACCCGGGAGGCCTCACTATGCTCCTGCCCGACCCGATGGTTGCTGGTCTCCAGGTCCGAAAATCCGACGCCTGGATCACTGTCAAGCCCCACCCCCACGCCTTTATCGTCAACATCGGCGATCAGATTCAGGTACGCTTCATTTCTAACTGTGACCTATCTTCTCTTCTGTTATCGCCGTTCAATGTTTGGCTAGGATTCGTGGCCCATCACTCCCCCACATGGAGGGGACACATACCATCGAGGTGTCAAGTGTCAACGTCTTCAAAATGTTCCCTCCACACTCGTTGCTTAATTACCCTTGTTTGATTAGGAATTAGGATACCCCATTTGAAAAGTAATTAATAATTTTAATTCAGCATGTGACAAAATGGTAGCTTGGCCACCGTTTATTTATTCCATAGAGTACTGTTTCAACTTTCAACGATTTATTTTAATTTCATCTCTTTATTTGTTGAATTGTTTTTTAACAATGATAAATTTTGTATGTTAATAATAAAAAATATCAAATTAAAACAAATTTATTATTTCAAGGACTCAGTTAGAATATTTGATCTTTTAATAATTAAATTAAAAAAATTATAATATTTTAAGCACTAAATTAATATTCTACGATGAAAAATTTATATTCTCTTATATTTTAGATTTTTTTTAATTAGTGATATGCTAGCTATGCATATATATAATATATATTGAATGATTAGACTCTTGAAATAAAATATACAATTTAGTCTATGACAAATATTATAAATTTTCCATTTTGACTTTTCAGTTGGCTCATACAACGGCAAGTTGAAGGCATGTGGGTACATAGCATTAAGACAAATATTAGTAGTTAGATGGAAAGATATGTTATATATTATAAAATATAAAATAGATGTTCTTTTGACTTTTGACAAATCAATCCACAAAAAAAGTGGATAAGTTTTTCTTTCCCCCGTAAGGCCAGGGGTTAAGGTTATAGGCTTGACATTATCTAATAGATTTTGTTTACATATATAGGTTCCACTGTTCTTTCCCTTTAAAAAAATAATGTACGTGCTTTTGTAAGATACTAAACTGCACATATTATTATAATCTAAGGACGTGCATAATAAGTAGCGTTTAAAATTTACTTGACTTAAATTTGCTTTGTTTTGTATTTGAAAATCAATTAAGGTTCTAAGCAATGCAACATACAAGAGTGTGGAGCATAGAGTGATCGTAAACTCAGACAAAGAGAGGGTATCACTTGCCTTCTTCTACAACCCCAAGAGTGACATACCTATTGAACCGGCGAAGGAGCTAGTGACGCCGGACCGGCCAGCCCTCTACCCGGCTATGACTTTCGACGAGTATAGACTCTACATTAGGCTGAGGGGACCCTGTGGAAAATCTCAAGTTGAATCCTTAAAATCACCCAGGTGAGGTGATTAATTGCTTTTAAATAAATCCCAAATGTCAAATAATATAGAATGACTCTTCTATATTTTGTGGTAAAATAAAGTTAAAATTTTAGCCTTCTTATCATCAAATGAATGAGCAGATATTCACTTTTGGCCATCCATTTGATTATCGGACGATTGAAATTTTAATTTTACTTTGTATTTTTTGTTATCAAATATAAATGAACCATTCTTCAAACAAAGATTCCTCTTACACTGGCTTTTAGATAATTGTACATCTTATAAACACATAGGGATATTTGTTTGAACATAAATGCACAGTAAGCAACAGACGATGCACAGATCGTATAATTAGGGTTTATGTTTATAGCAGCGGTTGTTTGGTTTGTATATGGAATAAGTTAATTAGATCATGGATATATATATATATATTCCCACCTATTGTAATTTACAGTGATACATTTTGTATGCAGTGGCAGAGCCACATACATTTTCAAGAGGTGTAGATATGCTCTCTTTGAATTTTTAAATATTTAAATATAATATTATAATTTTTTTATAATTTTGCCTTTTTTTTAATTTTTGAACCTCTTATTGTTTAAATTTTTGAATTGTTTCCAGTAACTCTGGGTTCTAGCTCTGCCACTGTTTGTATGCTTATATTTAGTCTTGTATTAATTAAATAAATATGATGTACTGAACTTTATACATAGAGACCCTCACGTAAAGTAACTATTGAAGTTCATTATGCAAAATTCAAACAAATTAATTACACACCTCTCGCCTTCAATCTTCACAGAGAAACTTACTACTTAATTATATCATTTCTCTTTATATGGAGAAAAAGAAAAAAATCATTTACGGTGTTTTTCTATTAACGTTATATAATTTGAGCACTATTTTGGTTAATAATTTAAAATACAGTACTTAATTAGACTTTAGAAGCACCATATATATATATATATATATATATATGATGTCTGTTGGAACAACAGTGTCATGATATTTCTAAACATCAATTATGGTCGATTAATTGATACAGTCAATTATTAATTAAATTAATTCCATCACGTGTTTGAATATGTGCTGCTTCTAGCGACTATTTCCTCCAATAATTATTTCAAAAGGCTAATAATGTTGAGTGCTGGTGGAAGCACCAAGTCACCCTGATCTATATTTTGTGCAGTTGGATTGGGATTATGCATGGCTCAATAATTGAAATATAAGGTAGTTCAGTTGGTTTGAAACTCTACAAGTTGGAGGCATCTGAACGGTTGTTTAACGTCATAATCATCATCGATCGTCGCAAATATAAAATAATTAATTCAAAACCCTTACGGTGTCTGAATTTGAAATACCAAAAAGTCAGTTCGTCATCAGCTGTGTCATGTTCTTGTCTGTTTCCATCAAGATTTGTTCCACCTGTGTGAAGTGTTTGGAAGAAACTATTACATTGAAATTGAGGGAAACGTTGAGGATGGATATGTCGATCGACGAAGTGTGACTGATAAAGGACTCATGCGTCCCAGAGGGTTCGAAAATTAAACCAATCATGTTCACATATATTTCAGAGGTTCATGATATTTATTATCGATTCGTTCCTCGAAAGAGACATGGTGATTGGTGAGAGGCTAATTTTTCTAGCTGTCACTATCTAATTGGATGAATGATTTGGTTGGTTTGTCTATTTTATATGTGTTACTTATATATTAGGATTAAAATATTTAAATTGTGTACAAAGAAGTCATATTTTTCTCATTTTTTTGGTTCAAAATATTTAAATCATCAAGAGAATGAATTAATAACTCATGGAATATCAACATCAATTTTTAATTTGTACTAGATTTTTATAGTTTCCTGTTTCTCTATTCTTCTTTTTTGAATCACCGGTATGTCACCACTTTTATTAATCAACACAGACGTGGGTGCTATTTTATTTTATTTTTTTCGCTTGTATTGATTAGAGATTTTAATTCTGTAGAAAAGTCAATGACTCCAGTTCAACTATGACATGAATGGTAAATATTACTCTTAGAATTATTATTAGCAGATACTCCACTGTATCATCACATGTTTATTTTAAATCCATCTGTCCATTTTTTGATTAATAAATTTGATTGAATTTTTATGTCAGACTGTACGTATGACCTGATAAAATCTTATTGATTTTGAAACAATGTGTATTTTTTTCAAAAAAAAATTCCAAATGTTATTTATGACCTAATAAGATTTTACTAAATCATAGGTATATAATTTGACAAATGGATACTTAGCCATCTTAAAAATGGGTAAATTAATTTAAATGCAAACATATGAAATAAGGGAAATTTATAAATTTATATGACTTCATAACAATTAAGTGTTAGATTATTTTCTAATATATGGCCCATGTAATTTAGTTTAATAGCATTAATTGTTAAATTCACATAATATAACATTGAAGGACCTAAATGATAAGTTTTTAATATATTGGGGCCTTCTTGTGATGGTTGAGAGGCTATTACGTAATTAAAAATTTTATAGGGGTCAAAAGGTAATTTATCCCTTTTTACTCTGATTTCAAATTTAAAGATAACAGTGACGTTGTTTAGAGTGTGTTCTTCTGAAAAGAAGTGTACGGTTACTGTTTTCTTTCCTGATCATCAAGGAGACCTAAAGGCAGAAATTCAGAGGAAATAAAGAGACTCAAATTTGCAGATATGGATCCAGGTATGTTAATGATCTATTGTGTAAATCGTGAAAATCAAGATCCAAAGAAAAAGAAAAGTTTTACTTACATGTGGTATTAGAGCAAGGTTTAGGGTTTAGGGTTTAGGGTTTAAGGGAACTTGATTTGTTCAGACCATTCACCATAGTTCAGCTCGTTGAACTTCACAATGATGTTCACCGATCCCGAGAGGTTTGCTGGATCCATAGTTAATAAGGATAAGCCTGCAGCCATTACTGAGGAAAGCTTAGTTGATGATGTTGCGCTCTATGAACTGTGGGAGCGTTCGAACAGACTGAGCTTGTACCTCATGAGGATGACCATGGCTGAAAATGTAAAACCATCGATGCTGAAGACGGATGATGCTAAGGAATTTATGGAAAAGGTGAAGGAGTATTCTGAGTCAGACTTGGTGAATAAGTCAATTGTAGGAAGCCTGATGAGTGAGCTTACTACAAAGAAGTTTGACTGGTCACAGACCATTCATGATCATGTGACTCACATGTCCAATCTAGCAGCAAAGTTGAAGACTTTGGAGATGGAAGTGAGTGATCAGTTTCTGGTTCAATTCATCATTAATTCCCTACCTATTGAATTTAGCCAATTTGAGATCAACTACAATGCTCTCAAGGATAAGTGGAACTCAAAGGAATTGAAGGCTATGTTGATTCAGGAGGAAGGGAGATTAAAGAAGATGAAGGATCACTCCATCCACCTCACTGTTCATGATGGTGCTAGCAGCAGCAAGTTCAAGCCAGGGAAAAAGGACAAGAAGGATAAAAGAAAGGACAAGGCCCTAATGAAAATTGCTGATGGTCAAATCAAGAAACAAATTAAGTGTTTCTTATGCAACAAGATGGGACACTTAAAGAAAGATTGTCCTAAAAGAAAGGCTTGGTTCGAAAAGAAAGGTATGCATTATGTTTCTGTGTGTAATCAAACCTTATAGAGGTTCCTAATAATACCTGGTGGTTAGATTTTGGTGCTACTACTCATGTATCTCATGTTTTATAGGGATTCAGTTCAATCCAGCCCATAAAAGGAACTGAACAGTATTTGTTCATGGGAAACAGGATGAAAGCACGGATAGAAGGCATTGGAACTTATAGATTGATCTTAGACACTAGATGTCATTTAGATCTTGAAAAGTGTCTCTATGTACCTGATTGTGCTAGGAATCTTGTTTCAGTAGGGAAACTGGATATTTTAGGTTTTTATTTCAAATTTGGTAACAGTACGTTTGCATTGTATAAAAACAAGTACTTTTATGGATCTGGTACTTTATGTAATTTACTTTACCGTTTCAATTTGAATAATGAATTTGCTGAATCTTTGTTTCATGTTGAAAGTAGTGTAGGCATTAAACGTATTATACCAAATGAAAGTTCTGCATTCTTGTGGCATCAAAGATTAGGTCACATATCCAAAGAAATCAAAGATGAGGTTGGTGAAAAATGATATCTTACCTTATTTGGATTTTAGTGACATGGATATATGTGTGGATTGCATTAAGGGAAAGCAAACCAAACATACATTAAAGAAAGCAGCCACAAGAAGCACTCAACTTCTTGAGCTTATACATACTGATATCTTTGGTCCTTTTGATGTCCCTTCTTGGGGGCGGTGAAAAATATTTTATCACCTTTATAGATGATTTCTCACGTTATGGCTATATCTATTTGCTGCATGATAAATCTCAATCTGTGGACTTCCTTAAAGTGTTCATTGATGAGGTGGAAAGGCAATTAGATAAGAAAGTGAAAGTGGTGAGATCAGATAGAGGTGGTGAGTTTTATGGCAAGTCCAATGAAAGTGGACAATGTCTGGTCCATTTGCAATGTTCCTTGAGAGTAGAGGCATTTGTGCGCAATACACAATGCCTGGCACACCTCAACAAAATGGTGTAGCTGAAAGACGGAACCGCACCTTGATGGATATGGTTAGGAGCATGTTGAGTAATTGCTCTCTACCCCTCTCATTGTGGATGTACGCATTAAAGATCGCTACGTATATGCTTAACTGGGTTCCTAGTAAGGTAGTTCCTAAGACACCTTATGAATTGTGGACGGGAAGGAAACCAAGTTTGAGACATCTCCATGTTTGGGGTTGTCAAGCAGAAGTAAGGGTGTACAATTCACATGAAAAGAAGTTAGATCCTAGGACGGTCAGTGGTTTTTTCATTAGCTATCCTGAAAAGTCAAAGGGGTATAGGTTTTATTGTCCTAGTCATACTACAAAGATTGTAGATTCTGGTAATGCTCGGTTCATTGAGAATGGTCAAACTAGTGGGAGTGGGGAACCACGAAAGGTGGACATTCAAGAAGATCGGGTTGTAGTACCTACACCCAAGATTTCTTCTCACATTGTTATTCCTGTCGTTGTATCACAGTCTCACAACATACTGGAAAAACCAATTAATGTCCAAAATCCACCTGTTCAGATTGTAGAGAATGAACCAGTCACTGTTGATCAAGAAATTGTTAATCCACAACAGGTACTTGAAGGAGAACCTGAAGAAGTACCCTAAGGGGTACCTAGAGGGGAACATGAAAATGAACCTCAACGGGAAGTAGCATTAAGACGATCTATAAGGCAAAAGAGATCTGCTATTCCTAATGATTTTGTGGTATACAATCTTGAAAATGAATGTGACTTGAGCATTGATGAGGATCTAGTCTTATTTAAACAAGCCATGGACTGTAATAATGCTGAAAAATGGTTTAATGCCATGAAAGAAGAACTTAAATCAATGGATGACAACAAAGTCTGGGACTTGGTTGAATTGCCTGAGGGTTTTAAGAGAGTCGGTTGTAAATGGGTCTTTAAGACCAAACGTGACTCAAGTGGCAATGTTGAAAGATTCAAGGCCAGACTTGTTGCTAAAGGTTACACCCAGAAGGATGACATTGACTATAAGGAGACTTTCTCTCCAGTTTCAAAGAAAGACTCCTTGAGGATTATTATGGCTTTGGTGGCTCATTATGACTTGGAGCTTCACCAGATGGATGTTAAGACTGTCTTTCCGAATGGGGACTTAGAAGAGGAAGTCTATATGGACCAACCTGAAGGTTTTCTGGCCACAGGAAAAGAAAATCTAGTGTGTAAGCTGCAAAAATCAATATATGGACTAAAACAAGCCTCCCGTCAATGGTATCTCAAGTTCAATGATACCATTACATTTTATGGATTTATAGAGAACACCGTTGATCGGTGTATTTATTTGAAGGTTAGTGGGAGTAAATTTGTTATTTTTGTCTTGTATGTTGATGATATATTACTTACTGCAAATGACTTGGGTATGTTACATGATGTGAAAAAGTTTCTCTCTAAGAGCTTTGAAATGAAATATATGGGTGAGGCGTCCTATGTGATTGGAATAGAAATATTCCGGGATAGGTCACAAGGACTCCTGGGTTTATCCCAAAAGGCATATATCAATAAGGTCTTAGAGAGATTCAGAATGGATAAATGCTCTGCATGAATAGTTCCAATTTAGAAGGGAGATAAGTTCAGTCAAATACAAAGTTCTAAAAATGAATTGGAACGTAAAGAAATGGAAACAATTCCTTATGCATCAGTGGTTGGGAGCTTAATGTATACTATGACCTGTACTAGGCCAGACATTAGTTTTGCTGTTGGTATGCTTGGTAGATACCAAAGCAATCCCGGTATGGACCACTGGAAGGCTGCAAAGAAAGTTCTTCGGTATTTACAAGGTACCAAAGAACACATGCTCACATACAGGAAGTCTGATCATCTGGAAGTGGTAGGATATACAGATTCAGATTATGCCGGATGCGTGGACACCAGGAAGTCTACGTTTGGTTACTTGTTCCTATTAGCTGGAGGAGCAGTTTCATGGAAGAGTGGAAAGCAGTTTGTCATTGCTGCTTCTACTATAGAAGCTGAATTCGTGGCATGCTTTGAGGCCACTGTTCAAGGATTGTGGTTGCGGAACTTTGTCTCGGGACTTGGGATTGTCGACAGTATATCTAGGCCGCTGAGAATTTATTGTGATAATTCTGCAGCAGTATTTTTCTCAAAGAACGACAAGTACTCTAAGGGTGCCAAACACATGGAATTGAAGTATTTGTTAGTTAAGGAAGAAGTGCAGAAGCGAAGAGTTTCTATTGAGTATATTAGTACTGATCTGATGATAGCGGATCCGTTGACAAAGGGATTACCGCCCAAATCATTTTTTGGTCATGTAGAGCGTATGGACATTATGGACAAAGCCTTGCTGTGTTGATTATAGTATTGTGTTTATTGTGTTTGTTAATTTTTAATGACACTATGAATTCAATTATGGTTATGTTTTTGCATATTATACTTGTTATCATTTTGGTATCTATGTACATATGATTGTGTTAGATAACATGTTATGTTGAGACTTACAGTTTTCCTCAATTAAAGTTGATGTTGGGTTAGGGATGTTTTGTGATACATGGAAGGGATCATGTTGCAAAATAACATGTGACCGCCATGATCCGCTCAAAACTAATTCAAATAAGTCTAGAGATGTTAGTGAATTTGATGGATAGAGTGCACTTACAGTTGTTGTTAAACTATCAAGTAATTACAAGAGCCAAGTGGGAGAATGTTAGATTATTTTCTAATATATGGCCCATGTAATTTAGTTTAATAGCATTAATTGTTAAATTCACATAATATAACATTGAAGGACCTAAATATAAGTTTTTAATATATTGGGTCCTTCTTGTGATGGTTGAGAGGTTATTACGTAATTAAAAACTTTATAGGGGTCAAAAGGTAATTTACTCCTTTTTACTCTGATTTCAAATTTAAAGGTAACAGTGACATTGTTTAGAGCGTGTTCTTCTGAAAAAAAAATGTACGGTTACTGTTTTCTCTCCTGATCATCAAGGAGACCTAAAGGCAGAAATTCAGAGAAAATAAAGAGACTCAAATTTACAAATATGGATCCAGGTATGTTAATGATCTATTATGTAAATCGTGAAAATCAAGATCCAAAGAAAAAGAAAAGTTTTACTTACATTAAGGACTAAATTGCGTAAACTCAAATTTTTAAAAGAAAC
This sequence comes from Biancaea sappan, assembly GCA_037074585.1. Taxonomy (NCBI): domain Eukaryota; kingdom Viridiplantae; phylum Streptophyta; class Magnoliopsida; order Fabales; family Fabaceae; genus Biancaea; species Biancaea sappan. Next base: position 30,596,824 of record CM073494.1, on the reverse strand, counting down.
AATTGACTTGTGTAATATAATTATTTATATAATTTAGAGGATATTTGTCAATGAGTCGTGGTTGAATAAAACTACTTGTTAACTTTTTTTTCTTTGCAATTGTTAACGGATACTCTTCTTCTTTGTTTTCTGTATCTGAAAAATAATCATAGGGAGTGTGAGTTTATTTAAAAACTCAGTAAGTAAATAACTGTACTATATAGAATATCAAAAGTACAAATACCACATTTACTCATATAATTAATTGTCTTATACATCGAGTAGTATGGGACTCTAACCCTTTCAAACTCATGAATAAGATTTCTTAGATATACAACGAGTAGTATGGGACTCTAACCCTTTCAAACTCGTGAATAAGATCTCATCTGTATACACCGAGTAGTATGAGACTCTAACCCTTTCAACTCGTGTATAGGTTTCATAGATATGCACTGAGTAATATGAGACTTTAACCCTTTCAAACTCGTGTATAAGCTTTCTTAGATATACACCGAGTAGTATGAGACTTTAACCCTTTCAACTCGTGTATAGGTTTCATAGATATGCACTAAGTAGTATGGGACTTTAACCCTTTCAAACTCGTGTATTAGATACCGTAGATCTTTACTCATTGACAAGATAGTGAGAATTTATCACATAGCACAATTGTCATGAAATAAAATAATTTCTACATACTCTTATTTCTACCGATCATCATATACTCCCATATGAAAATTGATTGCTTATTATCCAAATAATATTGTAAATGGGACTTATATTGTACTTTGACTAGTAATATCAAATTAGCTGAGCAAGGTTATTCACTCACCTTGATGTTTGTCCAAGTTTACCTTGTTCCACACTAGAATTTGTGTAGGAAAATTTCCTAGTAAAATATATTACAAGGAAACATAAGAAAGGAAACAAAATCACGAAAATACGTAAAATTTTCTGATTGCTATAGTAACGGTTTGCTATAGTACGGTTTGCTACAGTAACGGTTCGCTACAGTGCCGGTTTGCTACAGTGTCGGTTCGCTACAGCAATGTTGACTACTACAGTACCGTTGACTGCCGACACTACAGTAACTGCTACAGTAACTCGAAGAAAATTTTCCAGATTTTTCCGAAATCTCTGGTCGCTACAGTAACTCGAATTTTTGCAGAAAAATCTTTCAAAAATTCATCCTTTCCTTTCTTGTTTCAAAACCAGAATTTCAACTCTTTTAACCGATTATAACTCAAATATAACTTCTAAAACAACTGAGATTCATGAATTATCATCAAAATCTTCAAGAACAAAACCTCTTCTGATCTTCTACATAAACTGAAATTTAAGGAAAATAATGAAATTAAAGCTTACCTTTGATCCTTACAAAGCTTTTGAACCGAACAAATAATCAAAGCTCTGAAGATCAAGGAAAGGATTTGAGAAAAGAATGAAGAAAGGAGAGAAAACTTCCTCAGGGCTTCGGTTGCGTGAGAAAAATGAGGGGGTACTATTGAAACTTTATATTAAATATTTCTAATGGGTTATTCAAAAACCCATGGGTATCCATAACCCAACATCCAAACCCATCCAGTTAATTTACAATAAATGGACTAATTGACCATTCTGAAACCACTTTTCCATGAATTTCACCATTCTTAGAATATATCCCACATTGTGCAAATATTTAGTCCAGTCATTTAACTCAATTTTCATAAATAATATTCAAAGAGAACAATTAAATATGAAAATTAAATATGACCAAAATAAATAACTAAAGTAACGTTGTAGAATTCTAAAATACTCTTAAGCGAATTATATTCTGAAATTAACAGGTATTACATTCTACCCCCCTTAAAAGAATTCGGTCCTCCGAATTAAAATCTTACCTCAAGTTTCAAATAAATGTGGATAGTTTTTCCACATTTCATCTTCTGCCTCCCACGTAGCTTCCTCGCGAGAATGATTTCTCCAAAGAACCTTGACAGTAGGAATTTCTTTAGTGCGCAATTTCTTGACTTTTCTATCAAAGATAGCTACTGGTACCTCTTCGTAGGTGAGAGTTTCATCAAAATGAACTTCTTGGGGTTGAATGACATGAGAAGGATGAGGAAGATACTTTCGTACCATGGACACATGAAATATTGGATGAACTCTCTCTAGGTTGGAAGGTAGGTCTAGGCGATATGCCACATTACCCACTCTGTCTACAACCTCATATGGGCCAACATACCTCGGACTAAGCTTGCCTTTCTTCCTGAATCTCATTACTCCCTTTATAGGTGAGATTCGTAAAAAAACCATATCAGCTATTGCAAATTCAAGGTCACGTCATCGGTTGTCCGCATAAGACTTCTGTCTACTCTGAGCAGTTAACAACTTCTCTCTGATCAGTTTAACTTTATTTATATCTTCCTGTATCATCTTAGGTCCAAATATTTTGGTTTCACCAAGTTCAAACCAACCTATAGGAGATCGACACCGTCTCCCATATAAAGCCTCAAAAGGTGCCATCTGAATACTGGCTTGGTAACTGTTATTATAAGCAAATTCAATAAGAGACAAATGATCTTCCCAACTTCCTCTGAAATCCATCACACAAGCTCTTAGCATATCCTCTAAAGTCTGAATTGTCCTTTCGGACTGTCCATCAGTCTGAGGATGGAATGCTGTGCTAAGATTCACTTTGGTACCCAAAGCCTCTTGAAAAACTTTCCAGAACCGAGAAGTAAACTGAGGTCCTCGGTCTGATATAATGGATATTGGTACATCATGAAGTTTCACTATTTCTTTAACATAAATTCGAGCAAGTTTTGCTACACTGAAAGTGGTATGAACAGGAAGAAAATGTGCTGACTTAGTAAGTCGATCCACTATGACCCATATTAAGTCATTTCCTTTTATTGACCGAGGTAAACCTACTACAAAATCCATAGTGATCCTTTCCCACTTCCACTCGGGAATATCTAATTTTTGCATCAAACCAGGTGGTCGTCGATGTTCAGCTTTAACTTGCTGACAAGTCAAACATCGAGCTACAAAGTCAGTCACATCTCGCTTCATGCCCTCCCACCAGTAAACTTGTTTCAAGTCCTGATACATTTTCACAGCACCAGGATGTACAACGTAGGGCGAACCATGAGCTTCCATTAAGATTTCAAGTTTCAAAGATTCAATGTTGGGGACACATAGTCTCCCATTAAACCATAAGACTCCTTCTTCATCTACCAAGAAACTTGGTGCTAAACCTTGCCTTGCCTTATCTCTGATTTTGACCATATCAATGTCATTTTCTAAAGTTGCTTTTACTTTTTCAACAAGAGATGATCTAACTGTTAAATGAGCCAGAAATGTACCTGACTCAGTGATCTCGAAGAATATTCCATCAGCTTCCAATTCTTGTAGTTCATGTATTAGAGATCTCCTTATAATGGCAATGTGAGCTAAACTTCCCATAGACTTTCGACTTAGAGCATCAGCCACTACATTTGCTTTACCTGAATGGTAAAGGATGGTACAATCATAATCTTTCAAAAGTTCCATCCACCTTCGTTGCCTTAGATTGAGATCTCTCTGCTCAAAAATGTACTTAACACTTTTGTGATCTGTAAAAATTTTACAAGTCTCCCCATACAAGTAATGTCTCCATATCTTTAGAGCAAACACTACAGCTGCCATTTCCAAATCATGAGTGGGGTAATTCAATTCATGCTTTTTAAGCTGACGTGAGCCATAAGCTATGACTTTACCATGTTGCATCAACACACATCCTAAGCCTATCTTTGAGGCATCACAGAATACAGAGTAACCCCCTGGTCCTGATGGTAGGATTAAGACTGGTACAGAAGTTAAACACTCTTTCAATTGGGTGAAACTTTGCTCACATGAATCATCCCAAATGTATTTAACATTCTTTCGGGTTAACTTATTTAATGGGAGAGCCATCTTAGAGAAATCTTTGACAAAGCGACGGTAATACCCTGCTAAGCCAAGAAAACTACGTACTTCTAACACAGTTGTTGGTCTAGGCCATTGTTTTATTGCTTCAATTTTACTTGGATCTACATGAATACCTTCTTGGGAAATAACATGTCCCAAAAATGTTACATGACTCATACAGAATTCACATTTTGAGAGCTTTGCGTACAACTGATGCTCTCTCAAAGTCTGAAGCACTATTCTCAAATGTTCAGTATGTTCTTCATGACTCTTTGAATATACCAAAATATCATCAATAAATACAATTACAAACTTATCAAGGAATGATTTTGTAATACCCGTTAATTTCAGAATATAATTCGCTTAAGAGTATTTTAGAATTCTACAACGTTACTTTAGTTATTGATTTTGGTCATATTTAATTTTCATATTTAATTGTTCTCTTTGAATATTATTTATGAAAATTGAGTTAAATGACTGGACTAAATATTTGCACAATGAGGGATATATTCTAAGAATGGTGAAATTCATGGAAAAGTGGTTTCAGAATGGTCAATTAATCCATTTATTGTAAATTGACTGGATGGGTTTGGATGTTGGGTTATGGATACCCATGGGTTATTGAATAACCCATTAGAAATATTTAATATAAAGTTTCAATAGTAACCCTCACTTTTTCACTCAGCCGAAGGAAGCAGAAAAGATTTCTCTCTCAGTTCTTCATTTTCTTCTCAAATCATTTCCTTGATCTTCAGAATTTCTGATTATTTGTTCGGTTCAAAAGCTTTGTAAGGATCAAAGGTAAGCTTTAATCCGATTATTTTCCTTAAATTTCAGTTTATATACAAGATCAGAGGAGGTTTTGTTCTTGAAGATTTTGATGATAATTCATGAATCTCAGTTGTTTTAGAAGTTATATTTGAGTTATAATCGGTTAAAAGAGTTGAGATTCTGGTTTTGAATCAAAAGAAAGGAAAGGATGAATTTTTTTGAAAGATTTCTGCAAAATTCGAAGTACTGTAGCAACTGAAAATCTGAAATTTTTCTTCGAGTTACTGTAGCGACCAGAAATTTCGGGAAAAAATCTGGAAAATTTTCTTCGGTACTGTAGCAGTTACTGTAGTGTCGGCAGTCAACGGTACTGTAGCAGTCAACGTTACTGCAGCGAACCGGCACTGTAGCGAATCGTTACTGTAGCAAACCGTAATGTAGCAACCCGTTACTGTAGCAGTCAGAAAATTTTACGTATTTTCGTGATTTTGTTTCCTTTCTTATGATTCCTTGTAATATATTTTACTAGGAAATTTTCCTACACAAATTCTAGTGTGGAACAAGGTAAACTTGGACAAAAATTAAGGTGAGTGAATAACCTTGCTCAGCTAATTTGATATTACTAGTCAAAGTACAATATAAGTCCCATTTACAATATTATTTGGATAATAAGCAATTAATTTTTTTTATGGGAGTATATGATGATCAATAGAAATAAGAGTATGTAGAAATTATTTATTTCATGACAATTGTACTATGTGATGAATTCTCACTATCTTATTAATGAGTAAAGATCTACGGGATCTAATACACGAGTGTGAAAGGGTTAAAGTCCCATACTACTCGGTGTATATTTAAGAAATTTTATACACGAGTTTGAAAGGGTTAGAGTCCCATACTACTCAGTGCATATCTATGAAATCTATACACGAGTTGAAAGGGTTAAAGTCCCATACTATTCGGTATATACCTATGAGATCTTATTCACGAGTTTGAAAGGGTTAGAGTCCCATACTACTCGGTGTATATCTATGAAATCTTATTCATGAGTTTGAAAGGGTTAGAGTCCCATACTACTCGATGTATAAGACAATTAATTATATGAGTAAATGTGGTATTTGTACTTTTGATATTTTATATAGTACAGTTATTCACTTACTGAGTTTTTAAATAAACTCACACTCCCCATGATTATTTTTTTTCAGATACAGAAAATAAAGAACAAGAGTATCCGTTTGAAGATTAGAAGCCCCTTGGGATTATTCTCTATTTCTGTCTGGTGGGATACCAGTACTTATTAATGTGGATACTAGGAACGCTCTGTACTTACTATAGGTCTCCTAGGCTTGCGATGAGATAGAAATATCAGACTATGTATGTCTATATTTGCTTATCAGATGAATATAATTCTGTAGTGTGGAATGAATGATTAAGGTTGAATGTAAAACCTTACAGAATATATGTATATAACGTATGTTTGAGAATTATATCAAATGAGTAGTATCTTTTCACATGCTCAATTTTTGGGATGTGACAAATTTGGTATCAGAGGAAAGGTTTTATAGGTCCCCTATAGAGTACAGAGCAAAGTGATCTTTGTGGGCCCTTCCCTATTGTCATGAGCCGCGGCATGACCATAGGATTAGTTTCCATAAAAGACCTTGTAGAGTATAACGTCATTTTATAGATAACTTCTTAGTGGGGCTAGTAAGTGATATTTTGTTTATGTCTGAAAATTGTTTGTTATGTGTGAAGAACTGTGACAGATCAATGTCAGAAGGATCTTCTAATAATAATGAGCATATGGGTCCAAGGAGGGCCATAAATCCACCAGTACATGTGCAAGATGATCCTAACCGTGGTGATAGTTTACATGCTCAAAGTACTGAGGGCGCAACTAGTGAGCAAGCAAGGAGAGTCGAACCTGATGCTCACGTTGGCAATGTAACTATTGCACATGTGATTAATTTGATGAATGAACGATTTGACCGATTTGAGGCTGAAATGAGAGGTCGAGCTGCACAAGCTAACCTGCCAGTGGATCCTCCTATTGTTGAAGCTGAAATTATACCACCAGCTCAGTTAGCTGGAGGAGATAACGTAAGGGAGGTAAGAATGTCTGAATTCCATAAAATGAGGCCTCCTACTTTTTCAGGGGAAGATCCCAAAGAGGACCCACAATGTTTTCTTGAAGATTGTGAAGCAATCTGTGATGCTATAGGGTGTTCTCCTACTCAAAAGGTAGAATTCACTTCTTTTCAGTTAAAGGGTAGGGCTGGTAAATGGTGGAAGAACTGGAAGAAAGCTAGAATTCAAGGCACACCGCCAGTTATGTGGACGGAGTTTTACAGATTGGTTATGGAAAGGAGGTCAAAGAATAAAGAAGAATATCGACAAAAGAAGAAAGCTAGATATAGGAGATCTTTTGATCAAAGGGAAGACTCAGGGACTTTGAAACCCTTTACTGCATCACAACATGCTCCAGCCACTCCTACTAAGTCATTGTATTCTACAGCCAATGTGGCTAAGCCTCGTTCAAAGAGCAGGGGTGGTTTTAGTTCTTCTAGTAGAGGAGGTACTCAAGCTAGAAGGAAGAAACCTCAGTGTCCTGAATGTGGAAAGTTTCACTTCGGAGAATGCAGGTTAAACACTGTTGGTACAGGTTGTTTTAACTGTGGACAAAAAGGACATTTTGTAAGGGAGTGCCCTCAGCTCATGACAGGACCAGGTCAAGGGTCTACTTTGCCACCTCGACCACAATCTATTTCTGTTTCTATTACTCAAACACTAACCCCTTCAACAGGGGGTAGTATGGGAAGAGGTTCTGGAAGAGGCCAAGGTGACCATGGAAAAAAAACTGCTGGCAGAGGAAATGCAAGAGTATATGCTCTAACCCGACAGGATGCTCAAACATCCAATGCAGTAGTTACAGGTATATTATCTGTTAATACTTTTGCTGCACGTATTTTGTTTGATCCTGGTTCTACTCACTCATATGGTCACCCCTATTTGCCAAGAGATTTGCATTTGATTCGATTACTCTTAAGGAACCATTCTTGGTTTCCACACTGATGAGAGAGACTTTGATGGTTAAAACATGTTATCGTTCTTGTAAAATAATCGTTGGAGGCACGGAAATTGAGATAGATCTTATGGTTCTCAATATGTTAGATTTTGATGTTATTTTAGGGATGGACTGGTTATCTTCTTGTCATGCTACTATAAATTGTCGTGACAAAGTTATTTCCTTTAATATGCCAGGGAGGAGTAATTTTGTGTTTCAAGGGGATCAAAGTGATGTACCTTGCAATATGATATCTATGTTAAGTGCCCGGCGTATGTTGCGAAAGGGATGTCAGGGATTTCTAGCTTTTATCAAAGATTTAGAAAAGAAAGAACAGAAGTTAGAAGACATACATGTGGTTAATGAATTTTCAGATGTGTTCCTAGAAGATTTACCTGGATTACCGCCAGAAAGAGATATTGAGTTCAGTATTGATTTGGTCCCAGACACAAGACCAATTTCTATTCCACCTTATCGTATGGCTCCTGTTGAGCTAAAAGAACTCAAAGAACAATTGGAAGATTTGTTAAACAAAGGGTTCATTCGCCCAAGTTTTTCACCTTGGGGTGCTCCTGTTCTTTTTGTGAAAAAGAAAGATGGTTCTATGAGATTATGTATAGATTATCGTCAGCTGAATAAAGTCACAGTGAAGAATAAGTATCCTTTACCAAGGATAGATGATTTGTTTGATCAGCTTCAAGGAGCAAAATACTTCTCAAAGATTGATCTAAGGTCTGGATATCATCAGTTACGAATTAAGAGTGATGATATACCTAAGACTGCTTTTCGTACACGGTATAGACATTATGAGTTTCTTGTGATGTCTTTTGGGTTGACAAATGCACCAGCAGTATTTATGGATTTAATGAACAGAGTGTTCAAATCATTCCTTGATAAGTTTGTAATTGTGTTTATTGATGATATTTTGGTATATTCAAAGAGTCATGAAGAACATACTGAACATTTGAGAATAGTGCTTCAGACTTTGAGAGAGCATCAGTTGTACGCAAAGCTCTCAAAATGTGAATTCTGGATGAGTCATGTAACATTTTTGGGACACGTTATTTCCCAAGAAGGTATTCATGTAGATCCAAGTAAAATTGAAGCAGTTAAACAGTGGCCTAGACCAACAACTGTGTCTGAAGTACGTAGTTTTCTTGGCTTAGCAGGGTATTACCGTCGCTTTGTCAAAGATTTCTCTAAGACGGCTCTCCCATTAAATAAGTTAACCCGAAAAAATGTTAAATACATTTGGGATGATTCATGTGAGCAAAGTTTCACCCAATTGAAAGAGTGTTTAACTTCTGCACCAGTCTTAATCCTACCATCAGGACCAGGGGGTTACTCTGTATTCTGTGATGCCTCAAAGATAGGCTTAGGATGTGTGTTGATGCAACATGGTAAAGTCATAGCTTATGGCTCACGTCAGCTTAAAAAGCATGAATTGAATTACCCCACTCATGATTTGGAAATGGCAGCTGTAGTGTTTGCCCTAAAGATATGGAGACATTACTTGTATGGGGAAACTTGTAAAATTTTTACAGATCACAAAAGCCTTAAGTACATTTTTGAGCAGAGAGATCTCAATCTAAGGCAACGAAGGTGGATGGAACTTCTGAAAGATTATGATTGTACCATCCTTTACCATCCAGGTAAAGCAAATGTAGTGGCTGATGCTCTAAGTTGAAAGTCTATGGGAAGTTTAGCTCACATTGCCACTATAAGGAGGTCTCTAATACATGAACTACAAGAGTTGGAAGCTGATGGAGTATTCTTCGAGATCACTGAGTCAGGTACATTTCTGGCTCATTTAACAGTTAGATCATCTCTTGTAGAAAAAGTAAAAGCAACTTTAGAAAATGACATTGATATGGTCAAAATCAGAGATAAGGCAAGGCAAGGTCTAGCACCAAGTTTCTTGGTAGATGAAGAAGGAGTCTTATGGTTTAATGGGAGACTCTGTGTCCCCAACATTGAATCTTTGAAACATGAAATCTTAATGGAAGCTCATGGTTCGCCCTACGTTGTACATCCTGGTGCTGTGAAAATGTATCAGGACTTGAAACAAGTTTACTGGTGGGAGGGCATGAAGCGAGACGTGACGGACTTTGTAGCTCGATGTTTGACTTGTCAGCAAGTTAAAGCTGAACATCGACGACCATCTGGATTGATGCAAAAACTAGATATTCCCGAATGGAAGTGGGAAAGGATCACTATGGATTTTGTAGTAGGTTTACCTCGGTCAACAAAAGGAAATGACTCAATATGGGTCATAGTGGATCGACTTACTAAGTCAGCACATTTTCTTCCTGTTCATACCACTTTCAGTGTAGCAAAACTTGCTCGAATTTATGTTAAAGAAATAGTGAAACTTCATGATGTACCAATATCCATTATATCAGACCGAGGACCTCAGTTTACTTCTCGGTTCTGGAAAGTCTTTCAAGAGGCTTTGGGTACCAAAGTGAATCTTAGCACAGCATTCCATCCTCAGACTGATGGACAGTCCGAAAGGACAATTCAGACTTTAGAGGATATGCTAAGAGCTTGTGTGATGGATTTCAGTGGAAGTTGGGAAGATCATTTGTCTCTTATTGAATTTGCTTATAATAACAGTTACCAAGCCAGTATTCAGATGGCACCTTTTGAGGCTTTGTATGGGAGACGGTGTCGATCTCCTATAGGTTGGTTTGAACTTGGTGAAACCAAAATATTTGGACCTGAGATGATACAGGAAGATATAAATAAAGTTAAACTGATCAGAGAGAAGTTGTTAACTGCTCAGAGTAGACAGAAGTCTTATGCGGACAACCGACGACGTGACCTTGAATTTGCAATAGGTGATATGGTTTTCTTACGAATCTCACCTATGAAAGGAGTAATGAGATTCGGGAAGAAAGGCAAGCTTAGTCCGAGGTATGTTGGCCCATATGAGGTTGTAGACAAAGTGGGTAATGTGACATATCGCCTAGACCTACCTTCTAACCTAGAGGGAGTTCATCCAATATTTCATGTGTCCATGCTACGGAAGTATCTTCCTGATCCTTCTCATGTCATTCAACCCCAAGAAGTTCATTTTGATGAAACTCTCACCTACGAAGAGGTACCAGTAGCTATCCTTGATAGAAAAGTCAAGAAATTGCGTACCAAAGAAATTCCTACTGTCAAGGTTCTTTGGAGAAATCATTCTCGCGAGGAAGCTACGTGGGAGGCAGAAGATGAGATGTGAAAAAACTATCCACATTTATTTGAAACTTGAGGTACGATTTTAATTCGGAGGACCGAATTCTTTTAAGGGGGGTAGAATGTAATACCCGTTAATTTCAGAAAATAATTCGCTTAAGAGTATTTTAGAATTCTACAACGTTACTTTAGTTATTGATTTTGGTCATTTTTAATTTTCATATTTAATTGTTCTCTTTGAATATTATTTATGAAAATTGAGTTAAATGACTGGACTAAATATTTGCACAATTGGGGATATATTCTAAGAATGGTGAAATTCATGGAAAAGTGGTTTCAGAATGGTCAATTAATCCATTTATTGTAAATTGACTGGATGGGTTTGGATGTTGGGTTATGGATACCCATGGGTTATTGAATAACCCATTAGAAATATTTAATATAAAGTTTCAATAGTAACCCTCACTTTTTCACTCAGCCGAAGGAAGCAGAAAAGATTTCTCTCTCAGTTCTTCATTTTCTTCTCAAATCATTTCCTTGATCTTCAGAATTTCTGATTATTTGTTCGGTTCAAAAGCTTTGTAAGGATCAAAGGTAAGCTTTAATCCGATTATTTTCCTTAAATTTCAGTTTATATACAAGATCAGAGGAGGTTTTGTTCTTGAAGATTTTGATGATAATTCATGAATCTCAGTTGTTTTAGAAGTTATATTTGAGTTATAATCGGTTAAAAGAGTTGAGATTCTGGTTTTGAATCAAAAGAAAGGAAAGGATGAATTTTTTTGAAAGATTTTCTGCAAAATTCGAAGTACTGTAGCAACTGAAAATCTGAAATTTTTCTTCGAGTTACTGTAGCGACCAGAAATTTCGAGAAAAAATCTGGAAAATTTTCTTCGGTACTGTAGCAGTTACTGTAGTGTCGGCAGTCAACGGTACTGTAGCAGTCAACGTTACTGCAGCGAACCGGCACTGTAGCGAATCGTTACTGTAGCAAACCGTTACTGTAGCAAACCGTACTGTAGCAACCCGTTACTGTAGCAGTCAGAAAATTTTACGTATTTTCGTGATTTTGTTTCCTTTCTTATGATTCCTTGTAATATATTTTACTAGGAAATTTTCCTACACAAATTCTAGTGTGGAACAAGGTAAACTTGGACAAAAATTAAGGTGAGTGAATAACCTTGCTCAGCTAATTTGATATTACTAGTCAAAGTACAATATAAGTCCCATTTACAATATTATTTGGATAATAAGCAATTAATTTTTTTTATGGGAGTATATGATGATCAATAGAAATAAGAGTATGTAGAAATTATTTATTTCATGACAATTGTACTATGTGATGAATTCTCACTATCTTATTAATGAGTAAAGATCTACGGGATCTAATACACGAGTGTGAAAGGGTTAAAGTCCCATACTACTCGGTGTATATTTAAGAAATCTTATACACGAGTTTGAAAGGGTTAGAGTCCCATACTACTCAGTGCATATCTATGAAATCTATACACGAGTTGAAATGGTTAAAGTCCCATACTATTCGGTATATACCTATGAGATCTTATTCACGAGTTTGAAAGGGTTAGAGTCCCATACTACTCGGTGTATATCTATGAAATCTTATTCATGAGTTTGAAAGGGTTAGAGTCCCATACTACTCGATGTATAAGACAATTAATTATATGAGTAAATGTGGTATTTGTACTTTTGATATTTTATATAGTACAGTTATTCACTTACTGAGTTTTTAAATAAACTCACACTCCCCATGATTATTTTTTTTCAGATACAGAAAATAAAGAACAAGAGTATCCGTTTGAAGATTAGAAGCCCCTTGGGATTATTCTCTATTTCTGTCTGGTGGGATACCAGTACTTATTAATGTGGATACTAGGAACGCTCTGTACTTACTATAGGTCTCCTAGGCTTGCAATGAGATAGAAATATCAGACTATGTATGTCTATATTTGCTTATCAGATGAATATAATTCTGTAGTGTGGAATGAATGATTAAGGTTGAATGTAAAACCTTACAGAATATATGTATATAACGTATGTTTGAGAATTATATCAAATGAGTAGTATCTTTTCACATGCTCAATTTTTGGGATGTGACAGATTTGAACACTCTGTTCATTAAATCCATAAATGCTGCTGGTGCATTTGTCAACCCAAAAGACATCACAAGAAACTCATAATGTCCATACCGTGTACGAAAAGCTATCTTAGGTATATCATCGTTCTTAATTCGTAACTGACGATATCCAGACCTTAGATCAATCTTTGAGAAGTATTTTGCTCCTTGAAGCTGATCAAACAAATCATCTATCCTTGGTAAAGGATACTTATTCTTCACTGTGACTTTATTCAGCTGACGATAATCTATACATAATCTCATAGAACCATCTTTCTTTTTCACAAAAAGAACAGGAGCACCCCAAGGTGAAAAACTTGGGCGAATGAACCCTTTGTTTAACAAATCTTCCAATTGTTCTTTGAGTTCTTTTAGCTCAACAGGAGCCATACGATAAAGTGGAATAGAAATTGGTCGTGTGTCTGGGACCAAATCAATACTGAACTCAATATCTCTTTCTGGCGGTAATCCAGGTAAATCTTCTGGGAACACATCTGGGAATTCATTAACCACATGAATGTCTTCTAACTTCTGTTCTTTCTTTTCTAAATCTTTGATAAAAGCTAGAAATCCCTGACATCCTTTTCGCAACATACGCCGGGCACTTAACATAGATATCATGTTGCAAGGTACATCACTTCGATCTCCTTGAAACACGAAATTACTCCTCCCCGGCATATTAAAGGAAATAACTTTGTCACGACAATTTATAGTAGCATGACAAGAAGATAGCCAGTCCATCCCTAAAATCACATCAAAATCTAACATATTGAGAATCATAAGATCTATCTCAGTTTCCGTGCCTCCAACGATTATTTTACAAGAACGATAACATGTTTTAATCATCAAAGTCTCTCTCATCGGTGTGGAAACCAAGAATGGTTCTTTAAGAGTAATCGAATCAAATGCAAATCTCTTGACAAATTGGGGTGACACATATGAGTGAGTAGAACCGGGGTCAAACAAAATACGTGCAGCAAAAGTATTAACAGATAATATACCTGTAACTACAGCATTGGATGTTTGAGCATCCTGTCGGGTTAGAGCATATACTCTTGCATTTCTTCTGCCAACAGCTTGTTTTCCACGGTCACCTTGGCCTCTTCCAGAACCTCTTCCCATACTATCCCCTGTTGAAGGGGTTGGTGTTTGAGTAATAGATTGTGGTCGAGGTGGCAAAGTAGACCCTTGACCTGGTCTTGTCATGAGCTGAGGGCACTCCCTTATAAAATGTCCTTTTTGTCCACAGTTAAAACAACCTGTACCAACAGTGTTTAACCTGCATTCCCCGAAGTAAAACTTTCCACACTCAGGACATTGAGGTTTTTCCCTTCTACCTTGAGTACCTCCTCTACTAGAAGAGCTAAAACCACCCCTGTTCTCTGAACGAGGCTTAGCCACACTGGCTGTAGAATAAGATGACTTAGTAGGAGTGGCTGGAGCATTTTGTGATGCAGTAAAGGGTTTCAAAGTCCCTGAGTCTTCCCCTTGATCAAAAGATCTTCTATATCTAGCTTTCTTCTTTTGATGATATTCTTCTTTATTCTTTGACCTCTTTTCCATTCTTCGGGCCACATCAACAGCCTCTAAGTACGAAGAGTAATCATTCATATTAGAACCCACTTGATCATATAACGCATCACGAAGCCCTTCTACAAACTTTTCTATTTTCTTCCTTTCAGAAGGAATGATTTCAGGGACATATTCAGATAATTTAACAAACTGATCTAAATATTCATCAACAGTCATGGTTCCCTGTCGTAGATACAGAAAATCTCTGGCCCTAGATGATCGTTCACTTACCTGAAGAAATTCATCCATAACCAATCTGTAAAATTCTGTCCACATAACTGGCGGTGCGCCTTGAATTCTAGCTTTCTTCTAGTTCCTCCACCATTTACCAGCCCTACCTTTTAACTGAAAGGAAGTGAATTCTACCTTTTGAGTAGGAGAACACCCTATAGCATCACAGATTACTTTACAATCTTCAAGGAAACATTGTGGGTCCTCTTTGGGATCTTCCCCTGAAAAAGTAGGAGGCCTCATTTTCTGGAATTCAGACATTCTTACCTCCCTTACGTTATCTCCTCCAGCTAACTGAGCTGGTGGTACAATTTCAGCTTCAACAATAGGAGGATCCACTGGCAGGTTAGCTTGTGCAGCTCGACCTCTCATTTCAGCCTCAAATCGGTCAAATCATTCATTCATCAAATTAATCACATGTGCAATAGTTGCATTGCCAACGTGAGCATCAGGTTCGACTCTCCTTGCTTACTCACTAGTTGCGCCCTCAGTACTTTGAGCATGTAAACTATCACCACGGTTAGGATCATCTTGCACATGTACTGGTGGATTTATGGCCCTCCTTGGACCCACATGCTCATTATTATTAGAAGATCCTTCTGACATTGATCTGTCACAGATCTACACACATAACAAACAATTTTCAGATATAAACAAAATATCACTTACTAGCCCCACTGAGAAGTTATCTATAAAATGACGTTATACTCTACAAGGTCTTTTATGGAACCTAATCCTATGGTCATGTCGCGGCTCATGACAATAGGGAAGGGCCCACAAAGATCACTTTGCTCTGTACTTTATAGGGGACCTATAAAACCTTTCCTCTGATACCAAATTTGTCACATCTCAAAAATTGAACATGTGAAAAGATACTACTCATTAGATAAAATTCTCAAACATACGTTATTTACATATATTCTGTAAGGTTTTACATTCAACCTTAATCATTCATTCCACACTACAGAATTATATTCATCTGATAAGCAAATATAGACATACATAGTCTGATATTTCTATCTCATCGCAAGCCTAGGAGACCTATAGTAAGTACAGAGCGTTCCTAGTATCCACATTAATAAGTACTGGTATCCCACCAGACAGAAATAGAGAATAATCCCAAGGGGCTTCTAATCTTCAAACGGATACTCTTGTTCTTTATTTTCTGTATCTGAAAAAAAATAATCATAGGGAGTGTGAGTTTATTTAAAAACTCAGTAAGTGAATAACTGTACTATATAAAATATCAAAAGTACAAATACCACATTTACTCATATAATTAATTGTCTTATACATCGAGTAGTATGAGACTCTAACCCTTTTAAACTCATGAATAAGATTTCTTAGATATACAACAAGTAGTATGAGACTCTAACCCTTTCAAACTCGTGAATAAGATCTCATCGGTATACACCGAGTAGTATGGGACTCTAACCCTTTCAACTCGTGTATAGGTTTCATAGATATGCACTGAGTAATATGGGACTTTAACCCTTTCAAACTCGTGTATAAGCTTTCTTAGATATACACCGAGTAGTATGAGACTTTAACCCTTTCAACTCGTGTATAGGTTTCATAGATATGCACTGAGTAGTATGGGACTTTAACCCTTTCAAACTCGTGTATTAGATCCCGTAGATCTTTACTCATTGACAAGATAGTGAGAATTTATCACATAGCACAATTGTCATGAAATAAAATAATTTCTACATACTCTTATTTCTACCGATCATCATATACTCCCATATGAAAATTGATTGCTTATTATCCAAATAATATTGTAAATGTGACTTATATTGTACTTTGACTAGTAATATCAAATTAGCTTAGCAAGGTTATTCACTCACCTTGATGTTTGTCCAAGTTTACCTTGTTCCACACTAGAATTTGTGTAGGAAAATTTCCTAGTAAAATATATTACAAGGAAACATAAGAAAGGAAACAAAATCACGAAAATACGTAAAATTTTCTGATTGCTACAATAACGGTTCGCTACAGTGCCGGTTTGCTACAGTAATGTTGACTACTACAGTACCGTTGACTGCCGACACTACAGTAACTCGAAGAAAATTTTCCAAATTTTTCCGAAATCTCTGGTCGCTACAGTAACTCGAATTTTTGCAGAAAAATCTTTCAAAAATTCATCCTTTCCTTTCTTGTTTCAAAACCAGAATTTCAACTCTTTTAACCGATTATAACTCAAATATAACTTCTAAAACAACTGAGATTCATGAATTATCATCAAAATCTTCAAGAACAAAACCTCTTCTGATCTTCTACATAAACTGAAATTTAAGGAAAATAATGAGATTAAAGCTTACCTTTGATCCTTACAAAGCTTTTGAACCGAACAAATAATCAAAGCTCTGAAGATCAAGGAAAGGATTTGAGAAGAGAATGAAGAAAGGAGAGAAAACTTCCTCAGGGCTTCGGTTGCGTGAGAAAAATGAGGGGGTACTATTGAAACTTTATATTAAATATTTCTAATGGGTTATTCAATAACCCATGGGTATCCATAACCCAACATCCAAACCCATCCAGTTAATTTACAATAAATGGACTAATTGACCATTCTGAAACCACTTTTCCATGAATTTCACCATTCTTAGAATATATCCCACATTGTGCAAATATTTAGTCCAGTCATTTAACTCAATTTTCATAAATAATATTCAAAGAGAACAATTAAATATGAAAATTAAATATGACCAAAATAAATAACTAAAGTAACGTTGTAAAATTCTAAAATACTCTTAAGCGAATTATATTCCGAAATTAACATGTATTACATAATTATTTTTTATAATGACTTCTATTTATTGGGACATCTTGTAAGAACAATATATATAAAAGTTTATGTATTTTATTTGGCCCACTTGCATTTATTCATAAAGCTTAATTTATCTCTTGCACCATGTCCAAGAAAAAAGTACTCTTGTCAGCCTTTTTATTTTATCTACCTCCTGATCAGAATGATGCTTCTAACAGAAGTACAAATCCTAAGTCTGAAAGGCAGCTAGCAGGAGATAAAAGGAGTTATTTGCAGCTCATGAGACTTACCACCCAAATTCAAATAGTATTCTCCTTCTATCTTCGTGCTGTACTTCCTCTGACCAAGCTATGACAAGCATTAATGGAGTTATGCAAACATTTATGGAGAGAGACGTTGAGACTAATGGCTAGTTCTTGGAGTCCCTTATTTAAAGTCAGAAGCAACTCTTGAAGCAACTAACGAACATATTGAAAAAATTTATTGTTGCATTCATCTCTTCACCTATTTTCTTCTCTGAATTTATACTTGAGTGCTCTGTGTGAACTTGTACTTAAATTGTTTTGAGTATTGTCTTAGAGAGAGAAAATTTCTTTTATTGATTTTAATCTCCTTGGTCTTTTATTTGCTTTAAGAATGTTGTAAAAGCTGTTGAGCTGACTTTTTGGTTAAAGGTTGTAATTTGTTTCTCTTAGAAAAAATATTTTTTGTCTATGATAACTTTAGTGTCACATCTCAAATTTGAGCATGTGAATAATTCTTTAAACTAGAGGGTATACCCCTATGGTATCTCATAAAATCTCTGATCAATACTAATGCATAACACAATTTTTTAAGAAATATATTTATAAAAGTTCAACACAGTGAAACAGTAAACACAAACCAAATATCATACAATATGATATTATTTTCCAAGTCTAGGTGACCTATAGGGATTACAGAGCATTCCTAAGCTTTTGGTTTCGTAATTCCTCCAGATAACATGAAAAGTGTCCTCGAGGAATACTAATTCTCATGTGGATTTTCTTAGTTGATATCCACTGTATCTAAAAAAAATGTTCATAGAGAGTGTGAATTCATCAAAACTCAGTGACTAAATGACTGTGCAATAATAAATATGTCACAAATACAAATACCAGAATCATAATCACAATAAGAACAGTTATTTTTATATTCAGGGTTTCTATACCTCTGTATTTTATGTCCAAGAATTCAGTTTCCATTTATATTCTCAATCATTACATGCATTGGTGTCTTGGGAAATGAAGTCCTCAACCATTCCATGTGTATAATTCCATGCATTGGTATCTTGGGTCAAGCCTTCAACCATTCCATATGAATAATTCCATGCATTGGTATCTTGGGTCAAGCCCTCAACCATTCTATGTATATTATATACTCAATTCATAATTCTCATCAATATAATCTTAAATCAACAATAAATTTCATTATCTAGCAATCATCATTAAATATAAAATCTAACTGCGATATGAGATGAAATTTATATTGTACTTGGAATAAAAGTAAATAACGTCGGTTAGCAAGGTTATCCACTCACATAGATTCCGTATCCAAGTCACTTTTCTGAGTTGCTACAAAGAAGAGTACGTAGTTAGATTTTAAGTTCCACTACGGAGATTTTCATGAAGATCAGATATAGAAAGTCAAAGTTGCTTTTTATACTAAAATATTATTCATACGTATAATCACTATTCATACATACTATCACTATTCATACGTACAGATAATATTTATACGTACGGATACTATTTATACCAGAAATAGATAATACAATCTGTAAAAGAGTACACCAAGTAAGTTCCCAGGAAAGAGTGGAGAGTCGCAATGGACACACTTAAGAACCAGGTATTTCCTTAGCCAGAACTTTCCTAGACATGTATTATTCACAGTTTACATTCTATTTTGGCAATTAGAGAATCAAAATAACATATAGGTAGCTAAGGACATTTTTTCTGATATAGAAGATCAGCCAAAGCCGCAACCACAGAGCATACTTAAGAAAATAACTTCTAAAATCTGAAAGAGATAGAAAAGGGCATAGTATCCTTACCTTGGATCTACGCTAAGGAAGAAAGACCTAGAATCTCAGAGCCCTAACGTCGGAGCAAGAGAAGTTTTGAGGAGAGGAGAGAAGAAAAACTGAAGGTGTGAGTTTAGAAGTGAAATGGAATGACCTATTTATAGGAAAAGTCAAGGGTACTATTTGACACTATGTGCTAATAAAATATTCAATTTACTATTTGTAAAAATGACATTTCTAATAATTTAGTTTATTGTACGATCACTCGTTACTATTGGAAACTAAAGGGGAAATTATCCTTTCTCTTAAACTTTTAAGTTTCTTTTCACTTTTGTCCCTTTCAATTTAGTCCTTAAAGGGATTTTCTCATACAAAATATTATTTTTCTCCTAGTTTCTTTCAGATTTCTCTTATGCTCAAGCCATATTTCATCCAAGGGATAAATTCTATATCCTAACATCTATTATATCCCACAGTTTATACAATTTATAAATAGAAATCTGTATTTTCAACAATATGCACAAACGAGTATAAAAAAATTAAACCTATAGGGAATTTATTTTCTTCAAAATAAATTTATCGTAATTCTTGAATACTTATAACTTAAAAATATGGCGGGTATTACATTTAGGAAGTAAAAACTTTAAAAAAACTTATTCCTGGTAAGGTTTTCTTGTAAAGCTCAGGATCTTCTTTTATAAGAAATCCCCTTTGCTTGTGTGCATTGGGAGGAGGACATATAATCCAAGTGAATGTGATCCGAATCTCTTTAAATCTGTTGTACAAAATTCTTCCTTTCTCTTCTCTATCTATTTAGAACATCATAATAATATAAGCTATTAAGGAGGATAAAACTATTTCTCGAAAAAGTTGAGATTCTTAATATACACAAATTCAACCCCCTTCTTGTGTTTATTTGGTCTAACAACAGTTTTGAACACTGTTTTTGGGTCCAAACAAATGTGGCTGATTAGTTGGTTTACTTGGCAACTCGATAACAAAGCCAATATGGGTTTCCTCTTCAAATTGCATTGCTAGTGACCCAATAACAAAATTGATCGACCCGATTGGGTTTTGATAGACTTATTGGCCCATCCACCCTGTTCAACTCGATTTCTAATTAAATCTAATGCCCTAAGCCCCTAACAAAGAAAACTCTTCTCCCTCCCAACCCATGCACATTGCGAGGGTCGAGCACAGGCCAGGCACAAGCAAAATAATAGCCAGTCACGGTGGTTCTTCCTTTATCCTATCAATAACTGGTAACCGCTAGCAATAGCTCGGGTAGCCTGCCAGCGACATCCATTACAACAACAACGGCAAGGTATGTATATTTTTTTCATTTTAATTTCCTATTCAATCTTTGGGCTTCTATTGATAATTTTTATTGACTTGTTTTTCAGTGTGTCTTCAATCCTCACAAGTTATGGATATTTTGTTATGTTCCCTTTTTTTTTAAATGATGATTTGCAATATAGTGGATGATAATTTTGTAGCATTGCCTGTTAAGTGTTTTTTATTTATTTATTTAAATGTGTATATATATATATATATATATTACTATTTATTAATTAGGTCTCAATTTATGATCTATCTAAAGTGTATATTTTAATTAGACTTATTTAATATATTAAAAGTTGATTTGAGATGATGGTAAAATTAGTTATATATATAAATATTTACTACAAAAAAATTTATTTTTAGGGGTGGTTTTTTTTGTTGTTTAGAGACGGTTTGAACCGCCACTAAATAGTGGTGATTTTCAAAATCACCACTAAATTAAGCATCACAAGAAATTTAAGTGCGACTTTTGACAACTCTGGAGATAACCGCCACTAAAGTAATTTAGTAACCACCACTAAAGTTGAATTTAGTGGCGGTTCAAACCGCCACTATATTATTAGATTTTTTTTTAAAAAAAGACAACCACCACTAAATGTAAAAGAATCTAATAAAAATATATTTCAAAAAATTATATATATATATAGTATCATTTTCATGGAATTAAAAAATAAATTTAACATATCAAAAATGTTTTCTATAGATAGCTTCATATAAGACAGAAAAGTGAAACAACTACAGAAAAACTAGTAATTAGAGTCCAGAAATGTCACAACATGATAAACTCAGTTGTTACAAAGATCATAAATGTGTCTCCATACCTCTTTTATCTTTGATATATGGCTCAGACCATTTCCACCGAATCTTTGGGTCAGCAACATACCTCAAATAGAGAAAGCCAATCTGCAAACAATATCAAGAATAATATTTAAATATACCATATGCTCAATTCTTTATGAAAGTCTAGTTTTGATATAAATCATCAACATAATACATGACACCAAATTCTTATAATATTTCTAATTGACAACTACTTAACGGGGAGGTGATTGTTAACTTAAATTTTAAATACAAGAGGTAAAATAAAGTGTAGTTGTAACTTATCATTTTCTCTCGGGGGGAAGTCTACTTGCTCAAAATGGAAAGAAGAATCATATAATCTAAGTATCTCTTCATGAAGGAGTAAATAATTTACCCTATAAATAAAAGCAAATTCAAATGAGAAACTTTTTAAATAGATTTCATTTATAAAATTGATTAAATAAATTAGTTTACAAACAAATCTGTAAATATACTGTAATTAATTTTATTAAAAAAATACGCACATTTAGATTTTTTTTAAAAATTATTCTTTTTCCTCTGTAGATATCAAGACTTTATCATTTTTCAATATTGAATCACTATTATTGAAAGAGATATTCCTATTAAGATGCGGTTATGAACTTTCGAAGTTTTGCCAACATGCTAGAAGAAGGAATGAAAGAGGCATACCTTGGAATCCTTTTTATATCGTCTTTCTCCAAGCCCCACAATACCACAAGATGAAGCAGAAATAAGAGACAAGGACAAAAAGGAGAGTTTGAAGATAGAGGGGAAACTTGTAGTGTAGCCCTTTAAGACTAATTACCAAAGGGTCATTATATGAGTTTCAAATTATTTATAAAAAAGAAATAAGAAAACTGAAGGGGGGAAAAAAAAAAGCTAACTATAATCAGTCTCAGTAACTTGATAGAGGTTCCATGTTGGGGCCTATTTTTCGTTGGGTTGAATGGATATCTTAGTCTATTATAACTTATCAAATATAAGGCCCACTCGATTTTACTCAATACAAATAACAGTTAATATGATATAAACGCTATAAACAAATCTAACAATTTTCGAGACGCACATTCTTTAATTTATGAATTATGAAACACTAAAAAGACAAGCGTCACACCTTCGTTTTAAAGATAGTTCGAAGCGTCATACTGTTACAAATAATGCCAACAAATATTATATGCAAATTTATTAATAATGGTGATTGAGCATTGTTAAAATAGGGTCAATTTATGGGTGGACATATAAAGTGGGTTATGATTCCTTATGTTATATAAGGTTAGTTTAGTTTTTAGCATAACACACACTATCAAATAAAAACATGAGAAAAACTCCTTATATCAATCTAGAAGAGCCTAATCTGATTGAAGAAGAAAACTATGGATCAATGTATGCTTTTTTATTGTTTATATTAATTATTATTATTTATTTGCCTATCAAGAACCTTTAAACAATAAGATTTGTGATCTGAGTTATATAAAATTTATATAAAATTTTCTTTTGCATTGGTGATCATAAATTTGTGTTGTATGTCATGATTATGGTGTTAGAAACTCCAACAATTGGTAGCAGAGCATGGTATGATAGGCATTTAAACAACAATCAAGAGTAATTTGGGTTTTTCCAAGTTCTATGGTTCATAAGGGTGTTTTTTGAAGAGCCTTAATAATATCGTTTTTGTTCATGACTAAGTAAAATTTTAGGGTTGTCGATAGATTTTCCATTGTTATTATGCAATTTTGGACTTGTTTATGTGTTCAATCGAGTGTATTTTTCTGAAATTGTATGAATTTGGTGATTTCATGTGATGAATATAAATATCGTCTCCATAGGGATTCAGTTACTAATTACTCAAGAAACTAAGATATATCATTTATACTAATTGTTTGGATTGAAGAAAGTTCTAGTTATGAAATTAAAATGTAAATAACAATTAAAGTAGATAAATACAACAACAAAATATTCAAAAAATTTATCAAGTAAAAAGACCTAGGGTTGCTAATCCACTTCATTCTTCCTAGACCGTGTTATCTTTCTCACCCTTGTGATTATACCATTCATACATGTTAACCTAAGGCACTTGAATTCTTAAAAGTATTTTTCCAAACCTCAACTAAGATAAAACATAATGTTCCATAATCCCTTATGTAAAATTAAGCTTAATTAGTGAACAAGCCTTATTTGACTAAACAAGGCTAACAATTATATTCCTATACCATTAACTAATCATTCCCCTTATTTCTAAGGTTTAAGAACTCGTCTTATTCAATCAATGGTCTAAGTTTTGCTTCCCTTGCCAAAGTTTAACAAAACAACCAAACAATTCAAAAAGTGATCAAGTTTAAGGATGGCGCAAGAAAAATGAATGAAAAAACATATATTGAATTGACATGAGATCACAAGGAACAAGAGAGAACATAATCTAATCCAAACTCTAGTTCATAACAACCCTAGAATAGAATTCTTGCTAGTCATGATAGCAAAATAGCAAAAATCAGAAAAAGAAGGAGAAAGATCTATGAATCCGAGATGGGGTTGGTCAAAATTGTAATGTCTGTTAAAATTATACTAACTTTGTACAATTTAAGAAAATTTGTAATAAAGATCTTGTGAAACTTATGGTCAAAACATGAAATTTTTCTAGAAAGTCTTGCAAAATATCTGATTGTGTGAAAATAGGGCAACTTTGTAACCTTTTGCAATATACAATTTTGAACTGCTAGAGGACGATCGATTGATTGATCTGGGGCTATCGGTCGACTGATGGTCTTCAAAATTGCATATGTCTAAAATCAAGAGGTATCAGTTGAATGATTCAGAGACATAGGTCAACTGATGTGCCCTGAGTTTCAAATTTCAGAAAAAATTAACTTGAAAAACATGGTAAAATTATCTAGTTTCATTATGCACATAATCTACAACACTTCTTCAACTCTTCTTGCAAATTCTCTTCTAGAATGAAGCTATAATACAAGGGATTTACATGAAACTCATATTTCTATGCATATACATAAATTGTGCATAGGTCTCTAAGGATTTACATACGAAATTAATATTACAGTCTTTTTTAATATGTAATTTATCTAGCAACTATACTAGTTTCTTACTATGTCTTGCTTCTCTACTTCAACTCCTGAAATGGTTAGTTATAACATAAACCATGAGATATATAATATCAGTAGCTAGTTTATTTAAAGAAATCATTTCAAGAACAATTTCAGTCATAAAAGCAATTCTCAATAATTAATTCATACTTCCATGAACATAAAAGAATTTACATAAAGCAATCTCAATAGTAAACTCATTTCGTGAAATATAAACTGATATCTGGACACATAACTGGTGTCATAAACTTCTTTCTTAATATAGTACACTATACTTTGACTACTTTCTCAGAAAAAGTACTCAATGTCTCACGAGGAATTTTTATTATCCCATGAGGAATTTATGGAGTTCTATCATACCATAAGGACTTTTACATCCTATGAGCAATTCTGTCATCTCATGAGAAATTTTTGGTTCTGTCATCCCATGAGGATATAAACTTTACTTTTCAAGAAAAAGTTGATTCTCTATTCTCATAGAAAACTTCAAGATATACATATTTGCTAAATCATACAAAAGTATGATAAATAACTGAAAAACTTGCTTTCTAGCTATCTTATGGAGAGAACTCATTATATCCTATGAGGAATTACTTCATCCTATGAGTAATCAAGTTCTACTTTCATGAGAATGCATATTCTTAAACATTCATGGAAGATTTAGCATAACTACAGCATATCATACACAAGCATGATAAATAATTGAAAATAAATTATTTTTATGAATAACTAGCTACCTTGGATTCTTTTTATAGCTGAAACTTGTGAGTTCTTTTCTAGTTTCTCTCTGGTTCCATTTGCTTCTCAAATTCCAGACCACTTCTTCCTCTTCTCTCTTTCTTTTAGTCTGAAAATTTCTATTCTATGAATTCTTACTCACTAGAATCTATCTAAACTAGGGAAATCAAGTTAAGAAGCTTACCTTTGATGGTTTTCTTGTTTGAAACCCAACTAGAAGTCTCGTCTCTCTCTTCTTCTTCTCCTTCACGTTTTCTCTCTCTCTCTTCTCTAATTTTTAGAAAAAATGTCATTTCTCTCTCTTTTCTTGTTTTTAAAAGGTCTCAAGAGTCTTCTTATCATGAAAAACCCTCTTTTACCCCTACTTTCTTGTTTCAGAGCTTTGTTGGCATGTTAGGGGTGGTTTAGGTAAATTCTCCAGCTGATTTTTCAGTTATAACTGACTTATTTTCTCATTCCAATAAACAATTAGTCAACTGATGGCTTCCCATTAATCGACTGATTGTCCATTAGTTGATTGATTCGTCACGATTAGTCGACTCATTACTACAGGACCCAAAATTTCAGCATGACAGAGAAACATCAGTCAACTGATCTCTCTTCATCAGTCGACTGATTGCAGATATCAGTAACTTAGTCCGATTTCTGATGCTATCAGTCGACTGATTTACTATATTAGTCGACTAATTCACTCATAACTTCATTTTTCTTCTACTTTTAGCTCATTTATCCTAATTTCTCATGTCTTTTCTTGATTACTTGTGTCTAGACATTCAAAAACATATTTTGCTAAATTCTAACATCATTTCTAACTTAAATAAAGAAGATATAACTTTAATAGGAAAAAATCTAGGATGTTACAAAAATTGGCTCCAAAAGTGCTCCAAAGTCAAGTGCCCCTGCTTCTATGTAACAAACGGTGCCTCCCTTAATCCATGGTTCAGAATGCCTTGAAAAGTTTCTAAAAATTATTTATACTCATATTTTTGTGGTTGTACTATTCTGCCTTGCTGTTACGGAGAAATTTACCGCTGCAGTGAGAATGGTCTTGCTTCAATGCAAAGATCCTTCGCTTTAGCGGAAAACTCTATAGCAAGTATTCTTTTCCAACAGGGACTGAATCTAATCCCCCTCTTTTGAGCAGTTTATCCTTTCGAAACAATCAACTCTACAAAAGCACACGAAAATAACTATTACTAGCAAAATGCAAAGTTAAAAATACTCAAATTTAAAAATAACTACCAAAACCAAAACTTCAAGAAACTAAAAGTCATTTTTACTAAGAAGGCAACCATGATGCAAGTTGAGATCATGAATTTATGAGCAAAATAATCCTAATTTAGTAAAATTAGGAAATTAACATTGGACCTATTGGATATATTTGAAATTGGTTTGGGTGATGTTAAAATTAATTATATATGTAAATATCTGAACCAATTAATAATAGTGATATTGTGTTATTAAAATAAGTTCAACTTATAAGTCAACCTATAAGCATATAAAGTGAGTTATGGTTCCCTAAGTTTTATAGGGTTAGTTCAGTTTTTGTCATAACACACACTATCAGACAAAAACCTTGAGAAAAACTTCTTATATTAACCTAGAAGAGCCTAACATGATTGAAAAAAAAAACTATAGATCAATATATACTCTTTTGTTATTTATATTCAATTATTATTGTTTATTTGTCTATCAAGAACCTTTAGACAATATGATTTATGATTTGAATTATATAAAGTTTATAAAGAAATTTGTTTGACATTGGTGATCATGAATTTGTTGTTTGTCATGATTATGGTATTAGAAACTCTAACAGTGCCAACATGCTTTGTTTTGAATTTTGATACTGATTTTGGCACTTATTTTGTTGAAGTTGGTACAGAAAGGTGATTTTAAGATGTGAAGTCAATAAGTTTGCATATAAATTATTTGTTTTGTTTATTTTAATATTTATTTGTCTATATATATATATATAATTTATTTTTTTAATTCAACCAAAAATCAGTTACTCGAAGTCCAAAGACTATGATTTTGAGGGTCTTTGCAAATACGTGATGGATAAAGAGAGTTGTATTTTTTTTTATTAGTGATTTTTTATAAAAAAAATCAGTAATTAAATTAGTAAGGAGAATGCATGAGAAAGGAATTTAGAATGAGAATCGAATGAAACAAGGATAGCATTGTGATGTGTATTAGGAGATAATTAAGCTGTAATTTTCAATGCCACGCACATCGATGGATGGATGGATGGATGGATGATAGAAAAGCTTGAAGCTTAAGGCTTCAATGAACTGTTTGGAGGCATATGTAGCGCAGATAGTCAAAGGACACGTGCCATCAATATGAAATTATCACGTTTTTTTATTCTGTCCCTCTTCGGTTCTATGCCACAATCTCAAGAAAGACGCCAAAATATTTTATATCATTTATTAATTAAATCTTTTTATTATAATTTTATTCAACCATTATTGTCGTTTAAGATGAATTAACGCTTAAGATTTATAACTGAAGCCTAGCGTTTAAATTAAGGGTGGGGATCTCTTGGCATTAAAATTTCTTTATCTATTCCCAACGACCCATTTAGTGATTCGTTCTTTATAATTATATATCAATACGTTTGGTTGGCAATGGAAAGTGAAAATGGAAAG
This sequence comes from Biancaea sappan, assembly GCA_037074585.1. NCBI lineage: Eukaryota > Viridiplantae > Streptophyta > Magnoliopsida > Fabales > Fabaceae > Biancaea > Biancaea sappan. The sequence goes on along the minus strand of CM073494.1, from coordinate 30,568,505 downwards.
GCGGACTCCCATCTATAGTGCTCAGTCGTGTTTGGTTGGGGAATAACAATGAAAAGCTTTCATTTCAGTGGGCTACTGTGTTTCAATTTTTCAAGTACAGCCTTTTCATTGCAACTGGAGTGGAAAACGCAAGGAAAAGACAGCACTCTTGGAGGAAGACCAGAGAACTTGGCTAGTGGAGTAGGCGATGACAGAGATCGAAGAAGGAGTCAATGAAGTAGATGGAGAAGACAACAATGGAGGCAATGACGGTATTATGCATCAAGAATGAAAAAAAAAAATAGTAATGAAACAAAGAAGCACTGATGAGGGAGGCATAGCAATGGACTGATGAGAAGCTTCAGGAATGAATCGAGTGTCTGCTTTTTCTTTTTCTTTTTTTAAATAAAAAATTAAATAAAAGTAATTTAGTAAAATTATTTCATTAAAAAATATATACTAAAATATTTATTTTGTCTTTCCTATTCATTTTTTAATCCTATACTAAATAACTTTTTTTTTCTTTTTTTTTTTCTATTCTCTTTTTATTTTCATTCCTTTTTTCCCTTCCATTTATATTCTATATTGCAAACCAAATAAGTTGTATGTGTCTAGTCAAACCTAATGAACTTTTATAAAAAAAAAATAAAAAAAACTTATGAACTATATAAACCATTGATTAAAAAATTGGACCGAACCGATCAGTTCAACCAGGAACTAGTATATGCTCCGATATGATTGACTCCTACAATCAGCATATTAAAAAAAGGTGAAAAATAGGTTGACCGGTGAAATCGTGAAAATCGATCAGTTGACGGTTTGTCCGGTTCAATAGAGAAGAAGCTGATGCAAAGACAAAGGAGAAAGAAGAAAAAGAATAGAGAAGAAATTGGTGGAAAGATGAACAAGAGGGGAGAAGAAGAAGAAGAAGAAGAAGAGGCGGAGGAGGAGAGGACGAGATGGCGCTTCCATCTACTGCGGTGCTTCAATTCGATCTACACTTCCATCTACTGCAGTGCTTCTGACTTCAGTTTAGTCTGCGTGACGCTCATCTAAGATGTCGTTGGTAGCCTAAGTCAAAAAGCTTGAAGAAAACACAATAGTCTCTTGCGTTTCGATCTCTGTTGTGGTGCGTATATAACCAAGGTTGAAGGTGATAAAGATATATTAGATGATGATAGAGTATGGCAGAATGGTTTGTAGTATAGCTGGCGGATGAGATATGACATTGAAAGAAAAGAAAAAAATTGCAGGACTTGCCGGTAATTATATTTGTAATTTTATAAAAAAAAATTATTATATTTAAAATTAGTGTTTTAATTTTCTTAATATATACATATATATATCAATCAATTTGATTATGATCTGACTACGATTGAACTAGTAAACTGTAAATTACATTCTTCTTTGGTTCAATGACATTTTTAAAATATTGATATAAACCATTCAATGATTAATATTAAATAGTCATTGAGAGGGGCAAGAAGACCAAAGCCCATATTTAAGTAGCAGCCCAACCATATATCAATAGGACTCCTTTAATTAACAATATATGAAATAACGTAAATTATCATTTATGATAATAGACACACGTGTGTGTGGATATATTATGTTGCATGAAAAAAAATATTTTTTATGTAAGTAATACTTTTACTCATGTCAAAACTTAATAGAAGTGATGGTGGTGATGACGAGTGTAAGTAGACGCGAAATGTATTCTAAAATTCTTATCCAAACTATCATTAGTCTTTAATTTAATGGTTATAATTGTAATAAATAGTCATATATCACTTTTGTTTTGATCTTTAAAATTATAATCAATAAAACAAAATAAAAAATAAAAGTTAAAATATAGATGGGAGATAATAGAAAATTAACTCATTGTACTCTTTTAGTTTTTGAAATAAAGTAAAAAATAAATTAAAAATTAACATACAGTAACAATAATTAAAAGTCTCTAAAATCATATATATTTTTATTTTAAATATGTTGGTGAACTATTTTGACTTTAATTTTTCCCACTTGAATCATTTTAGTTTTTGTTAGAAATGGAATCATTTAAGGAAGATTGATGGATGGCTTAGATGAAAATTTTGGAGTACATTTTTTGCCTCAAATTTAGAAGATTTGCACTCAGTAATGGCCGACAAGACAAATATAGTGATGATAATAGTAGTAATGATTGTAACAACATAGTTTTTGGTGACAATATGCACGATAATAATAATGATAATGATAAGTTTACAATGTAGTAAATGATCATCACCAACGCAAATTCACTAAAAGAGTAATCTTTCACAAACATTTAAAACTGCTGAAAAAAGGCGGCTATATATAAGTCTACTGAACCAGTAATATTTGAATTACAAGCAAATTGATCAGAATCAGAGGCATATACTATACAACTGCTAAAAGAAACACAGACGCATTTGCTTATAATATGCAAGGATAATCATTAATCACACAAGGACTAGCTGCAGATTACATATTATACTCGGCTTTTTTTAACCTAGACAAGGAAAACCAAAAAAAAAAAAAAAAGGGATCAGAGGACTTTAACAGGCTCATTGTATTCTATATGCTAAATTATACAACCAAATATAAGAGACAACTGTTTCTGGTATAAGTTCAGTCTACAATTATCCTTGGAGGAAGAAGATATACACCTGAAGCTTGATCCCGACATGTAGCAAGTTTCACAATAGAACAAGCAGGAAGGTTATCCCTTCTCTTTATCTCTGTAAATCCTTCACTGACAACTTTTTCCACCCAATTCTCCACTTCCATATCACCTTCTGAGAGGTATGCAGCTGCAACTAATTGTTCCATGACTTCTGACTCTATCTGTAGTGAACACTCAGATCCAAGAATTTTGTGGAAGCTACTTCTGATCACTTTGCGCACTTTATCTGCAAGTGCATCAAAATTATATGGTTTGAAAATGATTGTTTCATCAACCTGTTTATACAGATCTTTCAGCCAAGGGTGTTGCTTCTGGGCAGAGACACCAGAGTTTTTAATATCAGTGTGTTGCAATTCATTCTCTTCTGCTGGAAGGTTCAAATCTAGAAGCCAGTTTGAATCTTTGTGTGCCCTTTTAGCCATTTCTGAGAGTTCTTGCTCACCATGAAATCCATTGTCACCACTCAGCTTTCTTTTAGCCACTGGATTGGATTGGATTGAACTTTTAACATGTTCAATTTTTATGCTGATTGGAACCCCTTTTGTCCTCAGTATTCTTTCCTCAGAATAGCTAGAGAATTCCCTCATTGGCGTGCAATTATTCCAGAAAGATGTCACAAATATTGCATTGTTTACACTAACTTCTCTTCCATGCAAGTCTGAAATTCTTCCAGTGTTCATAGCTTGAGATAAACTATTCTGAGCCAGCATATCAGCCTTGTCTGCATTTTCCAGGAAAACCACAGACAAGGGCTTTCTGCGCAACTCCCCTACTAGAAAATCAAGAACGGTCTTCCCTCTGAATCTCACATCATACCCCTTTATTTCTTCAGAATTTAGATCCACAAAAATAAAGCTTTCCTGGCTTCCATACAGAATCTCAGCCAGAGAAACAGCAATTTTCTTCTTACCAACCCTATCAGGTCCCACAAAATTCATCCATATGCCTCCTCTTTGATTTGCTCCTTGGTGTTTACTTTCACAGTAAATTATTGTTTTCACAATGCTGTGTAAGGCTTCATGTTGCCAGCTAACCCTTCTGGCAAGAGCTTCAAAAAGAACCTTGGGATTTCTCAGATCATATTGTCCACAATATTCAGAACTCAAGCAGGATGAAGACTGAGCTGGATGCTTAAAGATATCCCTGTTGATTACTGTAGTAGAAGAGCAAATTCCTATGCCTAGATCTGTGGTTACTGATGTCACTGATGTGGGAGACAGTTGACTACCATCACACACACTTGAACTGGACATGTTGGATGATCTTAGGTTGTCTGACTCAAGATCTTCCACTTTCTGCAACATCTCTGAAGCTTTAGGAGTATGTTTCGCCTTGGAAACCACAGGAAAAGGACAGCTTGATTGTGGTGAATTGAGATTGATGTATTCACTTGGTAATGAATGTATAATTTTGCTGCTGTGACTGTCAAGATCTTCATTTTTGTTGTCAGAACATCGAAAACTCACAACAGTTGGACTTGGACAAGGAATTGCTTCAGGAAATTGCTTTGAATTATGCCGAAGCTGGCATGTCTTGTCCAACTTCTTATAAAGCCAAGATTCACTAGCCTCCATCGGAGCACCATCTTCTTTGGTCTGCACTGAACAGAAGAAAAGTGGGTAAGAGAAAAAGGATATAGTCAATATGTTCGTAAAAGCCTTTCAAGATACAATGACTCCACTGGATAAAACATGTCTCATACTTTCAGCAATGAATTTAGGGTGATTAAGATTGATGTATGAGTACTACAGACCTCAGTATTCAAACCTTTTGTTGTGGGAAGCTCGGGAATCTGCAACCATGGAGGTAGGCTAGATTGGTGGGGATCAGAGGCTGAAGCAGAAAATGTTTGCTTTGAAGGAGGAAGCAATTGTTGTTCAGACCTTTCTGCATATTGACGGCAGTGGGGAAGGCAATGGTATGAGGCGTTTAATGGAGCTTTCATGTCACATGGTGAAGAAAAAAAGCCACCGAATGGGACAAATGAATCCATTAAGCTGTAATGTTATCACCAAAAATAATTATTAGATCATATTAGAGTAATAGCCATGCTACGCAGGGGTTATATAATTTTTTGGCATAATTTAGTCCTCTATATTTATTTTAAGTTTCATTTTGGTCTTGTATTTTTTCAGAAATTTCATATCGATCTTTTTGTTTCAAAATATTAGTGTGCTAGTTCCTTTTTGTTAGAGCAGTTAGTTTGCATAACAAAGTTGACACTTCAGCCTTCAAATTCTGACATGGCTCTCCAACATAGTGTAAATTCTAAAACCCCATGTGTGAATTCTAAAACCCCAAAATACCAATTATGTAATTAGGCTTTGTTTTAGGGAGGTAAGACAAAATGTCATTATAGATTCTGCACAGAAAGAAAAGGTCATTTTGGGGCTTTTAAAATTTACACGAGGGACTTCTAAATCCTGCCAGTAGCCACGTTAGAGAGCTATGTTAGAATTTGAAGGCTGAAAATATCAACTTTGTTATACAAACTAATAATTTTAACAAAAAATAAAAAGACATACAGTAATATTTTGAAACATAAAGGACCGATATCAAAATTTTAAAAAATATAAAACCAAAATAAAACTTAAAATAAAGATAGAAGACCAAAGTATTATTTTTGTCTAATTTGTTTTATAAATAATAAAATTATAAATGAGATTATTATAAGAAATAAATAGTAATGTATATATTCATTTGAAAGATATATAATTCTAACTATATATGTATTTTTAATTAGAGCAGCAAAAGTTGTATATAAAACATTGCATAAAACAAATAATTGTTAACGAATATTAATTACTTTAATCCTCCACAATACACACACACATATATACATGTTCAGCAACATCGAAAATATTAAAATGAAAAAACAAAAAAAGAATTTCCACGTAGCTAATCTTCTATTCAATAGGAATATTTTTCTGTCTTACCTCAACACCTAGAATGGAGTCTTCAGAATTCAAACAAAACCAAAAATTATTTTATGAATTGTTTAATTTTCAGTTGTTTCAAAAACTAAAAATCAATCAATAAATCTTTCATTCCAATTGCAAAAAATATAACACATATTTTTGTCATTTCACCTATTCAAGACAAGAAGAAAAACAGCCTACCAAAATACAAAGATTTATAGTATGCTATATGTACATTAAAACGATTATCATAATATTTTTAATATTTTATGTCTAACATTTAATGCTTTTGTCACTTTTAACTAATGGTTTAAAATTGTAAAAGTAAAACAAGATATTGATTTTAATGACAACATTTTTTTGTACAATTTTCATTACCTGCATATTTTTTTCATTCATTTCAAATAATTTTTTTTCTCAAATAAATCCAAATATGGAATTTAATATTACACTTTCAGACAAAAGTAACTTTTAATAGATAGTGGATATCAAGAATAAAATAAAAATAAAAATTAGACACAAATGATATTTTGGTCCTTTTATGTTTATATTATATTTCATTTTAATCTTCTATGCTTACACTCTTTCTGTAAAATTTGTTAGGCAATTTATCATGACACATCTTCAACCTCCTACAATCAAGAGCCCCAATAGATTGTTCACGTCAACATTAGGATTATGATGAAATGTCAAATATGTTAAAATGCCTGACTAATGAACTGAGATAGTGTGAAGTTTGTAGTACAAAACATTTGAAACATAAAGAATTAAAATGAAACACAGAGTAAACATGAAGGACCGAAATACTAATTTTGTCTTAAAAATTAAAACTTGTAAGATAAAAAGGGTACACCTTCAAGTATAGAGTAAAGATGAATTTAAAAATTAAGAAGAAAGAGAGGTCTATATATGGAGTCAGAAACACGAAACAAAATGCTAAAAGTGGATAAATATCAAACATGGGACAAAGTTGCATTCAAATTCAAGCAGCACGATGCGTTGTGGTCACTGGTCACTGGTCACAGGTCACAGGTCACAACTTAACAAGTAGTTAAGAAGTTGATACACAAATTAATGACAACTTACTTGGACTTAGGCCTCTGATATGATTCACCCTGAGTCCGAACCGTGGTGATGGGCAGAAGCTGCAAGTCCCAATCCTTCTCAACACTCGGAAACCTTCCCACAAACTTGAGATACCTCTCGTAGCTCGACGCAGCTCCGATCAGCCACACCTTCCCGTTGTTCTCTTCCGCCATCTTTCCCAATTCTGCAACACTATACCTCACTGCTTTCTCTAACGCACTATTCTCATCAACAAACCACTTCAAGTCCCCAAAATTCACCACCACTCCACGCCCCCCACTCTTCTCCACCATCTCGCCTATCTCCTTCAACCTCCATCTCATAGCCTTCTCATCGCAGACATCTTTCTCTATGCTTATAACATTTAATCCTGATAATTCTGGAGGTAAAGCTCCGTACTTTCGTTGATTCACAGCCTCTGTGAAGCTCTGCAGAGCATCGGACGCGCATATGCCCAGAAGAAGGGGATTCTTTCCTCTGTTTCTGGACAGAACCTCCCCGATTCTTCTGTTGTTCTCGTCGCCGTCGGAGAACGGGAAATTGAAGCTCCGATGAGACGAGTCTCCATGGTCGGTGAAGTTGCAGAGGAAGATAGGGGGGGCTCTGTAGCGGAGGAGGTGGGGGAGAGGACGGAGAATGGAGAGCTTGATGTCGGAACTCCGAAAACCCGCTTCGTTGAACATCCGGCTTACGACGGGGTCGTCGAGGATCGACAAGATCAAATGCTGGAGCTCGACTTTCACGGAGGAGACCGAAGTGGCTTGCTGCGAGATTTGGTGGTAGAGATGGAAATTCTCGGGCTGGCGCCTCTGGTTGGCCTGCGAGCGCTTAATGGCGGCCATGAGTGAGTTCGAGACTGGCGGGTCGTCGGCGAGTTGGGTCGATGGGACCCGGTCTAGCGACACGCTGAGGCAGAGCTCTAAAGCCTTGAATTGAAGCCGCGGCGAGCAGGCGGAGTTTCTGGCACGCGCGCAGGCGGCGCGTAGGGTGGACGCCGGCAGCGATAGAAGGGCGGAGACGGCGTGGAGCGAGGTGGTCTGCCCGTGGCCACGGCGGCGCGCGACGGACACGGCCTCGTCAAGAGCGTGCGCCGCGTCCGGCATCAGGCATTGCCTGGCTACTCCGACCGGCGTAGGCATAGCCGACGATAGAACTAAATCATAAACAAATAAAACTGGAGAAGAAAAAAAAAACAAAAAGAAAAAAAGAAAATTAGAGTAAAGGAACTTAAGAAATGGCAGGGGAAGTAATTCAGAAATTTGGTTGTTTGAAGTGAAAAGAATAATTTAAATGATGAAAAAGGAAAGCGGTTTTGTGTTGGGGAGTGAGGGCTCCATATTTATAAATGAATATAATAATGGTGGAAAGGAAGACGGAGAAAGAGGGTTGGGTAGGATTTGTGAGTGGTGGGACCTATGGAGAAAGACGACGGGGCTACAGATTACGGAGTACAGAGCACAGGTTGAAGCATCTAAGCATGAACTTTTCAGGAAAAAAATATGAATTGGGTTTTTTCACTTAACATAAGTCGAATATTATCGTACACTTGGTTAAAATAAAATAGCTTCACATTTACTCTCTTAAATAAGATTTCAGATTCAAATTGTTTGAACAGAAAACAAAATTAAATATTGCTTTTAAATTAGGTCGTATTTTGATCTGAGCAGAGGTTTTCTTGTGTATTTGAGACTTAGATCCTTTAATATTAATATTAGTGTCGTTAAATTACACAAAATAAATGATATTCTGCCTATATATATTATTCTCTGAAATATAATATCATCTATTTTATGAGATCCAACATTTAAAATATAATATCACTAATAATAAAAAAAATTCAATGCTGGATAATCCAATTTCGTGCATTTGAAAGCTGGGCTGAAGAGTTGTACATTAATCTCAGTCTCTATTTCTTGTCGTCTTCATCGTCAACATACTTTGCATTTAATTTCTTTTATGAGAGAGAGAGAGATGCTGCGTCCACTTACGACGAGTGGACAGACAGCGACAGCCAACGTCACCATCCGCTGACGTGTAATTCTATGATTTTAGCTTTTTACCTTTAAATTTTTGATTCCTTTTTTTTTTAAGTGTTCTTTTTCCAAAGATGAATCGCAGAATAAGTTGACTGTTACTATCGTCAAAACTTAGTTAGTTATGTTTCCATTTACTATGCTCCGTCTTATATTGGCGCGCATCTTCTACTTGAAAATAATTTGAACAGAGATTTGTTTAATTTTTTAGTAACAATTTTTATCATTGTTAAAAACTTTTAGCAATAGTTTTGTTATTACAAAACTGTTGCTAAAAGTTTTTAACAACGATAAAAATCGTTACTAAAATCTGAGCAGTCAAAAATACTAACAGAAGATCCGAACTTCTTGTATTGTATTTCCTCTTTTTGACCTTTGCCAATACTGTTAATTTTTTTGAAAAAATAATCTAAAAACGAAAAAGAAAATTAATATGTAATTTCCCCAGATTGGAATTAAAGAATATATATTTAACTTTATAAAACAAAAATTTTTTAAATAGAGTTTAATTTAATTTTATGTCATCAACTTTATCCCATTATTTATCTACTTTATTGTTCAAAATATTATATTTTCCTGTTTACATTTTAGGTAGGTAATCAGATGAATGAGAAAAGCCTTTATATATGTAGAGGGGTGCATGAGTAAAGCGGATCCAGCCATCCTGGTTTTCTGTCATACTTGCAGAGCGATATATTTTTTTTAACAACAGAAAATTTTATAGCAACAAGAACTCTGTTGTTAAAATTTTTAACAACAAAAACAATTGTTGCTAAAAGTCTAGGCAGAAAATCTAAACCCAAAGGAGGTTAAATTTGGGTTTTTTTTCCCTTTTTACACCAATGTGGTAATGGGTATTTAAAAACAAAAAAAAAGTTGTATTGGGTATTTAATATTAATTAGCGTAATTTAAATATATTAAACAATCTATTTTATTTTTTAAAAAGTTAAATAATTTAATTTTAAATCATAATTAAGTTAGATTTTAAATTTTATTCAAGACTTGTCAAAATTAGAATTAAAATAATACTAAATTTTCTAATATTAAAAAATATAGTAAAAATGTGTAATATCCCAAGAATTTATATGAATATTTAAAGTCTAATTTGAAGTTTAGTGAAAAATTTAATTACGTGGAAAATTTGTTTTTTGAATTAGTGAATAAAATGTGGGAATAGAAATTTTAATTTTTAATTTAGGAAATTTTTACAAATTCTCAAGGACTAAAGTGAAAAGAAAAGAAAGTATAGAGGACTTTTGAGAAATGACCAACTAGGAACCCGAGAAGAAAAATAGAGCTTATGGGAATGAATTATGAGTCCGGTACCGAAAGGATGATAGATTTGGGGTTAAAGTGGAGTTTGAGATATTGAGAGGGACTAAAGTGAAATAAGGAAATCTGTGGGGCACCTAGGATTTAGATACACCTGAGGTGAGATTTTATGAATTTGCTTTTGCTAGTCTTGACTGAGGGTCAATTGCAGAGCAAGTGATAATTTCACCCCGGGCGAGTATATAGGTGGCCTCACCTATTTTTTTTATTCATTTTTCTCCTTTCCTCTCTCTCTCTTCACTTTCTCTCCTCTCCTTCTCTCTTCCTTCTCTCTAATTTCTCTCTTTACACTCCAACTCTACAACCGGGCTTTGGAGGGTGGATCTCGGGCTACGGGGCGAGACTCTAGGAGCCAAGCAACATAGGGAAAGCAAGGAATCAAGGTAGAAATTTCTATTTCTTAAGCTTTTCTCTATTTTCTAGTTTTAAGAGTGTTTGAGGTAAAATCGAGATTCCGGCTTCGTTTCTCGATTAAAATTGGTGATTTTGGTGTCTAAATGCTCCTTAGACATTAAGGGTGAGATCCCATGGAAGAAATCATGAAAAACGGTGAAGATTTGGCCAGATTTGGGCCAAAACCGAGAGAAATCGCGAAGGGGTCTCGATCAAGGCGCCCAGGCGCCAAGGTGAGATGGGAAGAAGAAGGAATTGGCGCCCAGGCGCCAGGCATGAGTGGCGCCCAGGCGCCAGGTGTACATGGAAATTTTAGTTTATTTTTCAATCGGTCATAACTTCTTCATCCGAACTCCGTTTTGGGCAAACTTTATATCGTTGGAAAGCTCTTTGAGTCTAGTTTCCAATGGTATAAGTTTCTTTTAGATATTTATTACCGGTTAGGAGTTATGACTTAAGATGTGAGTAAAGGTCGAGAGTAGTGGTAGAAAATTTTTCTATTTCGTAACCCTGATGGTTTTTGTCTGGTTACAATAGGAATGGTCAAAGTGCAAAGTGGGAGTGCCGAGAGCGTGAAATCCAGGTGAGTGGGTTAATACTTGCTATGATTAAATATCTGTTATTGACTTTTTGCATCATAGTGGAAATATGTTGTATATCCAAGTTTGAAGAGAATGATGTGGAATGATGAGGCATAAACAATTGTGGAACGTGTCTGGTAATGTATATAATTATATTTTCTTATTTTTCCATGAATGGAGGTTATATGATGGATTGTGAATGGTATGTGAATTAAGTTGAATAATTATTCTATATTATGAGTTATGTTGTATACATGCTATGTTGCTGGAACCACATTGATTATGTTGTGACTTGAATCGTAAATGACTGAGTTGTGTATGTGGCTCAAGATTATGATTGAGGATGTTTTTATATGTGATTGTGATTGTGTTTGATTGGAAAGGAAAGGCATGGTGGTGCACCCCATGGAGAAATTTTATGTGAAGTTATAAGGGTGGAAAACGGAGCGATAAGGGTGGATGCGGCGAGGGCCGCGGGCAACGATCCAGAGGTATTCTGGACGACCCGGTTGGTACGGAAAATGTGTGTGAAATTGATTTCACCGATTGCTGTTGTGAATTTTGAATTATGTTGAAATGTATTTGATTTACTTGGATATTGTTGTGAAGTATTATGAATAATATTATATCATATGATGATCAATTTACGTATGATTGCTGCATGTTATCATTATGATGCATGATTTTTTTTTGTCATAGTGTTGTGTTATCTACTCACTGGGCACATGGTTTGCTCATACTCCTCTTATTGATATTTTTTTAAAAAATGACAGCTGAAGGTAAATATCGGAACAAGGAATTATGGATCCTTAGTCCATGATTACCTTTTCATTTGTTCAGGATAAAGGTATAATAGTTAAGTCTTATTCTAAGTTGTATAAATCTATAAATCTATGTAATCGGGTAGGTTCATTCAGTGATGTAATGTGAATAATTGTAGTATGTATAGAGAACTCAGTTTGGTTGCATGAAAAAGAATTGTATGATTTTTAAGAGAAAGATAGGCTTACGGAAGTGAAATGAAATTCACTTTCCGTGCCGGTCACGTGATCAGATTTTGGGACGTGACAAAATGTGAGTACTATTAGATAAACATTAAAAATGACTAATTTTACTTTATTTGTATTATATATCTAACACAATTTTGATACTTTGAATCAGTTTTTTAAAAAATATTTAATTATTATATTTTTCAATAAATACTAAAGATAACTTATTTGAGTACTGTTGTTTTTCTAACACAGAAGTTCAATTTTTAGAGAAGCTAAGTTAGGAAACGTTTTACCCTTTGCATTTAGCAAATTCGAAAAAAGATTGATTCTTTATCCAATTGAGTGAAGGAATACTTTTGAGAAGACTAAAGAAAGTATGTGTGTATATATATATATATATATATAGAGAGAGAGAGAGAGAGAGAGAGAAGAAAATTTGGACAAATAATTGAGACAAAAAAAAAAGGGGTCCCCTCCCATAATTATATGTGTTAGACTAGCGGCACAAGTTTGATTTATCAATTCCTAAAAATGGAAAATGGACGCTTGACGTGTCATATCTCAATGAGTGCACGATAGAATTTTCGCAACTATGCCTTCCTAAAGAAAGAAAGTGGTGTATATTAATTCTACCTTCCAAAGGATTACCTTTCTAATTAATTGTCCCATTCTTTTTATGAACAGCTATTTAAATGTCTTTGAAATTATGAAACTATTCAAATGCAAATAATAGTAATACTCTTAGTGAATACTATTTTGCAAACAAAACAAATCAAGCTGAATCTGATGTTTTTCCTTTTGTTTTGTTTTTTTATCATTCTAATTTTATGATATCCTCGAAGAGATTAGAACTTGATTTCTTTTTTCTTAAGTTCAACTTAGTTAATGAACGAGTTGTTTAATCTTGGCTTGTAAGATTAAACAAGTTGAAAAATAAAATTGAAATGGACTCACTTCATTAGATGAGAGTTCCAATTTTTGACTCATATGTATATATAAATTCGTTCAAGATTATACATAAATGTGTTATATGAATTTAATGGATTTTAATGATACTTAAGAATATTTATAATTTTTATAAAAATATAATAATACAATTATATATAGTATATAAATATTTATATAATTTGTTTTTGAATAAGTTGTTTATGAACTAAATGAACCAAATTTCAATGGTAAGTTTAATTTATTTAATCAAACAAGTTCAACATTATTCTCAAATTAACTCGTTAATTTGTTTGAAAAATGAATCAAATTAAAATGAACCTTTGTAAAGTTGGATTTTATTTTTTATTATTATTTTTTTTAATAGAAAGAAAAGAAACAAAGGAAAACACAAGTGGCAAAATAATCTGCCAGCAAGGCTATGCAAACTTTTCTGTGGGAGATCGTGTTAGATCCACATACACTGGTGGAGCCTCTCCAACTCATTTTAGTAAAAATATCAGCACACTGATTAATTTCTTTGTAGACATATTTGATATGGAAGAGAGGGCTCATCGCCATAATGCGCTCTGGATATATATCATCGTCTAAAAGAACCCTGAAAATGTGCGTCGAGACTCTCAATCAAATGAACAGCTTCAAGGAAGTCTGTATCCAATTGGACCTAACAGACACCAATCTCCACAACTGAGGAACAAATGGATGCAAGCTCCACATGCATATTAGTAAAGATCCCAACGAGGCTAGAGAAATCAAAAATCCAATTTCCAAGCTCATCTCAAATAACACCACCAAACCCAATTCCACAGGATTACCCAACGCGATGCCATCAATATATCTTTATGTAATCCTTGAGGGGCATATGCACTAGCGAACCAACTTCGGACTCCTCCTCTGGGCACTCAAACTTTTCTTTTTCTTTTTTCCCAGCATTTGAATGCCTCTAACCCTCTTCTGACACAACCATTTTTTTTAAAAAGACTTTGTCAGTTGAACCATAAACCGCCGTTACAATCTACAAGCTATGTTCCTACCGCACCTCACCATATGAATCAATATTTTATATGAAAAGCGTATTGTTTCCTTTCAGCGCAAAAAAGGAAGAACAATTTACGATTTGGACGAGTCTATTGACATTTTAGAGTCACCTGACAACATTTTATACATAGATAGAGTGAATGTTAAAAATTTATTGAATGAAAGAAATTTTTTTTAAAAAAAAGGTGAACGGTCCACATCAAATTGTAATCTCCTTTTTACACACTAGACAATCCGTTTTCCATTTTATGCACTATATGACTTAGTCTTTGAACTTACCATTGGTCTAGGAAAGTTTTTTGAACGGATACTCAAGCTTTGCTCTACTGATTGAGAAATTGATTGTCATCTTTTTTTTTTTAAGTTAAAATTATTAATACTTAAAAATTTATTAAATTTTGACTCAGTTGATTTGAAATAAGTTGAATTATAAAAGATATTAAAATTTTTTTTCTCGTGTTATTTTCTCTACTATTAAAACATGATGTCAACATCTTATTTTAAAAAATTAATTGTCGAATCAGTTAAATCAATCATTAGCATTTAAATGCCACCTCTAATGAAATTTTGTGAACTCATTAAAAAGTGATTAAACCAAAAAAAAAAAGAAAAACAAAAGTAAAAAAGTGTTCCAATTGAGCAGAGAATAGTGAAAATGGAGGGTGAGAGAAATTAAAGAAGGCCTCAACAACCACCACACATATATCCTCACCACCGAAACAATAATATATAGAGTATATGAATGAAAAGAATCCACTATAAATGTTTGCAGTGTGAGCTGCAGATTGGAGAGCAAATTTTCTATCAATGTCACATTGCTTTGCACTTCAAGTTTCTCTCTCCTCTCCTGCCCCACAGAGGAGAGAGAGATTGAGAGATGAAAAGGTGTTGGATTTGACATGCAAATTTGTTGGTACGTAGCGTGTGTTTGCTTTTGCTCCAACCTTTTCAGCTGATTTGCTCCTTTCTTTTCTTCAAAAAAAAAAAAACAAACAAACAAACAAACAAACACCCCCTTCCAATAATATCAATCCCCACCTTATTTATGCCCTTCTGTTCCTCTCATCTTACTAGCTAACACACTTTGACTCGCTTCATAATTTCTTAATTTATCTATATGTATATTTCTTATAATAAAAAAAATAAGGGTCCATACGATCATGCCTTTATAGAAATCTTTTTTTTTTTCATGTTTAGAACTATCAGTATTTAAAAACTTATAATTAGATTTTGAAGTCTTATACGAGTTAAGTTTGATCATATAATTAAGAGTACAATTTTTTTAGTATTGTTTTTTCAAATTATAAAAAGGTTTGAACTTGAGACTTTATTTACAAGTGTTGAATCACTTGAATTAATTAATGTAATACTTTTAGCTAGTTTTTCACTTAATATCTTGCAATTTTGCATCAAAGCATACTAAGACCATATGCTAAGTAGGTGAATTAATTATAGGAGAAAACTTATATAAAGTTCTTTATATCATTATTATCAAATTCTCCAATAGAAACATAGCTGTGTAAAAGGTTTCTTACAAAACTAATCATGTAATCATAAGTTGTAAAAAAATATAAAATTAATTTTTAAAAACTATACATTTGTCGTATTTTGATTAAAGAATTATATACTTGTCATATTTTGATTGAAAAACTTGATAGCAAATATATAAAGATCTTCACTTAAGTTTATTCCTTGATTAAACTCCCTTCATTAATTTCTCTGTGGACATAGGCATGCATGATATGATTAACTAATTATTGTCAGGTAGAGATGCATGCATGCATGTGTTTATACTATTGGAGTCGTAAAAGACATGTACCTAACAAGAGGGTGTCAATTGCTTTATTAAGTAATATATATATATATATATATATATATATATATATATATATATATATATATATATATGTGTGTGTGTGTGTCTCTGTGTGTGTGTGTGTGTGTGTCTCTGTGTGTGTGTGTGTGTGTCTAGAGAGAGAGAGAGAGAGAGAGAGAGATCAATAAGATGGGATTGAAGCAAGAAGGTGATGAGAGATATATGTACAAAGAGATGAATGATCAAAGCAGCATAGGATTCGTATAGGGCACAGTTTGATAATTAGAGAGAGAATATCAAAATAGTATTCGGAAGACAAACAAATGCTCCAACTTTATGATCTGTCTGTCCGTTATAAATTTAAGTGTGAGCGTAAGAAAATGTGCATTGAAGATAGGCAAACTAAACAATGATCATATAATTAATTGGATTAATTGTAAAGTTAAATTTGGTGTATTCAAGTTTTGAATTCAATTGTTGAACTGTTAAAATTCATAAGCATGATAAAAAGATTATTCTTGACATTTTGGGTTTTCCAACCCTAATATATATACATAACGTGTGCGTGTGTATTCACAGACACGCCAAAAGATGAGTTGAGAGAGAAAGAGACTGCAAATTGGTTAGATTCGGCCAACGGCTGAAAATACACACACATGGCAAAGTAAGCTACAATTAGATACCTCTGAGGCCAATGCCCATATTGCATTGTCGTTTTCGTGGCATGTGTGTCGATGAAATACCTTCTTTGTCCCACCGAATATAACTGAGATTTTCCTGGGAAACAAACAGATCTGCGTAATTATTTTCAGATCTACGAATGAAATAAAGATGGAATCTGGGCTCTGAATATATAATTGATTTTCGGTGCTTAAGAAATTTGAGTCACACAAATATTTGATGGTGTGCAATATCAGGCCTGTTAATTTCAAGTTTTTTTTTATTTCTTTTTAATTCAACTGTTTGATTCCTTGTCAACTTTATGAATATTTTGTGATTATTAGATGTCTTTGTGCTATAAATTTTTTAAAAGTAACCTAAATTTATTTTAATTATCACTGGTAGATTATCGTTTCAATGCACACAATAAAAGTTTAATTATCACAAACAATAAACTCTACGACCTACTGTCAATGAAAGATGGCACGGTTGGTGGGCCCGTAGGACACGAATTTGTATCCTATAATCACTCTAAAAAAAACTTAAATTATAGACAGAAATTAAAAACATAATCAAATTTTATCTTTGAAATGTTGCAAATCTATTCCGAAGTTCGATATAAAAAATGTCATAATTAAGGACAAAATTTGAGACGAAATTTTCATCCTTGATAGGTTTGTCTCTATTTCCATCTCTAATATTTAATTCAGGTTTCTCTTAAAAAATTTTCTTGATTTTATTTAGAGATGGAATTATCCATGCTTGATCCATCTCTGGTCTAAATATAATATAACAAAAACTTGCTTCAGTTTGAGACAGATTTGGGTTGTCTCAAAATCCCTCTCAAGCTGTTTCTAATCTGAGGGAAAATTATTTAAATATTTGAGACGGAAAATCCGTTTTTGATTTACAATATTACTTGAGACAGAAATTTCCGTAGTCATTTTCATCTCTACTTTTTCCTCCAAAACAACATCATTATGCTATCTATTATCAAGCCCCCTCCCCCAATTTCCCAAACACATTAAGTTACCCTAAGTCTCGTTTTTCCATCTTCAAGCTCTCACTCTCACCAGCTGTCATTAATCTTTGGCCATCATGTCAGTTAACATATGTAGTCTGTCGCCTCCATCATCTCCTTCTACTGCTCAGCCCCTTTGTCAATTTCTCCTGCTGCCTCACCTATCACTATTGTCTCTTAAGTCTCGTTGTGCCTCACCCTTCTATCAAGTCTCTTACATCCACCAGTGGCTCCCTCTACCTCACCCATGCATCATTCTTGTCTCAGCCTTTCTTTGGAGTGTTATTCTACTACCCTAATATCCTTTTTCCTATATATCTCCAAGAGATTTTTCTCTTATTTTTACCTCACTATCAAACTTGCATAACACATATTGGGGAAGACTAAGTTTTTGTTTTCTATCACAAGACTCAAAGTTTCCAGTGAAAATAAAACTTGGAAATTATGAAACAATAAAATCTCAATCTTTGAAGACTAATAAGAGTACCTAATTAATTAGAGATATTAGATGAGTTGTAACTCAAGGATAAAACCATTATGTATGACCCATGTTGCGTCCCCCTCTCCCTTCTCCCCTCAAAAGAAAACAATCCTTAAAAAAATGTGGGATCTGCATATGCCAATTGAAAAAGGCATGATATTAAGGAGTATGCTTATGAGATCTGCGAAAGGCAAGAATTTTGAATACCTTACAATCTACTAATTAACCATGTATGTTTCCCTAGTATCAAAGTTGAGAACTTGACACATCTGTTTCTGGTATGTATAAACAACATAAACATCGATAAGTTCAAGTAACTTGCTCAAAACTTCCTTGTTCAAATCCATAGTCTAATCATCAACCTGAAATATCCAATAATAACTGACTCAAGTTTCTAGAAAAGAAGGAATAGGGAAACAATAATTAAAACAAAGAGTAGATATACTTCTAGGGTGAAATAGAGACATTTAAGATAATGAATTAAACCTCAAACAACCTTTGCATTGAAACAAACCTCAATGGTTGTAATTGGAAGCTGCTTACAACCATTGTGAGGCTCAAAATTCATGCTTTCCACTTGTAATATGAAGAACCTACAGTTTTATTATACCTTTCAAGAGCAGCAAATAGCAAATCTTCATGACCCATTGTTGGAGATCCAAATCTCTTTAATCCAAAGTTATATACCAATAGAATAGAAGTGGCTGAAATTAAAATCTTTGAGTTGACCGAGTCAATTGAGTTTGCACAATAACAGCCCAATTTCTTTTTTTTATATCAACTGACCCAGCCCAAAGAGAAACTAGATACCCATATGAACCTGGTCTAAACTCCAAAAATTAAGAAAAAGAAAATGAGGAACCCTAAATTAGTAATCAACTCACTCCAGAACTAGAAGTCACAGCTCATGCTGCTTCGTTCTTCAGTGCTCATGCTTCGTTTCATCGTCGTCCAGTTTGCTATTGATGCTCATGTTTGTGCTACGTAGT
Source organism: Biancaea sappan (assembly GCA_037074585.1). Taxonomy (NCBI): domain Eukaryota; kingdom Viridiplantae; phylum Streptophyta; class Magnoliopsida; order Fabales; family Fabaceae; genus Biancaea; species Biancaea sappan. Next base: position 30,549,557 of record CM073494.1, on the reverse strand, counting down.
GGAATTAGATCAAACATTCTAGCAAATGCAGGCTTGAAAGTCCCAATTAAAAGGCCCCATTAGTAGGTTTTCTCTATTATTCCATCTGATTTTTGCCTAAATTAATGTGCTATATAGATTATAGATAATATAGCTTGAATTTTGTTTGAGATTTTGAATTTAACCTTAATCTTAAGGTGCATGAACACGATTGTAGGTTGGGTTTATACTTTGTCTCGAAATCCTTATTCCTGTGTTTTTGGATATATGTGACTATAATCTGAAATTTTTATCTGCTATGACATGGTTGCAGTTTCAAAGTTCATAATCATAGTTTCTTTATCGATCCTTGTAATATAAATTTCCCCCAGAGGCTTGAGATCTAGACTAGAATAGGCTATTTCTTATTGTTATAATGAAGGCTGGCCCATGTTCTTCTGAATGACAGTTTGGAAGCCCCCTTTTTAGTATCTTCTTTCATCTACCTCTTTGTTCCTATATCTTTGAAAGTTCATGAATTCGATATTTTATTTTAGTTTGCCCCATTTGGTTTGGTAATGTAATATGTGTTGGATAAAATCTGAAAACCAGCAGGGTAAAAATCTGAGTCGTGTCTTTTCAGTAGACACTGTGCTTAAGGAAATTATTTCGCGACCACAGCAAGAGTACTGCGTCTACAGAACTCCCTCCAGGATTAAACAGATTCCTCTGAGAAAATATTTTCAGGCCATAGAACAGCAGAAAATCAAAGACGTAACCCAGAAAGTGAGAGAGGGAGAGAAGAGAGAATCAGAATGCTTTCTGAGTTGGTGTGTGAAATGAGGGGGAGGAGCCCTCCTTTTATAGTTGCTGAGGTAGACAAAAAAGTTTATGAAAATTAAAATTCGGTTATGAAAATTAATGGACAGTTTCAGAAATTAATGGGCAGTTTCAGAAATTTAGTAGAGAGTTTTTAAATATTTTAAATATATTTAAAATAAAGAAACATAAACCGCCAGCCCTTAATTTTTTGACGTTAATCCAATTAATTTCCATAAGTGTAAAATTCGCCTCTGCTCAGGTAAGCTAAAATAAATTTAAAAAAATATTTCTCCAGAGAAAAACTAAACCGGTCCGATTCATTGCACGCGTAGGGGGGCAAATCAGACTATTTGCACTGCAGTAGCTTGAATCCATGTGGGCTTATGTGCGCGAGAGCCCACCTCTTCCCAAGCTCTTTATTAGCCTACTAACACATGTTAGTATATAAACTCTCTTCCCCTCCTTGCTCCAAGCAATGTGGGACTTGTAGATTTCTCTTTTGAAATATTAAGTCTTTATAAGGCTATTTTTACAACAATCCCCCACATATTTCAAAAGATATTTAAAACTTTTGGGTTACGTATATGGGTGTAGACGCATTAATCCAGTGTCTCTTTTTAGACTATGAACCAGATCTAGACCGATAAGATTTATCTCATAGAGCAGTCAGTGAAGTATATATCTTCTATAAACCAACATACTCTTAGTCGTAAGATAGTGACCTTAAGAGTCGCATCTCACCCCCCCACATTTCTGCTATTAACGTCGTTGTGCGCATTATTTTGGCCGTGCGCGTGCCTGGAATTCATGAGTGCTCTAGAGATTTCGCCACTATCTCATAGGAGCGGCCCCACTCCACACTCATATAGGTGACTTCATCAAGTGTATCTGTAATGAATACACCACCCTTAATGTAAGCCTATGAATATCATAAAGATTTACGCTCAACCCATAAGTCAATGCATCCTAGCACTTTCACAACTAACACCATAGGAAATGGACTGAGAATATAGTGCTAGCAGAATTAACAAGCGACTTGTTATTACCCATATGAACCTCCTTCATGGGATCTCCAATCACAATGGTTGGGTTCCCGCCGCTGTTAATTTCTTGTTGGCTTAAGTCCAATCCCCCTCAATGTCTTATTAATTATACTTCTACCCAGGGGTTTAGTCAAAGGATCGGCCAGGTTTACTTCTGACCTTACAAAATCGATCGATATAACTCCATCCTTTAGCAATTGCTTAACCACATCGTGTCTAAAACGAATGTGTCTACTCTTACCATTATAAATTTTATTCTTTGCAATGGCCATTGCCGCTTGACAATCACAATGCAAAGACACAGATGGTGCTGGTTTCATACCTAAAGGTATGCACGCCAAGAAGTTTCTTAACCACTCAGCTTCACTACCAGCCAACTCCAGAGCTATAAACTCTAATTCCATGGTTGATCTAGCTCTAAGAGTTTGTTTACCTGACCTCTATGACACTGCTCCACCACCAAGGGTGAACACATATCCACTAGTGGATTTTGTCTCATCTGAATCAGAGATCCAGTTAGCATCACTGTATCCTTCTAATACAGCAGGAAATCCACTATACTCGATACTGTAACTCATGGTACCCTTCAAATATCTCATAAGTCTCACAAGAGCACCCCAATGGTCTTCATTGGGATTGTGTGTATATCTGCTCAATCTACACACAACATATGCTATGTCAGGACGAGTGAAGTTCATCAGATGCAACAGACTCCCAATGATTTGTGCATACTCTGACTGAGCAACAGGCTCACCCAAATTTTTCTTCAGTTGAGTGCTAGAATCATAAGGAGATAATACTGGTTTGTCATCAAAATGACCAAACCTTTTGAGTAACTTTTGAACATAGTGTTCCTGTGATAGTATAATACTATCACCTTTCCTTATGATTTGGACTCCCAAAATCACACTTGCTTCACCCAAGTCCTTCATATCAAAAGTTGATGCAAGAAAGTCTTTTGTCTTATATATTATATCCATGCTTGAACCAAAGATTAGCATGTCATCAACATACAGACTAATAACTACACAATCAGCATCAACTCTTTTTATATACACACATCTATCTACTTCAACAGGAGTAAAGCCATCACAAATCAATTTATGATTTAATTTTTCATGCCATTGTTTGGGTCCTTGTTTTAATCCATATAACGATTTAAGAAATTTGCAAACTTTTCTCTCTTTACCTGGAAGAATACAACCTTCAGGTTGCTCCATGTAAATTTCTTCTTCTAAATCACCATTTAAAAATACTGTTTTAACATCCATTTGATGAACATAGAGCTTATATACTGAGGCTAAAGCAATTAAAACTCTTATAGATGATATTCTAGTGACAGGAGCAAAAGTGTCAAAATAGTCAATGTTTTGTTTTTGAGTAAAACCTTTGGCTACTAATCTAGCTTTGAATTTATCAACCGACCCATCAGGGTTATATTTCTTTTTAAAAATCCATTTGCAGCCAATAGTTTTTTCTCCTTTTGGTAAATCCACTAATTCCCAAGTTTTATTTTTTAGAATTGAATCTATTTCAATTTTAATTGCTTCTTTCCACAATTTTGCATCAGGAGATGCAACAGCCTCAGAAAGGGTTCTAGGTTCATCATCAACAGCATATGTATAAAAATCATCTCCAAAAGAAGTTGTTTTCCTTTGTCGTTTGCTTCTTCTTAAATCCTCATGGACATTCTCATATGGATTTAAATTTTCAATTTCTAATTCTTTTTCATTGTTTTGCATTGATGTACTAGAAGCATTCACATTTTTCAAAGGAAAAACATGTTCAAAAAATTCAACATTTTTTGTTTCAACTATAGTATCACAATCAAGCACATCACTTTTCAAAACAAGAAATCTATATGCAGAGCTATGTTCAGCATATCCTATAAACATGCAATCAGATGTCTTAGGTCCTAACTTCCTTTTCTTAGGATCAGGCAACATGACTTTTGCTAGACACCCCCACACTTTCATATACTTTAAATTAAGCTTATAGCCTTTCCACAACTCATAAGGTGTCTTACTAGTCTGTTTATAGGGAATCCTGTTTTGTATATGACAAGCAGACAATAAAGCCTCTCCCCATAAGTTTTCAGGTGCAGACGAACTAACAAGCATAGCATTCATCATTTCTTTCAAAGTTCAATTTTTTCTTTCTGCTACTCCGTTAGACTCAGGTGAACAGGGAGGAGTAACCTCGTGAATTATTCCTTCTTTTTCACAATAATCATTAAAGATTATATATTCTCCTCCCCTATCAGATCTAATTCTTTTTATCCTTCTATTTAACTGATTTTCAACTTCTGCTTTATAAATTAGGAAAGAACTAAAGGCTTCATCTTTACTCTTAAGAAGATATACCTTAGTGTATCTAAAGAAGTCATCTATAAACGTCACATAATACTTTTTACCTCCTCTAGTCATAGTTTGTTTTAAGTCTCCTAGGTCTGTATGAATAAGACTTAGCAATTCTGTTTCTCTATGTATACTATGAAAAGGTTTCCTAGCTAACTTGATTCAACACATGTTTCACATTTATCCATGTTCATGTTATTAAAACCACAAATTAGATTGGTTTTAAGCATTTTATTAATATATGAAACACTAACATGTCCTAGTCTAGCATGCCACATTTCAACAGAATCAATCAAGTAAGCAGAAGATTCACCTTTTTCATTAACAACATTCAGTACAAAAAGTCCTTGATTACAATAGCCTTTACCCAAAAAAACATTGTTCTTTGTCATTATGATCTTATCAGATTCAAATGACACTTTAACCCCTGCTTTTCCTAATAGAGCTATAGAAATTAAGTTAGCTCTAATATTAGGCACATGTAGAACATCATTTAATGCCAATGTTTTGCCTGATGTGAGTTTGAGAAGAACCTTTCCTTTCCCAAGGACACTAGTGTTGCTAGAATCACCTAGATAAACATGTTCTTCTCCATCTTTTACTGGAGTGTAGGATGTAAAAGCATTTTTGTTTACACAAATATGCTTGGTAGTCCCAGAGTCTACCACTCATTCTTTCACATTGGCAATCAGGAGAGCTTCAGAAATGACTACAGCTATAACATCATCTCCTTCAACTAAGTTTGCACTTGACTTAGGAGGATTGTCATTTTTCAGTCTCCTTCTGCATTGAGCCGCATGATGTCCTTGTTTTCCACACACAAAGCAGTTACCTTTTTTCTTAAAGGTGGGGTTAGATTCTCTAGGTTTGTAATCAGTTTTCTTGTTTTTATTTTTATTCTTACGACTAGATGTACCTTGCACCATGTTAGCTTTTGATGTCATTTCTTTAGCACTTGCCGTCTTGGATTCCTTCCTATTGGTATCCTCGATGATGACGTGCTTTATTAGTTCCGAGAGCGGCAATTGTTTATGCTTATGTTTGAGTTGTTGCTTGTAGTCTTTCCAGCTTTCAGGCAGCTTCTCAATTAAGATTCCAGCAACGAACTCATCAGGCAGGTTGATCTTCTCGGCACGAAGGTCCTCCAATAACTTGTGGTATTCATTGATTTGGACTTTAATGTCCTTGTCATCCGTCATTTCCTAATGGTAAAAGTGACCGATGACGAACTTCTGTTTGGTAGCATCTTCCGCAGTATATTTGAGAATCATAGATTCCCAAATTCTGTTTGCTTCCTTGTAGGTACAGTAGACATCAAAGAGTTCATTAGATAAAGTACTAATGATTGTGTGTCTACATACCTTATTGGCATAATTCTATATGTCAATTTTGGATTGGTCAGCAGTAGGTAGTGGATGAGGTTCTGTCAGCGCCGCAGCAACTCCATGCATGTCTAGGACAGTATAGATACGTTCTTGCCATCGCCGGAAATTCTGACCGTTGAATATTTCAATTTTTAAAATATCTGGGAACGGTTTAGAGAAGGTGACTGGAGGCACAGTGGGCATGGTGGCAGCAGGAACAGCATCGGTTGGAACAGCGGAAGCAACAGCGTTGGTTTCCATAATTTCCTTAAGATTGTTGGATAAAATCTGGAAACCAGCAGGGTAAAAATCTGAGTCGTGTCTTTTCAGTAGACACTGTCCTTAAGGAAATTATTCCGTGACCATAGCAAGAGTACTGCGTCTACAGAACTCCCTCCAGGATTAAACAGACTCCTCTGAGAAAATATTCTCAGGCCACAGAACAGCAGAAAATCAAAGACGTAACCCAGAAAGTGAGAGAGGGAGAGAAGAGAGAATCAGAATGCTTTCTGAGTTGGTGTGTGAAATGAGGGGGAAGAGCCCTCCTTTTATAGTCACAGAGGTAGACAAAAAAGTTTATGAAAATTAAAATTCGGTTATGAAAATTAATGGGCAGTTTCAGAAATTTAGTAGAGAGTTTTTAAATATTTTAAATATATTTAAAATAAAGAAACATAAACCGCCAGCCCTTAATTTTCTGACGTTAATCCAATTAATTTCCATAAGTGTAAAATTCGCCTCTGCTCAGGTAAGTTAAAATAAATTTAAAAAAATATTTCTCCAGAGAAAAACTAAACCGATCCGATTCATTGCACGCGCAGGGGGGCAAATCGGACGATTTGCACTGCAGTAGCTTGAATCCATGTGAGCTTATGTGCGCGAGAGCCCACCTCTTCCCAAACTCTTTATTAGCCTACTAACACATGTTAGTATATAAACTCTCTTCCCCTCCTTGCTCCAAGCAATGTGGGACTTGTAGATTTCTCTTTTGAAATATTAAGCCTTTATAAGGCTATTTTTACAACAATATGTTATTGTTAGGGCACCATTTGTTGTATGAACATCTTATGACTTCAATTAGTATGTTTATTTATGTAATATGGTTGATCTTATGTTCGTTTAAGTACTTTTAATTATTTATGACTTATATTTGTTATAGTGTTAGAACATATATATATATAGAGAGAGAGAGAGAGAGAGTAGCTTTATGTTCTAAGTTTACCCTCCTCTTCAAGTTTAGGTAAACTCTTGAGTTTAAAAACCTTGGTGGGTTGGGTGCAATATAGTCATTTTGAATTGTTAACTGCTATAATGGAAACTACAATGCCTTCATGCAATTATTGGTGAGGCTATGCCATTTGGACACCAAGTACCTGTCAACTTTTATAGGACAAAGAAATTGGTCACAAGGTTGGGATTTGGGTACTCTAAAATTGATTGTTGAGTGAATGGTTGCATGTTTTATTACAAGGATTGTGTATATAAAATGCAATGTAAGTTTTGTAGAAGTGTTAGGTATGCAACTAGAAGGACTGTTTTGGTACTTGACGGGAGGTGGCAAATAAGCAGTTGTGGTTCCTGCCTTTGATCCGAAGACTTCAGAGGTTATTTAATTCTAAGGTCACAAGTAAGGAAATGAGGTGGCACTATGATAATTGTTGAGAAGTTAGAGTGCTAGCTCATCCGTCCAATGAACTAGCATGGACAATGTTTGACTAAATGTACCCAAGATTCGCTTTGGATCTGCAACATGTAAGCAGGTAATCAAGATCGAGATCTTGTATAAGTTCGGAAAAGCTAGTGAGATCGAATCACAAAAGTTTAAGATCCTAAACAGTTTTAAAATATAAATATAAAAAATATTTATATAATTTTCTAAATATAAAAAAATTTAAAAATAAATATGATTTATCATAATATTAAAATATTTCCACAAAATATCTCATATTTCCATAAATTTATCAGTTATTTCTATAAAAAAAATTGAATATCAAAATATTAAAAAAAAAAGTGTTAGGATCTTAAAATCTTATACGATCTTGTACGATCCTGTACGATCTTAAGATGCAAAATCTAGATCTCAAGAGATCTTGATGCAAAAAAGATCATACATAAGATCTTGCTTATTTTTATTATCAAGATTTAGATCTTGTGCGATCTTACAAGTAAGATCTAGATTTTGATTACCATGCATGTAAGGCTTGGGCTATGCATTGATAGTTTTCACGCCATATGTACAATATAATCTAACAAAGCTTATTTATGTTGACCTATTATTCTCACTCTGTATAACCCACTCCTAGAATGTGCATACGACAGGAATACATGTTTTTCACACTAATTATTTATGGGCCTAGCAATCCAAAAGTTAAAATAGATGTCTACTTGCAACCTCTTAGATGAATTGAAATTGTTGTGGGATGAAGGTGTTTTGACATATGATTCGTCGTTGAAGCAAAATTTTTATATGAGAACTTATGTAGATTGTAATTGATTTTCTCGCATATGGAATGTTATCTAGTAGGATGACAACTACGAAATTATCTTGCCCCGTCTGCATCGAAGAGTCAAAAGCATTTACGATTTAACATGGCCAGAAATCTTCTTTCCTTGATTGTCATAGAAAATATTTGTCAATGGACCATAAAAAAACAGGGAGGAGATATCATCACCTCTTCCTCGGTTAGATGGGACCTAACTTTGGAGGAGATTATCTAATGTTCCTTGGGTCTATGAATACGGCCAAGCTGTGACTATTGAAGAGTATAGGGTCACACACAATTGGACTAAACAAAATATTTTTTGGGAATTTCCATATTGGAAAACAAATCCAATAGGACACAATTTGGATGTTATGTATATCAAGAAAAATGTCTTTGACAATGTCTTTCATACCGTGATGGATGTCAAGGGTAAAATAAAAGATAATATAAAAGTCAAGATGGACATCTAAGAACATTGTTGCTGTAGAGATTTGGAGTTACTTGAGCAGGGTGGGAAGCTCATGAAACCCAAGGGGTGTCAATCAAGGAGAAGGCCATGTTTGCTTGATTACACATCAAACTTTCAAATATAAAATGTTCACTAAAATATGCAAGCGGGTCAATTTGAGAGAAGGTCGTGTTTGCTTGATTTGTTTATGCGGACACACAAAAAGAAGGAATCCGAAGAATTTGTTGACCAACGCTCATCTGAAGTCTATATGAGTGGAGTGAAATCTTTTTTTATTACCTTTTTTAATTATCTAATTATTCTTAATATGTTTTTGTATCTGTTTAACAAGTGGAATATACTAAATTGAAATCATCTCAAGTGTAGTGTCAAGTGAGGTTTCGACAGAAGGAGATGATGAAGCTAGTGATACACAGTTGTGGCTGCAAGCAATAGGAGGAAAGAACAAAAAGGGTCTGATATCGGGTATTTTTATATACATTGTATTTTCTATCTTAGTCTTATTGTCATTTTAATATTGTCAACTTTCTAATTTTATCATATTTTGGATTTATTGGGTGTAAATTAATTATATAACTAATATATTTTAATTCCATATTTTTATGAGCTTAAATGAGAAGACCTAATTTAATCATTGTCTTAAATTTGCAGAATTAATTTAATTAGACAGCAAATGCTGATGTGGACATTTTGCTTATGTAGACGCTACATGGACATGCTGACTTGGCATATTATGACCAACATGCTGACTATGTGGGTCCCATTTTTCTGCAAAAGTGGTCTGTACCTTTGCATGCATGCTGTCCAGATTATTAACAGAAATGGCAACCACTTTTCTGCACTAGCAAAAGAGTATTCTGCAGCACTATTTCTATACTCTTGTTCTGCACATATTGCTGCACTTTTCTGGTCAAAACAAAGGCTGAAAGGGACCTAACCAGAAGTCAAACTTGTCCTCCCTCCTTGGCTAAAGATTAAGGACACATTCAGACCCCATTTTTCTCTTGTTGAATACTCATTCTTCTTCCATCTCCTCTATAGTTTCGTAGGTCTTCTTCTCCTCCCCCCTCCTTTTTGTGTATTTTGGCCTCCATGGAAGGCTAAAAAGTATTGTAATCAGTCCATAGATAAGCTAGCATTGTAACCTAAATTTTTTAAGCTTAATCAGATAAGTGTTCTTGTTGTTTCTCTGTTTCATTCTTATTCTATTTCTCCTCTAGTTTTTATGTTAATACTTTCTCTGATATGAGTTAGTATAGCAAGTAGAATTGAAATGGCTTGCTTTGATGATTATCTGACTTGATTAGGTTAAGACTTAATCAAATTATATATGATTAGATTTAACTTATGTGTAATCTAGTTATAGGAAGTCTCTTGAAAATATTAATAAGAAAATCGAATGATAGATAACACTAGAATTAATTTGAAGACGAGAATGATGATAGTTGCAATTATAAGGATTCTATGGCTGACTGCATTTGTGTTTGTGTTTTATTTCATTTTGTTTGCTCTGTTCTATTTAATTCATGCTCTGTTAGTTTAGGTTTATGTTATATCTTAATATTTAATTATTCAATCACCTCATGTGGTAATCAGTAGATAATTTGGCTGTAATTAGAGTAAATTAGTGTAAGAACAATTGATTAGGCAATTTAGAACAAAACTCCTTGAGAGAATACAATCTGAGACGATCACTATACTGCAAGGTACCAATAATTTAATTCTGGGCGACTCGGCGGTCGTAGTTACTTGAACCAAGGTTGAGGCACATGGTCAGAGTCATGTGACATTGGAGCTAGTTGTAGTCAAACATTTATCTCGCCTTCATCAAGTGTATATCTAGAATTCGAGTAGGAGTTAGATCGTTGCATCGAAGAGAGAGTTTTTGTCACATCCCAAAAATTTAACATGTGAAAAGATACTATTTTTAAGAAAAACCTCAGTGGTATCCCGAAATTCTAGACAATCTTAATATCCACAACTACTTATTTAATAAAATTCTCAAACATGAGTTATTCACATATATTCTGTAAGGTTTTACATTCAACCTCTATTATTCATTCCACACGACGGAATTATATTCATCTGATAAACAAATATAGGCATACATAATCTGATGTTTTTATCTCATCGCAAGCCTAGGAGACCTATAGAAAGTACAGAGCGTTCCTAGTATTCACATTAATAAGTACTGGTATCCCACCAGACAGAAATAGAGAATAACTCCAAGGGGGTTCTAATCTTCAATCGGATACTCTTCTTCCTTGTTTTCTGTATCTGAAAAGATAATCATAGGGAGTGTGAGTTTATTTAAAAACTCAGTAAGTAAATAATTGTACTATATAAAATATCAAAAATACAAATATCACATTTACTCATATAATTAATTGTCTTATACATCGAGTAGTATGAAGCTCTAACCCTTTCAAACTCGTGAATAAGATTTCATTGATATACATCGAGTAGTATGAGACTCTAACCCTTTCAAACTCGTAAATAAGATTTCATAGATATACACAAAGTAGTATGAGACTTTAATCCTTTCAAACTCGTGTATAGGTTTTCATAGTTATGCATTGAGTAATATGGGACTTTAACCCTTTCAAACTCATGTATTAGATCCCGTAGATCTTTACTCATTAATAAAATAATGAGAATTTATCACATAGTACAATTGCCATGAAATAAAATAATTTATACGTACTCTTATTCCTTTAAATTTATGTAGAAAAAATATACCAATCATCATATACTGTCATATGAAAAATTGATTGCTTAATATCCAGATAATATTGTAAATGGGACTTATATTGTACTTTGACTAGTAATATCAAACTAGCTTAGCAAGGTTATTCACTTACCTTGATATTTGTCCAAGTTTACCTTGTTCCACACTAGAATTTGTGTAAGAAAATTTCCTAGTAAAATATATTACAAGGAAATATAAGAAAGGAAACAAAATCATGAAAATATGCAATATTTTCTGATTGCTATAGTAACAGTTCGCTACAGTGACGATTCGCTATAGTGACGGTTCGCTACGGTAACAGTTTGCTACAGTGACTGTTTGATACAGTGACGTTGACTGCTACAGTACCATTGACTGCCGACACTACAGTAACTGCTACAGTAAACTCGAGAATTTTTCTCAAAATTTCTGGTTGCTACAGCAAATTCGAGTTTTGCAGAAAATTTCCCAAAAAATTTTATCCTTTGATTCCTCGTTTCAAAACCAGAATCTCATCTCTCTTAATCGACCATAACTCAATCCTAACTCAAAAAAATAACCTCTAAAACAACTAAAATTCATGAATTATTATCAAAATCTTCAAAAATAAAATCTCCTCTAATCTTCCATATAAACTTAGACTTAAGGAAAGTAATGAGATTAAAGCTTACCTTTGATCCTTACAAGACTTTTGAACTGAACAAATAATCAAAACTCTGAAGATCAAGAAAAAGATTTAAGAAGAGGATGAAGAAATGAGAGAAAATGCCACTGTTCACTTTTGCTTTGCTTCAGACACGGGAATTATGAAGGAAGTAGGAAGTTTTTATTTTATTAAGGGTTTCTAATGGGTTATTGAATAACCCATGGGTATCCATAACCCAACATCCAAACCCATCCAGTCAAATTACAATTAATGGACTAATTGACCATTTTTAAACCAATTTTCCATGAATTTCACCATTTTAAGAATATATCCCACATGGTGCAAATATTCAGTCTAGTCATTTAACTCAATTTTCATAAATAATATTCAAAGAGAATAATTAAATATAAAAATTAAAAATAACCAAAATAAATAACTAAAGTAACGTAAAATTTTAAAATACTCTCAAACGAATTATATTCCGAAATTAACGGGTATTACAATTTTTTATGGAGAGGATTGCAAGTCAAGAGGCCATGCTCCAGGATATATGCACAGTTATCAACCACTTCTTGAGCCAGCATGCCCTTCCTAATACTGATGATGCAAATGATGATAGGTTACGTGATTGGTCCTCAGAGTAGGTTAGTTTGTTTTTATAGACTTTTACACCAATTTTTTATGATATTTAACTTTGGACTTTACAACTTGTAATTTGTACATTTGATGAATAATTTGTGGTTATATATATAATATATTTTTCCTCCATAAATAGTTTCTGTTGATGGTTGGTTGAAACTGGTTATGTTCTTTTGTCTTCCATAGGTTTCAATTAGGTTGGGATATAAACTTCATATAGAATATTAAAAAAATGGACAAAGAATTAGAGATGAAATCAAAGATTAAAAAATCCGTCCCTGGTTTAAGATAAAATCAAAGACAAAACAATATGTCCTTAATTCGAGAGTCAAGACGGCTTCAGGGAGGGAAAATCTGTTCTTGATTAGAGACGAATTCAGAGAGGAAAAATCCGTCCCTGATTAGAGACAGATTCAGGAAGGGAAGAATCTGTCCCAAATTAAAGACAAATTTAGGGAGGGAAAATCCTTCTCTAATTAGAGACGGATTCAGAGACAAAAAAGTCATCCCTAAATTGTCACATAATCATCTTCCATCTCTGAAAATACCACTTTAATTAGAAACGAAATTTTTTTTTTGAGATAAAATATTCTATCCCTAACTTTAAGACGAAATTATTTTGTCTCAAATGATTTGCAACGGTCGAATCAAAGACTTCCTCTTATTCTTTAGGGACAATTTTTTTATTATTTAAAGACAAATTTGTCTGTCTCTAATTCATATTTTTTTTGTAGTGAATGGTACGAATTTAATTCTTTCAACTGATGTAAAAATCTTATTGGTAGATAATCTGTAAATATATTTGCAAGCGCCCCTGAGTTTAGGAGCCTCCTTTAATGTAGTGACTAGTGTCCAATTCACATAAACTTTTATTAATAAATAAATAAGTTAGTCAATTATATATATTACTATGAAAATTATTTTTTTGAGACTGAATTTATGACAACAGTTCTATTTACATATTTTATTTCATCAAATATATATATATATATATATATATATATATATATAGCTTTTTCTTTTGTGATTATATGCGAGTCGAATTGTGAAATTGTTAGAAGTAGATTGATAATTTTTTTATAAAGTAAATCTTACAATCTCACCCAGCATCAAATTCACGCACATAATTTCTAGTTGCTAGTTAATTAATTAGAAAATCTCTCTCCAAGATACACTAATAATAATCCCCTGAAAGCATGATGATGATGATGATGATGATGATGATGATGATAATAATAATAATAATAATAATAAAATGAAAAAGTACAAAATAGGATATTTTGCAAAGATATGGAAACTCCTTCTACTTACAGATGTAAGTACTCTCCCCACCACTTTGTAGTCACTTTTCATATAAAAGGCGATAATATTTGACTTGTATTATCTTCGTGTATAGTCCATGGACCTTTTCTTAGTGGCTTTAGTGCGCATCAATTGTATTCTTTCATAGTTCCATTTTCCCCCCCTTTTCTTACGCCTTTTCTCTTCACTTTCTGCTTTGCTTTTGATTAATTCCCTCTCGAAGCTTTCACTCTTTTTTCTTTCTTTTACTATAAGAAAAGTCTTCCAAAATTCCATGTCACTTGAGAGATGTTTTGAGGATTCCAAAGACCGTTGGATCGACCCAAGAATAGATTTCATGCACTAAACCCAAATTATTGTGGGTAAATTAATAATTGAAAAACAAGTTAAGCATCTTATTATTGCAAGAAAATCCATTTAATTAATGCATGGTTGCAAAACCTAATATTTTCATTTTCATTACAAAAAAATAAAAAATAGAGACAAAATTTTTTTGGTCCTCAAATTTGTGCTAATTCTATCTCAAATTGGTTTCTAATTTTTGTTTTTCAAAATAAAAAATAAAAAATAAAATTTAAGACGAATTCAATAAATGAACTTTTTTATTTTTAATTCATGCCAAATCTATCTTTAATTTTTAAAAAAAAATTAAAATTTGAAATGAATTTAGAGATAAAATTTTTCTATCTCAAATTAGTCTTTAATTTTTTTCAACAAATAAAAAATAAAAATTATGATTTAAGATGAATTTTTTCCATCTCAAATCCATCTCTGATTTTTTTATTGTTAGCCTATATATTAATTTATATATTATAATAACAAACCATAAGTGAAAGTAAAATGATAACGGACATTAACAATAATTGCAAGGTTGCAAGTTGGATTTTGGCGAAGAATAATTTTATGTAAGTTAATTACTGGCCGTCCATCGCCTATCCACCTGCCAGCCACGGCCACCACTAAATATTTTGTGTGAAAAATAAATTAGAGACAGATTAAATTTTATCTTTGATCTAAAACAAAAAACCCTATTTTATCTTGACAAATTAGCAATGTCTATCTCAAAGACAGGAAAATTTTCGTCTTTGATTACAACTTTGATCAATGAGAGATGAAATTTTTCATCCATGATTTTTTTTTTCTTGTAGTGTTTTTCTAATTCAATGGAGTAATTACTCCTTTTTTTTTGGTTTGTTTTTTGAGCAATAGATAACAATAAATGATATATCACTGAACTCAAAATATTATTAAAAAAGCAAGGTTAGGGTTGCAGGACGTTGGATTATGATTTTATGTTGAATTTTAATTCAATGGTTGTTATTTATTTAGTATTTTTTTAATATTTTTAAAAATTTTATAATTATCATTTTATATTTATTATTGTGTTTATAAATCAGTTGGTATTTGTAAATTTTTTAAAAAAATTAAATAAATAAAAATTATTAAATTAAAGTAATCCAATAACTCATAGTTATCTTCTGTGTACAAGAGGGTTCTCTGCCATACCATACTAAGTATGGCAGAGTATCATTTTTTTTAGCAACAATTTTTTCTGTTATTAAAACTTATAGCAACAAAAAATTTTGTTGTTAAAACTTTTAATAATAAAAAAAACTGTTCTAAAAGTCCAAACAACAAAAAAAGCCATGACAGAAAACGCACACCCCATATGGCAGGATCTGGAGTGGCTGCTCTTCGTGTAAGAAGAGCAGCCAACTCTTCCCTTGTGGCAATAGTTTTAACTGTTGCCACAAGTTTCAGCAACAGTTTAAAACCGTTACTATAAATTTTGTAAAAAAAAATATCACAATTAACACTTATAGCAACGGTTTTAAACCGTTGTTGAAACTTGTGGCAACAGTTAAAACTGTTGCCACAAGGGAAGAGTTGGCTGCCCTTCTTACACGAAGAGCAGCCACTCCAAATCCCATATGGCAACCCATGTTCCCTGATATCTACCAACGGAACATTGAAGTGAGCCTTCTCCAACCATAGCCTTGACACATGGTGCACGTAGATTAAGGACAAGATACAACAACAACAACAATAACAAAATTTTATCCCACTAGGTAAAGTAGATTAAAGATTAGAATTTTACATTAAAAAGAGAAAATAAATGAGTTGATCTCTGTCACACGATTGAGATGGATCTAATGGTTGATGTGCGAACAGAACAAGATTTGGATTCCTTGCTGTGAGGGGGGTTTTAAAGTGAGGAAGGAACATCTTCAACATCACTCTCACATTCCAAATTGAATAATCTCACTCACTGTCGCATAAAGGCTGAATAAGATGCTACTCTCTCTCACTAATTTACTTTTAACTTTTTCTCTCTCAAGATATATGACACTTAATTATATTTCTCCAAATAAAGGCATGCGATGATGATCATATTCATATGCTTCAACCAAATCTGAAATCGGATCCTTAATTATTATTTCCCCTAAGAAAACTAACACCATATATTTCATAATGAATTGCAAGTTGGATCCCCCATTTGGTGACATGACCCTCAATATATATGAGCATCAAAATAAGAAAGTACACAAAGATATATATAGCTAAGACACGACACCAATGTTTCTAATAATTTTCCATAAGGCCACCACACAAAGGCCACTAACCCTACATTATTAACACCCACGCATTCTTGCGTTTTGAGTTCGCTGAAAGACTCATTCATTGATATTGAGACTAAAATTTTTACATATATATATATATATAATTTACTGTCAAAAATTTGATAATAAAAATTAATTAATTAGTTGTGATATATAATATCATTATAGGTTTTAGTCTCTTCCAAACATATTCAAAAATAATTTTAAAGTATATATCTGATTTTTTATGCTATCTAAAACTAATAAATGTTTTAATTTTTTTTTAAAATAAATTTGTCACAGAATTAATAATAATAATAATAATAATAGAAGATTTTGAATTAAAAATATCAAATCAAATTTTTTATAAAATTAAAATGACGAGAAACGTATATCTATATATAATAAATAATATCTAAATTTTAATAAAATATATTTTATCAGTAGGAAAATGTTTGTAGCTTTATATATGATGGTCATCAGGAATAGTTTGTTAATACTTAATAGTATGTTGTGTAACTGATTAGTAGGCGAATTTATGATTTAGTGGTTTATGGTCCCCACAGAGACGCTTTATGATATAATCACAAAAGTCTAATAATTTTGCAACGTCAATAATTTTGCAAAGAATAAAGAGAGAGAGAGAGAGAGAGAGAGAGAGAGAATGAAAATGAAGTTGTGTTGTGTCGTTTCTCTTTGTTGTGAGGATTCCTATTCCATTGTGGAAGTTGCGTGTGATAATGTCCCTGCGCTGTATGGGAAATGGAATCTCCAAACTCTTGCAAAGTTTTTCTTGATCACCTAAACAGGTAATTATGGTTTTAATTATGGATGAATTACCAATACCATGTTTTAATTATGGATCAATTACCAAAGTGGGCAAAACTAATATTGTGGTCTTTAAAGTTTAATTCATGTTTTTATTTTGTTCCAATTTTTTTAATCAATTTTGTCTTACATTTTTTAATTATTTTTTATTTTGTCTTTGAATTTAATACTTTTCAAATTGTTAATAATAAATGTTGATGTAATCACCTCAATGACATGTGTCATCGCCAATTCATCTATGTAGGCACATGCATGTTAAAATTCTTTTAAAATAACAAAATTATCCATCATTTTCTCTCTCTCTCTCTTTCACTCACACACACACACACACATCATCCCACTTTCCTTCTCCTTTCTTGACAAAATTAACATGGGTTAGAAACGTAATAAATGGAATTGGCACAAAATGACAAATTTTGGGACGAAGTTGAAATCCAAGTAGAACGTTAGGCCAAAATGAAATGCCTAAAATTTGACTCAACTTACATTCCTAAAGTTTTTTATTTTAATTTAGGTACCATGTTTGTCTCTAAAGTTTTCTTTTTGTGTTAATTTCGTCCTATATATTGTGCCAATTTCGTCATGTATATCTTCAACTAGTGTTAGTCTCATCCCCCTCCTCTTAAACCCTAAACTCTAATTAGTAGATTTGGAGAGAGAGAGAGAGAAAGAGAGAGAATGGGATGAGAGAAAGAGAATAGAGAAAAAAGATGAAGAGGGACTATTTTGTTATTTGAAAAAAACATTTGACGTGAATGCGCCTATGTAAATGAGTTGAAGCAAATGAATGCAATAGAGATATTCACATAATGTTAGTTGTTAACAAGTTAGATAGTACTGTTAGGCTTAATGATAAAATTAAAATTAATTAGAAAAATAAAAAACAAAATTGATACAAAAAAAAAATTTTGTAACAAAATTAAAACTTGGGGTCAAATTTTTACCTCAATATTATTTACATTATATTTATGTATTGCCTATTGCACTTTAAATTAGTGTGCGTAATTTTAATTTGAATACAAATTTATATATGCACCAATGCTTTAATTAATAATAAGATTTGGTCAAGAAAAAACTCTAATGGTCTTGCGAAAATGGACTCCAGGAGTGTTGTTTCTGTGAGTACTTAGAATGACCCCCCACACGCGAGATTACTCTGTGCTTCCTTGCTAACTATACCTCAACAGTGTTTGTGAAGATTTAGTTTCCGTCCACCCTCTTGTTAAAAAATAAAATAAAAAATAATTAAATAAAAATATGAAGAGTTTTGAATTACCAACTCCACGCATTAGTGTTGTATAATAAATAGCTGAAATGAGAAATGAAGTTGTTTAATAATTAATTAATCAGATGATGAAGTAAGCAAGAGTCTGGAGAGAGAGAGAGAGAGAGAGAGAGAGAGAGAGAGAGAGAGAGATTAAAGGAAGAGTGGAAGAGGAAGATGGAGAGGGGCCGAGTGGCATAGAAGGAAGGAAGGAGGGTGTGGTCAGTGCCTCAGTGGTAGCAGTTGTCCAAACAAAACAAAAAAAAAAAAAAGTGGTGGAGGGTCCTATTTATTACCAGAAATAGCAATATTTGTTAGTCATAGTGGGGGAACGCCTACTTCGTTCCTTTCATTATTATTTTGGACTCAATCTTCACTTTCCCTTAATTTTGTGGGTACACCTGTAAATTATTTAATTTCTCAGCATTTCTTTTTTCATTATTTTTGCAATGATACTATTAATTTGGTTCCTCTCTCTCTCTCTCTCTCCCATCAAGCCATCAATTCTCTTCCATTATCCCCTGTCTAGTCCCTACTCTCTATCCCCTTCTTCACATCGCTCTCTATCAGTTCTCCACGTGTGACGTTTTCTTTTCCCATTTTTTTAAGAAATATTCTTAGTTATACTTACTTATATCTTTGTTATTAAATTTTTTAATTAAAATGTGACAACTACGTCAAATTTTATTTAATAAAATAAGAACAAAAAATCAGAAGGTATAAGTTATAAGCTAATTAAAATAATATTTCAAAATAAACTATAAGTTACTAAAATAAATTTATCTACTGTAACAAATTTATAAACTAATCAAATAAATTAAAAACTAACTTAAATTAATTTATCCAACACTACCATTATTTATACCATACACTGACATTGCCGTTAGTTCTCCATGAGTTGCATATGGGCTGAAATAAATTTTTTGTTCCTTCGAAAACTTTAAAAGGATTTTAATTTTTTCACAAAGCAGAGCCGAAAGAGAAATTGAAAAGAAAACAAAAATCCAATTAATACAAATGTTGGGCCTAGGCTGAACCTACGAGGAGTCTATGAACCTGATAGAGTGTCATGATTGGCCCATAATAATGGACCCCAATATTTCAATTTGGGCCTCCAAGGCCCGAATTCGTCTATGCTGAATACACAACAATGCAGCTGATTACGTGGCCGTTGAACTATGAGTATTTTTAAAACTTTTAATTTATGTATTTCAAATAACTTTTTACGCTTTCATATTGATCAAATATATTCAAGTTGAAATTTCAGCTGATATTTAGCTTTAATGAATATGTAAATTGACTCGATAATATGTTAATGGTGTAAAAAGGAATATAATACATGAAGGTCTCATTGCATGAAAAATTAGTGTAACTTTGCTCATATTGTGTGTTTCAAAATAGACATTTTCTCATTTAAATGTTGTCTTCTAGAATGTTTGATGGGTCTTCAACTCTTCATTGTGTCAGGTTCATTTTGAATGAGTTGGGAAACTATCAATTATGCCCCTCCTCCATGTTTGAAAGGTGTTTGACCATTTAGAACGTGGGACATCCAAACAGAACTCCAGTGTTGACATTCATAATTATGGTCATTTATGATAATTCAGAAAAATATATACATATATATAAATAATATTCAAATCCCATAATTTATGGATCATAAAATTCTGGTATAAGATAATAAAACGTTATGAAGAGAAGTTCTGCGTCCTATAAGATATCTAATTTCAAAGTTTGCTCTTCTTTTTTTTTTTTTTTTGGAAAAAAAGTGCCTTGAATCCTGGTCATTGACCTTCAATATTCCAAATTTCATACTATTTGAATTACAAGTTTGGTGTTAAAATTTGCTCTTTGTAGTCAATTATTTGGTTTTAAATCATGTCATTATTATGGACCCATTTAAGCTGTTTTTTTTTTAAAGAAAATCTTAAGAATGTTATTTGATATGTTACAACAACTTTAAAAATAAAATGTAAAATTTGCATTTTTTTTAAACCCCCCAACCCAATTTATTTGTATTTGAAGGTAAAAATCGTTCGAGTTCAAGCTGCATATATAAGCTAATACATATCAGATTTATTACAGTTATTCCATATTAATCATATATTATTTTTAAAAAATTAACTTTCACACTAAATATAAGATTTTTAAAAATATGCGTATTTTATTTTCACCAAGGATCAATTCATTTATTAAAAAAAAGAGTAAATAACACTTTCCTCTTTTGTAAGTTTTTAAAATTATACATCTTTCTCCTTAATTTTTCAAACATACGCTCTCTTCCGTAATTACTATCAAATATATTACAATTCTGTATAATTTCATATTTCTTGTCCATGGAGATCTGTTATAATATATATATATATATATATATATATATATATATATTGACATCCATTAATTTAATTGTATTTCAATTAATGAATAATATTTTTGTCAAAAAAATGTGGTTCTAGGTTACTAAATATTAAAAAACAGATTATAACAGAGTTGTTTAAACAAAAAAATA
Organism: Biancaea sappan; assembly: GCA_037074585.1. Classification (NCBI taxonomy): domain Eukaryota; kingdom Viridiplantae; phylum Streptophyta; class Magnoliopsida; order Fabales; family Fabaceae; genus Biancaea; species Biancaea sappan. The sequence continues at coordinate 30,528,545 of CM073494.1, read as the reverse complement.
AAAATAAAAATAGATTAATTAAAGTGCAAGAATTTTCATAATTATATGAGATGAAAATGCATATTTTAAAAGTAGGGGGGAGGAGTTTATAATTTAAAAAAATTAAAATAGAGGGAAAAGTGATTTACTCAAAAAGAAGAGAAAATAAAGAGCATTATGATACTACAATATTCCCCTTGGTAAGTGATGAGTCTTGTGAGTGGTGACTGATCACCTGAAAGTGAAGGCAGTGGGTGGTCACTCTTTCTCACAGAAACAACTTTATGAATTATGATCTTTGGGTGGGGGGGTCTATGTTACTGATTTGATGGACCAATTAAAACTATATTGCTTCTTCTCCTTCAAGCAACACAGAAAAATCAAGTTGCTCTTAATTTTCCAAGCCACACCATAATTAATTCTTTCTGGGTGTTTCTCAATTTTAATTTTGTTCATCTTTTCTTTTGTCAACTGCCATTTCCTTCGGTTGTTTTTGTGGCCCACAGATTCGCTCCTGTTCACTGAAAAATAGAAGCAGATATATATATGACTTTGTTTCTGTGTGGGGGTGAGCATAATCTAATTAACTCATCTAAACTCCACCAAACCTAATAAAAAATGACTATTGTGATCAGGTGGTTTCAATTTAACAGGTTAATTCAGTTTAAGATTATATAAAAAAAAAAAGTTTGGATAATTTGGATTAACTCAAGTAGATTTGCTTCAATGTCACCTGACTAACTACTTTATTTTATTTTTTAAAACTTGTATCTTGTTTGTCTTTGTTTTGTTACAAGGTAACTATTAAAAATCAATTGTATAGTTCTTAAAAGTAATAAAATACATTGGCAAAGGAAGACTTATAGTTGTTGAAAATTATTTGTAAAAGTAGGAAAGAAAGATGCAACCTTAGAAAATTTGAGTGACTAAGATGTAAACAAGTAATATTATCTATGACATTAATGGCTTTATGACTTGTTTTTATATTTTGCGCTTTAAATTTTTTAGATTTCTTATTACATATTTAGTTTTTTGTGCTTTCTTTTTTTAAAATAGTCCTTTTTAATTTTTTAGATTTCTTGCTATATATTTAGTTTTTTGTGCTTTTTTTTCTAAGTAGTCCTTTTTAAAAATGTATTATTTAAATCAAATACAACTAGTCCGACCTGACCACAACTCATCTAACACAAACCTTATAAGTTCATTAATTAATCAGTCAGGTTTAATTTCAATTTTCTTCACCCTAATCTGGATTTGATAACCTACTACAATCCACATGCCAAATAGCTCGAGGGTGCACAGTCTCAAACCAATTATCCACTTCAATAGTTTATTAATAATAATAATAATAATAATAATAACTAGCTTAACATTTTTAAACAATTACCAACAAAAGAAGCAGCAAACCATTAATTTTCTTTTTCAAAAGCTATATGAATTCATGTTTGATTGAACGCTTTATCTGAACTAATGGGGAAAAAAAAAAAAAGAGCATATGTTGTTAGCCAATTAATACGTTCGTGAGAAAGGAAAAGAAAAAGGGAGAGAAAAGTTATTAATGGAACGAGAAAACCACGTTAGCTGAAAAAGTAGAAAAAGGCAAAATAAAAAGCACAATGGAAGGGGTCCATGCCCATGTTGACTCCGCACCACTAATAGAAAGAGTAAATTACTCATTCAATCCATGAAACATTACGATTTTTTTAATTTAATTTTTAAAAAATTAAAAATTTTAATGTAGTACTTAAAATATTCTATTTATTTTAATATTCTTGTTATTATTAAATGATAAAATTTATTGTTAATAAATTTTAAAATTTTTTTATTAAAATTATTTTGATAAAAAATTAAAATAAAATAAATAAAATATTTTATGGATTAAATAAAAAATTAATTTTTTATTTTTTAAAGAATAAATAAAATAATTATAATTTATTAAAATTAAATTAGTAATTTAATGAAAAATGAAAACTCTATGATCGGTACATGATTATCATACGTGTCCATAACTTACAATGCTTACGGCCCCACCAAATTAAAACCCTCTCACAACCCAAACGTCCTTCTCTGTCTTTCTTTCTCTGTTTAAAGTTGGTAAGACATACGCACTCTTCCCCCCTTAGCTTATGTTTCACAGCAAACATGGACAACGAAGAGTGATACATACATAGATTCATCGATAGAATCCACCACCAAGCATGCACTTCTCAATTCATGGGGTATATTACCATTTTGCCCCCTCCACCTTCCCTAATTCACATCTTACTACCCCTCTGCCTCCTCACTCGCCTCTGAACTCTCGCATTCATGGCCGTCTCCGACGTCGAAGCAGTCTTGGAGTTCCTTAGGAAGAATGGGTTTTCGGAGTCAGAGTCTGCCCTCAGACAGGACATCATCGAAAAGTCTGACCTGGCATCCTTTGACTTCGAGAAATTCCTCTTCCCAATGGTGCCGCCCCCGCCTCCGGTCAGAGTCCGATCTTCTTTCCGGCGGTCGGAGCCTCCGGGAGGCAGAGAGTGCTCGTCGGAAGACGAGTTTCTGAGTTTGGGTTCGTCCACTTCTGATGTTTGTTCTTCAGGTACTAATAAATTTATCGTTTTTTTGTTCATAGATCATCAAAGTTTTGATCTCTGACCGTTCTGGTTTTATTTTGATCCTCTGTATTGGCCGAATCATTGCCGTTCATTTGATTTCAGTGTTTTCGGTAGTTACAAATTGGATCAGAAATCGGTACTACAACTTAGGATTGACTTCAGTTTTACTCTATTGTCGTGTTTAGTGTTCCTTGCTCGGGTTAGTATGATCTGCAGAATCGTGTTCTTCTAAATTGCTGATCAAAGATTGTTCTTAGTGACGAAAATACCAAAATGATTAGCTTCAGTTCTCCATGGTCTTCACTGATTTATATAACAAGTCATATGGCCTTATATAATGCATGAGAGCATTCTGAAAGCTTGTTGTTTTTGCAGAATTCATCAATCCAAATGGAATCCGTTCCTTATCTCAAAATGGTTCTGATTCTTCATCTGATAGATTATCTCAATTTCGAACAGCACGTGATTACCCCGATTTCGATGTGGAACACGAATCATATTGGTACAATGAGAAGGATGATGATGATTTCATGACACCAACCTTTGAAGGGCCAAATTTCTTCGGCTGTCAAACTGAGGACAAGTTTGTAACGACATCAGAAATGGCGAATCAACACGAGAATTCTCAGAGCCTTAGATACATCTCTGAAGGATTTCAATTAGAGGGAGATGGCGTTTGTATGGAGAAGGCATGTCTTCCTAATCATTCCTTTGAAGGGGACAAAAATGTGACTAATTCAAAAGACTATTGTTGCTTATATAAGAAAGAGCAGCTCGAAGAAGAATTGTCAAAAAAGGATATCCATCTAAATGATTTTCAGACAAAAGTTGTGGGGAAATTTTATAGTTTTGATTCTGCTTTAGAGAATACCATGAATGAAACATATGACTGCTACAGAAAAGATGACATTAGTAAGGGGAATAAAGGTTCCTATGACTTGAGTATGAAAGTTACTGAAACTAATGTATCGAATGGACTTGACAGCTATGAAGCTCCAGATGGTAGAGAATTAACCGAAGAATGCCAAGAACTGGATGATGCTGCAGATGGAGAGGATATTACCGATGATGAGCTCCTAAAGTACATTCATGAGGATGAATATGAAGTGTTTGACCTAAGAATTATTCATCGAAAGAACAGGTTAGTACTTAGTACCCTCTTGGACTTTTACTTTGTCCATGTTGGTTTAGAACATTTATTTCCTTGTAAAATTTGTGTGCTATCCAATTTTCTTCAATAATTTGTTATTGTTAAGTATGATTTGGTTTGTGCTATGTATGCCATGGACAGAACTGGATTTGAAGAAAGCAAGGATCTGCCTATTGTACTAAAAACAATCATAGCTGGCCGATACTACGTAACAGAATATCTCGGTTCGGCTGCCTTCAGTAAGGTTGTTCAGGCACATGATCTTCAGACAGGAATAGATGTCTGCTTGAAGATTATAAAAAATGACAAAGACTTCTTTGATCAAAGCTTAGACGAAATCAAACTTCTTAAACTTGTCAATAAGTATGACCCTGCTGATCGATTCCACATTTTGCGTCTTTATGATTACTTCTACCATCAGGTATGCCTCTAGGTTGAATATGCAGCCGCTAATGCAACTTTTATGACCAATGTTTTTTTTCTTTTTTCTTTTTTGCCTCTTTTTTAACAATCCTCTATAGTTTAACTATTTGATTATTGATCTTCAATGCAAACTTCACAGGAGCATTTATTCATTGTTACCGAGCTTCTGCGAGCAAATTTATATGAATTTCAGAAATTCAATCAAGAATCTGGTGGTGAAGCATATTTTACATTGAGCAGGTTGCAGGTTGTTCAAAACAGCTATTAACATTAAGATCAGTTAACGTTAGATAGTAAACCCAGCAATTGGAATCAGTCAAAGTTTTCTCATGTAAGAAATTAATAGAGAATGATGATTGGGGTTGTATTGTGCTATTCTTTTTGCAGACCATTACGCGTCAGTGTTTGGAGGCATTGCAATACTTGCATAGTGTGGGAGTGATTCACTGTGACCTGAAGCCAGAAAATATTCTGATAAAAAATTACAGAAGATGTGAGATAAAGGTTATCGATCTCGGAAGCAGTTGCTTTCAAACCGACAATTTGTGCCTGTATGTACAATCGCGATCCTATAGGGCTCCTGAAGTGATGTTAGGCCTCCAATATGACGAAAAGATCGACATATGGTCCCTTGGCTGCATCTTAGCCGAGCTATGCTCTGGCGAAGTATGTTTCATAATTCTCCTTTCCTATGATACTAGTGAATTTTATCTGGACTATAGTATCTTTTCCATCTTCATTAAATATATACATGTGATGATGAATTATAAAAAGCACATAATTGTCTCTAGAAACCATACATTTGTCGTGTTCTAATGAAAGAACTTGATAGCAAAGATACAAGATTTGCACCTAAGTTTTGTCCAATTTATTTTTCTTTGGCCTTAACATAAACATGACACTTCGAGACTTGTCTTATCTAGGTGCTCTTTCCAAATGATGCAGTTGTGGTGATTCTCGCTCACATGATCGGCATGCTCGGTCCTTTTGATCTAGAGATGTTGGTGAGAGGGCAGGAGACACACAAGTACTTCACCACAGAATATGATCTTTATTATGTTGATGAGGTTTCTTCCCCATTCTTTAATCTTTCATAGCTCTCCCAATAATTCGTGTCAGAAAATCACCTTCGTGAAATCTTGCACATAATCTTCATCTTCCTTGCAGCTGAATATTTATCATTTTGACTCTATATCACAAGCTTGCTGAAATTTTGTTTATTTTAGAATACGCTACTTATTTCTGCATTCTAATGTGTACTCAACTCTGGATCTTGCTTAAATATGTGTGCTTTACATAATGATGCATTATTAAATAAGAGAGAAAACTTAAGCGTAGTTTTTAAATAAATGTTTACCATTTAGTTCTCCAATAATAGCATGTGTACTTTTTTTACAACTCTCGACTAGCACTTTTGAAGAGTTTGAAACTTTGTGTAGGTTTTATCCAAAAGATAAAAACTCAGATGAATTAGTTTATTCATTTATGGTATTGTGAACAGGAAACAGATCAAGTGGAGTACCTAATTCCGGAGGAGTCATCGTTGGAGCAGCACCTGCAGGTATCCGATACTATGTTCATTGACTTCGTCAGACACTTGCTCAGCATCAACCCAGAAACACGGCCAACGGCGACAGAGGCACTAAAGCATCCATGGCTTTCCTATGTTTACAAGTCCAAGTACAAGTGTATTCATTGATTCTAATGGAGTTATCTATGTCAGTATACAGAAGAGTTTGCAATCACAATTTTGGGTTTGTTTATATGCAACAGCAAGTAAATTCACATTCTCAACATGTATATTCTTTTTGTTTCTTTGTATTCGAGCATACACTTTTGCCTCACAGTATTTGGATTCCCTTAAATTCATTGCACTTGGTGAAAGAGACACATTTACATTTCTTTTTTTTGTACTTTTATTTACATTACAAAAAATTAAATACTTCTGTTATTTATATTTTAATAATAAATAATTATCATTTATAATTTTGGAATGCAATTTAACTATGATTTAGAACTAAGGATATATAACTTTGACAAAAAAAAATGTGAGTTACATAATAATCTACACATAATAATAGTAACAATTGCTGAAGACATTTCTTGCTTCTTGAATAATTTATTTTATTTACGTTTGTTTGCCAACCATCGATTTTGAAAAGGTAAAGTTTTTTTTTATATATATATTTGTTATCAAGTTTTCTAATAAAAACATGATATATGTAAAAAGTATTTTGAAAAATCTATCATATAATGACAAATTATAAAAAAATATAAAGTTATTTTTTAAAGACTATATACTTATATAAAGACTTACATTTTTGCTATGAAGTTCTTCAATAAAAACATAGCATGTGTAAAAAGTTTATTAAAAAGTTAATCATATAATGATGAGTTGTAAAAAATATAAAGTCATTTTTAAAGACTATACACTTGTTGTATTCTTATTAGAAAATTACACATTTATCATATTCTGATTGGAGAATTTGATAGTAAATATATAAATAACTTGTGATGGGTGACATGGTGTTTTTGAGTGTCACCTATGAAAGGAGTTGTGAGGTTCGGGAAGAAGAGGAAATTAAGCCCTAGATTATCAGGCCTTATGAGGTCATCGAAATGGTAGGCGACGTGGCATATCAGTTAGCCTTGCCCTCTAATTTAAAGGGAGTACATCCCATTTTTCATGTATCTATGTTGAGGAAATATCTTCTTGATCCATCCCATGTGATTCGACCTCAAGAGGTGAAATTCGATGATGCTCTTGTTTATGAGGAAGTCTCGGTGACTATCCTAGATAGGCAAGTGAAGAAGCTTCAGTCTAAAGATATTTCTTCTGTCAATATATTGTGGCAAAACCACTCCCATGAGAAGGCAACGTGGGAGGCAGAGGGGGATATGCGTGCTAGATATCTACACCTATTTCAAACTTCGGATGATGTGAAATTCAGGAGACCAAATTTCTTAAGGGGGAAAGATTGTAATACAAATGGTGTAGCCTATGTGTGTATATGGCTTGGTTGCCATTTGTGTTGTATCCGGTACAAGCTTGTGTATGTGTTTGTGTTTGTATCGTGTGTGTATGGTAATGTTGACTTTGTTATAGCATGGTTGTCAAATGTCATTATGTAAACTAGGTCCAGGGACCAAAGTGAATTAAATGAATATATGTTCGGGAATGTGTGTATGATGCTTGCATGATAGTACATGATGTTTAGTTATGTGATATTGTTATGTGGTTTTATGTGATGCATTGGGGGAAAATGAAAATTTAATAAATAAGTTGTGTGAGGGACCTAATTGAAAAGGATGCGGGAAATGAGATATTATTGTGAAAATGTGGTGAGGGGTTGTTTTGGCATGTGTTAGTGTGCTTGTGGTGAAATTGGCTAAGTGTGAGGTGTGTTTGGGAAAAAAATGAAACTTTGTTTTTACATGAATTCCCATTTTGCCAATGGTCCAATGTTTCTTTATTAAAAGGATGAAGGGCAAAGTGGTAAAATGGCCTAGAGACTCCCTACACTGAAGCAAAAATCAGAATTCCTTCATCACATAACACTCACATGCTCATCCTTTCTCAATCATGCCTCCTTCATAACTTCAAAGCCCTTATCACCAAAAACCTCCTCAATCCATATTCCTTCTTGTTATTCGGCATATTTTGGGTCACTGGTAACTCACCCTCATGTCGGACTACTCCAAGAATTAAGGTAAGGGCAAGTTTTTTCAAATCCTTTTCATTTTCGAAGTTTCGTGCCTAGCTTAGAAATCTGAGTGGTTTTGGAGATTTGGGTGTGTTTTATGTTTTATACTTGTGCTTCTTGCTTCCAAACCTTCCTCCCCATAATCCTCTGCAATTTGGGAGGTTGTAATGAGTGAAAAATTTGATTTTTGATGGAGAAATCTAAGCTTATAAGAGAGAACACGAAAATGAAGTGGTGTTTGGGAAAGATTGATTTGGATCTTGAAACTATTGTGTAATCAAGTTTTTAAAGTCTTTTTGATTGCTAAAAGATTGCATTTGATGACCCAAATTGCTAGAAATAATGTTTGGGATGGTTTGTGTAATATCCCAAAAATTTATATGAATATTTAAAGTCTGATTTGAAGTTTAGTGAAAATTTAATTACGTGAAAAATTTTTTTTTTGAATTAGTGAAGAAAATGTGGAATAGAAATTTTAATTTTTAATTTAGGAAATTTGTATAAATTCTCAAGGACTAAAGTGAAAAGAAAAGAAAGTATAGAGGACTTTTGAGAAATGACCAAGTAGGAATCCGAGAAGAAGAATAGAGTTTATGGGAATGAATTATGAGTCCGGTACCGAAAGGATGATAGATTTGAGGTTAAAGTGGAGTTTGAGATATTGAGAGGGACTAAAGTGAAATAAGGAAATCTGTGGGGCACCGAGGATTTAGAAACACCTGAGGTGAGATTTTATGAATTTGCTTTTGCTAGTCTTGACTGAGGATCAATTGCAGAGCAAGTGATAATTTCACCCCAGGCGAGTATATAGGTGGCCTCACCTATTTTTTTATTCATTTTTCTCATTTCCTCTCTCTCTTCACTTTCTCTCCTCTCTTTCTCTCTTCCTTCTCTCTAATTTCTCTCTCTACACTCCAACTCCACAACCGGACTTTGAAGGGCGGATCTCGGGCTACGGGGCGAGCCTCTAGGAGCCAAGCAACATATGGAAAGCAAGGAATCAAGGTAGAAATTTCTATTTCTTAAGCTTTTCTCTATTTTCTAGTTTTAAGAGTGTTTGAGGTAAAATTGAGATTCCGGCTTCGTTTCTCGATTAAAATTGGTGATTTTGGTGTCTAAATGCTCCTTAGACATTAAGGGTGAGATCCCATGGAAGAAATCATGAAAAACGGTGAAGATTTGGCCAGATTTGGGCCAAAACCGAGAGAAATTGCGAAGGGGTCGCGATCGTGGCGCCCAGGCGCCATGTGTGGCGCCCAGGCGCCAAGGTGAGATGGGAAGAAGAAGTAATTGGCGCCCAGGCGCCAGGCATGGGTGGCGCCCAGGCGCCAGGTGTACCGGAAAATTTTAGTTTATTTTTCAATCGGCCATAACTTTTTCATCCGAACTCCGTTTTGGGCAAACTTTATATCGTTGGAAAGCTCTTTGAGTCTAGTTTCCAATGGTATAAGTTTCATTTAGATATTCATTACCGGTTAGGAGTTATGACTTAAGATGTGAGTAAAGGTTGAGAGTAGTGGTAGAAAATTTCTCTATTTCGTAACCCTGATGGTTTTTGTCTGGTTACAATAGGAATGGTCAAAGTGCAAAGTGGGAGTGCCGAGAGCGTGAAATCTAGGTGAGTGGGTTAATACTTGCTATGATTAAATATCTGTTATTGACTTTTTGCATCATAGTGGAAATATGTTGTATATCTAAGTTTGAAGAGGATGATGTGGAACGATGAGGCATAAACAATTGTGGAACGTGTCTGGTAATATATATAATTATATTTTCTTATTTTCTCATGAATGGAGGTTATATGATGGATTTTGAATGGCATGTGAACTGAGTTGAATAATTATTCTATATTATGGGTTATGTTGTATACATGCTATGTTGTTGGAACCACATTGATTATGTTGACTTGAATTGTAAATGACTGAGTTGTGTATGTGGCTCAAGATTATGATTGAGGATGTTTTTTATATGTGATTGTGATTGTGTTTGACTGGAAAGGAAAGGCATGGTGGTGCACCCCATGGAGAAATTTATGTGAAGTTATAAGGGTGGAGATTATAAACGGAGCGATAAGGGTGGATGCGGCGGGGGCCGCGGGCAACGATCCAGAGGTATTCTGAACGACCCGGTTGGTACGGGAAATGTGTGTGAAATTGATTTCATCGATTGCTGTTGTGAATTTTGAATTATGTTGAAATGCATTTGATTTACTTGGATATTGTTGTGAAGTATTATGAATAATATTATATCATATGATGATCGATCTACGTATGATTACTGCATGTTATCATTATGATGCATGATATTTTTTTTGTTATAGTGTTGTGTTATCTACTCACTGGGCACGTGGTTTGCTCATACCCCTCTTATTGATATTTTTTTTCAGAGTTGACAGCTGAAGGTAAATATCGGAATAAGGAATTATGGATCCTTAGTCCATGATTACCTTTTCATTTGTTCAGGATAAAGATATAATAGTTAAGTCTTATTCTAAGTTGTATAAATCTAGAAATCTCTGTAATCGGGTAGGTTCATTCAGTGATGTAATGTGAATAATTGTAGTATGTATAGAGAACTCGGTTTGGTTGCATGAAAAAGAATTGTATGATTTTTAAGAGAAAGATAGGCTTACAGAGGTGAAATGAAATTCACTATCCGTACCGGTCACGTGCTCAGATTTTGGGACGTGACAGTTTGGAACTGAAAGGTGAAGATTTGTGACAAATTTTTTCGTTTCAATCCGTCACTAAAAATAGTGATTAAAATTTTAGTGACAAATTTGATTCCGTTACAAATCAGTGACGAATTTTTCTATCATTTATTAGTGATAGAATTTTTTTGTCATAGATTCGTTACTAATTTATGATATAAATCACACTTTAGTGATAGATATTTTTGTCACAAATCTGTAACAAAAATTTCTATTACAAATTTGTAACGAAAATTTCTGTCATAAATACATTACTATCTTGTAATGAAAATAACACTTTCATGATGAAAAAAATATCACTAATGGGCGGGCAAGCAATATTAATATTTTCAAAAGTGTCATGGCTTGACTCGAACTTGCATCTTCCCTGTTGTCCTAAGCAAGTTGAAATTCACAATTATTATTGACAAATATATATATATATATATATATATATATACATATATATATTACCCTAACAAATTTCATGATTTAGTGAAGGATTTAGTTTGTCACTATATCTTACATTCAATGACAGATTTTAGTAATGAATTTCAATTCATTACTAATTTTTAATTTTGATAAAATAGTAATAGATTAAAACTCGTCACTAAAATCCATTTCAAATGACAAAATTAATTACAAGTTTCAATCTGTTATTAAAAATTCACAAAAATTCAACCTGTCGCTCTCCTTGATGTCGTTGTGACATGCTAGACCTCCTTCAGCGATGCCTTCTTTGTTCTAATTTGGCTTCTAAAAATTGGAAGTGATGCCCCAATATCATCATTAACTACCTCGTTCATGTCTTCCACATGATCTCCTTCAAGCCTTCTCCAAGAACAGCGAACTGGGACCCTCCAACCTGCCTCTCCAATGTCCTCTCATCCTCTTTCTCTTTTCTTCTTCTTCCCTTTCTAGTTTTTTACCACTTTCCACAGTCTTGTTGGAATTTATTATTATAAAATACAAAATTTAATAAAAAAATCTAAAAACCGTTGCCTAATGAATATATCCGTAGTCTTCTATTGACTGACCAAGGTCCCCCGTCTTCTCCGACGAAGCCATCAAGAACTTGAATCTTGGAGAATTTTTACTTATCCATTCATATAATTTTAATTAAATCATATAGAGAAAAAGTAAATTGAAATCAAATATATCACCACAATTATTGAATCAATATGCCAATTAATAACTCAGTACTTCACATAAAACTATGCCCACGATTTTAGATTACATCATAATTTATACCCCGATGAATTTCTACACTACACAGCACCATAAATTACCCAACTTCAATCTTGTTAAAGAGCATTTTACTTAAATCTAGATCATTAAATTTACTAAATTCATAACTTCATTAAATCTAGAGTAAATTATTAAGTTAGTCATCAAAACATTATAAATGTCTTAATAAAGTCTTCGAAAAATTAAGTTTTTCAATCTAGTATCTAAGAGATTGTGTGTGTTATAATTTGTTTTCTTTTTGTCAAAGTAATTTTAATAATAAAAATTTTTAAATTTAACAATGAATGTAACTAAATTAAGATAAATATAATGTTTTAAAATGGCCAAATTAAGAAACAAATGAAGAATATTGTAGGCTAAATCAATAATTTATTATAATCTAATATTAATGAGGAGAAATCTTATGTGTAAATTTTGTATTTTTATTATCAAGTTTTACAAATAGAATACAATAAATATTTAGTTTTAAAGATAACTATATATATAAATTTTTCACACATATTATGTTATGTTTCTATTGTAAAACTTTATGTTGAAATATAAAAGAAAAACTTTATTTAAATCTAGTTTAAAGAAGAGCAAATTATTAACTTGACCAATAAAAAATTACAATTATTTTAATTTAATTTTTAAAAAATTATGTTTATTTTAATTTTATCCTTTCATCTATTAAATGATATTTAACAAAAAATATTTAGCTTTAATAATAGTAAATTTTATGGTTTAATAGTAAAATAAATATATTTTTTTAGAAGTTAAATTAAAATACTTGATTTTCTAAAACTTAAATTGAGACACTATAATTTTTTAAAAATTAAATGATTAATTTATAATTATAAATAATAAGTATAAATAATAATAATTATTATTAAAAAAAAAAGAGCTCAGTATCAGCCAAGTTTTCTATGCCTATCTTGGAACCTGCCTTGACTTTACTGCTTGAGTCGCCCTAATAAATTACAAACACGTTTCCCTGAAGACTCAAACTCTGTCTTGTCTCTTCTCATTGGCTCATTCTTTATTACACCAAAACCTCCCTTCCCTCCTCTTTTCACTTTTCTCGTTTGTCACAATCATCGATTATGCTCCCCCCTCTCATCATCCCCACTCCCACCGCGTCCCTCTCACTCTCCTCCTCACCCACCCCGTATTCACCCCCCACCATCAGTCCCACACACGCGCCGAAACTTCGCGTGAGATATCTTCCCCCTTTCGACCCCGTGGAAGCACCACCGCGACCACATTTCTCAGAAAATCACACGCACAAAGAGAAAGCGAGAAACTAATGATCAACGATGCATACTTCGCTTTCGGAGCCCGGGAGGACACGTTAACGTCGTGCGCACCACGGCACAATAAAGCGAACCCCGCACCCGCAGTTTAACGGACGATTGGCTTGCAGGGAGTGTCCTGAGATTTGGGGTGGTGGTGTGAAGAGAAGAGAGGAGATTCGCATGGGTGAGTTCACTCAGGCCGAGGTGTACTCTCCGAGGACTCGGCAAGTATGGAGGGCGCTGGTGAGCTGGCTGGCCTTCTTCTTCCGTGTCTTCTTTCAGATTATTAGAGCTCTCGCCTACTACCCTTTGCTCTCTTTCTCTTCCAATTCTTCTTCTTCTTCTTCTTCTTCTTCCTCGCCTTCCTTCAAGCCTCTTCCCTCGGTTGAGCTCCAGGAGGAACACGATTTGCCGCCCACCTCCGCTGTTGATATCGCCGCACCTGAGTACTCCGGAGCCGATGATCAGCCCCTCCAGAAACTCACGGTATTGTAGAATTGGGACTCCGTTTCAATTGCTTTTGCATCAGCGTCTTTTGAGGAAAAAAAAAAAAGACAGGTTTTTTTATTGGGAATCCGTTGTGTTTCGATTTTAAGGTCCATGATTAAGACTGCTAGCATTCGTTTTGTGTTGTGAATATTCTGAAATGGATATGATTTGCCTGTTGACATTTCAATTCTTTTATAGACTAGGTGAAGTTTTTATGGCTTTGCTCTCCCAGGTGTATGTTAATTTCACGACCAAGCAGGAAAGTTGAGGCTACAGTTAAAATTTCTTTGTGTGACTCTTTTTTTGGGTCTGAAGTTATCTTATGTCGTGACTATTGGACTTAGATACCCAACCAAGCGAGGGGCAGGAAAAAAAGAGTAGTTTGAAAAATTAATAGCTGGAAGAATTTAGCAAGTTTGAGCTGTATGTGAAGTTCATAAAATTCTATGTTAAAGGAGAATCACCTTGGCTTTCATGTGAGTGAGGCAAAAAATGATGCTAAACCACGTGGATCAAAGGACCATGTGATAAGTCGCTTGTTAAAATTTGCAAGTCAGAGAGCATGATAAATGATAATTACTCATGGTAAATAAAGACTAGTAAGCATATTACATGGGTGAATGTGGTTTGGTGACATAAACAGAACAGAAAATATAGTCTTCATGTCTTTCTGATGCAGAACAGCAGAGGGAAAGGGAAAGGAGGGAGATTTAGAGAGAAGAGAGGAGGAAAAGAGGGAAGAAAGGGAGGGAGGAGAGAAATTCTGATTTGATCAATTGCTCAAGCCAAGTTTTTTTTTTTTTTTAAAATAACAACTCATGCTAAGTTCTTTATCACTTTCACTTCTCCAATTCGTGACTTTTATAACTATCTTATTTTCTGCCTTGGTCTATAGTCCAAACTGTGTTCTTTACATTGCACTGCCTTGCATTGCTTTCTAAATTTGCTTGTAAGATCTAATAATTAGTCTTTGTATTCTTATGACTTCAGTTGATATTTAATGTGCAGCTTCTGTGATTGCATTATTTAGAGATTTCACTTCTATACTTAACGTGTTTACCCTTGACCCCCTTGACCCGTCACATGAATACACCTGTACCCAAAAAAAAAGAAAAGGTATATAAAACACTACAGTACTATACTTTGAATTCAATTAGTGGTTGAAGTGAAGTGAGTGGGACATCATATTATTCTATATGAAATAGTATCCTTATTGCTATTTAAGTACAAAATATGAGGCGCACATTGTTTTGACTTTCAACATTTGAGTAAATAATTGTTTTTGAGTCAATTTGTGATTTTGAGTAAATAATTGATTTTGAGATAACAATATGCAAGTTTCAAATATTTATGTTAAGTAGAAGTCAAGTAACAGAAGTTGTTATAATTTTTTTTTTGGCAAAAGGGTACTTAATGTTTCCAAGGTTTACACAAAATTTCATCTTTGCTCCAAAGGTTTTTTTTTGGTCCAGTTATCTCTCACATGTTTCAATTTTTGTTATATATATTCTTTTTTTGTAACTCTGTCAATCAACTTAACGGAATGCTAACTGAGTTGCCATGTGGCAAAAAAGCATTTGTCACGTGGACTCTAGGAAAAAAAAATAGGTTTTTTCCTTTTTTTTTTTAAAGATTTCAGTTTATTCACTTAGGTCCTTGATCAAAATTTTTCTTTTGTCCAAATTTTGATATAAACTCATTTTCTACATCGTCTAGGTCCCTAGTTTAAGAATCTATTTTTATCTTTGTCAAAATATTCCCTACAAAATTGTCAGTTTGTTCACTTTAGTCCATGTTCTTCACTTTCATGCTTTTTTTTCTCAAGGTTTGGTCCTCCAAATCAGTCCATAATTTCATTTTGTGGTTTTTGGGTGGAAATGATATAGTTAATCATATTATGTGAAATTATGGACTAATTTGAAGGACCAAACCATGAGAAAAAAGCATGACCGTAAAGAACAGGGACTAAAGAGAACAAACAGAAAAAGTTTGTAGGGGATTTTGACAAAGATAAAAATAGATTCTTAAACTAGGGACTTAGACGAAATAAAAAATGAGTTTATATTAAAAATTGGACAAATGGAAAATTTTGACCAAGGACTTAAGTGAATAAACTGAAACTTTAAAAAAATAAACTTTTTTTTTTGGAGTCCATGTGGTAGGTGTTTTTTTGCCACATGGCAATTCAGTCAGTATTATGTTAAGTTGACTGACAGAGTAACAAAAAAAAGGGGTATATATGACAAAAATTGAAACATGTGGGACATAATTGGGCCAAAAAAAATCTTTGGGGTATAGATGAAACTTGGTGTAAACCTTAAGGACATAAATTATCATTTTCTCTTTTTTTTTTCTTTTTATAGTGAGCTGTTATATAAGAATAATAAGATTGTATATGGTGTCATTCTTTACGATGTTTTGTTTTCCCCAATCCATATACTTGATTGTTTTGTCACAAATCTTCTGCTGTTAATGCAGATTCTGATCTCACATTTGCATTTATAGGTAGTGCTAGACTTGGATGAAACACTGGTACGTGCATATGAGACATCTAGTTTGCCAGCTGATGTTCGTACTCAAGCAACTGAAGCTGGTTTAAATTGGTTTGAGCTGGAATGTATGTCTTTAGACAAGGTGTGTTACTTAATAACTGGTATATAATTCATTTTCTGGAGATAGAATATTATATCTTTACTTGGGCATCTTGGTCTTCAAGGAAGGAGAAGGAAAACCAAAAGTCAATTATGTTACTGTCTTTGAACGCCCTGGGTTGAAAGAATTCTTAAAGCAACTAAGTGAATTTGCTGACTTGGTGCTGTTTACTGCCGGTCTTGAAGGTTGGCTTCACAGTCCAGAGCTGTTCTCTTGCTTTTCTCTCTTAAGAATTCTTTGCTATGTCTCTAAATGATATTCATCCTGAAAATTCTCTCAGGTTATGCTAGACCACTTGTTGACAGAATTGACATGGAAAATTGGTTTCGTCTACGACTTTATCGGCCCTCAACAATTAGCACGTAACTGCTACTTTCTTGTTGTTGATCCACTATTCCATGTTTACTTAAGCAATCTTTCTTTCTAGTCCTTTTATTGCTGTTAAACAGGTAACAATATGTGATTTATTATTATACACAATCCTAATTCGTTTACTCTTTTGGACACACTGATACTGATCCAAGTCCCCATCTTTTATGTGTCTTCTTTACCACTTGATCAGTAACAACTAAAAACGATTGAACTCCTTCCCGCAACTCCTGATTATTAATACAAGCTGGACTATGTTAAATTATTAATCAGTTGCTGCATCATCGCTAAATGTATGGAATTATTGTGCCATTATAAAAGAACCATGTAGCAAGGATTCTCTTTGATGCACTCATTAATGTTTAAGATGTTACTTGACTTCAATATCTAGATTCTAGACTTTTGATATATATATTTATGTGATCTTACTTTAGAAACCAGACAGCATTCAAGGAAGGTGCATTCAGTGGCCAATGATCTGTTATGCAGTGTGTACTTGCATTGACTTTTCTCTGAAGACTACAGTCTGCATATTAATATTATTCGTTATTTGATGTTTTATGTGATATCTTCTAAGTTATTCTGAGGACTTAAGTGCTTCTTTATTTCTGGCAAAATTACATCATGCTCTTGTTAGTTTCACCTCAAAAATAGAGATAAATCTAGATAAGATGAACTAATATGTTTAGTTGCTTTGTCCTGCCATCTCATTGATGGCATGAATTATGGCAGTTGATTAACAACTACTTTTATGTAATCTTGAAACTTAAACATAATAATTTAATTTAATTTCCTTGTCTCTCTTGCATTTATCTTAACTCTTGCATGTTTTAGGTGCATGGTAAATCTAGTGATTGAATTCTTCATTAAAAGCTGATGAGTTAAAAAGAAATTCGTCCTAACCAATGCTTGATGCAGGATAAAGGAGGGAAAGTGGAAGGTGGGAGAAATAGAGAGAAAAGAAGGGAGGGAGGGAGAAGGAGAATTAGAGAGTGATGGAACCCAATACACAAAACAACAGAATATGGACTTTATTGAATTTCTTGATACAGAACAGAACTCAGAAATGAACAAGACAGTAATTTCCCTCGACTTTCAAGTAGCTAGGTCACTCCCAAACGACCCTAGGCCTTTGAGTGGCTAGGACACTCCCTCCCAGAAATTGTTCCCCCCTCAACCTCTGTAATCCATCCTTAAAAAGACCCTAATACCATAGTTATAATTGTCATATTGGTTATAACCAACCAGCACCTATAACTGTCACTACTTGTAGTTCTTTTTTTTGATCGAAAAAGAAAATATTATTAAGGAGAAAGATGGAGACAAAAGTTACAAAGAAAACTGAAGAGAAAAGGAGGACTAGGGGTCCTCCTAAATAGAACAATACACAAACAAAAACAACCCAAGAAGCCTTAAGACAAAGCTAAAACAACAAGGCCCTCCAATCCCAATGAACATCTACCAAAGGGACTCCTTTAAAAAACCCATTAGCAGAGACCCAAAGAGAAGCCACAAAGCAAATTCTATCTCACAACAAATGAGGTGGCAAGGAACGATGCTTGAAAACTCTAGAATTTCTTTCCATCCAAAGACATCACACGGTTGAAAAAATAGCTGCCTTCCACAAGGCCTTGTTTTCCTTTCTCGAACCAAAGCCGAAGAAGGTCACTACTTGTATTTCTATTTCTCCTATTTACCTTAGTCTAATCATTACCCTCCCCTTTAAGAGTCACCTTGTCCTTAAGGTGAAATTTAGGGGTTAGAATAGGTGGCTGCTTCCCCATAAGACCTTTTCTTGCTTCACCAAAGAGCCCAACCACACATTTCCCATCCCTATTCTGTAAAATTCAGCTAGACAAATATTCTGTACAATGTGAAATCCATCTTCTTGAATTTCCTCCTCCCTTTCCAGTTTGTCATAATGATAGGAAATTCCTCCTGGGCATTTCAAGGTACAAGCCATTGTCTTGAGAGCCACACTGTAGTTATCTGTTGATTCGAAAGTGTAAACAATGACTTGTATATGTTTACTGGAATTATCCTTGCTTAATGGGGCATCTGTCAGAAGTGGTGGTAAAGCCTGCAAAGCAATATCAAGCCCCAACCCTTAACCTTTGTACATAACTTGGCATCCTACCACTGCAATATTACCATCATAGTTTAGCCAATCCACAGTGTTCTCCTGTTTGTCACAGATTCGAATAAAATTGGTGGGAACTGCTCTGTTTTTGCTATCCTCCACCTACCGCGGTTGCCAAACATTATGAAAAAGTGTCCAGTATTCTTCATTCAACTCATTGTTGTTTGTGACGATAAATACGTTGGCACCCATTTGTTTTTCCTCAAGCACCCTAGTTGTTCCCTCAATTCAAATTGACTTACGTGATGACCAGTTCTTTTTATTGTTTTTTTTTTTTTCCTCTTCCATTAGAGGCCAAAACCATTTATTCTTGATCCTAGAGACTGCTCGAAACAATTGCATTGAACTAATACGAAGCCCCAATCCCCTTCTTGCTTTCTCGGCGTAAGATATGCCACATTCATCCTTTTGTTCGTTCGACGCTGTAACAGGGAACAAATGCAGCTTCTTTTCCATGATAAGAAGCCGAAATAGATCATTCTTGCCCTTATAAACTGCTTGAAACCAATCAACATGGCAGAAAACAACTTCGATCTTGTTTTACCTTGCCTTCTCATCACTGGGCGGAACTGGATTCTCTTCTGACTCTTTCGTAACTGCTGCTGCGACTGCTGCGATTGAATCCGTCCGTTCCTTAGCTCCACACAGTGTTTTAAGAAGTTGTAATGGGTTATTAGTCTGGATGGTTTTCCTGAGCTCAATAAATTTGGCAGCCCAAACCTTGCAAATAAGGATACCTGTATGTTTAATGGACCCAGAAGTATTTGGACCTTTGAGCATGGAGTTTTCAAATAACATGGATCAGGTTACAGTCACAGCTCGGATCAAATTAACCTACTTCTTATCTCCCTTCTGAAACCACCCTAGACAACATCTTTCACTGAGAACGTGCTGATATCTTCCGCCACAAACAAATGCTCACTTGTACAATTATCTTCAGTCTTCTCTTCACCATGGAAGCAATGCTCCCATTCCTTTGTTCTTGCTCTTTTGGTGCTGGACATGATAGAAATTTCCTCTTCTTTCTTCTCCCCTCTGAATGCTTTCTTGAAGACAGCCACCACATCATTCTTGCTTTCTTGGACTGAACTCCATCTCTGGCCTATGGATTGGTTCTCTTTGTTCAATCTCTCCCCTCCATGACAAACTGATATCTCCTCAAAAGCTTTCCCCAGTGATTCATTCTTCTGAAAACCTTCTTCCTTCTCACCCTTTGGTTTAACCGAAACATCCAAGAATGGCGGGTTTTTGAGCCTCGTATTACTGATAGGCTTCTCATCCAATACTTGAACCCTTCTTTCCATACGCATCATAGCCTCTCTTAATTTCCATTGCTGTTCTTTAAAATTCTTGATATCCTCTTTCAGCATCTTCATATTTCATTCCGCATTATCCATTCTTTGTCTTGCTTCATCCATTCTTCTTTTCATCTCCACGATCATCATCTACCAATCGTCACGACGTTGATATCACTAATTACGGAACCCAGTACATGAAATAACAGAATATGGACTTTATTGAATTTCTTGATACAGGACAGAACTCAGAAATGAACAAGACAGTAATGTACCTAGACTTTCAAGTGGCTAGGTCACTCACAAACAACCCTAGGCCTTCGAGTGGTTAGGACACTCCCTCCCAAAAATTGTTCCCCCCTCAACCTCTAATCCATCCTTAAAAGGACCCTAAAATCATAGTTAGTTATAACTGTCGTATTAGTTCAACCAACCAGCACCTATAACTGTCACTACTTTACCTGAGTCTCATCAGAGAGCAAATTCTGGAATATATTCAATGAAGGGTCTTGCTCTTAGAAAAAGTGAAAAGTGTACAAAATTAAATGACTAATCAACTTTTTACACTAGTCATCGTTAATGTCTGATTTACTTTTTCAAAATGATAAGTTTAAGTCACTGAAATATTAAATGCTCTTGGAAAGTAAAAACTTATATGCAGTTACTTATATCTTTTAAGGGTAAATTTGTCATATTGAAAAAGTAACTTGGGCCTAGTTTGAAAAGTTGACTAATCATTTTATACACTTATTGCTAAAGGGGGAGCATGCTGCTTTGTGGAGCAGCAAATCCCGATTCAGTTAGCAAGATCGTTTTCTTTTAAGTAGAAAAAGTGTACCAAAATAAACTAACTATTCTAGTATTTCCAAGGTCTAATATTTCATAGAACAATTATTGCCCTCAGGATTAATTACCCGCTTCATATTTCAATTGTTTTTTCACATTTTTCATCAATGCTATTTTTCTTTACTTTTTAATGATCAATTTGAATGCTGAAACTATACTAGCAGATTGAATATAGTGCAACATATGGATGTTAAGTGGAACATGTTTGAACATCTCTTTTCATAATCATTGATTAGTTCATCTTTTTTAGGCAAAATCTTTTTCCACTTTGGGTATGTTATAAAAAGCAGCACGTTTCAAATCTCTGGAAATCCAATTGTGCGCTTTGTGTTTATCATTTATGTTATAATTTAATTGTTTCTTCGTATTGTGTAATTGAATTCTAAAATCCTGTCTTGAATTCTTGCATTTGAGATTATATTTCTGAACTTTAAGTCGGAAGTGGAGTCTTCTGGATGAACTTGTAATTCGACCATTCTTATAAATGTTGGATACCTACAGGGAATATCGAGAACATGTGAAAGATCTTTCCTGCATATCCAAGGATCCATGCCGCATTGTTATTGTTGACAACAATCCCTTCAGCTTCTTATTGCAACCACTGAATGGAATTCCTTGCATCCCATTTTCTGCTGGGCAACCACAAGATACACAGGTGCACATTCCTGTCTTATTAAGAGTTCTAAGTAGCCCTCCAATTTTTATAAATCTACTCACCATCTCTGTTGTCTGTGTATTGCATGTTGATCAGCTTCTAGATGTCATTCTTCCTCTTCTCAAGCTTCTCTCTGAGCAGAAGGATGTGAGACCTGTGCTGTACGAGAAGTTCCACATGCCTGAATGGTTTCTAAACCAAGGGATTCCAGCTTCCTGTTGGACATTGTAGGATTATAGCTTTTTGCAATTATTAAAATGCCCTTTTTTGTACAATCCTTAGTTATGTTGCTTGAAGAGTGGCCTCTCATTGAACGAACAGACTTTTTGTATAGCATCAGTTTGTTTGTGGGAGGATCCACAGGTATCAGATGCTGCTTCTTGAAGCTGAAACAGTTTGCCATTTATGTATGTAGGTTGCTAAAATTATTCTGATTCTCCTGTAATTTTGTCTATAGGCTTGCAATCTGTTGGAACATATCTTGTCAGTATTTTGTATAATAATTTTACAATGATTATTAGCAGTTTAAACACTGCATAGTTTGTTGTAGACACTTTTTTACAGTAACATGGAAGGCAAAGTTAAGAAAACGATTTGCTTTCTCTTCTCGCTAATTTTGTCTTGCCAAGTGCAGCTCTTTGAGTTGCAAAGTTTGAAGCTATAGAGCTCAATGCCCTGGAAGATAGACAATGTCAATATTTACAAAACCACTGCCTTCAATAGTTTGTAGTTCTTGTCATTGGCACAATTCTTAAGTATGTAACTAATGAAAGATATAATGCTGCTTGGTTTTACAATCCTTGCCTTCTTGATTTTCATGACACAGGAGGAAATAATGAGATTATGTTCCTGATGTTTATGTTATCCTTATTATACTCAGCAAGATTCAAGAATGAGAAATTATTTCTGTTAACAGTCTTATTTCCTTAATTTTAATCTCACTAAACTTGTGCAATGGACTCTGCATAACAAAAGTTTTCCGTTGGAGTGGTTTTTAATATGATATCAAAACTTGGATGATTTTAAGGGAGGATGGACCTGAAATGTGCCAATTGCACAGGGACCCGACCTCAAAATTATTTGAAATCTATCAAATTCAGATCTCACCGCGTGACTAGTTTTTATAAGTCGCTCTCTGCCCTACATCAAGAACTAAAAGTATTATGAGCATCACAGCTTATCACTCCATTGGATGTATGTAATTTCTGGGGAACATTTTCATGGTCAAGCACTCAATATTTGGGATTCCTCATGTTCAAGTTAAATTTAGATGAAAATATTGGAAGTTACTGAAAGTAGAGTGGTTTATCTCAGTACCAAATTTTGATATAGCTAGGAAACCAAAATAAAAAAAAAAAGGTCTATAATCCTCTTAAATTATATCTTAATTAAAATTTAAGTACATAAAATTTAAATGTAACACTTTATTTTTTAAATCATCACCAAGAAAAAAAAACCTACATGTGAATTAAAATTAACACTTGACACTTGGCCGACAGCCTAGTGATTATTACATGATGACAGCTTTTTTTTTTTTAATTTATTTACGTAAGTACGTGACAATTACGCAATTTCTAAGTTTAATCTTAATCCATTTTATGGCATAAAGTAACAGGATTAGGAGCCTTCCCTTTGTGGTAACATGGGCTGTTATAGCATATGAATTTATGAGACTTGAGAGGGAGAGGGAGAGAGAGAGAGAGAGACAAACTAAGCTAAGTGAGAAATAGAGAATGTGCATTAATAAAGTACACAAATTGCAGCCTTGAACTATTAAAAAGAATTCAATATCAACCAAACATGCATCATGTTGGGTTTTTATTCTAAGCTACAAAAAAGCAATCCAGCTTGGTCTGTCCCTAAAGGCTATACCCAATATCCATAATCCATATATCTGCCTTCACAGAAAGACACTACAATTTCAAGAACCTTCCCTTTTTCATTCTCTGTTTATTTATAGTTCTCCACTCTGCTTCCTTGTTTTATATCTTTTATCTTATTCATCATATTCATATATACCTACCGCTCATTCCCATTCATTTGCGTTGTCAATGTTCCTTTTTCATGACCCCCCTAAAACAAAAAGAGCCCTTTTTCACTTTAAAAAGTAGCATCGACCCCAAACTTGAAAAGGCTTCAAAAAGTAGCTTTCCCCATTATCCTATCTGCAAAATTCTTCCATGAGGTGGTATCATGTTTAATTGTTAGTAATTGGCAAGAAACTTCTTTTATTTTTTTTTTGAGTAAATTTTTATTTTGATTTTTAAAAAAATTATAAATATCTTAATTTAATCTTTAAAAGATCAAATATTTCAATTTAGAATCTAAAAATTATTTTTTTTCCTCAATTACATCTTTTTATCTATAAAAATGATTCTTGATAATGATAAATTTAAAATTTAATAACAGTAAATTTAACAATTTAACAACAAAAAACAAATTTAATTAACCTTTAGATATTAAATTAAAGTATTTAATCTTTTAAAAATTAAATTAATACAACTATATTTTTTTATATACTAAATCAATAATGTGTTATTTTCTCAATGAATTATTATTTTATGCATAGAATATAAAAGCAGTTACAGTTAAAAATATTATTATCTTACATTTTCTAAATCTTATATATTATATTATATTTGCAAAATATCATGGTATGGATGTAATTTTCTATTATAATTGATATATTAGTAAAAAAAAAAGAATAGTATATCACTTTTTGGATGATATAAAATGCTATTTAAAATAATTTTATACTATTTTAGTATTTTTTTATTATTTTAAAGAATTGTATATCTTTTTTCTTCAAAAAAAAAAGAATAGTATATCACAACCGACATTGTTTCTTTAAATAAAAAGTAAAGTAGTGCCAAACTTGAAAAATGATGGAAGCCAAAAAGAAATCGTATTTATTATAATTATTAATTAGGGACCATCCAAGCCGCGTGGTGTGTGCATCGATTGTGGACATAATTT
The DNA here is from genome assembly GCA_037074585.1 of Biancaea sappan. Taxonomy (NCBI): domain Eukaryota; kingdom Viridiplantae; phylum Streptophyta; class Magnoliopsida; order Fabales; family Fabaceae; genus Biancaea; species Biancaea sappan. The sequence continues at coordinate 30,504,062 of CM073494.1, read as the reverse complement.
AGACACAATAATAAACAAATACAAATTTAAATATTAATTATATACCTTGTAAATTACTATATATCCATCTGATTACAAAGAAGATATGTCTGAAAGAATGAGAAAGATGTATGTTTGTCTTCTTTGCACCATTTTAGGGTTCTTTTCATCCATGTTAGTTAATTTAAGTAATTTAACATCTGTTTTATTTAAATAAAATTTTAAATTTAAATTTTGTAAATAAAAAAATTCTATACTAAAAGTTATTTTGTTCGAAATTCAATAAATTTTCAGGTATTAAAAATTCTATACTAAAAGCTATTTTGCTTGTAAAGATCAATGATTATACACGCTTCATTTGTATTACCAATGCTGTAAGCTTTTGTAGCAGCTATGATTACACTTGCACCATCATGTTCTGTAGCTTCAATGCTTCATATTATATGTAGTTTTTGTTCCCTCTTTTTTTTTTTTTTCCTTCTTTACTGACCATTCTTTCTGGTTTTGTGAACAACAATTATATAAATATATATGTTTAGGTGTTCTCATAGCAAGTGTCTTTTTTGTCTCCAAATTTAATTTTTATAGACAGCTACAGCTAGTAGGATGCTTTGTTTAGGTAACCCACTAGCTAATTAAATTAATTGTTAGTTGTTGCATGTGTAAGTTTGAAAATAGGACCTAGATATAGTTCATACGTCTTTTAATTTGGATATATAGAATACTATTTGGATTAGGTGGATACAACATCTTTCTTTTTTAAATAGTCAAAAGGTCTCAAACAAATTATATTAAAAAAGATTTGATAGTTTGTATTGGTCATATGTAATAAATGGGTCAAAAAAATTAAGACAGAAAATGAAAAAAAAACTTTTAAAAAACATCTTAAACCTATCAAGAAATTTAGAGAAAAAAGTATACATCGACTTATTAACCAAATGAGTCAAACTAAATTATACTATTGATATTTCTGAAGTCATTTCATTTATTATTCTTCAAATTATATTGATAAGTGTTTGCACATTTGACTACTAATGAGTTCTGTTTTATCTAAAATCACTCTTAGTTTTTAAGCTCCCTTAAATGATTGAAAGCTAAACAATATACTAAAAAAAGATAAAAAATACAGAAGATATGAGAAATTATCATCTGAAAAAGAAACTACTCGGAGGGAATAAAAAGAGGATGATAATGACTAGCCTCCTCCTAATCGCCATCATTAAAAAGACTAAAGACAAAGGTAATCTCAAATCTGAAAGAGAGGGAGCGTACTATCTCTTGATAATTCACCTTTATATTTGTTTCTTCTTTTTTAAAAAAAATTTAAAATATGTTAAAATTTATTTTTATCAAACTGAGAACGTTTAAGGTTAAACTCTTTTCAACAGATATATTTTGCGAAATGTGAAACTGTATTTTCTTTCTTAGAGAACTGAAGGCGCAACTTATTGGTTTTCATATTCTTATTTTGATGGCTCAAAATTTGGAATATTCCTTAAAAGACAACATTTGCATATCTTGCAAGCCGGTTTAAATACTCTTACACCTCAAATTTTAATTATTGAGTGAAAAATGAAATCATCAGTCTACACTAAAAGAAAAGTCACTAATTAAACTCAACATTAATTCTTTAATTTATATTGTAAATATAATTTTCATAAAATGTTAAGGATGTAGAAGTTCGATTAATGATATTAAATAAGAGGTATATTATGAAAAGAAAAATGATTTGAATTGAATATTTGTATGTCTCTATCAATTCAAGAAAGAGATATATAGACTTCAAGAAAATTGAATGGCATATGAAGCACGCCCATCATTTTATTTGACTTAGTCACAAGCGACCAGTCTTTACTACTCTTTACGTTGTTAACCAAAAATAATTGAAAGCACTAACTAAATAAAGAAAATAATTGTCATTCTCTCTCTCTCTCTCTCTCTCTCTCTCTCTCTCTCTCTCTCTCTCTCTCTCTCTCTCTCTCTCTCTCTCTCTCTCTCTCTCTCTCTCTCTCTCTCTCTCTCTCTCTCTCTCTATATGTATATATATCAATATCATTTTTGTTGTTAAACTTTGAATCGTGTATCAATTTTCCCATATAAATTTTTTTGTGATAATTTTGTTTTATATTTTTGTAATTAATTTATTCTATCGTAATTATTTTTATTGTACCAGAATAGATTCGTTGTGTATCTCCAGAGACGCACAGTGTGCTCATTAATTTAGTAACGGTTGTTATAACAACGTTTTTAAAACCATTGATATAACTATATTCAGCAACGATAACGGTTAAAATCATTGTTAAATCGTTGTTTATACACGTTATTAGTGTCAACTTATCAAGTACATATATGTTAAACATGTGTTTTAAATGACAAAATTATATTTTATTATTAATTTTACCCTTTTAATTTAAGAAATAGATAATAAAAGATAATTTTATTATTTTAAATATATATCTAACAAAATTAAAATTATTTAAAAAGATACAGAGTAAAATTAACACAAAAATATAGTGTGACAGATTTAAAACATAAATTAAAATTAAAAAAATAATATTTTTGCATATGTATATATTATTTGGATTATTTTAATCTGACAAAGTCTCGTCAATTTTCAGAAAAAGAAACTTACTTGTGATTTGATTATAACTATTCAATCAATAAGCTGGTCTTTTTTTATCCCAAAATTTAGTCATTCAGAGCATACAGACATTTAATGATGGATGATAATAAATATTTTGAAAACTCATTTTTTTCCAAAATTTTTCTATATTTTTAATACATAATATATATATATATATATATATATATGTACACACTTGCGTACATGACTTATCTTATTTGAAACATGTTAAAGCTTTCCTCAATTCTCAAATGATGTTCAATAGGTTCGAATCATTGACGTCACAAAAAATTTTTAATTACTAAACTTAAATTTAATTATCACTTAAGTTACTACTTATAAATTATATGTATAAATGTTTTAAATCAATGTACCTTTCTATTCAATGAACCTTATAAATTTAAATATCTATCGGATTGCTAATCAGTTGGTTATACTGATCGGTAAATTTTTTTTTGATTGTTTTCAAATTTTTTTCTTAATTATAGATTTAACTAGTAATAAATAATTCGTTTTTCTTAATTCTTAGGGAAATTTCTTTCTTTAATATATATATATATATATATATTAAGTTAAATGCTTTTCATTATATTAATTTGAACGTTATTTTTCAAAAACAAATTTGCTATTACAGGTGTAGTATAAAAAAATGGAAGCATCCTATTCAGTATAACTGGCGAACACAAACTATCTCGAATTTTTTGTCTTTTTGTAAGTATGTATTAAAATACACTCACTGTAGCACCACACGTGTGTTGGCGTAATGTATGTGAACTAAGTAAAATTTCTCCGAACATAGCTCAAACTAATCTTGTTGAATCCACCAATATACTAATATTATTCTAACAAGAAAAGTAAATCATATGCAAAACATTTCATTTACGTAATCAATTTTATTGATTATTTTTTTTAATGGTGAGAAGATGTGTACGGTGATTAAGAACTGAATGTTCTAAGTTCTATGAAGTTCTAGATTCTTTAGTCCTTCTTTGACCTTTTTAATCTTCCCTTTAAACTAAGGTACAACTAGTTGAACTGAAACTTTTGACAAAATTTAATGAATTAGTGTTGACGTGATAGTATTTTAATTCTATTTTTCTAATGCAAGAAAAATGAAACAATAGTTACATTTTTTTAAGATATTATTCTTGGTAAAAATTTTAAAAAAATCAGATGCAGTTCAGTATATTTTTATTATTAAATGTTTTAATAAAAATTAACAAGTATATGACTTTCTAATTAAATCACAACAAGTTTATGATTTTTAAAAAATAATTATATATTTTTTACAATTTAGTATTATATAATTAGTCTTTTAAATTTTTTTACAGATTTTATTTTTAATAAGAAACCTAATAACATAAATATAAGTAAGTCATGTCCTTTTTGGCCACACTACACTTTTTATTATTTTACTTTTTCTTTATAGATAAAAAAAACAAAAGAATAAACAAGAAAACAAAATCGCATAAGGCCTATGGGCTACAAAACAAAGTAGGTAAGTAATAAACAAGTAAAGGTAAAAGGACTTTAGCTGAAGGACCATCAATCCTAAATGCTCCAAAGAGATTGAAAGCGAACACCAAATCTTTAAATGCTAACAGCACATTGTAATTGAATTTTGCTTTTCCTTTTTTGTCTAACTTATTTCATTTTATGGATTTTAAACTTTTTTTTCGTAAAATTTATTATCCTAAGAAGTTAATAGAAAAATACCATAATAGAGAATATATGGTATGCTAAATTAAAAAACAAAAAAGATTTAAACGCTGTCAAAAAATAATTTATACGCTTTTTAAACTCGGTGTTACAAAATAATCAGAACCCAACTTTCATTTTCAGTGCCTTTTTTTTTTTTTTTAAATCTTCAAATCCATGTCATTTAATTTGAATATATGTGCGTTTGATTCTGGGTCTTCCGTTTGAATTTCAAAATGACCAAAAAAAGGGTATTAGCAGCCTTTTTTGTCAAAAAGGAAGCATTAAAAATTGTATAGAAAACTGATTAATAAATTTCAGTTGCTACTTGCTACCAGATTGAAAACCGAATCAGAATCAGGATCAGATTTGAATAAGAAAAAGAAATTTTAAAAAATAAAGAAGAAATGTCATAGCTTGGAGATTGGAGTGTTTAATGGTCAAACAAGGGGAGCTTTGAGTTGGGCCCATAAATTCTAGGCTGACGTGGAGGGATGATGCACGTGCCTCCGCCAAGGCGCGTGAGGCCAAATATTAATGGGACACGTGGTCGTCGGCGGTACCCACAACCCTAATTTAGTAAACATTTCGAATATTACGATCTGCTTCCTCGAAAGCCCCGTTTGCCCCAATCTTTGTTTACCCTTAACGCCCTGTTTGGTACCTAACTTCGTATTTCAACTCACTCTAGTATATACAATTTCTTATATATTTGTTGATAAAAAATATTACTAATAAATTTGAACTTTAATCCATACTTCAATTATAATCTAAAAAAATTTATTTCATTTCAATTATAATTTATATGATTTCAAATAATTTTAATTATACTCTCGAGCTTAACACTGTTTAAATATTTAACAGTAGAACTGATATAATATCTCATTTCATACACATCAACATATATTAATTTACTAGTAGGTGATACCTGTGTAAGATTAAGATAGAATGCCAAGTCAGTGTCTATTATTAAATATTTAAATGATGATAGGTTCAAGGACATAATTGAAATTAATAAAAAATATATGAGTTATAATTAATACAAAATAAAATTATAGATTATAATTGAAACACGGATAAAAATTGAGGGACATAAAAAATACTTCTGCTTGTTTATTATGTTTTTTATTAAAAAAACGTGTAATTTTTTTAAAAGATCAATTATGTAATGTCGAATTGTAAAAAATCTAAATTTATTTTTAAAAACTAGACATTTATCTTGTTCTAATTAAAAAAATCTGATTATAAAAAATATAAGAAACTAAGTCTTTTTTTTTCTTTTTTTCTTTCCATTTCATATAGCTAATAGCTCTAGTAGATTAAATTCTCTAAGCGTTACAGTATCAATCATTAGTTTGTATAACAGATAGATACAATAATATGTATTAATTTTATCATGCATATTCAGAACGAGTGGCATTTAAATATGATAAAGATGGATTGTTTTCTTATTCAAAGAGTACAATATTTAAGTAAAATTGTACTGATTGTATTTTTTTTAAATGTAAGATAACGGTTGACTGTTTTGTATTTCAGAATCTTCAGATCTAGCAAACTTTTATTTATGTATATATATATATAAACAAATTTATTAGTTTTTATCTTACCCTATAACTGTAAAATGTCTTTTAATAAATTGTTTATTCTTTTAAAAATTCTTAAATTATGTAATTATTTCTTTCCATTTTGAAAATATATTTAAATCTTTTTAAATTCAAAATATTACCAAAGTACGTTACAAATAATATTAAAGGAATGACTACACAACTTAATTATGAGAAAAATGTAATTTATACGACATATTTTCTTTTGTACGGTTAAAAAAGTGATATATTAAAAATTGATTTAAATAATTACAATTATTTTAATTTAATTTTTTAAAAAATTAACTAATCACCTTAATTTTTGAGAAAGTACAATAATAAAATTAATAACTTAACAATAAAAAAAAGGCTAATTTAAAAGAAGTATAAAATTTTAAGAATTAAATTAAGATATTTAATTTACAATATTTTTGAAACTAAATTAATTATTTCGTCCAATATTAAGCAAACCACACTGCTCACATAGAACAGTTTGCGAAACAAACACAGCCTTATACCCTTAGCAACTTGAAAGCATGAAGCCTTGAACGCAGGACCAGAAAGGCCATGTCTCCCAAGTCCTCAACTAACACTCTGAAATGTTCTACTATAGCGACGATTCCCTTTTCTCCCCTAAATCGCAAGCCTTGAAATTTTCTCTTCTTCTTCTTCTTCTCTCTCTATCTCCCTCTCTTTCCATTTTCTAACTCTGCCAATGAAGCAGAAAGGACCGCAACCCAGCGTCAAAACCGAATCTTTTAGATGACGATATCACTGTTCCGCTTCGCCGTTGTCCCCGTCGAGGTCAGCCTCATCGTCGCCGCCGTTTCGGTCTTCTCTGTGGTACCCTTATCCCATGCTCTCGGCTCCGGCGCCACCATCGCAGTCAGCTACGGCTCCGGCACCGTCTGTGGCATCGTGGCAGACGAACCGACGCAGCGCATTGAATGCTACCGTCGCGGGCAGATCGTCTCCGTCGCCGTAGCCCCCAACATTTCCTTTTCATCGCTTTCCGGCGGGAGGAGCTACTTCTGCGGCCTCAGGTCCGGTAACTACAGTTTGTTTTGCTGGGACACTGTAGCTTCCGACAATACCTTGGAAAGGAAAAGGCTGTACAACAACAATACTGTTCTATTGGAGAATCTCTCGGTTGGGGACGCCCAAGTATGCACGACGGTCGTGGGTTCCGGCACCGTCGAGTGCTGGAGAACCGGTAGCACGTTCGAATTGCCAGATCGTTCGTATCAATTTGAGTCGATAACATCTGGGTCTGGCTTTTCTTGCGGGATTTTGAAGAGTAGCTCTCTGGTCCATTGTTGGGGAATCAGCTCCATTTCGAACTCAATACAGAAATGGTTCGAGAACACGCCTATGTTGAGTCTAGTAGCGGGCGATTCACATGTTTGCGGGTTGAATTTAACCGGGTTTTTAGTCTGCCAAGGCAATAACAGTACTGGACAGCTCAATGTTCCTCAGGGAGAATCTCTGGAATATTCTGGGTTGGCTCTTGGAGCAGAGCATAGCTGTGCAATTCGAAGATCAAATGGTTCGGTTGTTTGCTGGGGAGGCAGAGGGCAATTCTCGACGAATCTTACTGAAGGAATTTCTTTTGAGTTAATTGTTTCAGGGTCGAATTTTACATGTGGATTAACGACGAGCAATTTTTCAGTGATGTGTTGGGGACCTGGTTGGACCAATACTTCTGATTCTAATCCAAGGTTAGAGCTTCCTTTACATCGTATTCTTCCAGGTCCTTGTGTTCCATCCTCTTGTAGTGACTGTGGTATATATCCTCAATCTCAAACTCTATGCTCTGGCTCTGGTAACATTTGTAAGCCTTGTGCGCCTAAACTTCCAGCCCCGTCGCCATCGCAGCCACCGGGTTCACCATCGCCTTCTCCTCCATCGTCTCGATCAAAGTCATTGACAAGGGGATTATTGGCATTCGCCATTGTTGGATCCATTGGAGCATTTGCTGGTATTTGCACTATAATTTATTGCTTGTGGACTGGGGTTTGTTTTGGTAAAAAGAAAGTGTATAACTCTGTGCAACCCACAATCACACGAGGTGGTAGCTCCAACAATGGTGGTGCTATTTCAAACAATAGCCCACTTTCGAGATCGTCCACCATCAGGCGTCAGGGCTCGAGGATAATGAGGCGCCAGAGGAGTGGAACATCCTCCTTGAAACACCCTGACAGGGCAGAGGAGTTCACCCTAGCCGAGCTTGTTGGAGCCACAAACAATTTTTCCCTCGAGAACAAGATTGGTGCTGGAAGCTTCGGTGTTGTGTACAGAGGAAAACTCGCCGATGGCCGGGAGGTGGCGATCAAGAGGGGCGAAACAGGATTGAAGATGAAGAAGTTTCAGGAGAAGGAAAGTGCATTTGAGTCTGAACTTGCATTCTTGTCCCGTTTGCACCACAAACACTTGGTCAGGCTAGTTGGTTTCTGTGAAGAGAAGGATGAGAGGCTCTTGGTGTATGAGTACATGAAGAATGGAGCATTGTATGATCATTTGCATCACAAGAACAATGTGGAGAAGGGTAGTAGTTTCTTGAATTCGTGGAAAATGAGGATCAAAATTGCGTTAGATGCTTCTCGAGGGATCGAGTATCTCCACAACTATGCAGTTCCACCCATAATTCACAGAGACATCAAGTCCTCCAATATTCTTCTCGATGCAAATTGGACAGCCAGAGTGTCTGATTTTGGATTGTCATTGATGGGTCCAGACTCCGACCAAGATTACCGGCCAACGAAGGCGGCGGGAACAGTTGGATACATTGATCCAGAGTACTATGGTCTGAATGTTTTGACAGCAAAGAGTGATGTGTATGGACTTGGAATTGTTCTGCTTGAACTCTTAACTGGCAAGAGAGCCTTATTCAAAATGGACGAAAATGGAGGTGCTCCTGTGAGTGTGGTGGACTTTGCAGTGCCTGCAATAATGGCCGGAGAATTGTCGAAGATTCTGGACCCAAGGGTTGGACCGCCGGAGTTGAACGAGGCAGAGGCAGTGGAACTGGTGGCGTATATTGCAATGCACTGCGTGAATTTGGAAGGGAAGGATAGACCAACAATGACTGATATCGTTGCCAATTTGGAGAGGGCTCTGTCTCTTTGTGATACTAGCCATGGCAGCATCTCCAGTGGTACAATCTCTATTGTTTCAGAATGATACATCATAAAACCAAATTATTATTATTACCCCGGCAAAGTAGAACAGGCATTGAAATTTTTGTCCGAGTCTTGATTCTTGTTGGTAAAATTATATGGGTATACTCTTTGTGGTGTAAAGATTAGGGATTTCATCTAACATTTAAGCTGTGTAGTGTGAGATTTATTGTGATATCACTAACAGCTAACCAGGAAAGGAAAAAAATTCATTATCTTTATCTTCTCTTTCTCAATTTTCTTTCTATCTCCATTCTGCAGTTGCAGCTCTTGTTCTTGTATGCATTTCACATTACAGACATGGATTCCAGTTTTGCCTAATACTTTTCTGTGTGTAAAAGTACATGGAGTGACAAAAATCTCTCTAGTTCTTCAAAATTTGTTAATGGGGTTATTTTGAGACAAATCTGTTCTATATGAATTGACAATTAAATTTCTCATTACAGACATGGATTCCAGTTTTGCCTAATATTTGTCTGTGTGTAAAAATACACGGAGTGACAAAAATCTCTGTAGTTCTTCAAAATTTGTTAATGGGGTTATTTTTAGACAAATCTGGTCTATATGAATTGACAATTAAACGAACTAGGGCTAGACGTAATTTTAAGTAGAATTCACTTTAAATGTACTTTTTCATAATAAACGTGTGGGCCTATTTGATTAAAAAGAGTAAATAAACATATATTTGATACCAACTACATGAGGAGTCTGGTTGGAGGAGGAAGGAATATCCCAACTCTCACTATTTCGGTCAAAAATGAGACAAGGAAGGAAGCTTGTACCGTCCATTTGAAGTTTGGACTCTGAAGGGCATAGGATAGGAGAGAAGAGAGAGAGAGAGAGAGATAAGGAAAGAATTAAAGAAGGTGAAGAGAAAAAACGCAGCTGAGCATTGTAGGTTGCTGTATATATGAATGTGCGTTAGAGTAGTTGAGGGATTGTGGTATTTGGAGGCCATAATCAAATATGAAATGCCCTTTTCATGCTTAGGTATGATGGTCCCCAGCAAGAGATAAGGAGTGAACCGCTCTAGTTTTTTCCATTTGAAAGAGCGTTCAAACTTGTATGTCGGTCCGATGTTTGACCAGGAAAATTCAACTTCACCATACCACTGTTTAATGCGTTCTGCTTCTTTCTTCCACGACAGTAATTGAAATGAGTCCTGCTCCACCCCACAACTTTCTTTAGTTAAACTTATGACGGTTTGGCATGTAAAAGATAGTTATTAATTACTTTAGTTTTTAAATTTTAAAATTATTATGTAAAATGATTCATCTACCCATTACTTTCGTCAAAATGTTGAACAGAGGAATCATTCTGTTCAGAGATTTCAAAATTCAGACACTAAGATAGTCAGTTATGTCAACATATTAAAATTTTTTGAGACAAGTATGAAATATAATCGATAATTTTATTTCGTATGAATTATAATCTATACGTTTTCAATTAGTTTTAATTATGTCCCTAACTCTAATGTCATCTAAATATTTAACAACAGATATTGATATGATATCCCATTTTGCACACATTAACACTTACTAATTCACTTTCACTTTACAATGTAGAATTGAAACTGATAATGACCAAAATAATCAAATATAATATGACGTAAGATAATTAGATATAAAGTAAAATAACAATTATTTTAGTCATTATTAATTTCAATTTTATGTGACAAAGCTAGAGTGCATTAGTAGGCGTTGATGTGTGTAAGATAAAATATCATATCAACGTCTACTGTTAATATTTGAACAGTGTTAGAATCAAGTATATAATCAAAATTAATTAAAAATATATTAATTATAATTGATATAAAATACAATTTTATATTATAATTGAAATATGAGTGAGGGAAACGAAAAATGTTTTGTCTTTTTTATTAAACTTCTATGTTGTGTTGGGTTTGATGTTTACAAGACAAAAAGCGAGTTTTTTAAAATGCAGAAGTGCAGCCCAAATTGATTTGTTTGGTATGACAGTTGTTTTTAAAATTCAATGCATCTTATCTTTTGAATTCTTGTTTGAACTGAAGTATTTTCTATTTACTTTTTAGGTTCAGACAAAAATGGATTAAAGCTTAAAAAGCAACCCTGTAATAAAGACGCACCACATAATGTATATAATGATATGTCGTTTAGGGTAACAACAACTCACTGGACCACTCCACAATGCAAGTGTTCAATCAATTTTAAGTCTCACTACGCAAGAAGATTTGTCAAGTTGATTCATTCAGACTTAGCATATAAAAGCTATATATATATATATATATATATATATATATTAATGTTTGTATGCACAAGAAACTATATTTAGTGAGAAGATAATTTTATGTAAGACAAAGGAGAAAGTAATCACTGATCATAATTTAATAGTCGAGAACAATGTACATAAATTGTTATAAATGTGTAACAAATGTATTCTATTATTTTCACATTCGTAGTTTACATTGATCTTAATTATTAATTTGTGATTCAAAAATAGTATTTTTCTCTTCTCACTTAATATATTCCTATAAATATATGATTTGATGAATAATTTTATGCTTAAAAATCACTCATAATTAGTGACCGAGTCATCTTGTCTGGTCCGCTTTTGTTTGTTATGAATGGCTGAACAATAATTGTCAGGCTATGGTGATGTATGCATTCGTCTTGTAATATATATATAACGTTGACTAATGATCCTTGGCTTTGTAATAGATGGAAGCGGAAAGTCTCTATAATTCATTTGGCGTGAATAGCAAGTTTGTCTTTTGTTTTACGGTGTTACCATAATCACCATATACAAGAAAAAAGGGGGAAAAAGTAGAGGCATTACTATATTTTAAAACTTAAGCAATGTTTTTAATTTCATTATTGGTTGAAATGTTTTGATATGGAATTGCAAAGTTGTCTGAATAATTAGGAGTTACGTCCTATTTGCATTAGTATTTTATAAAAATAATTTAAAGTTGTGACACTTGGTATATGAGTAAATTATTAATTTTGTAAGGGCTTCAAACTGACAAAACAACTCTTATGACATTTTAAGATTCCAATTTAAGCTTTCGTTTGTAGACCGGAAAATGCATACATCATAAGGTGGTGACGAATAACTATGCTAACTCACTAAATGTGATTTAATATAGTAGTTTCAAATTATAAAAAATTTTAGGTTCGAATATGAAAATGAGTGTCTTACATCACTACAAGACTTCTCCAAAAAAGGTATGAGAAACTTTTCCTTAACTGGACATGTACTTTTTTTTTTTATTTTCCTCTTAACTGTAAATTGAAAACATCCACTAACTGCATTGTAAGAGTCAAACAAGGCTTCTAACAAGCCAATAGAGAGCCTGTGACATAAAAATCTCGCCACACATTATAATGAATTAAAATATTGCTTTTCCTAACACACATTACACATCTTAGACTCTAAGCATCTTTCATGGAGCACAATTTAGGATATTATACAGCTACATACAAGCTCTAACCTTTTTAATGGCTCTGCTGTACATAATAATACATAGCGTGGAAGGGTGCACAAGGTCAAAATCAATGAAATTCAAAGCGCATAAGGAGCTTTACAGAGCGGTACTTCTCCCCCTTGCGGTTATGCAGCATAACAGCTCGAATTCCATTTCTAAGCTCTGAAACAGGTAGGCATGTTTGGCCACCAAAGTCATCATTTTGTGACATGTCATACTCATGAACTTCTATGCGAAGCAGAGCCAGTTCTGGAACAGTTAGTGGGAACTCGAATACTTCATTCCATGTAGGCAGCCAATTATCCTCTATTGCTTTTGTCTTCTTCATTACATTATCAGCAGGTACTCCAGCTATCCCAACCTGCATGAAGGTTGTTCAAATGAGCAAGTTTCATAAGGGTATGTTTGGATGAGAGATATATAATGGAGGGACGTTGAGATTTATTCTTAGTTTGGGAGTTATAAGTACGGAAAAATAGTTAAGAATTTTCAGCTAACTTCCTAACATCTAGAGTCTTCACTTCTTAAAAATTTTAGGTTCTTTCAACTTAGAAGAGTAAGGAGAAGAATGTAAGTTATCATTTAACCATTGCTTTCCCTTTCATTTTCTTTGAATTTCTTCTCTTCCAGTCTCTGTTTAAGTCCAAAAATTCTAATTACCAAGTATTTAGAACGTATTTATAAGAGCTTTGGCTATAACAAATTGAAAATTTTAAAATTTGTGTATTGCATATGTACTAAATAATATAGGGTTTGACAATTTTATATATGTCAATTTTAATTTTTTTTATAAATAAAATTTTAAGTAGTTGAGAAAATAGGGCATCACCACCCACCAAAGGTCACCTAAAAGTTAAGCAAGAGCTGTGTGAAGGCAAAGACAACAACTCCCAAGTCATTTAGAGCAAAAACAGAAGAATAAACAAGAGGCAAATGAACAAGGGCAAAGGCCATATGAAATATTACGATGTAATGAATCATATCAACTCACTCTTGTGTAGAAGTCTGGAGGTGAGAATTGATCAAAGTGGTCGTGCCGGAAATCCTGATACCAACCTTCCCCCATATATACAGTCACCTAAAGAAGAGGCATACAAGTACCAGATATTGTCAGGATCAGAACTAGGTAGAGACAATTTATAACATCTCGGTCAATAAAGCTCTCACCTTCAAAGTAGTCTTTCGAGGTAACTCGGCTTTAGGATCGAAGACCCCACTATGTGGAAAACTCTTCAATAGAAAGTCTGGTTTTTTAACATAACCACATCCACCATTGGCTTTGAACATTCCTTGCATCAACCAAAGTGATCTCCCATGCCCCTGTCAAGAAAAAATGATCCGTGAATATCTTTCCTGATCTTAAACAATACCGTAGTCAATAATATAATTCATATAAATAAGGCATCAGGGACTACTGGGGCGTTTTGAATGGATCTTATAGCAAACATCCTGTAGTGTATAGCTGCAGGAAGTGTGAATGCAGACTCACTTCCTAAGCTATGGAAATGAGGCAGACCATATAGCACACACTAACTTACGTTAAAGTATAACCTCATAGTTCACTAATACAAGGACACGTTTATCCTGTTGGTATTTCAACAATTTCCCTTCACCACCCAATTACGATCAAGAAGGAAAAGTCACAAGGATATGAAAACATACAAATGATGGTATTATAACATATTGCACAAGAAATCCTTAAACAGAGAAAATTAAATCAGGAAAAGAAAAGAAAGAAAGTTAAGAGTTAAAAACCTGCATGTTAAATGCAACCATTTGAGCTCCATGCATCCACCCAATGAGTGGGTTATAGTTTGACGAGTCAATGCGAATACCTTTAGGATAAACCCTCAGGATATTCCGCTGAGTAAACCTGTAGTATGTCAATAATCAGGAAATTAATACTTTGTTTATTCTTTTCCAGATTGTTGAATTCATGGCATCTAACATGTATTTAAACCACAATACTCATGCTATACTTGGAAGCACAGAGAACATAAAGAGAAATAATTTTATTAGCTTGTCAGCATACGAAAGGTTTGATAACGTTTCCAAGATTAAGAAACACTGGATATGCCACCCGAGACACATTATTGTGCACTCTAAGAGGTTTCTTATGACCACTGGGTTGTTGACTGTGTCAGACTCGGAGGTAAAGATCAACCACTAATAACTGTTAGTTGGTAATAAGAAGTCAGACAATTATGCAGTGTGCCATTTAGAGGGCTTACAAATTTCAGCTAAGGAATATATACTATATAGTATAGCCTCACAAATTTCTTGGACTCTGGAGAACTAAAAAGGACAGTGACGAAACCCATTAAACAGTCAAATTTTCCCCCTTTGCATTACCACAGACAAAAGAGCTGAAAACTAGAAGAAGCTCAGAAGTTAGAGTATGCAAATTCAAGTCATACTGCGCAGAAAAGAAAGTTCTTTCTAAACAGAACTTACTGAAAACATTTATCAATACCTGACAAGTTCTTTTCCGTGTGTTTGAGCAATATTCTCAAGCTGTTGCTCACTTAAGCTTAGACGTCTCACTTTATCAGGATCTACTTTCAGACAATCGTCTATTCCACCTTTGGGCTTGCCAGCATGAATGGCTATTAAACGCCTGTATTCAGTTGCTGCATTATGATGTGACTTATCTACTTCATCAATATCTTCCTCTTCACCAACCTTCTCTTCATCAACATCGTTCTGCCAAAAATGGCAAACCAGAAATTTTTAGTCGTCTAAACCTTACAAAATTAAATTTAGTGGCAATCTATATTCTATATGCAGCATTGATCAGAGTTTCAGACCTTGTAATCAGCTAAAGTACCACCTTTCATGCTTGGGACTTCCTTTCCCCAAGCTTCTTCATCACCTGAGGCCTTTGCCTTCTGTGACTCGTCCCCCTTTTCCTTTACTTCCTTTGCCTCAAGGTACTCCTTAGGCGGTTTAGTTGATATGATAATCCTATTTTTAAGTGATTCAGGAGAAGGGAATTCCTTCAAGCATTCTGAGCCAGGAGAAAATAGTATGTCTCCAAATGTTTCGGTGACCATCTAAAAAGTTGAGGCAGGATGGTCAACTAAAAGAACATTAGCCTTTTAGATCTAGATCATCAAAGAATATCTAACCTTAGCCACTTTAGCCTGCAGATCTGGTGTAAGGTGGTCTTCTAGAGTTATTACAACTGGATATTCAGACGCGACAAAGGCATGCTCCTTGATTGATCTCAAACATTTGATGAGCTCTACGGGAGTAGTCAGCGTCCTATATCAAAAACATAGATTTGTAAAATGTCTGAAATAAATAAATATAATAAATTTCTGCCACTCTCTTTACAAACTAGTTTGGGCAACATCAGTTTTAAAGTAAACAGAACTGTTGGGATACCATAGCCCCTCGCAAGATTTTGTTATAACTTCTAAAAGCAATTTATGCTTACACTTATGACAGCAAATCAAAGCAAAAATTATAACCAGAAATGATAATAGCGTTTTGTACCTTGGTTTCTATGAGATTATGCTTAAACATTAACACTATTCCAGCAAGCTTATACCTTCCATGAAGAACATCCACATCATTCTTTGCGGCATTAGGCCATATGTCCAATTCTATCACTCTCACACCTCTCTGCAGGGCGTGTTTAATGGGGACATCACTGCAGTCACTACTAAGCTGATTTCCAGTCAGATAGGAATTATGACCAGTGTATATGAAATAATGAGACAAAGGTGCAGTCATATCATGGTGCACCTGAAACAGAAGAAACAATTTCACAAAATATAATAGTCAGAAGAAGGGAGTTTAAATTCATAGCTGTAAAAGTAGTTCCTGAATTGACAAATTGTTGTAATTAACTGCAATTGAATACATGCATATCACTACATATGTTTATATTCTAAAGCAAAAGGTTTGTTATTACTAGAAATACCACATCAGTCCTCGAAAATGAGAGAATTTATTCAATTAAAGGCTAAGTGAATAAACCCACGCTGGAAACATATCAATCTTCATCTTCTTTCATCATCATTTCTTAACACTCAATTTCAATTACAAATCCTAAAAGCCAATTGTTCAACCAAAATGCACTCAAATAATTGTAAATTTGTCATTATCGACATGCCACCAAAGGGAAGCGGAATAACTAAGAATAAGTTTCGAAGCACCTTGAACTTTCGTACTTTATGGATAATACTAAACGAGAACTATTATGAAGCCGGGCATTAATATGGTTATTAACATTGTCAAAGTTAAAGGCAAACTAAGCCACAAATCAAAGCCATGTGATATGCAAAAATGGTTGGAACATGAATGGAAAAGGCTAAAAAGAAATAATAAACACATGGAACGTACAGATGAAACCAAATCAGAACAGGCCAATTCCCTGGCCAACAAAAAGTTAAGCCAGACAGGACAAAATGCAAATAGAGGATAGGGTCAACAAAGCAAAAAATTACCCCAAGAGAAGGTGAGAGAGGTGAATTATTATCACTGAAGAGGTACTTGAAGAAGCACTCAAGATCGAGACCCCTCCGATGGTGGAAGATATTCAAATGCTTGAGCCCATCGATGATGGTCTGCGCTTGCTCTTCAGTGACCTTCTCGTCCTTCTGCACCTCAATCAAGAACCTCTGAAGGTGAGCAGCTGCCATGATGCCATTCTCAGAGTAGTCGTCGAAAAGTGCCTTGATCTCCGGCGGCGCCTCCGGCTTGGCCAGCTTGAACCGCCGCCGGCAGCAGAAGCACACACTGTAAGTCTGCTTCGACGACATGAGCCCCTCCGATTTCGGAGGAGTAAAAGCTCCAAGCTGCGAAAGCGAGAAGAGAGCTACGGAAGGGTCGAGTGATCAGTGTCAGTTTGACGCTTTGATGATGAGAAACGATGGCATTTTAATGGGAAATTCGGAATATAATATGTATGTATGTTCATTGACTATTGTGTGTGTATGTATTATGTATATGTATAATTGGGTCAGCATAATAATAATAATAATAGTTTTCTGGGGGAGAGAGCGTGTCTTTCCAATCATACTAGGCCATTTTCCAAAAGAGGCAGGTGGGTCCTACGTGTACCAATGAGCTGTCTGGTACTTGGCAGCAGTGGGTCCCACTGCCACGTGCACTTTCCAATTGACCAATCGCCAATCACAATGACCAAGAATCCATGATATTGTATTTTATTCCTTTGTTTATGTGAGAGTCAAATCAAGATAGATGTCGGTATTTTGTCGGTTTAGAGAAATAATCTTTAATTACTTTAAAAGTTTAAACAGAATAACTTATGATTTAATAATTAAAAAAATTCTATGTGGATACGTATTTCATAGGTTCATACTTCATAGCATAGAAGCAAACAAAATTGAGGTTTGTTACGGCATTGTGACCAAATTAATGAGCTATTGACGTTAACAACAACCAATGAATGAGCAGTTTAGGCAATAATACTGACATTAGCTTAGTTAATTTAATCATTTAATGATCGACTCTACGAAGTCAAATTGTGAGATGTTGCAGTTTAATGCTAACTCATTCACTTAACACTTTTAAAAGTATAATATTTAGGTGCATTCTATATTTACCGAAGTGAAATCAAAACTCGCGTATTAGCCCCTAAAATCCTTTAAATAGGCGAGTTGCGAGAGAAATGAACTCGTTTAAAAATATATCTGAACGTCTGGCTTGAAGAATATAAAAATAAATAAATAAGTCCTTAAAATTGATATAGATTCTTAACCTTAATACATACTGAAAAAACAAATACAAAATGAATTTTAGAAGAGGCGCAAAAACTCATGCAAAATAGGAATGCTTATGCGTAAAAATTGCTTATTAAAATATTTTTGCAACTTATATTGTCATAGTATTGATCCAACCTAATATTTTTTTAAAAATTATTTAATAAGATAAATTCCATAAAAATATCAAAATGTAATTATTTAAAAACTGCTAAACTCATATTTAAATTGTATTTAATATCTCTCTTGTTTTAATATATTTTCCTGAAATTATTTTATGTTAATGAAATTAATTTTCCATACAATATCTGTTCCTTCTAAAAAAAAATTATTTATCTATACTCATTGTTATTTGAAGAATGAAATTATAGTAATGTATTGAAATTTAACATCGTTCAATTGTTTCTATCAATAAAATTATTTTTTTATATTATGTAGAAAATTAACGTCATTAATGAAAAATACATTACAAGTGATTATTTTGTTATATATATAAATATGTATAATGTCAAAAAAATTAAATAATAATTTTAAAATAAAAGAAGCCTCAAATATAAATTTGACCAGTCCATAAAAAAAATTAGCATAATTAATGTGTAAAAAATGTATGATATGAATGAATCATTCATTGGCAGTTTAATAATAGTCGAAAATGGTGTTCGACAAAGTGACAAGAGACATTTAACTCATTTAATGTTTGAAGATAATATTAATTAAACAAGATATTGATATATACATTTTAAACACTACACAAACTACCCGTGTAAAAGATTCCTACCAGTTAGAGTAGAGTCTAAATATACCGACCAGAGAAGAGGATAATTAAAGTGGGGATTGGGTGTGTGAGTTAGAGTGAGAGAGACAGAAGTGAATGGTTAGATAGTGACAGCCTTGATATTTGATGAGGTAGTTGAAGCAGATTTGTAAGCATGTGGCAGGAGTATTCCTCTGCTTCAGGGCTTCCACATTTTGTGGCTCTCATAACTCCTTCACACGGAACTGTCAAGTAACAAACAATTTGAGTGGCTCAGTGTATCACTTGACAGTGAACCATCAAACTCCATTCACAATTCATCAAATGGTGAAGCTGCGGCCAGCTCATACTCTTTCCAGGTTGACCATTCCGATAGTCTTTTTTTTTTTTCTTCAGATTTGCGGAACTTGTTTTAGTTGAATATACTAATTTAATATTAAATAAAACTACTCCACTTTTTATAGGTAAAATAGATACAAGCAGATATGCGAAATTTCTTTGGTATAATTGATGATATATTTGGTTTTTGTGAAAATATTTTTTATTTTTATTTTTTAAAATATTTTTTTTAAAATATTTTTTTTAATATTTTTAAATTTAGACTTATTTTAAGAAATGTTTTCAAAATAATATTTTTATTAAACTAATTAAACACATTTTCAAACTCATGTCATATTTTCAATGAAAATAAAAACAGAAAATATACAAATTAAACAGGTTTTTAATATTTTTTTGCACATTTATCAGAGTTAAATTGCTGTCTTATTTTAACTTTTTTTTTCATTTGATAATTTTTTATTTGTTCGTGACATAAATTTTAATTTAGCAGAAATATCAAACAAAATATAGTGCAAATTGTTTTGGTCTCAGTTCTGTCTTTTGATTTTAAATAATTTAATTTATTTTATGCCAATTTTTTTTATTTTAACTAGTTACCTTTAAAAATTTGGTCATAGTTTAAAATTGTTTATAATGAGAATTAACATATATTTTATTTTATTATATATATATATATATGTTAGGTTTATTTTAACTTATTTAACATAATTTAATATTTTTTATATTTAATTATAGTACAAATTGTAATTTAGTAGAAAGGTCCAACAAAATAAGATAGCAATTTAAAAATTCTGCGTAACTGCTCTACGTCTATTTTGTCTGATAAAAGATAGAAAAAATTATTTAATTTTAAAATAATATAATCAGCTAAAAGACTACACAAATCTAAAAAAAATAAAATTGAACGGACAAAATGCTCTTCTCACAACTTTATCTTTCATGAAGATACAATCTATAAGAAATAATAAGAACTTTTCAGATAGGATTTTTAGTTTCATACTTTATAAATAATTTTTTTAATTTAGTGGTTTACATTCTTTTTTTTGGGTGAAATTTAGTGGTTTACATTACATACTTGTAATGTTAAACTTTCATTCTATCTTTCTCTAAAATTTAATGTCAAATCTATCTCTGCAAACTTTAACATTAATTATTTATCTAATATCAGTAACCCACATTTTAGATTTGACATCCAAATGAGTGAACCATTAAATCTGGTGTCAAATGTTAGATGGAATAATAAAATTGTCAAGCATTTTAATGCTTGAAGAACAAAGTTGAAAATTAAAAAAAAAATGATTTGTGGAGAATCAAATTGAAAGTCCACTTGTGCGTCAGGGACTAAAATATTTTTTTTCTTCTAAACAAAATAATAGATCAAGTCAGTTAAGAGAATACTTAAATATGCAAATGAAATTTGCAGCAGTATATAGAATACACGAAGATCTCGTACCTTCACATACAATATTTGAGAGTTCTTGTTACAGTTTTTTTCGCAATTAAAAAAAAAAAAACCAGATATTCGAGGTGAAGATAGCCACTAAACTCTAAAGCCTATAATACTGTTTGAAGAAATGGTTTGGCACGCATGGTCAGAAGGAAGAACAAAAGGGATGACCTCATGATAAACAAGAGCTTACAGAGCAGAAGGTTGAGTCGCCTTCTAAGTTTTTTCAATGAAACTGGAAGTGCATAAAAAGCCTCACAGATTTGAGTTTGTTGCCCTTTTCATCAAACAGAGGGAATGACCGAAAACCAGACCTCAGCTCTGAAACTGGAAAACATGTCTGACCACCAAAGTCATCCTTTTCATGCCTGTCGTACTCTCGAACTTCTATCCTCAGCAAAGCCAACTCTGGAACACTCATGGGGAACTCAAACTCTTCGTCCCAAACGGGAAACCAATCATCGTCAATTGTCTTTGTTTTCTTCTTCACTTTATCAGTATCTACTCCAACAATACAGACCTGTCATGAATTCAACAAATTCTGAGGATATCTATAATTTCTTGTTGTTGTATCCTAGACATGATCCAAGCATTCCCCTGACCTTCGTGTAAAAGTCTGGTGGGGAGAATGAATCGAAGTGTGTTTGGCTGAAATCTGAGCTCCATCCCGTCCCCATAAATACTCTAACCTATATAAGTGAGCAGAACAAAGATTCAGAAGATGTCACAAAACAAATTAATTTCCCTTTTAAACGATGTCTCTCACCTTCAATGTCTTCTTCGCTGGCAACTCTCTGGCAGGATCAAAAACTTCACCACGTGGGCCTTTTCCCAATAGACAATCGGGCTTTTTAACGTAACCACACCCTCCATTTCCTCTAAACATTCCTTGCATGTACCTTAGTGGTCTGCCATACCCCTGCCAAATGAAAACACATGCTAGATTGTATTTCTGGTGAAAGATTGGATGATTTGTAAATAAATATAGCGCAATTGTGTTACAAAAAATAACTTGAAAATCAGGACTTACCGCTTCATATGATTAACCAACAAAAAAAAAAAATTTACACTAGAAAAAGTATTTTCCCATGGAACGTGCAATTTGATTAGGAAACTCATTTACTGCATCATTTGTAGACATGGGAAAAAGAATGTGTGCGTATGCATGCCTAGAACACAAACTATTGCAACTTCAGAAAAACTTCTTTGCAATTGAATATAGCTCAAAGAAGTAATTCAAACTTCCAAATTTTCCACATAAATATAAGTTAAATACAAAGAGACATACCATAACATATGCATTAGAGTGCATTTAGACCAAAAAAGAACAGAGATTAGTCCCTAACCTGCATGTTGAATGCAACCATCTGAGCTCCATAATTCCACCCAATATGTGGCATGAAATTCGAGGAGGAGACACGTGTTCCTTTTGGATACACCCTGAGAATATTCTTTTGAGTGAACCTGGAAAGATAAATGTATGAATTCCGTAAGCTGGGAGATTGTCAGCTAAAATTGTAAAAAAATTTTGCTGTTAGTACTGCAAATTAGGTTTGGCAATTGCCTAACAAGTTTGGTTCCATGCTTTACGGAAGTCTTTTCAAGCATCGGCTCACTCAAGCTTAGGCGTCTAACATCACCAGCAATGCTTAAATAATCCTTTACATGTCCCTTTGGTTTCCCAGCATGGATTGTGATTAAGCGTCCGTATTCAGGTGCACATTGCTGGAATGATTTTTCTTCACTTGCATTCAAATTTACCACATCATCGTCACTTTCGTCCTGCCATTAAATTGACAATAATGGAAAGTTTATAACTAAATTTTATTGGATATATTAGAGGTGGAAAATTCCAACCATGATCCATAATCAATTCACTAAATTATTAACCCAACCCAATCCAATCCATAATGAATGAGGTTAGATTTGATCTATTTATCTGTGGACAGATTATGAATATCCATGGAACAACTAAAATTAAATCCACTACTGACCTATCAGATCCACCCACCCGTGACCCATTAAGCATCCAATATACAATTTTCACACACTGATAAATTTAGTTACATGGTGGCTTTTAGTTTCAAGGGAGGGCTTTGGAATTTTTCATAACAGAGAAGGGCAGTATGATTAAGCTATCATTTGAGGACGGGAGAGTAATTATATATATATATATACACACACACATTTCTCTACTCACCTTGTCATCAGCTCTTGGATTGTCCGATTCTTCTTTTGGTGACGAAGGTTCATCTTCAAGATATTCTTTTGGTGGTTTGGTTGATATAAGAATTCGATCTTTCAATGATTCTGGTGAGGGGAATTTTTCCATACTATCTGTCTCAGGATAATAAAGCGTTTCTCCAATTATTTGTGTTAGCATCTGAGAACAAAAAAGGAACAAGGATTACTCTAAAGCAAAAGCAACATAGAGACCTACATTAGATCATTTAGTGTGAAATGAAAAATGGAAGCCCACCTGTGCAACTTTAGCTTGAAGATCACTTGGGAGGTGGTCTTCTAAAGTTATAATGACGGGGTAATGAGACTTAACAAAAGCATACTCTTTTATGGACTTCAAACATTGAGCGAGTGAAACAGGAGTGGTGAGAGTCCTGCAAGTATTGAGAGAAAAATGCTCAAGTGAATGATTTTGGTGAAGTTATCTTTATAAGATTGAACTGATAGGTACCTCCCATGAACTACAATTATATCATTTTTATTTGAATTGGGCCATAAATCTAGTTCAATTACTCGTACACCATCTTGTAAAGCCTTTATGACTGGCACATCACTACAATCACTGCTCAGTTGATTCCCAGTCAGATAAGAATTGTGTCCTGTGTATATGAAATAATGTGATAGCGGAGCATTCATATCATGATGCACCTGGAATAACACAGCATTTGCATTATCAAGTAGAGACTTATTTCACAGTCATTTAGTGAATATGCATCCTAATCCTACACAAAATTCGCCATCACATGAGAGGGTAGGGAACATCTATATGAAAATATAACACAAGAAACCACTTATCACAAGCTTGATATTGTTCTTTCTTTATTTTGTTTCCCTGTTGGCTCTCTAGCACTATAAATAGACCCCAACAAAAATATAATTAGTGAGAATTTAATATTAAAATTTAGACATGATTTGACTATCATTGTTCAACAATGATTGTCACAGTAACAAAATTGACACTGTAATTCAAGGAGTTTTGTCAAAAGAAAAAATACAATTTATTTTTGGGAATTCCCCAGAATGATTAAATAGGACACCATGCGGGAGGAAAACCAATCATTATGCATACACATTGACACATGAGAAACTACCTCTTCTAGTAGCTATTGTTTTCAGCATCTAATCTCCTTTATTTTTTTTCTTTCCATTTAGTTGGAAACCATGACATCATAGTCCAGACATATTAAGAAAATATCACCCACAACATATCTCAATAAAAACCCCAAGGCATAGCCATGTGTGTGTTCATACTGTGATATTTCTACCTAAAGTCCAAACACACCTATTTTTCGGGCTGTTGCGTTAATATTGTCACTACACACGAACAACATATGTCAAAAAATATAATATAATACACACACACACACAAAAACTAATCCCAAAAAATGAAAATAATATTAGAATGAAGTACTCAGTTGTTTCATAATATTTAGAGATACATGAGACGTGCAATGTCAATTTCGCATTCTGTTAGGCTATATTATATTCTGTTCGGTTTTATTATCTAACTTACGAGGAATTTCAAGTCTAGGGCCCATTTGTAGGAATGGGTCCCCACTTATTGCCGTTTCCTTGACAATTTTCCCTCTTCGTTTTTCTTCGCTCGGCTCTCTTGTTGTGATGTAAAATGGAGGCAAAGAAAAAAGTGTCCAAACCAGAGAACCAGACAACAAAACCGATACAACAGTGAAAAACAAGAACTCGTCCAAAAACCAGAGAGAGCCAAAAACACCATACAAGAGACCACACGTGCACACACAATAAATTACCGGAAAAATCTGATATTCTAGAGGAACATGCTTTTCTCCTTGCCACATTTTCAAGAAGCTTACCTGGGGCTTCAAGGGGGCATTGAAGTCATCGAGGAGTAGAAAATGGAAGAATTCATCGATAGAGAGACCCTGAACCTCATTGGAGTTCGTGGTTTTCTCAGCGTCGCCAGTCTCCTGATTCTGCTTCCGCAATTGCACAATCTTCTCAAATATCTGGACGGAATCGGAAGCGGTGCAGTCTGATTCGCCCTGGTGCTCCACCAGGAACCGCCAAAGCTGATCGGCCGACATGGCTTCGGAGCCGGCGCTGAACTTATAGAAGGCGTACTTCACGTCATTGGGTGGGCCTGGCTCTATGATAGTATACTTACGTTTGAAGCAATTGAATATTTTGTAGTTGTAGGTGCTCATATCTTTCAACCTCCTCCTTCCCCTTCCCCTCGGAAGATTTATTTTACATAAAATCAATAAACAAAGAAAAAAAAATGATCAAATAGTGAAAGGATTACTGGAAAACTTGAGAAATTAAGAACTCAGTTCGGACCTGGGACACAGGAAATGGGAAAGTTATTGTTGACATTATTGTTGATTTTTTTTTTTCACATTATTGTTGATTTCTTTGTTCACATTATTGTTGATTTTTTTTTTCTAACTACATTATTGATTTTAAAATTTATTGAATTTAAATATGTTTTTTTTGAAAATTTGATATATGATATGATATATTTTGAAGTAGTACAAATTTAGTGATGTAAAATAGGCTCAACACCACAGAAAAATGCTTATAAATCGGTGGGGCCTTTGAATTAGGCATTGGACTTGACAAAATTTCGAGCAATAAATTATAATTTTGTTTCTGTGAAGATGTTGAAATCAAACTGTACGGGGCCGTTTGGTATCCAAGAAAGAGTAAAAATGAAAAGGAAGTAGGAAAATGGAAAGAAAAAGAGAATGGAAAAAAGAGAAGGAAAAGAAAAAAAAACTTATTTAATATGCACTGAAAAAAAGGATGAAAATAAAATTATTATAATTTTTTTAAAGATAATAAAAAATAAATATAAAAATAATTTATTATTTTACCCTTAACCAAAAGTTCAAACCCATCGTTAGTGTTGGCTGTAAAAAGTCGGTCGACCGGCTGTTAGGTGTCGGTTGACCGGTTGGCGTTACCTGCAGGAGCCGGTTGACCGGCCTATTGTAGGCCTGTCGAACGGCCTGCTACAAGCCCGCTGACTGTCTGCTGCCAGCCGCCCGCCCTCCCGCCATCGATCGCCTGGTGCCAGTGACTCAAGATTGAGAAGGGTTGGTGAAGGAATTAACAGGATTAATTTTCTAATCCTAGATCGGTGTAGGTACAAACTGTAGCATATTAATTAACAGAACATAAAAAGGATAAACAGAACATGTACCTGGCATTACTGCGCTATCCATCTCGAACAGTAGAACAGAGGGAATTTTTCTTAGGGTTGTGTGAGAGTGGTACTACTCTCTGTCTGATAAGTTCTGTCTAGGGTTAGACTGATTAATGGGATGTCAATCTATTTAGTATCAGACGAGAGCAGGGACTTCTCAACAGGCTATGTGATTGGCCCAACCCATCACGGGCCACTCACAATATAAAAGCCCAATTATAATATTCATATATTAAATGCTATATATTAGAATAATATAGTTAATATAATAATGATATTTAATAATTGATTAATGCTAATCCAAAATAGGATATATATTATATTAAATTTCAACAATTCTCCCACTTGGATAGTAATAGTCAATTATTAAAATACAATAATCATTAAGGCTAAAATACCAACTATATTTATAGCACATGTCAATAAACATAAGCTTTAACGATGCAGAAATAGTATCCGATAGGGAAGTAAATCATACAAAGTAAAAGCCCATATTTCATATAAAGAATAATGAATATGGATAAGCATAATTAATTAAAAGAAATATGCAATCCAAGAATAGTCCAAGCATCTGAAAATGCTAAAAGAGATATGATAACAAAAGTGACGTCATCTCATACATATCTCATAAGAATAACAATTGAGTAAATATAAAATTTCAGACTCCCACTAACCCAAAACATCAAAAGACTTAACTAATCCCATATGGGTTACATGATTCTGAAAAGCTTTAACAGTTAAGCCTTTAGTTAGTGGATCCGCCAACATGTATTCTGTAGCGAGATGTTCAATACGAGTCTGAAACTCCAGAATTTTCTCTCTAACAAACAGATATTTGATATCAAAGTGTTTTGATCGAGAAGAGCTTCTGTTGTTTTGAGAGAAATGAACAGCAGCAGTGTTGTCACAGTATATCACAAGTGGCCTAGAAATGCTTTCAACAATGTGAAAACCAAATATTAAGTTTTTCAGCCACACGGCTTGAGAAGTAGCCTCATAGCAAGCGACATACTCTGCCTCCATGGTAGAAGTAGCTGTAAGAGTCTGTTTAACACTCTTCCAAGAAATAGCTCCTTCTGCCATCATAAAAATAGAGCCAGAAGTAGACTTACGGTCGTCAGGGCAACCTGCAAAATCAGAATCAGAATAACCGATGACCTGAAGTTGATCAGACTTCTTGTAGGTCAACATGTAATCCTTGGTTCCCTGCAAATATCTCATGACCTTCTTCACGGCTTTCCAATGACCCAAACCTGGGTTGCTCAAGTATCTCCCTAAAGCATTAACTGCAAAAGCGATATCGGGACGAGTACAAACTTGAGCATACATTAAACTGCCAACAGCGGAAGCATATGAGACCTTTCTCATTTCAGATATCTCTGAATCATTTTGAGGACATTAAGATTTAGATAGTTTGTCACCTTTCTGAACAGGTGCAGCACATGGGGAGCAAGAATGCATGTTAAACTGCTTGAGGATCTTTTCAATATATCCTCTTTGAGACAATCCAAGAATGCCATGTGACCTATCACGGTAAATCTGGATGCCTAGAACAACTGAAGCATCACCAAGGTCCTTCATATCAAAGTGGCTATTTAACATCAATTTTGTCTCAGTCAAAAGGTTAACACAACTGCTTGCAAGCAGAATATCGTCGACATATAAAACAAGAATTATAAAATTGCTCCCACTAGTCTTCAAATAAATGCACTGATCTGAAGCATTTTCCTTGAAGCCAAAAGAAGTGACAACACGATCAAATTTCAAGTACCATTGCCTGGATGCCTGCTTTAGTCCATAAATGGACTTTTTAAGTTTGCAAACCAAATGCTCTTTACCTGGGTCAATGAAACCATCAGCCTGAACCATGTAGACATCCTCGGCTAGATCTCCATTCAGAAAGGCTGTCTTTACGTCCATCTGGTGAAGTTCTAAATCAAAGTGAGCTACTAAAGCCATAACAACCCGAAAAGCATCTTTCGTAGAAACTGGTGAGAATGTCTCCTTATAATCGATGCCTTCCTTTTGACTATAGCCTTTCGCTACTAGTCTAGCTTTATACCTCTCAACTTTTCCATCTGGACTACGCTTGGTCTTAAAGACTCATTTGCACCCAATCGGTTTGCAACCATCTGGCAATTCTACAAGATCCCAAACACCATTATGAGACATGGAAGCTAATTCATCATGCATGGCATTTAGCCAATCAGAAGCATGAGAACTAGAGATAGCCTCCTGGAAAGTGATAGGATCGTCATCATTATGGAGATCAAACTCATGCTCTTGAAGATACACCACATAATCAACTGGTATAGAAGGCTTGCGTACTCTCTGAGATCTTCTCAATAGAGGTGCTTCTGCAATGTCATTTGGCGGTGCCACTACATCTTGCTGTGCAATTACACCTGTTTCAGTAGCATCATCAGTTTCCTGTTCAATAACAGGTGGTACCACTACATCATGTCCTCCTTGAAGTGTCTGATCATCATCATGAGTGACTGGAACCACAATATTCATGGGAAGTAAAACAGGCGACGCTGGAGCTGTGGTCCGATCTTCCTTGAGAGTGATTGGTTGTGGTGTATGACTCCCACTATCCAAATCATCCTCAAAGAATATCGCTCTGTCAGACTCAATAACTCGCGTAGAATGAGAAGGGCAATAGAATCTGCAACCTCTAGAGCCCACGCAGTAGCCGATGAAGAAACCACTAATAGTTTTAAGATCAAGCTTCTTCAATTGAGGATTATAGGGTCTAACCTCTGCTTTACAACCCCACACGTGAAAGTGTTTCAAACTCGGCTTCCTTCCACTCATCAGTTCGTAGGGAGTTTTCGGCACAGATTTGCTAGGTACCTGATTAAGGATGTACACAGTTGTCTTTAAGGCATCTCCCCAAAGAAAAACTGGTAATGATGTATGACTCATCATGCATCTTACCATATCCATGAGTGTTCGATTACGTCTCTCTGCAACTCCATTCTGCTCAGGAGTACCAGACATAGTGTATTGAGCTTCAATTCCACATTCATCGAGAAATTTGGCGAATGGTCCTGGATTTCTCCCAGTCTCACTGTATCTACCATAATACTCACCTCCTCTGTCGGACCTCACACATTTAATCTTCTTTCCAGTCTTTAATTCAATAGCAGCCTTGAAGGATCTGAAGGCATCCAAGGAACTGGATTTTTCTTGGAGGAGATCTATCCAACCAAATCTCGAGAAGTCATCTATGAAGGTAATAAAATACCTATATCCACCCATAGCAGTGGGTGTAATAGGTCCACATATGTCTGTGTGAATCAACTGCAACACATCATCACACCTATTTGCTCCTTTCTTCCTAGTCTTGGCAGTGAGCTTGCCTTTAATGCAATCGATGTAAGCGTCAAAATCAGAGAAATTGAGATCATGAAGAATGCCTTCCTTAATTAGTCTTTCAATCCGGGGCCTAGAAATGTGCCCTAAGCGTCTATGCCACAGCATAGAAGAACTTTCATCAGTCTTATTACGCTTATTTCCAACAACAGAGTTAACAGACATATTGTTCAAATTCAGCATGTAAAGCCCATCACATAATACTCCTGAACCGACAGTAACAGAATTAAAACGAATAAAAACTTTTCCATTACTGAATTCAAAAGTGTAGCCATATTTATCCAAAGCTGAAATTGAAATCAAATTCCTTCTCATAGAAGGTACATAAACAGCGTCTTTTAACAATAAAGTATGTCCAGAAGGTAAAAGCAATGTAACTACTCATATTTCTTCCACCGATACTCTAGCTCCATCTCCCACAATGATATTGGATTCAGCATCACTTGGCTTCCTCAGGCTTGTGAACCCCTGTAAAGAATTCACAACATGAATGGTTGCACCTGAGTCAAACCACCAAGTATTGGGAGCAACATCAATCATATTTGATTCATAACAAGCCAAAGCTAGGAGTGTACCTTGCTTGTCAAGTTTCCTCTTTAGAGTATAACAATCATCCACCTTATGGCCATACTTCTTGCAATATTTGCAGTTTCCTTTGAAAAAATTCTTCTTTGGCTCTAAGTGTTGAGAAACTTTTCCCCCTTTCTTCTTGTCACGTTGAAACTTTCCTTTGTGACCTCTCCTTTTCTCAGACTTAGCACCAGAAGAAGAAGCAGCAGCAAACTGAACACTGTGTGCTTTCCCTTTCTTTATGGAATCCTCTTCTTGAGAGACAATGGCAATCATTTCATCAATCGTCCATTCAGTTTTCTGAGTATTGTAGGAGGTTTTCAGAACGTCAAACTGAGAAGGGAGTGACTCCAGTACTTGCCAGATTAGATAGCTCTCACCAAGATCAACCTTGAGAGACTTCAGTTTATTAAAATAGTGGACTAACTTCATGATGTGCTCACGAACTCCACTAATACCATCATATTTAGTCTTCTCAATCAGAGAGAGATACTGGCCTTTCTGAGCTTTGTCAAAAGTGGTGAATTTCTCACCAACGGACTTCAGAAAATCCTTAGCATTCTTGTTCTCTGGAATGCTCTGTCTAATAGACTTCTCCATGTGTATTTCATCATCATGAGACACACCCTGTTGGAGTGCTCCCACTTTTCACGAGAAGCCCTTTCAGCAACAGTGGACTCAGCAGTAAGAGCTGGGGGCTCTTCCTCTCTCAAGGCCAAGTCCATATTAGTGATGGCCAAATACAAATCCAGAGATTCTTTCCAGTCCTCAAAATTGGTCCTATTTAGTGTTTTGACAGAAGTTAATTGCATAGGCAGGGAAGCTGGCATTAAAACAACAAAAAGAAAACATTTAATATGCATAATGTCATTATGCTATAAGAGAATTAAATGTTTCTATGTGCACAGCCAATCAAGCCTGTTAGAGAGAATTTCTTGTCTACCTGGTCCCGCCTAAGGGTCCCGGACCAAAATAAACAAGAAATATAATAATACAATACTTTAAACCTCATATCATTATCTAAATTTTGAATGCCGATAGGGTATTCAAAATAATTGATAGAGGTATGAATAACATGGTATTGTATAAGAAAATTACATTAATAATAATATACCGATAGGATATAGTTATTATTAATGCAATAAATTAGACTAAAAATAATGATTAAAAAAAGGATAAAATAAATGAAATTTTAATCATTTAAATCGAATATTTTGCATAACTGTGCCCACGATAGGTGAATTCACAATCATACAAAATAAAAGGCAATTATATTCAACAGAATAATTAATTATTAATGAGGGAAAAGAATAAACAAACAAATAACAGAAAATTCAAAAATAATAAAAGGGAATAATTTTCATATGGACTGAAATTAATTCCATCACTAAGATAGCTTACTGAGGAGAGTACAACATACATAGATGTTGTTAACAGAGTGAGGAACTTCCACAAAACATTTCAGTCCAAAAATCCGAGAGTACGATAATTAAAACAGCAAAATAGTCTCGGATTAAATACAATAAAATACTTAGGGGTCCCGGAAAATTTTCCAAAATTACCAAAAATAATATTATGTAATTATTTAATTTTTCAAAAAAAAAATAAAAAAATTTTGGGGCCTGGAAGACGCTGCACGCGCTCACACGCGCCAGGCCCGCGCGTGGGCGTCGACAGGGGAGGTCATCCCCTTAGCCCGGATGACTGTAACCGGGTCGCGCGACCCGCGAGCGCGACCCGGTTCAATCTCACTCAAATGGCCACGAAAATCACGTTTTCTTGAGGGTTTGTGTTCTAAATCTTCCGAAAAGGAGAAGCCCTCAATCAATTTTGAAAATTAGTGGGTGTTTTTGGAGAAACCATTTTCGAAAGATTTGGAGAAAAACCGGTTTAAAAAAAACTTTGGATCTCTCAACTCCCTCGATGAAAACGTCTGATTTTTGGATATGTTACTCGAGTAATATCATAGATGAAAAACCCTAGATCAATTTCGAAAAAAATTGGTTGGTTTTGGGAGAAATCGAAATCGAAATCCTTAGGGAAAAACGGAAATTAGAAAAAAGATATTTAAAATCCCTAAAACGTTGTTCAATCCCTCTGATTTTCACTTATATGATTCGTATGAATAGTTTGAATCAAAGCCCTAAAACAATTTTGAGATTAACCTACTAAATTAGGGCAAACGAAATTTGTTTTAAAATTTGGGTTTAGGGAATTGCGAAAATTAGAAAAAATTGTTAATTAATAGCCATAGAATGTACTACTAACCAGACTTTGATACCATTGAAGGAATTAACAGGATTAATTTTCTAATCCTAGATCGGTGTAGGTACAAACTGTAGCATATTAATTAACAGAACATAAAAAGGATGAACAGAACATGTACCTGGCATTACTGCGCTATCCATCTCGAACAGTAGAACAGAGGAAATTTTTCTTAGGGTTGTGTGAGAGTGGTACTACTCTCTGTCTGATAAGTTCTGTCTAGGGTTAGACTGATTAATGGGATGTCAGTCTATTTAGTATCAGACGAGAGCAGAGACTTCTCAACAGGCTATGTGATTGGCCCAACCCATCACGGGCCACTCACAATATAAAAGCCCAATTATAATATTCATATATTAAATGCTATATATTAGAATAATATAGTTAATATAATAATGATATTTAATAATTGATTAATGCTAATCCAAAATAGGATATATATTATATTAAATTTCAACAGTTGGGTCTTGTGCGCCATTGTTGTGACTGTAGTAATTCAAAATATGAGGAAGAAAGACAGTAAGGCCGGCAAATCAGTGAGAGGCTGAAGGAAGCTTGCTTGCGACGCCGAAGGGTATTGCACTTATTAATTTATTATATGAAGTGTGTGCGAGCGCAAGATGGCCGAGAATGAAAGGGTGAAATGGAAGGTGCGAGAGGACCAGAACGAGATAACAGAGAATGCCGGGTTCCGTTTCCAATAGCTACAGTAAGCATACCAAACAACAACAAAAAGCACAGTAATGGAAAAACGCTTTCCATTCCAGCAAAAACCAGCGTACCAAACGGCCCTTATGATTTATTTTTTCTGTTTTTCTTCTTTAAAATTAAAATATAATAAATTACTATTAAATCCATTTTGATTGACACATATATATTAACAAACAAAAGATTAAATAATAAAGTATATTCAATAGTATAACTCTAATAATTATTTATTGTGGGTTCTATAATGTTACATTACTATATTTTGTTTTAAGCAACTCTTCACTTCAATAGTACAACTCTAAAAAACTTATAAATGGATTCCAAAAATTACCTCACATCTTTATACTCTAACAATAAATCATACAATTCTCCACTTATAAGAATCGGTTCTTATATAAGAATAATTCTTACATGTGGCAATTACGCTAGCGTATTCCAGCAGTGAAACTCACCAAAAACAAGTTCTTATTTTTAAGAGCATTTTAATTACTGTTATTCGAGATGCTCTTATACATATTGGATGAATATAAAAATAATTACTTTTTAAAAATTTATAATAAATTAAATTTATGATTTTTAACACAAAGTAAATAATATTAAAATAAATGTTTAAATATTTTTTAAATCAAATAAATTAAAATTATCTTTAAGGGTATTGTATTTTAATCATAATTTGACTTAAGGAAAGTCTGCATATTTTCATAGCAAAGAGGGACTATATAATTAAGTATGTTTCAAGAGAGTAGAAAGTAGTATAAAAAAGAGTAGAAAGTAATTTTCCCAATAGAAAATTAAAGAACAAATATATTTTGAAGTTCAAGATGTATTTTTAAATACAAATAAAGAGTGTATACAAAAATAGAATACATAATATAAAGTTTTTAGTAATGAAATTAGAAATTCAAATATTTTTAATAAAATAATAATATTATTAAAAATATATGAAAATAAGTTTCTATTTGATTTTGTTTTCTGTTATATTTTCAAGTCGCAAATCAAGATTGAAAAAATTATACTGGAGATGGCTTATAGTCCAAGAAACATGCATGACTTCTATAAGTGCTTGTGTGGTCCTCCTTCCTTTTTTGGACAAATACAAGATAACAAATAAAGCCTAAAGGCCAGCCCTAAGAGACAATACTAGCAACTGGGACAAGGCCTAGCCCACGCTCAATGACATATTAAAAAATTAGAGCAGCACATCCTAATAGTAATAATAATAACATACTTAAGAATAGATTGTGAACTTGTTGTGGGCCAGACATAGTTAAAACAGATCGCGATAATTGGCCTTATTGGGTGATGAAGAACTGAGGGTGGGAAGACTAGAGAGGAGAGAACAACAGAGGAAAGAGGGAGGAGATATAAATTTTATGTTTCAATTCATTTAAAGTCTGATTATAACATATAAAAGACCCTTTTATATAGGGAGTCTAGTTACAAAGGGAATTTAATGAATTCACTAAGTTCTAAATGCACAAGCTAGTTTCAAAGAAAATAAATGCATGACTAGTTTCAAGGCTTATTAATGCAACATCAATTATCAAAGTATGTGTTTTCCCTAAATACTAGTTCCCAGAAATTTTATTACACCTAGAATAGGTCTTCAATGGTTTTCCATCATTTCTCTTGGGGTGGGGAGAACTCTTATAGAAACTTGTCCTCGATGATCCAAGTAGCATTTAAATCAAAGTGACCTTTCAATCGTACAAGGCAGTGGTGAAGGGGATTGTGTGGGAAGAGAACAATCTAGTCGTCAAGAATTGCATCAAGGGCTTCAGTGTATGGAGGCCCAAATAATAAGGTGGGCACTAGACTGTGAGGAGATTGAGTACTTGCAATGCCATCAAAAAATAAAAGGGGAGGCTCAAAGGTTCATCTGTAAGGAAACAAATCCTCCACAATGAAAACAAGGCTAATGGCCTATTAGGTTGTAATTCAAGCAAGTATGCATTAGGTCCAAGTTTCTTCATTATGAAAAAGATTCAGAAGCACAAGCATGTAACTTTTTGAAAAAATGTTTAGGATAACATTCAAGTTGAATACGGGCCATGACATAGTCACCTTCATTAAAATCTTGAGATCGACGGTAAACATTAGTAGACAATTTATATTATTCATTACTTAATTGTGAGGTTGTGTCTAATCTCAGCATGCAAGTCATGAATGTGTTGGGCAAAGGATTATGGGGAATCAGAGGTACAAGTAGTGAAAGGAATGGGCAAAAGATTAATGGGTTGGGGAGGGGTATATCCTTGGACAATCTTAAAAGGGCTTTAGCCTGGGGACCGGTGTACTGAATTATTATAGGCAAACTTAACTATTGGCATAATCAAATCCCAATTTCCTAGTTTGTCCCCCACTAAACTTTTAAGCAACTAACCAAGGCTATAATTACCTTAGTTTCCCCATGTGTTTGAGGATGGAAGATAGGAGAAAATTTCAAATGGGTACCAAAGAGTTTTCAAAGGGTTTTCCAAAAATAATAGCTAACAAACTTAACATCCCTATCAAACACAATGGTAGAAGGTACAATATGCAAACGCACTACATCATGGAAAACCATTGAAGACCTATTCTAGAATTTGATGTTGCATTTATAAGCCTTGGCCCTATGAATTCATAAGCCTTAGAACTATTGGTGCATTTATTTTCTTTGAAACTAGTTTATGTATTTAAGACTTAGTGAATGCATTAAATTCTCTTTGTAACTAGACTCCCTATATAAAGGGGTCTCTCATATGTTGTAATCAGAATTTGAAAGAATTAAAACATAAAGTTGCTATCTCTTCCCTCTTTTCTATGTTGTTTTCTCCTCTCTAGTCTTCGCACTCTCTGTTCTACATCAATTTGGTACCAGAGCAAGGCCTTTTCATTCCACCCACACTTTCTGTTGCCCAACCCACTGATCGAAACACCCAAGACTTTCCAGATAACCCACCAAACCTTATTTTTGTCACTATCTAAGCATGTTCACCTACTTCTAATCACCAAACCAAGAAACCACCCATACCATCACCTTTGACAGC
The DNA here is from genome assembly GCA_037074585.1 of Biancaea sappan. Taxonomy (NCBI): domain Eukaryota; kingdom Viridiplantae; phylum Streptophyta; class Magnoliopsida; order Fabales; family Fabaceae; genus Biancaea; species Biancaea sappan. Next base: position 30,467,890 of record CM073494.1, on the reverse strand, counting down.
CTTTGATCGGCCCTTCCTAAAGTTTGATCACCAGAGATGGCTACCAAGCACCGAAAATCTCCTCTATATGGAGCCTACATGCGCTTGTAAGCGCTAGTATGCAAAATTTGAGTTTTCTGCCATTTTCAAGCCTAATTTTGCCTCTTCTCAACTTTGACTGCAACTATAGCCATCAAGGAATAATTAGGGTAATCTGTGTGCTTATTTTGGCTCATAGTTATTGTGGTAAAGTGTAACACCCTGTTATAGTAGTGTGTGTGTGGGAATATGAGAGAATTTTTTTTCCGTTTGGATGGAAGAAAAATGGCACTAAGGGGTTCAGTACCTTGGAAAAATCTGACCAATGGGAGCGACAAGAAAGTAAATAAGGCACAAGGAGAATGAGGGAGATAGAGGAAATTTTAAAATTCTTATACAAAGGATGAGTAGTAAAAGGTAGGGGCTGTGTGACATTTTGAAAATATAGGAAAATATCTGAGTATGGAAAATTACATTTTTACCCTATTTAAAATTTAAACTGTGCGCGCAGACTAAGGGCATTTTTGTAATTTCCTACACGCATGGCTATATATATGCACACACTGCTCACACCACTCAGCTATTCCTTTCTCTTCCCAAGCCTTCCTCCTCCTCTCACACCATCTCTCTCTCTCGTTTCCTACCCATGACTCCAAGGAACCATATTTCCCGAGTCTCCAGCCATCACCTTCTAGCATGGGAGTGACCTTTCGAAGGCCAACCAACACCGAAAAAGCTTGAATGAGGTAAGATTTCCCAACCTCCCCTAATTTCTTCCTATTTTTGGACTCTTGAGATTTTAGGTTGATTTGGGGATTGAATGGGAAAATCTAAGTATGGGTGTTAGTTTAAAATATTCCTACATGGTTGATAATGATAATGGAACAAGAAATTCAAAGGAAACCATAAGAAATTTTAGGATTTGGGGTTGAGAAAGATGAAATTCAAAAGTTTGAGAAAAGTTAGGTTTTTGGTAAGAAAAGTGAGTGATTGAAATTGAGTATTCTTGTTTGGGGATGTCTCTTAGTGTTTAGAGGTGTGGTTTAGAACCAAAAATCATGGATTTTGATCAAGAGTTGAGTTGGGTATCAAGAAAAACCAAGATGTGATGCATTTTCATGAAATAGGGGAGAGTTCTCTGCAAGTCACCACTGCAGCATTAGCATTGTGCACTACAGCGGTGGGATGCCAGAGGTTGGAGCTGTAATGGTGGCCGCTGCATTTAAGCGTTTTCTCTCTGTCTTCTGGTGCTGCAGTGACAGAGACTTTGCTAATTCATGATTTGCATGCTTTTCTCATGTGATTTCCATCCCAAATGATTATGATGTCTTTCCTAAGGATCCATACAAGAAATACTCCTCCAAACACCAAGGATTTGAGATGGAATGGATAGCTTGGAGTAGAAGTGAGAGATTTCTCTACTTGGTTCCTTTTTCTATTCATGTTAAAAATTATTTTCTTGATGATATTGATGATGTGTATTGTCATGCCCCCAGTTCAGGTTAAGTGACCAGTATGGTGTGGGCTCTACCCTATAACCTTAAGCCTATTAAAACACAACAAGACATAACATACAATTTATTTAATAACCAACTAAGTCATTATACGCATAAGTTTCTCCACATTAAATAACATCCATCTTACAAATGTTGTAATATGACAAAGAAGGCTTATGTTTTTAAGCTTTCCTTCTCCGTTAACAAAAAAAAGTTAAGGAAAGGACTAAAACATAGTTTGTCAATGAACATTAAATGCAAAAAAATATTCATCACAAAAGAATGCTCGCACAAGACTTAGGAGTCCTAATAAATACAGAATTGACTATCCTTCCCAAAAGAATCAAAATAATCACCAACAGTTAGCAAGATGTGGTGATATGAGACTTCGCTACTCCCTTCACAGAGACTCGTCAGCTACAACGAGATTTGCAAGAGGCATACACAAAGGGAGTGAGTAATTTACTCAGTGAGATAATCACACAAGAAGAAAATTTACTATAAGTCTCTCACAGGGGAGAGGATAGTCGTTGACATGTCTTGTCCCACAACCGACTCATGTCATTCCCAAATAAGTGACAAAGCAAGGAAAGATACACAAGGTAAAGTCCCAATCCACACAAAGTCACATAAAGAATAAACACTCAGTTATTCCAATCTAAACTATAAGCAAACAAGAAAGCTGTTGGGGCCAATTCACATTACACGGCATGGGTTTTTCCCACGAGTATCACTGTCACGAGACACCCATTGCCAAAAATATTTATTTATTTACATCGTCTATTCTACCTAGACGGCATCTTCGAGGGTTTTAAGGATTTTTCATACATATTTTCATAGGCACCCTCCATCCTAGGACCTCTTCCCTTGCCTTTCCATTCCTATGCAAGAAAAGTAAGCTATTCCTTCACATTTTTTATCACCGTGTACCATATAGGTTCACACATAAAATACTTGTCATAATTAATCACACATAAATAATTTCACTTCTTATACTAAAGCAGTATAGCAAGGTAAAACATAGGGCTCACCCTTAGCCGATGAACGATTTCATCACTCATAAATGAAATCTAAATCCAACACTAATTATAATATAATTAATAAAAAGAATCATCAAATAGGGATTTATGTCATTCTTCAAGAATTGTCCTTTAATAAAATGAGAATTGGTTTCGATAATCCTTCACATAAGAGTAGGAGAAAAATAAAAAACCAAAGGAAACAGACTTGATTTGGTACTCAGGTAACCAACAAGGAACTTGGGTTCTCCTTCTAGCTTAGTAACAACAGAAATCCCCTTCCCAAAACCACTTCTTCTACCAATACAATAGAGGCACACACGAGAGAGAGAAGAATAGAGATATAACCCAAGCACACATACATACGGCTAAAGAGGAAGAAGAAAAGGGGAGAAAGGGTTTTGAAAACTTGTGGGGTCCACCACTTTAATTTCCTCTTAGGTTATAAATTTCATCTATTTCCCTCCTTGTCCATTCTATGCCAATTTTACACTTAGCATAAATTCCTCTAAGCCATATTTTAATATAAAACATTATCCACACATGCCAAAATAAATTCTTTTTAAATCTACCTATTTTCCCCTTTTCCTATGAGTCCCTCACCAATACATTTGATAAGGTCACAAGGGTCTTTCCATAATTCACATCAAGATTTTCTTCCATCCCAATAAATAAAATAGTCATCCCAAATAAGGCATAATAACACACACCACACAGCAAGTGAGACAATTTCAATAAAATCAATCACCATGAATGAAAAATAAAATAAAAGAAAAAGAAGGAAAAATCACGGGTATTACATGTATGAAGTACCTTACTATGGCAATGTGTACGTATATAACATGTGTACTTGCATATGAACTTCTCATGCGTGTGATGCATTAAGAGAAAACTATTTGGATAGTTGGAATTGAGACATGAATGGGTGGGATATTTAGATATATGTATGTATAAGTATATATGTGAAACCATGAATCTTCATAGATGTCTGTGTTTGCGGATTGAATATATGTGAGTTGGATATGAGGATGAGAGTCAAGGATTCGGCCAATGATTAAGGCAAGGTTGTTTCAACACAAGATAATAGATGTTGTTAGGAGAATGTATGCATATGTATAAAACTCATGCCTTCCAAAGTGCAACAAGTTTCTTTCACTTTAATTTTGGGAATGAACTTATACGTACATTTCCACAACATACCCATGATGGGTTTTATGATTTACATGAATCCTAAGGGTGGTTAGCCTATGACGGATTAGTGGTGTTTTATTATAGGATAACCATATGATAGATCTAGTAAGGAGTTGGTAAGATGTGTGAAGAATTATCGGTAAGTGGTAAATCCCGATCATGTGAGTAATGCCGGTAAGAGGCAAGTTGGTTATGTCTTAGGGTTGTCGATGAGTGGAAATTCCTAGGTGTTTATCTATTGACCAGTAAGGGGAGTGAATTTTTGATTATAGGAAATAGCTATTAGGTGATGTTTATGATATCTATGGCTTGTGCTAGTATGAGTGGGTCTATGAGCCGATGAAGTCCAACAGGGTGAAGAATAACTCATAGGAATCTCAACCATAGAGAGGTTGCTAACCCAAGTGAGTTAGGTTAATATGTGTGGCATGGCATGATTGTAGGATTGTGTGTTAGGGATGGTTGTGTGAGTGTGATTGCAATATTTTTGTGTTTGTTTTTGGGTGAGACTCAGTGGTGTACTCTTGAGGCAAAGACCAGTAGTTGCCAAAATAAGGTATGTGGGCTAAGGCCAAGAGGAATGAACCTGGGGGGGGGGGGTTAGAGAATGAGCCCTAGTGGTACATTTCTAGGGTAAGACTGGTAATTACAGAATGGGAGTCGTGCTTGGAGGCTGGTAGATAAAGGATTTAGTGGCAAATTCTTATGGTTAGACTGATAGTTATCAGGATAGGGCAAGTAGGCTAGGAGTTAGAATGAGAGTTGTGCTTGGGGATTAGTGAGTGCAAGGCATATGGGCTAGGATCCAAGGGAGCATTCCTAGGGTCAATAGCGTGAGTTGCCGGTGTGGGAAATAAGTTAGAACCCTTGAGGGATAAATCTGAGATTGAGACAGGTAGTTGCCGAGTTGGTATGAGATGTCATTTATGGAGAAGGTTGTTATTACTTGATCATTGTGTGCCTCAATGTGTTGATTTATGTGTAGCCTTTTATTATGTTTTGATTGATGTGGTTACACTTTATGCTCTGTGATGCTTCAGTTGAGTTCAATATGTGGTAATATGAGTAATAAGTGGTGTTTATGTATATATATGTATATATGTGTATATATAGATAAATATATGTACTGGTGTGGTAAATCTTTATTGATGCTAGAATTGAGTTATGCAGGTTGGAAGGTCCATTAGGGTTGAATGCGGGGTGCTTGTGCACACTGTACTGATGATATATGTTGGTTGAAATAATGGTATTTGGTATATGTGTGAGGTAGGGATTTTGGGTAAGTTAGTGGATTGGACTCACTTCTTCATAGTTTCAAGTACTGAAGACAATGTGGTTTAGTAGTTCGAGTAGTAAAGATATCTCTTTATTGTCTGAGGTAAGGTATTTGTCTTTTAAGTTTAAAGTTAAATCCTTTTAGTATGCTCTTTAATTGGGTAGGTCACCTAGGATTCATATGTCTTGTTTGGGTTAGTTAGTGAAATATTAGGCTTGTGGCAGTGTAGGTAACACGTCGTCTGCACCAGTCATAGCCGCTGGTCCATGCTATGACACAAGATATTTAAAACTCTCTTTGAAAACTTGTTGCTAACTAAACTATATTAGCGATAATTTTGAAAGTGTGTTGAACCCTCACCTCTCTTCCTTTTGACCTTGTTTCATCATTTCACATTTTTGCAATACTCATAATTTTTAGGTGTTAGTTTACATGGATTTCAAAAATTGATTCAGATAGGGAGAAATTTTTTTGTTGCTTAATAAAGAAATGGAAAGGTGTATAAAATAATGATTGACGGAGGATTAAGGAGTGTACACATGGCACCGAGGGAGCCAGGTGATTACTAAGTCCAATGAGAGACTAAAATGTAATAAGAAAATTATGTGGCATCTAGAGTATGAGAAATACTTAAGTTGGAGGAATTATGGATTTGTCATTAGTGGCGTTGAATGAGGGTTGACTAGAGGGCAAAATGGAAATTTTACCATATGAGGTATATATAGGGGGTCACATCGCCCATCTTATTTCACTCCCTTACTCCCACTCACCTCTTTTTTCCTCATATTTCTCTTCATCTCCCTCAAATCCTTCCACTCAAGTTCAAGACTTAAGCTTCTGATAACCATTCTTCGATGGCAGGGTGAGTCTTCGACAACCACTCACCAGCGAAAAAGCAAAGAATTGAGGTAGGTATCTCACTTTCTCAATTTTCTCTTCATTTTCAGATTTATGAGGAATTAAGAAGAAATTGGGTTTGTTTTGGGATCTTGTAAGCTTAGGTAATGCTCTAAAACCTCTTTAGATGATCGATGATAAAATTAGAACTAAGAATTGGGAGAATAAGCATGATTAAAAGTGAGATTAAAGTGTAGATGTAAGGAAGAAAAGTTAGGGTTTTAGAGAAAAATTTGATGATTGGGACATGTATGCTTGGAATTAATTGGAGGTTTTGGTGTCAAAATGTTCATTAAACATCTAGAATGAAATTTCATGGAAGAAATCAAGTTAAATATTGAAGATTTGACCCAAAATACATGAAAAACCGAGAGGAATAGTGAGTCTCCAGTTGTAGGGGCCCAAGGCCCCACCACATGGCTAAGAAATAGGGCTAGCGCGTGGCGCCAAAGACGCCACCCAGATCGAGACATCAGGCTTTCTCACCCCAAGCGCCCAAGCCTTATGTGTTAGGGGCTTAAGGGTGTGTTGTGGACCTCAAGGAGGCGCCACATCCTAAGAATCATGCTTCATTGGAAAATTATGTGCTAAAATTTATGATTAATGTCTTGTAGGTTTGGTTATGGCTTAGGGTTTGGCCGAGGTACATTACAGGAGCCAAAGGACCTTCAAATCCCAGGTGAGGCACCTAGCCTTACTTTGTTTGTTTGATTTACTAAGATTATATTTTTATTCCCTAGTAACTTTTATATTATGAAAGTATGCTATGACTTGATGAAATGTTTGTTGTGCATGGGACCTCATGTAATTGAGAATATAACAAACATACTCATATGTGGATATAAATTCTAGGGATATATATATATATATAGTTAGCATAAAAACTTTTTCAAAGAATTATATTGCATGCTTTCTTTTTTGTACACAAATAGGAGGTCCTTTGAGACCTTATGTGGTATCATGATAAATTGGGTCTATATATATATATCTATATGTGGGTTAGTTGAGATCATTTTGTATGCTTGTTTTATGTTGTGGCTGGGTTGGCAAAATGGGGTTGATTGAGGAGGCTAATGTAGGCCACATGATCCTCTTGATGGGCAACATCATGGCAAGGTGAGGTTCGACTTGAGAAATACCAAGGCTAGCTACCAAATTCTCGAGGGGCGACTTTTCGATGACATATCCACTTAGTGCGAGATTTACCATGTTAGGGTTGTTATTGTTTATTGATGCATGTATGCGTTTAGATGAGACTTAGCAGTGCACTCCTCGGGTCAAATACTGGTAGTTGTCGAATCAAAGCATGGGCCAGGACTCAAAATAGGAGTCGTACCATAGGGTCAGTGGAGATAGGATCCACGAGTTGCTCCATGGAAACGTAGATCCATAGGATGGTATCTCGGCAAGGAATTTATAGGGATGTAAACCCACGTTGATGAAGCCTTGAGAAATAGAAATATTGGGATGCATACCCATATAATGAAACTCTTGAGCGAAACGTCTCTAGCGAACGAAGACTCTCGATAATATAGCTCTTGAGTGAGTTCCCCGTGGGAACGTAAACCCATGTGAAAAAGCTCTTAAGTGATGAATCGTTGGGAGACCCACATTGATGAACCTCCTAAGCAATGAATTCATGGGAATGTAGACCTATGTGGAGTGATGAATATATTTGATAAATGCATGTAGGTTGATTACTGTGATATGTATATGGATGTTCATGTAAGAATGTACATGTGTGTGTTTATGTTTATAAATTTTCCCTTAATTTGTACTATCATATATGAATTTGTGTGCGTAATAACCCGGTATGGGTTGGGCTATGTTGAGGGTGCTTAGGGCACTAAGGACATGGAATAAGGTATATGCCTGTAACTAGGAGATGTCGAGGTTGGGGATGTGGTAGTTCATGAATGACTAGTTTAGATGAGTCCACAACTACAGGTACGAAAGGACAACTAATTTGAGGACTACAGATCAAAGATACCTCCCAATTGCTATGGGTAAGATAATTTTATATTTTTTTAAAGAAAATTTCTCTAGTATGCTCTATATTCGGATCGGATATGTTACCTGTAATACTCGCCATTTTACCTTCCATATTATTATTGAATTTTATTTCATAAGTGTTGATTTTTTCAAATTTTGGTGTGTATGATGTGTGTGTATGATAAAATGATATGATGATGCTTAGATATGTGATTTCGGGCTGTAGGCTAGCAATATGTGGTGATAAGCCATACAGGGACTAAAGTGAAAATCATAGGGACTAAAATAAAATATTTGAGATTTTGTTGGGCATAACAAAATGTCTATGAAGGGGTGGGAATAGAAGGAGAAAATTATAGGAGACCTTGATGTGAAAAAAGAAATGAAAAATAACTCTTAAATATTAAGATATTAATTTTTGAAATAAATAGCATAATTAAATTATTAAGTATAAGAAAGAAATAAAAGAAAAATATTATAAATATAAAAATTAAAAGGATGTCGTACAGGTTATAGAAAATAAATAAATAAATTTAAAATAATATAGTTAGTAGTAGCAATAGTTAATGGATGATGCCAAAGACTAATTAAAAGAAATAGACAGTTATCCAAACTAACCAAATCTAATTTAATATTAAATTAAGGATAAATAATCCCAATAGTTAAATATAAAAAAAAATCTTTTGAAATCTGAATTAAATCAATTAATAGTCACTTAGATTGACCTAGGATTTGAACAACAAATCTTTTTGAATTTAAATAATAAATTTAATAAGATTACATATTCTAGTAGGACAATTAATAAATAAATCCTAGATAATTAAATCTGAAAATACTTTTCAAAATTGGGATCAAATCTTAGATTCCTTTAAACTAAGTTATGAGTAGATAAGTGTGACCTTCAGATTTTAATTAAAAGAAAGGAGGAAATAGTATAAACCCCAAATAGATAATTAATAGATTAACAATTCAAGATCAAACCAACTAACTATGGATTTCAAAAATTATTAAATAACATACAACAACATAATATAAATGATAATATATTATAATTATTGTATTATAATTAAGTAAACTAAGTATTTAAGATATTCCTAACTAACAAATCCCATATAATAAGATTAGCTATTAAACAATCCTATTAATTTATTATTAAAAGTATGTCACTAAGATCCCTATACAACTAATTTATTAATGAAAGAATCATTCTGAGATTTACCTCAAATCTTTCAAAATTAAAATAATCTTAAATCAAATTAAACTATCTAGGATCAAAATTGAATTAGTCTACTACCTTAAACAAGAAAAACCCTAGATTCTAAACCACTAGAAGTCCCATCTCTCTCTCTCTCTCTCTCTTAATGTCAACTTCTCTCCCTTTCTCTCCACCTCACGACGTCCTCTCTTCAACACACTTTCTCTCTCTTTCACGTTGTGCTCTCTCTCTCTATCACTCTCCCATCGTCTCTTCTCTCTCTCTTTCTGTCTCTCTCTCCCTCCCCTTCAAGAACCCTAAGCTAATTACACATAGCCACACACAAAAAACTCTCTTCGCACTCACACTCTTACCTCTCAACCAAAGCACCCTAAACACAAGGCTCACAACTTAATCCAAGTGTTGTAACTTTGGGAAACTCCAAGAAAGGTCATCATCTAGGAACACTAAAGAGACTAAGGTAGGTTGATAAAATTTCATTTTTTGTTACAATTAAAAACAAGAACACGAATTCTAATTTAAGCTCTCCCTTCCTCTTTTTTGAAAACATCATAGTACACGAAATCCTTTTTCACATCAAGGAGGTTGATTGGGGTTTGATCGGATGGATTCGTTGGAATCTAGGTGAGTGGCGTTAACCCCGTTTTAATATTTTATTAGCATTAAAATAGTAAGGTAGGAAGATAAGGCAAAACTCATGGTTTGGGAAAGAGGGAGTTCAAATAAGAATTCGGGATATTTGTGAGAGAAATTATGAACTCAAGGGTTAATATGAATTTGCTAACAGTGGTTTGTTGGAGGGAAAATAGCTTTGTAATGTGTGGTAAATAGCGCATGAATTTGAATTATTAACAATTGACTTATATTTGAGATCGAACTATGTGATGATCAATTATGCTTTTTGTTTTGTGAATGAATGAATTCTTGATTGTGTTTGAGTGGGATGATACTCCCTCTCATGTCAAGGAAGGAAACCTTGGAATTGGGTGTCTTAACCTCTAAGAGTTGAGACAATGATTCTCTCGATAGGGAAATGAGCCCAGGTCTGATATTAAGACCCATGAGATGCCTTGATCGTAGAGAATAAGGTTATGCGTCATGACTGATTTTTTTTTATAAGATTGGTGATAAGTCCTAAAAATCAACTAAATCTTGCAATTAAAAGTGGATTTTTCTCCTTCTCTTGGCCTTATTTTGCTAACCTTTAACATATTTATATCTTTGTTTCAATTAAGTTCCCTTTTTATGATTTAGATTTCATTTTATCTATTTTTGTTGCCCTTTTGAGTGATTTTTGTTATGATATTTTGTAGGTACAAATCTAGGAGAAAACAAGAGAAATTTGAAGACAAATATTGATTCCAATAGGTTGGTGCCAAGCCGCTAAGCCCCTTTCTTCACATAGCTCACTATCCAGATGTTGCCCAAGTGCTAGTATCCTTGCACTTACTGTTCAAGCTTTTAGACTTGGGGCCCAGGCGCACAACCACGAAACTGACAGTATAAAAGTGACTTTTTAGGGTTTCTAACCTAATTTTGGATCTAGAATTTCAGGCCTTCTTGGCCGCTAGTAGAGGAAAGCTATTTCTCGAGGTGGTTTGAAGGGAAGGAGGCCTTCCCACTTGGGATTGGTTCTCCTTCCTTTATTTATCTCATTTCTTCTCTTTTTTCTTTATGTTCTCTTAGTTTTATGTTGTAATTTCCATTTTTGTTGGTTTAAGTAGTTAGTCTTCTTTTCTAGGGTTGTTTTGAACCTGAATTTGGATTAGATTTCTTGTAATTTCTTGAACTTTTTAATTACTGGTTGATTAATGCGTGTTCATTCATTCTAATCTTAACGCTTTCCTTTAATTTAGCCAATTGTTGGGATGTTATGTGTTTTGCTAAACTTGGGAAAGTAAAGTAAAAACTAGACCAATGGATGAGTAGTATAAGTTCTTGACCCTTAAAATTAGGGGGTTAATTTGTTAATGTTATAGGAAAATAAACATTAGCCTCATATAATCATATTAGGGTTTGTTCATTGAATTAACTTGATTCACAAAAGAGATTATGGAATATTAGGTTATTATCTTAGTTGAAGTTTGGAAAAATCCTTCTGAGAATTATGTGCCTTAAATTAGCATGTTCAATCGGCAAGATCAAGAGTGAGAGAATGATAGTAAAACCTTTGAAGAACGAAAGGCTTGGAAATTGATGTAAATTGACTTTTATAAAGTTTTGTTGTTAAATAATTCATTTTAATTCAAATCCTTCTTGCTGGAGTAGACTTTACTAATTTTAATGTCCCTTGAATGATTAGATACCATTCAATGAGATTTGGATTTTGTATCTATGCTAGGGATAGCTTGATATGAAGCTAACCTTGTAACTTCTACCATAAATCAGATTAATCTATCGATAGATAATCTTATTTATATGGTTTTAATAAGTTCCTAATCTTAATCACCTACTTGAATGATTGGACTAAGAAATTAGACAATCATTTAGGTTATATAGGTTTATTTCTTCAAGGAATTGGGTTCAAAAAATTTTGAGAAATTAACCAACATCAAAAGGACTTGTAATTGGAATGATTCATTCTTTAGCAACTCAAAAATTAATTTGTCTCTGAATTAGTCAGATTAAAATTCAAGTGAAGTCAATCCTAGGCTTTTGTTATTATAATTAATTTAACCTTAGGTCTTAGTTAATAGAATTAATTTAATTTGTTTAGCTTCTAGAATTACACTTTTGTTTAAGTTTACTATTAAGCTTCTTCATTTTAAAGGACCGTCTAAATAGTATTTTACTTTAGCTCCGAGGGTACTTGGCACTTCAATCCTTATGGAAATGATACTCGATTCATCATTTTATTACTTGTGCGACTAGTACACTTGCCAAATCGCTAACAAGTTTTTGGTATCGTTGCCGAGGATTGACTATTTTGTCAATATTCACTGAGGCCAAAGTGGTGCTAATTTAGACATTTTTATTATTTTTGTTTTTAGTGTCTTGTGTGTCTTTGTGATTTTTGTTTCTTCTTTTGTTTATCTTATTTCTTTTTGATACATCTCTTGTTCTTCTTTGTGGCGTGTGAGGTCTCATGATTTGTCTTCCTTTTTGGAGGAAACTAAAGATGAAAAAGAAATAAGGAAAACAAGGAAGGAGACAATGCTAAGAAAAGGACACCAGTAAAGTTTGATTGAGGACTATAAAAGTAATGCTCTTGGGAGGCACCACAAGTTTCTTGACCTTTCCATCTTTTTAATTTTGTTTGTTTATATTATTTCATATTTTTGATTTTGTGTTGTTGATGTTTAATGCTATTTTAATATTTAGTTTTGTTTAATATTGATTATTGAGTGTTCGTACTGTGTTTTTGTGTTATTTGTTGAGTTTTTGTGAATCACAAGATTTTAATTTTCATTGGTAATCAAATTTTGATGATGTAAGCTGCTGCTAATATGAGAAAATTGGATACTGTCAAGATGGCACCCAGGCGCCCTAAAACTGAAGGAAAATTGGCTACTATCTAGATGGCGCCCAAGCGCTCAACTCGAGATTTCTAGGGCAACATCTCTCTATGTTTTCTCAATCTTTCCTCCATATTTCTTTCCTTCTTCACTCAAAGCCAACCACAAGCTCCATTTCCACTCTTTTCCTCCTTTGGTGCATTTTGGGTGAGATTTTTCAGAAGTTGGATTGTTCTTCACCATTCCTTTGATTTTATTGGTAAGTTCCTACATTTTGCCTATTTTCTTTGAATTTCAAAAACAAAATAAAAAAGGGGAAGAAAATTAATTTCAAATCCGAATTTTATTTTCTTTTTAGTATTTTTATTTTTATTTTTCTTCTTTGTGGTCTGTTGTTGGTGAAATCTCTTCCCTTTTCTTTGAATTTCTTTGAATATATATATATATATATATATATATATATATATATATATATATATATATTCAGTTTTATTTTTATTTTAGGGTTCTTTATGCCTTCTAGAAATTAAATGCCAATTCTTGTATGTTTAGGATTATTTGCTGCAATCATGTCTAGTAAATGTGCAAAAAAGCAACAACATGCTGAATATTCCTCCAACGGAAGCTTCGATCCCTCTAGGTTTGGAAGTTTTGAAAATAAGAAAAGATATGATGAACTTGAATCAAGAGATTTTATTAGGGAGAGAGGATTTGATATGAGGGCTGATGAATAACCCGAAATTTAAGATAGGATTAGGGAGTGGGGTTGGATGTAGGCCAACTACTAAATTTTATCCTAAGGTTGTAAAAGAATTTTATGCAAATACGTTTGGGGAGGGGGGCAAAGAAAATGTTAGGGGATAGAAATTCCTATTATGTTAGGGTGAAAACAATTTTTTTTTACTCAAAATAATATCAATAATCTGTTTGGTCTTCATTATGGGCTTGATGATAGTGAATACAGAGATTGGATGAGGTATAAAAATATGAGAACAATCTCTATTATAAACACTCTCTATAGAAAGGGAGCGAGGTGGGAATTGGACGCCACATGGAAAGAAACCAATTTTAAAAAATCTAATATGAAGCAAATCCCCAAAGCATGGTGTACATTCATCTAATCCAACCTACTCCCCACTTTAAACCATTCAGAAGTGACGATTGATAGAGCTATGGTCATTTTTCTAATTGTTACAGGGAGAGTTTTTAATGTTGGCTTTTTGGTATCCTAAAACTTAGAACTGGTGTAAAAACAAGGAAATATATTGGGATATATGTGTCTCATTACCAATCTTTGGCAAAAGAATCATGTGCCTATTATTAATGATATGTTACGTGATCCCGAGGACCCTATCACTTCTCAAGTGATAGATGCTATGGTTCCACATGATAGAGCCCCTGCGAATCACCCATTGGCACCTATCCTCATACCTTAGGCATTGGTTAGACCATACGTTGCACCTGTACCTCCAAGACCATATATGTTGCAGCGCGTTATTGATATTCAAAACTCCCTGAATGATTTGAGAGAATCCTACAACACTTTTGTTGCATCCCATAATGCATTTATTGAAATCTAGAACAACCACAACAAGGGCGTTGCTCATGCCTTGTATTCCATGAATAGACACTGGGTTGTTGTCAAGCCCTAGAAATTGGGCATGTACGATAATATAAATTCTAGGGTGTACCTCAGTGGTAACCCGTAAATTTCCTATATAGTCCTAATATCCACAACTATGCCAAATGTAAATTTTCAAATAAAATTTAAATTATATAGTTTACAAGGTAAATTATAGCTAATATACAATAGATTCCTTAACTACAGTAGGATCTAAGAGGCCTATAGGATTACAGAGCATTCCTCTTGGCATTTAGCCCAAAAATTGGTTCCAAGAACCCTTTAACAAAATAGAGTATGTCTCCAAAAGCTGTTTAACTCTCAGCGATTTTCCTTCCTCCTCGACTATTGTATTTGAAAAAGATAACTATAAAGGGTGTAAGTTCATCAAAACTTAGTGAGCAAATGATTGTACAAATAAAATAAAGCACAAGTACAAATACCAGAATCACAACTACAACTAGAATAAATACATCTAGCACATATAGGCACAATTAAATATACACATAAGCGTACCTCGTCTTGCAATCGTGACGCACTATTCCTACACAAGTCCACATTCTTGCAATCCCTCATTAAATCACATCCAATACTCCAATATAATTCCAAAGCATGAACAAGCATATATAATTTATACACACGGAGTATAATTATGCAACAACCACATGCCTTCATACTCGTGAGTCTACGTTTTCACATATATCTTATTGAGTTATCACCCAATGGAAATGCGCTAAGAGTCTACATTCTCTTAGACTTTAAGTTCTCGAGATTCATCATAAGGAACTCAGCCAAATTCAAGACTATTACTTAACTTAAACTTATGGGTCTATGTTCCCACAATCAATTCTCGAAGTTCAACACAAGGAACTTGACCAAAATCAGGACTACTACTCATCTTAAACTTATGGGTCTATATTCCCATGTTCTCTTTTCTTTTCTCATGGGTCTACGTTCTCACGTTATTCTCTTTTCCATATGCAATGCATTCACACAATACAATATACATACAACAACCAATAGCTAACTCATTATTTCCAAACACATCCTACATAATAATAGTCTCAAATCACAACCAAAATTTTATTATCTAGTTAACATCAGAGAATTTAATGAATTTAAATTCAATCATGGTGTGAGTGAGATTTTTATTGTACTTCAGTAATTTTTAACAAAAATTCAGTCAGCAAGGTCACCCATTCACTTTGAAGCCGACAAGGTTTTATTGTGAAAGAATCCTAAGAAATAAAGCTAATGAAGCTCCCAAGCCACCTAGAACTAATCTAAAAACAATAAATAACTAAAACAAGGAAAAACTAAAAATTGGAAAAATTTCCCGTCAGTGTAGCAATGGGACTACTAGAGAGTCATTGTTCTCTATCCCTCTGTTGCATAGGCGAATAGAATTGTCGTCTGGGCGACAGTCCAGTTGCAGCTATAGCTGCAATAATAAGACTAACAGAGAGCGTTCCTCTTTGCTTCCCTGTCGCTATAGCAATAGCCACCATCATTGCAACGATGGGTCATAGACCTATACATCTGCTGAATACATTTTCCCTTGTTTTACTTTCCCCGACCTTCTCCCTTGGTTCTAAGCCACCAAAACTCATTTTAACCATTATTTAAGGTTCCTAACTCAGTTTTTCACCTTCCTAAACACTTCTAACCCAAGATCCTTAGCTAATCCAGCCCAAAATCTATAATTTTCTCTAGGGCAGCCATGAAATCAGAAAATGGACAAGGAAGAGGAAAGTTGTGCTTACCTTCATCCTTTGTAGCCTCAAAGACTCAAATTAATGGCCAGAAAACAAGAAATAACCAGGAGGAACGGAATCTGAGGAGATGAAGGTTAAGAGAAGAAGAAACTCTCTTCCCTGCTCCCTGTGTCCAACATAACAATGAAGAAGGAAAGAGAGAGAGAAAATATTTTAAAGGGGTGATGGGTCCTGATGACCCACGGGTATCCATACCCAAATACCCCAAACCCAAGTGGTTCAGATATAATTATTCTTCAATAATTATATTAATTCTATTTAATTTTATCTTCCTCTTTTCTTTCCTTAATTCTTAAAAGTACCACTCGTAATAAAATACCTAGTCCAACCATTTATCACAATTTCCATAAATAATCATTTAAATTGAATAAATTAAGTATGAAAATTAAAAAAGACTAATTTAATTTAAATTATTTTACACAGTAAAATACTGTAATACCCACAAACACGTGACCCTAGTTTTGGTGGATATTACAGGTATGAACACATATGGTTGGCCATTGCATGATCCTCCTCGTGATCTGAAAGACAACATTAATTATGATCCTAAGGTCAACCATGGAGTAGCTGGTGATGGCAATATGGAGGATTAAGACGATGTTAATGACGAGGATTGGGGACTTTTGATTCACCTTTTGTTGTTTTTATTTCTTTTGATTATTTTTCATACATTGTATTTTACTTTAGAACACTTTGTTTTGTACTTTTCATATATTCAATTGATTTCTTTTTGGACTATTTTGGTTTTTATTTCCTATTATGAGATGGAATGGTTGAATTCTTTTTTTGTTAATTTTCTTTTTATTTTTGTTGTTGAGCATTTTTTTTGGAACCACAATAGTTGTCCCTTTTTCTTTCTATATTCTTGAGCTAAACATTGAGGACAATGATTTGAATAGGTTTGGGGGAGAAAAAAAGTGTTTTTAATTATGTCTTTTCTTTTTTTATTTTCTTTGATAATTTAGCAAGTGATGTACAAGTTTTTATGCTATCCTAACTTGATTAATTTCATGTTTTATTATCTAATTTAAAACTTATCTAGCAAGTGTGTTTTTCATGATTTATTGATTAAATTGAAAATTTCAAAAAATTTTAAATAAAGGTTGTAGGCAATTTTAATTTTCTTTCATTACTCCTCAAATTTTTTTTAAAAAAATTATTCTCATTTTTGACACATAATTGCTCAATAAGGGAATTTTATTCTCCAAAAAAAAATGGAAAAAGAGAAAATAAAACCACAAAATAATAAAAAGAAAACAAAATAAATGTGTGATTTAAGTTGAGAAAGTGTAGTGTGGATTAGGCGCACAATATTTTTTGCAACCAATGAATCATAACTTAATAAATAAAGGAGACGGATAAGGATTGTTGTGTGGATTAGGTGCACGGACAATTCTTTGTTTCCTTAGCCTATTAACAAATATTTGTCTAGATTGAGGGGAGGATGTATGGATTAGCCTCATAGTCTTCACTTCGTTCAGAATAAACTCAAATTCCCTTTACTTGAGATGTATTCCTTGAGAGCCAAAATTCTCATAGTAGGATAAATTCTTTTAAACTTTTGAAGAAGTAATTAGAGAAAGTTAGGGGCGTTTGCAATTTTAATTTTTAGAGTTGATGAAATTTCTCAATTTTTGTCTATGAATTCTGGAAAATCCATTACCTAGCTTAGCCTTATTTAGATGAATGCATGAAATTAACTTGTTTTGGCCATAGTCTTTCAAAGTTGTTTAGCATTTCCTTTTTTATCATGAAAGATCCTTTCATTCAATTTGGTGTGTGTTTAGTTTTGTTAGGAAGTATTTTGCTTGAGGACAAGCAAAACTCTAGGTTTGGGGGAGTTGATAAGTCATTAAAATCAACTAAATCTTGCAATTGAAAGTGAAATTTTCTCCTTCTCTTGGTCTTATTTTTCTAACCTTTAGCATATTTATATCTTTGTTTTAATTAAGTTCCCTTTTTATAATTTAGATTTCATTTTATCTATTTTTGTTGCCCTTTTGAGTGATTTTTGTTATGATATTTTGTAGGTACAAATCTGGGAGAAGACAAGAGAAATTTGAAGATAAATGCTACTTCTAATAGGTTGGCACATAGGCGCCAATCCCTTTTCTTCACATAGCTCATTGTCCAGATGGTGCCCAAGTGCCAACATCCTTGTACTTACTGTTCAAGCTTTTAGACCTGCACCCAGACGCCCAACCACGAAACTGACAGTATAAAAGTGGCTTTTTAGGGCTTCTGACCTAATTTTGGATCTAGAATTCCAGGACTTCTTGGCTGCCAGCAGAGGAGAGTTATTTCTTAAGCTGGTTTGAAGGGAATGAGGCCTTCCCACTTGGGATTGGTCCTTCTTCCTCCATTTCTCCCATTTCTTCTCTCTTTTCTTTATGTTCTCTTAGTTTTATGTTGTAATTTCCATTTTTGTTGGTTTTAGTAGTTAGTCTTCTTTTCTAGGGTTGTTTTGAATCCAAATTTGGATTAGATTTCATGTAATTTCTTGAACTCTTGTAATCGCTAGTTGATTAATGCATGTTTATCCATTCTAATCTTAATGCTTTCATTTAATTTGGCCAATTGTTGGGATGTTATGGTGTTTTTGCTGAACTTGGGGAAGGGAAGTAAAAACTAAACCAATGATTGATTTGTTAATGTTATAAGAATATAAACATTAGCCTCATATAATCAAATTAGGGCTTATTCTTTGAATTAACTTAATTTTCACATGAGAGATTATGGAATATTAAGTTACTATCTTAGTTAAGGTTTGGGAAAATCCTTCTGAGAATTATGTGCCTTAGATTAGCACGTATAGTTGACGGGATCAAGAGTGAGAGATTGATAGTGAAACCTTAGAAGAACGAAAAATTTGGAAATTGATGTAAATTGACTTTTATGAAGTTTTGTTGTTCAATAATTCATTTTAATTTAAATCCTTCTTGTTGGAGTAGACTTTACTGATTTTAATGTCTTTTGAATGATTAACTACCATTCAATGAGATTTGAATTTTGTATCTATGCTAGGGATAGCTTGATATAAAGTTGAACTTGTAACTTCTACCCTAAATTAGATTAATCTAGGGATAGATAATCTTATTTATGTGGTTTTTAATGAGTTCTTAATCTTAATTACCTACTTGAATGATTGGACTAAGGAATTAGACAATCATTTGGATTAGGTAGGTTTGTTTCTTCAAGGAATTGAGTTCAAACAAATTTGAGACTTAACCAATATCAAAAGGATTTGTAATTGAAATGACTCATTCTTTAGCAACTCAAAGATTAATTTGTCTATGAATTAGTCAGATTAAAAGTCAAGTGAAGTCAATTCCAGCAATCCTAGGCTTTCATTATTTGAATTAATTTAACCTTAGGTATTAGTTAATAGAATGGCAAAAGGGTACTTTACGTCCATCAAGTTTAGACCAAGTTTCATCTATGCTTTAAAGGTTTTTTTTATCCCACTTATATCCCTCATATTTCAAATTTTGTCATATATACCTTTGTTTTGTAACATTGTCAGTGGACTTAACAGAATGCTGACTTGGCTGCCACGTGGCAAAAAGCATCTGCCACGTGGACTACCAAAAAATGTTTTTTTTTTTAAATTTTTTTTAAAAAGTTTTAGTTTATTAAATTTGGTCATTGTTCAAAATTTTCTTCTTGTCCAATTTTTGATATAAACTATTCTTCTACTTTGTATAGATCCCTAGTTTAAGAATCTATTTTTTCTTTGTCAAAATCATCCACTATAAACTTTTCAATTTGTTGACTTTAATCCCTATTCTTCACTTTTATGCTTTTTTCTCATGGTTTGGTCTTCTAAATCAGTCCATAATTTTTTTAAGTCATCGTATTTAAATTTATCATTTCTAGCGAAGAAAAATATAAGAAATGAATTAAAATTCAAAGTTTCAATGATTGCATATCTCTCCCTCCCATAAAAGGTAAAATATGAAATTGAAATTTTAATTCATTTCCTATATTGTTCTTGGGTTGAAATGATATATTTAATCATATTATGACTAAAAATAAAATCATGGATTGATTTGGAGGACCAAATCATGAGAAAAAAATGAAAGTCAAGAATAAGAACTAAAGTGAACAAATTGAAAAGTTTATAGGGGATGATTTTGACAAAAAAAAATAGATTCTTAAACTATGGACCTAGACAAAGTAGATGACAAGTTTATATAAAAAATTGGACAAGAGAAAAATTTTGACTAAGGACCAAAGTGAATAAACTGACACTTTTTTTAAAAAAATTTAAAAAACTTTAAAAAAATTTTTGGCAGTCCACATGGCTATCACGTGGTAGATGCTTTTTGTCATATGGCAGTCCAATCAGCATTCCGTTAAGCTGACTAACGATGTTACAAAAAAAAGGGTATATATGACAAAATTTGAAACATGAGAGGCATAAGTGGGTCAAAAAAAAACCTTTGGGGTATAGATAAAACTTGGTGTAAACCTTAGGGACATAAACTACCCTTTTACCTAATATAATTAATTTAATTTGTTTAGCTTCTAGAATTTCACTTTTTCTTTAAGTTTACTTTTAAGCTTATTCATTTTAAATGACGTTCTAGATAGTATTTTATTTTAACTTCGCGGGTATTTGATATCTCAATTCATGTGGAAACGATACTCGATTTATCACTTTATTACTTGTACTACTGGTACACTTGCCAAATCACCAACAATTAATTGAGTGGGACTACGGGCACTCTCGGGTATTGTGCCATTGATGAGTTAATTCTGTTGGTTTGATTTACTTGACTTGAATTATAATCTCTTTGGTATGTTTTCTTTCCCTTTGTGATTTCATGATAAAGACCTTGGTATGCTTTATTATTCTTTAACATTTTCGGATTTTATTAAGGCAGAAATTGACTCGCTCACTAAGATTATTATCTCACATTCGTTAGTTTCCTTTTTTTTGGATCAAGTAGTGGACGAGGACAAGTCCGCTAGAGAAATAGTTGTTGTGGACCTTTCCCGTTGTTTGGTGGGTCCCATGTTGTTACATCTTTTATGTTTAGCTTACGAAGCTCTGTGATCAACTAGGACATCTAGAGGGTCTTAGGCTATTTAATTATTTTAATAGGTTTTGGACAATTCATGGTATCAAATTTATGGAAATTACAAAAATATTTGCGTGGTTTATAGAATTGATGTTTGATTAAATGAATTCATGAGAGAAAATGAAATTCTTTATTTAAACAATTAATTATGAATTATGGGACATTGCAAGGAATCTCAGTAAGTCTTCCTTTTTCCTTGGTGTGCATTTTAATTATGGGTTATGGCTAGCAAGGAATCTAGGTATCTCTTCCCACACATCTCTTTTATGTGTGTTTATTGAATGACCATATTTTACCTAGAAAACCATAAATTTTTCAAAGGGAATGAAGGTACAGCATTACTCTGCCAGGTCAGCGCTTAGTGCCAACCTTGCAAGAGTAGTAGCGCTAGCCTCTGGATGGCTAATGTTGAACGCCACTCGTGGAGGCTCAGCGCTAGCTAGCCAAAGGGACAACGAATTGGCCAACAATGGGCGCCACGGGAATGTTGCTTAGTGCTAGCATGCTAGCGTTGAGCAACACTAGTGGATAGTACTAGCATTAGTGAGGTAAAGGTGAGATTGCTCTCTGTTGTCAACCTTGCGCCTACTATCTTGTCTTGCTTGATTTGTTTGACTTGTTTTCTTGAAAATTTCCAAATATTTTACGTATATACTAGTTAATATTTGGGAAATAAAGGACTTATTTTTAGAAATACACATAAATAACTAAAAAGGGGCTCGAATTAGAGACTTTGAGTAGGCTTACATTGATACAGGATTCGTGTTAGCATTGCCGGTCACATGCCTGGGATTTGGGTCGTGACACCACCTAGTATATAGTTTATGTTAGTTGGATTAAGCTATAAGATCTTGGTTTGCAGCGGTGTGGTTGTCACATCATCTACATTTATCATAGCCCCTGATTTTGAATCGTGACAAAACGGTATTAAAGCTTTGTATATTAGGTCTCCTATCAATTACAGAGCAAGGTAACCTCAGTAGGTCCTCCTCTATTATTGTGAACTCAGGCACAACTACAAAGAGATGGCTCTACCAAAGGCCTTGTAGGATATGTTATCATTTCTTTTGTGTATTGTTCCTTTTAAAGGATGTGTTTGAGTCTATGACTGACTCACTGATCTATACTTGCCATGTATGAGTTTAAGATTCTTCCTATGCGATGCAAGTTCAAGTCCCTTCCCATGTAACGCTTAGGGCCGACGAAGGCAGGGAGTGATTGTCTGTGTAGAGAAAAAGCACGAACAAAGAGCAACTCCTGGCAGGCTTCTAGGCTAAGGGACATATGAATATCGAAATGAGAGGTATCCTTAGATTGTAAAGTTAAGTGATTTCGAGACTTTGCAAGTATGAGACTGTACAGTTAAGGAGAGCTTAAAATATTTGATAAGTACTACCTATACCAACAAGGTGCACATTCCTTTTCGAAAGTCCATTTCATAAGTACTCCATAGTTAAGCGTGCTTAGCTTTGGGTAATTCTGGGATGGGTGATCTCCCGAGAAGTTTTTCTAGGAAGCATATGAGTGAGGACAAAGTATGCTATAAGGACCCATGATTATTGAAAAAAAATATAGTTCATATGGATAATAGGTAACTACCAATAATTTACTTGATTAAATGAAATTATATTAGCTAATATGAGATTATTTCATTATGATATTTTATTGTTTTCTTTTTCACAGATATGTTATACCATATAATCCAACATTGCTAACAAGATATTAAGTCCACATTAATGTTGAAAAATGTAATCAATCAAGGTCTATGAAATATTTGTTCAAATATATCAATAAAGGGCATGATAGAGTAATATCTGCTTTCTATTAGAGATTTAAATAAGGTAGAAACATTGGAGAGATGAAATAAAAATGTTTTATGATTACAGATGTTTATCTCCTTGTGAAGCAATTTGGAAAATATTTGAGTTTGATATAAATTTCAGAGATCTACCAGTAGAAAGATTGAACTTTCATCTTCTGAATATGCAATCATTTTCAATGATGATAAATCAATTGATTCGGTTGTTGAGAGAAATTCTCACAACATAACTATGTTTTCTACTTGGTTTAGGCAAACAAAAAAATATGTTAAGGAAAAAAACTCTAACATATATCGAGTTTCCAACGAAATTTTGTTTACAAAAGTGACCTTGAAGAATGGTTTCCTAGAAAAGCTAGTTTCTTAATTAGAAGGTTTTACGACACTCCTCCTGAAAGTAGTGAGGTGCATTATCTCAAGACTTTTCTTAATGTAGTTAAATATCCAACTACTTTTGATGAGATTAGAGTAGTTGATGGAGTTCTTCATCATACATATAAGGATGCATGTTATGCTTTAGGATTGCTTGATGATGACAAAGAATATTGTTGATGCAAGAATCTAACATGAATTTTTTTATCCATGTAACCATCAGGACCTTGGAGCTTTGAAATCCGACATCCAGTATAGAGGATCAATGACAAAGCTATCCAACAACTATTATAGGGGAGCTTTTGGACTTAGATTGTCATTAATCAAAAAGGAGGGAGAATGTTTAGGCAAGATTCCAAGATTAAAGTTTTTTATTAATGCAATCAAAATCGAGGGTTTGATGCAATCAGAATCAAGTGGATTAATGAAATCAGAATCAGGAAATAAATACAGCATCAAACCAAGAAAGGAAAAATTGCAGCAAATTATGAAGAAGCAACCAGAAAGGAAACAATCTGAATTAAAGTGCAAAAAGTCAACAAAATTGAAAAGGAAAGCAATCAATCTCTAACAATCAATAATAAATCTGCATGAGAAAGGAAGAATTAAAACATTGACTTACGCACAAAAAGGAAACAAACCATTACATGTCAATGTCCTTGGTAAGAAAAGAAGGATCACATTTGACTCAATCAAAACAATCAAGGGAAGATTTGCAGCAAGCACGCAAAATAGGAAAGAACAAGACATCATCTGGACCTTGAAATCATGGGAGCATTAAATGCAAAATCGCAACACAAATGGAAAGAATCGTCTGTGACAAATTCAATCAGTACATGTAATCAAGATGATTATTCCACAAATAATACTGCGATGTCAAATGAAAAGCAAAAAGGAAAGAAGATGTTGCATAACACGAATGGAAAGACCATGTATTAAAGAATAGAGCTGTTACACGCCTTAAAAGGAAAGAATGATCAAGAATATTGTGTCTATGATTGAAATTAATGAAAAGATCATATCTACAGAGAATTCTTTCCATATTTAGCTTGAGATACCAGTTTTGGAATAAAATAACAAAGATGCTCGAGTTGATTGAAGACAATTAAAGGCTTTTAAGAGGAGCGTCCATCTCCAATGATACCTTATCCAAAAGCTATAAAAGGAAAACGTCTCATCCCGTTGAGACTATCCTGGCCAAAAGAGAAATACATTCTATAAAGCTTGAGAAGTGAACTTATTCTCTTTGTCTTTCTAGAAAGAGCTTTGTATCTATCATATACTCTAAGTGAGTTGTCTCTTTGTGTAAAAGGTTTTTTGTGAACCAACCTCTTTTACCTATCCTTGTATCTTGTCCTTGTGTGGATGAGTTTTAGGGTCCACATGTGGACCCTGTTGTTGTGAGGAGTAAAAGCCATGGGCTGAGCTTTCTAGAGGGAAGGTTTCCTGTTAAACGTTTACTACAGATGTGTGAAGGCCTAGCTGTGTTGTACGTCTGCTAGGGACATGTGAAGGCCTAGTGGTGCAAGTGTAAAAGCAGGCCCTATTGAGCCAAGCTTGGAGATTGTTAAGTATTTAGCATAAAAATGGATAATTAAGCCTCAAGCTAGTTGCTTGTGTATTGGTGATTCATTTCCCATAATAAAATCTCTTAACTTAGTGTTTTGACGAGTGGACGTAGGTGTATCTACTAGATACAACCAAACCACTATATATCCTAGTGTGATTTATTTATTCCATTGTTTATTCTGTCAAATTAATCTGTTTTAAATCACTAAGTTTCAAATAGGACCTTGACCACATTAGTATGATCCTGAAACTATTTTAAGTAAACAATAAATCGATAAAAATGGTATTATACTCAATTCACCCATCTTGAGTATACACCTGCACTAATAAATATGTTGATGGAATCATTGAAGCAAATCAGTAAGCAACAACAAAATATTTAAGAATATTGTTTGCAACTCTATTATTATTAAATACAATTTCAATCCTTGAATTTGTTTGGGACAAAACATGACAACTTTTATTTGATGACATATTGTACAGACAAAGAACATTATTATGCCATAGAGGTAAACATGTTCTAAGCTTTACGAAAATTATATTATAAATATAGGCAAAAATTTCTCTGTTATATCATTTTAGTTTTTTCTTCATATCATTTTTCATTTTGCAACAAATTTGTAACTCACTAGAAGTAATGGAAGATCTTTCAGTGAGTATGCATCTATGCAATTTCCAGAGATAACCAGAAGTAATGAATATGAAAATAGGCTTATACATGATGAGATGCCATATGATTGATCTCTTCCAAAGAAAGAGCATCTTATTTCAATTAAATTTTTAAACAGAGATCAATTATAGGTATATACAAAAGTCATTGTTCCTGTTAATGCAAACAATGTGGGTATTTTTTTGTATATGGATTTGGAGGTACTGAAAAAACATTTCTGTGGAAAACATTATCAGCCGCACTTAGATCAAAATGAATAATTATCTTAAATGTTGCATCAAGTGGGATACCATGTCTTTTACATCCTAGTGGTAGAACTGCTTATTCTCAACTTCACATTCTCTTACAAATTACTGAAGACTCATAAGAGAGTGACGTTGTAGAGCTTATTATCAAGACAAAAGTAATTATATGGGATGAGGCACCCATGATGAATAAAATGTGTTTTAAAGCTCTTAATAGAACTCCAAGGGATTTGATAAGATTTTCTAATAATCAGAGTTATATTCAACCTTTTGGTGGTAAAGTCATTGTCTTTGGTGGAGACTTTATATAAATACTACCAGTCATACCAAAAGCAATTAGATAAGAGATTGTGTTTCCCATAATTAATTCCTCTTACATTTGGAATCATTACAAAATTATACATTTGACTCAGAACATATGAATTCAGACATCTAAATCAATAGTTGATACTAAACAAATCAAATCATTTTCTGACTAGATCATTAGTATTAATGAAGGTATTATAGATTATGAAAATATTGTTGAGTTAGCTATTGAAATTTCTAATGACTTACTAATCAAAGCAGTTGATGATCCGATATCTTCAATTGTAAAAAGCACATATTCTGATCTCATGAACAATTTAAATACAGAGCAATTCTTGTTCCAAGGTTGAAAGATGTTAATACCATAAATAAATACATGTTATCTTTACTTCCTGGAGAAGAGAAAGAATATTTAAGTTCTGATAGTGTCTGTAAAGCTTATACAGATACTGATACAATGAATAATCTCTTCACACAAGAATTTCCAAACAATATTAGATTATCTGATGTTCCAAACCATGAACTATAGTTGAAAATTGGTACTCTAATAATGTTACTTAGAAATATAGACAAATCAATGGGTCTTTGTAACGATAGTAGACCGATTATGTCTCGACTTGGTAAGCATGTCATCGAAGCAACAAATACCTCTGAAAAAAATATTGGAGAAAAAGTTATGATTCCCAAGATGAAAATTACTCCATCATATTCAAGATTATCTTTTTAACAAAGAAAGCGATAGTTTCCAATAACATTATGCTTTGCAATGACAATCAATAAAAGTCAAGGTCAATCACTTTTAATAATTGATTTGTATCTAGCAAGCTCAGTCTTTACACATTGACAACTATATGTGACAATTTCAAGAGTGAGATGCAGAAATAATTTGAAAATGTTTATATTTGACAAAGATGGTAATCCTACCATAACAACATCAAATGTAGTATATACTATATAAAGAAGTTTTTAATAACTTGTGTTAAAGTAAGTAAATATATAAATTTGAATATATGTGTTATGTTTATATCTTGATGAAATACTTGTACATCGCATGAGTCATTACACTAGTTATGGTAGATTTCAAAACTTGCCATTTAATAGCGTCATTAATAATTTATGTACTCTTTTTTATTTTGCTAGTAATAAGAATGATTTTATTGTCTTTTTTTCCTTTTTTATATATTTTTAAACAACAAATAACAACAAATAATTATAATTATAATTATAATTAAATTTAAAATTGATTTTTAGCTAATGAGAGATAAATGTATACACCAATTGTGAAAAAGAATGGAAGGAAATTTCGTTAAATTATTAGAAGTGTATTATATATATATATATATATATATATATATATATATATATATAATATAGATGGTAGACTTGTGGGATGTGAAAGATAGAGATCATTGATTGTCCCATCATTTATAGTCTATACTTTATTGAGTGCATGCATGTGCAAGAGTGTAGGGCTTTTTTTGATTGATATTCTTATGGTTTAAAAAATCAGACCACTGGTTTGATAGGAAATCGGTCCTAGGCCTGATCTGGTCAAACTATTAAATCCCCGAGGGAGAAAACTAGTACAAAATCAATTAAACCAATCTTGAACTGGCCTGCCACCAGTTCCTTTTTTTTTATTTGGACCTAAAAAAAGAACTCTTTTATGAAATCAAATCCACCATCTTTTGATTCTGATAAAGAAGAAAAAAAAAAGAAGAAAAAGATTATGATGAAGAAGAAGAATCTAAGGTTTTTGTTGGTTGGAGAAGCATGCAGTCAGAAGCATGTAGTTGGAGGGAGGAATCTGAACACAAAAGAAGAATTTGAGGTTTTTACTAGTTGGAGAAGCATGTAGTCGAAGCAAGAAATTTGAACACGGTAAAGGAAAGAGGATTTGGAGGTTGAGTCTGAAAACGATAAGGGATGGAGTCTAAACTGCACTGATCTTTCTTTTTAATTAAAGTTGACCCTATGCTAAAAGCATGATATATTGGGAAGTGGAAATGTTAAAAAAATTATTTTATATTTACAATTTGTATAAAAACTTGATATTATATTAAAAAATTATTGTTTTAATTTTTAATATATATATATATATATATATATATATATATATATATATATATATGTTAGTGCATAGATACTCAAGAGGGGTTGAATTAAGTATTAAACTAATTTTAAAGATTTTTCTTTTCTTGAAATAGTTTTAGGGTCCTGCTTGTTAGATCAGGGTCCTGATTGAAACTTAGTAATTTAAAATAAATAACTAGACAAAATAATCAAAGCAGTAAATAGGGAATACCAAGATATGAGGATATATAGTGGTTCGATTATATCTCAATGATACTCCTACGACCACTCCTCTAAACACACAGTTATGAGATTTTATTAAGGGTAATGATACCACAATATACAAACAACCAGGTTGAGGCTCAACTTTTCACTTTTATACTAACAACTTAGCAACCTCCAACACTGGCTCAACAAGGTCCTTCTTTTACGCTTACACAACTAGGCCTTCACACATCCCTAGCAAACATTCAAACATGAAACTTTTCCTCCAGAAAGGCTCAGCTCATAGCTTTTACTCCTAATATCACCAGGTCCTTAACACAGTGCTATTCATAGGACAGATACAAATTTAGTAGAAATAGGATGGTTCACGAAGAGCCTTTTACGTAGAGAGGCAACTCGCAGAAAGGATATGACCACAAGAATAATTCTTTCACAAAAAACAAATATAGATCAAGCGCACAGCTCAAGTACTCTAGTAGGCTAGTATAATTCTTCTCAATCAATGTATCTAAAGTGATTGGATGAATACTTTTCATACTCTTCTGAACTAGCCATTGTATGAGCCTTATTTGAAGTGTTTTCTTAAATGCGCAATAAATCAAGTCCCTCATATAGAAAACTTTCAATGCCTGATTAGGAAATAAAAAATTTGACTTCGTATAATCTTTAATTTAGTGAGAGTGTATCCGGATATGATTGACTAAAGATGCCTTTGATTTTCTCTATAAATCTATTAAAGATATGCTTAAAACGGATCATTTCCTTAAGTTTGAAGTCTCGACATTAATGATGAGATTTTTCCTTTTAGGTTCTTGATTCTTTCCTTGTTAATCAGCACATAGCATATCTCCTTAATTAGCGTGGGTAATTTTTCTAATTGAAGGATTCTAACATAGACTTGATCATTTACATTTTGACGATCTAAAATCTAACTTTGTCTTAATGCATTTAATGCATCTAGTTCCAAGACTCTATAAGTTGACATTAATCAAAAACTCTAACATGGAATTTTGTATAAACAAATATATAATAGTATTTTTTTAAACAAAGTAATTTTTAATTATCAATATAAAATTAAAATATATATTTTTAATTAATACTGATTCGACCACGATCTGATTATTGACTCTTGAACTGGTACCTCCATTAATTCAATGACTGATCTAATTTTTAAAACATTAAATATTTCATACCATCTTTTCTTCTAAGACCATGAGGAACTAGAAATACGTATTAAATGCAACTCATTCATCCACGTGATAGATCAAAAGAAATGGAATTGTGTGTGTACTTTGGGTCAAAAAAACTACAATTCATGTATGTGCATAAAATGCTATAGGAAAAAAGACATTACTAAGGCGTTGGTTGATATTTGGAGATGTGACAGAGACTGAT
This sequence comes from Biancaea sappan, assembly GCA_037074585.1. Lineage (NCBI taxonomy): Eukaryota > Viridiplantae > Streptophyta > Magnoliopsida > Fabales > Fabaceae > Biancaea > Biancaea sappan. Next base: position 30,438,176 of record CM073494.1, on the reverse strand, counting down.
GACAAGCACTGATAAGATGCATAAGGATGTCTCGTGATGCCAATGCGGCAATTATCGTCCAACTAATATTTGGTCTGGTAATACACTATGACTTGATCCTCTACTTACTTGCACTAGTTGTAGAGAAAAATATCGTGGTTCGCAGGTTGATTAATTTAGACCCATTTAAAAATGGGCCTAAGAGTGTGTTTAGTAACTCGGTGGGCAAACTAGGTTAAATTCAATGTGGTTGGAGATATCTAAGTTTGGATGAACGTGATTTATGTTTGGGACACATTTGGCCAAATGTGATTTAGAGCAGACAAACGTGGTTTGGTACAGAAGATGATGTTTAGATTTTGATGTGCAAATGTGGTTTAAGATGTATAATTACTAGAAATGGCATAAATTTTATATTTCATTTTTTGATGTACCATTAGTATTTATTGTCATTTATGTAAAGCTAACTTAGTAAATTATATCAATGTTTTAATAAAGTACACTAATGTTTTAGTAAATGAATTATTGACTAATTTTTTATTATTAATTAACTAATTTAAAATGATAATAAATTGTTATATACAATATGAATTATTTACTAATTTTCTATTAAAAAGTAATTAATAATTCAATTTCTAATTGAAATTTTAATCAATCACTAGTTACTTATTTTAAAGGAAATATGAAATACTAGTGATGACTAATATGCAAATTATACAAAAAAGAACTTGATTGCATATAGTAATTATCATATGTTCATTCTCATAATAAAACCAATAACATTAGTTATATTACATTAATTACATTAATTAAATTAATTAGACTAGACACATTAATCTAATTAATTATGGTAACCACAAACCAACCACAACCCATGTTCAGTAGCCTAACCATTAGCCCAACTACAAACAACTGGAAAAAAAAAACATAACAGCATGCATTATCATCATCTTCCCTACCCAGATGGATCTTCGTGGGTCACGAAGACCCGACTTCATGACCCTGAGTTTTTTGTCGTTTGGGATCACCAGAGAGTACTGTTGTGCCACTCTCGTTGTCGCGGTCACATCCCCGACGGCATCCACCACCAAAAAAGATCAGAAAACGACTAAACACACACAACAATCACTCGTTCAAACAAGGGCAAACATAAGACATGTTTTGAGGGGCGAAATCATATGGGGACAGATGGAAACAACTAGAAATGGAAGGAAAACCATATGCTTCACACGATGGAGAGAGACAACACCAGAGAAAGCAGCCATAGAAGAGAGGACGCACTACTCTACAACTCACAGAGGAGATGACGGAGAGGAAGGAGAGGCCAACAGAGAAGAGAGAACACACTGAACACACACCAAAATGCCACACACAAAATGCACAAGAGGGGTAAAATGAGGAATGGAGTAATGACCATACCAACCCATGTTAATTCCACCAGAAAAGCTACAACATGGAGCTTTGGTGTCAACTACGTTACATACCCATATCCCAAACCATGTTTCCTGCAACCTTGGTTTGCCCATTGCTACCAAACATCCCAAAAATGTGTAAACATGGTTTAAGGATGCTGAAACGTAGTTGGAAAAAAATGAACGTGCTGCCAATCATACACTAAATAATCTAGCTCATTTAGGCTCGCAGGCCAAACGAGTTTGCTTCTTTTTAAAAAAAAAATTTATTTTTTTGAAAATATATTATTTAATATAAATCATTCCACTTTATCACATTTCTATATTTTATAACCTTCTATTCAATAGATATAATAAATTAGGATATAAATATTTTTTTTATTTTTTAAAAATAAATATAAAATTTTAAATTTTACATATAATATAGTTAATTTTAAAATAAAATATGAAAAATTAAAGTTATTATTTATTTAAAAATATTAAAGAATTAATGCTTGACATGTATAAATTCCATTTTTAATAAAAAATTATTAAAAATTTATTTAAAAATTTAAAATTATATTAATTTAATATTAAAAAATAAAATTTAAAAAAAAAAGAGTAGCTCGCAGGCCAAACAGACGGTTTTGAATTATATAATGAGGACCGTTGAGACCTTGGCCTGTGAATACTACTTGCACCATTGGATCAATGTGGTTCTCCTAGGTAGGTGGGGCTCATGTCAATCCAACAACACACATATGCCAAACACTTAGTCTGGTCTATCAAATATATAGCCTCATATTAATGCTAGTTAGTAGTTTGACATTTAAATTTTCAAAAATAAAATTTTGATTTCAAATTTCGTGAATAAATAAAATTAACAAGAGAATTTTTTATCCTTGTAGTCCAACTTAGTTTAAACTAGAGTAATTAAAATCTAATAAACTTTCAAATATTGGTAGTTTCAAAAAAAAAAGGTGCAATAATATATCTAATGTTATTGGTCATAATAATAATGACTATTTAAACTTTAAACAGTACAATGATTTGATTTCTGAGAAAGTCACTTTGAGATTTAGAGTTGAAGGTTTAAAATGTTTGTTTACAAAAAATTCAAAAAAAAATAGTCTTTTGTCCTATAAAATAGAGAATAGTCTAGAGATTTTAATGTCAAAATTAAATTAGAAGAAAAACCAAAATATGGGGAGTGATATGAAAAAAATAAATAAATATAAAGATTAAATCAAAACGTTTGATAAATTATAAAAACCATATATATATCTATATATATATATATATGATTTTTTTTCCCTTTTAACATAGAGAAAGTTAAAAAAACAACCAAGGCCTGCCTTGGTTTTGTAATATTGCTTGATTTGGGTGGGAAAAATCTTTCATTTGGTATCGGTGATGCAACTATAATATGGTATACCAGCAATTTTATTGACCAATTCAATAATTAATAAAATGGATATATAGTCAAATAACATTATAAATTTTAATTTTTAGCAATCTGCCATTCTTTTTGTGACTGATTTTTAGACAAGTTTCAAAATAACCAATTTTAAAACAGTTTATATAATTTTTGGAATAAATCAATAAGTGGTTTTAGTATTGAACTCTTCCTTTGACCAAATGAATACATAATTCCATTCAGTTAGATCTCTCTTTTATTAAAAAGGAATATAATTTTTTGTCAACTCTTGTTTTTTATTTATCTTATATTGTGTGGATTATTTCCACATGTCATTCAAAGTTTCAATGTCTTACTTTTATGCACGAACATTGAACGGCTCCCCATTCTCTAACATATATTACGAAAGGTAAACTCTATAATAATATGAAGAAATCCTAGAATAGCTTTTCAAGCCCCTTTTAAGAAGCTAACTTTTGCTTCTCTAAAAATGCTTTTTGTTCCTTCCAGAAATGTAAGAATTCAATATATATATACACACACACACTTATATATACCGAGAGAGAGAGAGAGAAATTACTTTTAACTTTATAACTTTAATAAAGGCCAAAAAGATTAACTTTGACCGAATTTTGAATCAAAGTAACCACAATATTAATTCTAAGGTAAAAAGATAATAATTAAAATGTGATATATAGGTGATATAATAGAATCTAGTTTGAATAATTAAGGTGGATGAAGATTTGAATAAAAGTCCTAAGTTCATATCATCACAACAGCCAATTAAACAAATAGATCGAGAATTTTAGAAAGTGAGGCAAAGACAAATTTTTCCACTTCCATATTTCCAGAATGTGATTCTTGCCACCAAGGAAGGAAGCATATGCAAAATGCCAACATCGATTAAATTAGAATAACAATAAACTACTGATTTAGCTTCTCAAATATTATAGTTGTATTAATTTGATCCATAAAAAAATTGTATTATTCAGTGTTTTAAACACTAAACAGGTCATTAAACTAAAGAGATGAGTAATTCATAATTTAATAATGGAATCGTGGTCAAAATAATTGAATTAAAATATTATAAAAATATTGTTAAATATATTTTATATATTTATAACATAGTGTTTTTTAATAATTAAATTAAAAAAATTTCAATGGTAAAAATATAAATAATTTATTTTTAAAGAATTGATAGTTGTTTTTAATTATATATGATATTATACCACTTATTGCTAATCTTTTTTAATTTTTGTATTATTTAAAACTATTTTATACTAAATAATATAATTTATTTACTCAACAAATATTTTAGTTGTTCTATATAAACAATTTTGACATATGTTGTTGAATGAGTATGGTGCATACTTGGTAAGCAGCATCTCTAGCTTTCTTTGTGGCATAGGTTTGAATCCTAATATGCTCCATTTTGTTGAAAAAGTTCCATGATACCAAAGGCGGTTCAACTCTACACTGTTTTAGTTTCATATAAATCAGTCGATCAAATTTAATTATTGACCAAGTTTGACAAGTTCCTTGAACCATCGATGTCCTTTGGACTAGACCATATGGTCCAGTTTTCAGTCTGACCAGTTGAACCAATTTATCTCACTTTGGCCCCTCTAGGTGCTAAATTGCAAAATATATTATTGCTAAATTTTGTAATCTTTATTGTTAAAAGTCGTTTTAACAAATAGAGAGATCATCAAATTAAGACAAATATAATATTTATGAATTAAATTAAGACACTTAATCTTCTAAAAAATAAAATCTAAATTGAAACAATTATAATTTATTAAAAAACTAAATTAATAATTTATTCTAAAAACATACAATTACTCATATTTTTTACTGTGAGGTTGCTCATTAAAACGTAAAAAAAAATTTCTTAAAGGAATTATTTATATAATATTAACTTATAAAAAATAACCATTTTAAAATAATTATACAATTCTTATATTCTAATAAGAGAATCTGATAATAAAATATAATTGTTATACCTAAATATTTTCCCCAAAGATATCACATAATTCGTGTGTATACTCGAAGGCAACAGCAAAAGAATAAACAAAATAGTGAGGAAATTTATATTTTTGTTGTATTTAAAAATTCAATATTATTTTATTTATATTTTGCTAAATAAATAATTTTATATAATACTTAAAATTGAATTTAATGATGAATTAAATTAAACTATAAAACTTTTATTAATATTAAATTAAATTACGTGTTAAATTATAAATAATGATAATACTAAGTGAGAACTCAGTAGTACCACACTACCACGAGTGCAGAAAAAAAATTCAGAGAATAAAGGTCCCTAGTTTTCTTGGCGGATAAGGATGCACGTAAAAAAGATGCTGTTAGTGCCGCATTACTCTATCGCATAAAAGTGAAGGAAACTCTGATTCCATTAGGTGCAGATTGTGAATACTATATAAGGCGAGTCGTATCGTAGTACATATATATATATATATATATATATATATATCTATCCTTTTAATATATATTCTGTGCACGCCAAGTGTTCGTCAGAATGTTCATACGAAGAAGCAGCTTGATTCGACTGCTTTTCAGTAGATTCTCGGCTTGTTCGATCTGATTACTATTGAAATTTCCCCTGCTTAAGAGGCCAAAGGGAAGCAAATTTGGTGGGAATCAGAATATAGTATTATATCCATTTTTTACGGTCCATGGGGAATACCCAACCCTAAAAGATGGAAGGTAGAGAATCAATCTGTTGTTTACTGAAGAAGACTGGGTCAGATAAGCTTACGCGGTTCATCCATGGAGATTAGGAGAGTACAACTGTTGTACTCGAATATGGGTGACTTGTATTTATAGTCATACATTTCGAATATTTCACTTTTTCCAGTATTATTATCAGATATTTCACTTTAGGTGACTTGTATTTAAACAACCATTATGCGACCAAATATTAAGTTAATGTGATTCTTTTGTTAATAGCCTTTCAAGGAGAATCAGTTCAATGGAAAAGGAAGTGGCTTATTTTGTACTTCAAAGAGATTTTGTTGGCTAAAATGAGATTTGTATAATTTATCTCTTTACATTTTAAAAGCTGATAATAGAGTGTCGATTTTTTTAAAAATTTTTTTTTTATTTTGTGTTGTCTAACCCTTTCCGTAACTTTTTTTTAGTCCAAAATAATGCTCAAAGACACTAAATTAATAAACGTAACTCATTCAACCTGTTATTAGAAGTGACAAATAATACCTTTTATTATCATTTTCTTTTATATTTTTTCAAGAATTCTCTTAAGATGAGAAGCTGAATGCATTTTATTTATTAATTTAATACTTTTTGCATGAATTGTTGTGGAAATTCGGGCTATTTTCCACCAATAATAAAATTAACAATACCCGACAAAATAACCTACCATATAGGAGGCAAATATAAAGCAGATAAATAAAGAGCAGAAATTAAATAATGAGAACACCAGAAATTAACGAGGTTCGGCTAATTTTGCCTACGTCCTCGGACACTACCAAAATATATTTATAAGAGAGAGAGAAGAGAAAACTAAGCCTTAGAAGAGATATTAGGCTTTAGTTTTGGGGTGTGGAAATACATAGGAGAGCTTCCCTTTTATAGCCAAAGGAAGCCCCCCACTTCACTAATCCACTCAATGTGGGACTAAGAATAGGAGGCACTATTCACAAATCTCCACCTTGCCGAATTTCAAGTCCCAATACAAAAAACTCTCGCTTAAAAATTTTCAAAAATAGTGTCTTCAAATGCGCCTAAGGCGCTATTCATATTCAAATCTTCACAATATTAATCAAGTCCAAGCAATGTTGAAACTTGATTGATGTCACAACTTTAGTCATCATGTCTGCAGGATTTTCAGCTGTGTGGATCTTCTGAAGTAGTAATTCTCCTTCTTCAAGAATTTCCCTTACAAAATGATATCGGACATCTATATGCTTCGTTCGTGCATGATAGACTTGATTCTTTGCTAAACAAATAGCACTCTGACTGTCACAATGCACTTTGATGTGCTTCTGACCAACACCCAAATCTTTCAGCAAACCTTGAAGCCAAATAGCCTCTTTAACAGCCTCTGTAACTGCCATATACTCTGCCTCTGTGGTAGACAAAGCAACTGTTGACTGTAAAGTAGACTTCCAACTGACCGGTGCCTTTGCAAGGGTAAACACATAACCGGTAGTTGATCGACGTTTGTCCAAATCACCAGCATAGTCAGAATCACAATATCCAACTACGCAATGACCTGCTTTTACATCCCGCTCAAATATTAAACCAACATCCACGGCGTTCAGAATATACCGCAGAATCCATTTGACAGCTTGCCAATGTCCTTTTCCAGGATCATGCATGTACCTGCTCACAACCCCAACTGCCTGTGAAATGTCAGGCCTTGTACATACCATAGCATACATCAAGCTACCAACCGCATTTGCATACGGAACTTTCGACATATATTCTCGTTCAGCATCATTCTTTGGAGATAAATTAGCACTAAGCTTCAAATGAGGAGTAAGCGGGGTACTTACAGGTTTTGTCTTATCATCCATGCCAAAACGTTTCAGTACCTTTTTCAGATATTGTTTCTGAGTCAGACAAAGTTGCCCCAATTTTTTGTTTCTGCTTATCTCCATGCCGAGAATCTTCTTAGCTTCTCCTAGATCTTTCATTTCAAACTCTTGCTTCAATTGTGCCTTTAACTTCTCAATCTCTCCTTGATTTCTTGAAGCTATAAGCATATCATCAACATATAGGAGAAGATAGATAAACGATCCATCTTGTAGCTTGCACAAATACACACAATGGTCGTATTTGCTCCTTGTGTACTTTTGCCTCAACATAAACTTGTCAAATCGCTTGTACCACTGTCTTGGTGATTGCTTCAATCCGTACAAGGATTTTTCAAGTTTACAAACCAAATTTTCCTTACCAGCAACCTTAAACCCTTCTGGCTGAGTCATATAGATTTCCTCCTCCAAGTCTCCATGCAAAAACGCAGTTTTTACATCAAGTTGAACTAGTTCCAAATCTAACTGAGCTACCAAGGCCAATATGATTCTAATGGAGGAATGTTTCACCACTGGAGAAAAAACTTCATTATAGTCAATTCCCTCCATCTGAGCGTAGCCTTTAGCCACCAATCTCGCCTTGTAACGAATGTTTTTCTTGTCAGGAAATCCATCTTTCTTTGCATATACCCATTTGCATCCAATTGCCTTCTTTCCCTTCGGTAGACTTGCTAGCTTCCATGTCTGATTCTTCTGAAGAGACTGCATTTCCTCAATCATAGCATTCCTCCACCTTTCATCTTCTGAACTTTGTACTGCTTCTTGGTAGGTGGTAGGAATTTCATCATTGATAATTATAGATGCATAAGCCACCATATCATCGAATCGAGCAGGCTTATGTCTTACTCGTTGTGGCCTTTGTAATGCAATTGATTCTTGTTGCTGTGGAGGTGCTTGGGTTGGAACCTCCTCTTCTTCTAACCCCTCTTCTGCCATAGGAGTTTCATCACCTTCATTACTGATTGCTGGGTTAATTCTTCTACTTTCAAACTCCACCTGCTTTGGAGTTTCCTCCACCTGCTGTGGTGCAACATTGATCTGTTGACTATTATCTTTTGTTACCTTTTTCAACATGACAGATTCATCAAAGGTAACATCCCTGCTAAAGATTATCTTCTGTGTTTCTAGACACCATAGACGGTATCCTTTCACACCAGTAGTGATCCCCATAAAGAGCGCCTTCTTTGCTCTCAGATCCAATTTTGATTCTTTAACGTGATAGTATGCAGCGGAACCAAACACACGTAACGAATCATAGTCAGTAACAGGTTTTCCAGACCAAGCCTCCAGAGGTGTTTTGCCACCAATAGCAGTTGATGGCAAACGATTAACAAGGTGACTTGCATATCTCACTGCCTCAGCCCAATATTGTCTGCCCAACCCAGCATTGGACAGCATACACCGAACTTTCTCCAGCAATGTTCGGTTCATGCGTTCAGCCACCCCATTCTGCTGTGGTGTATTTCTAACTGTGAAGTGTCGAACAATGCCTTCATCCTGACAAACCTTGTCAAACGGATCACTCCGGTATTCACCACCGTTGTCTGTTCTGAGTCGTTTGATCTTTTTGCCAGTCTGAGTTTCTATCATCTTTTTCCACTTAAGGAAACAATCTAACACTTCATCCTTTGACTTCATAGTGTACACCCACACTCGTCGAGAGAAGTCGTCAACAAAAGTAACATAATAATGTTTACCTCCCAAAGAAGCTGTCTTGGAAGGTCCCCATACATCAGAGTGAACATAATCCAAAATACCCTTGGTATCATGGATTGCGGTGCCAAATTTCACTCTCTTCTGTTTCCCCATCACGCAATGTTCGCAGAAATCCATCTTACAGGTTTGTGCACCTTTCAACAATCCTCGTTTCGCCAAAATTTGTAAGGATTTTTCACCTGCATGCCCTAACCGCATGTGCCACAACCTAGTTGCATCTGACCCATCATCATCGAGAGTAGCAACTGCAGCTGTCCCAACAATTGTATTACCGTCGTAGTAATACAAACTATTCTTTCGGGTACCTTTCAACATCACTAAAGCTCCAGAAATGACTTTTAGAACTCCATCTCGTATCGTCACTGCTAATCCTTTGGATTCCAAGACTCCCAAAGAGATGAGGTTCCTCTTCATGTCTGGTACATATCTAACTTCTGTTAGAACTTTAGTCGATCCATCATGGTTCTTTAAGTAGATTGAACCAATACCAGTTGATTCGCAATATGTGTCATTTCCCATGTAAATAACACCACCAGCTACTTCTTCAAATTCAGTGAACCATTCCCGAATATGACAAATATGTTGGTTACAAGCTGAGTCAAACATCCATTTGTCAGATCGCCTTGTTGATGTTGTAGCAACCAGTGAAAGATCTGAATCTTCATCACTAAATTCAGCTACATTTGCTTCTGATGGAGGTTTGCTTCTATCATCTTTGCCCTTATTTTTCAATTTTGGACAATCCTTCTTCCAATGCCCCTTCTCTCTGCAAAAGGCACATTCGTCTTTGCTCGGTCTGCCTTTTGACTTCGATCTCCCTCTCCTTCCTTTCTTCTGGCCTTGTGGTCTGCCTCTTGCCACTAGCGCTTCTGCAACCACCTCTGCTTGCTTGCTTTCCTCTCGATCCTTCTTTCTCAATTCATGACTGTATAGAGTACTGCACACTTCACTGAGGGAAACTTTCTCTTTCCCATGAAGTAACATAGCTTCTATAAATGCATACTCGTCAGGAAGAGAAAACAGCAACATCAGGGCCAGATCCTCATCTTTGAAAGTCTCATCAACATTCATCAAATCAGCTACTGCCTTATTAAAAGCAGTAATATGATCGTTCATGGTGGTACCGGGTTTATAACTAAACCGGAACAATTTCTTCTTCATATAGAGCTTGTTGTGGTCGCTCTTCTTCAGGAATTTGTCCTCCAATGCCTTCCACAATGTACTAGCAGAAGTTTCCTTTGCGAACGAATACTTCTGCTCTCTGGAAAGACATGATCGAATAGTACCACATGCTAACCGGTTGATGGTCTTCCATTCTTTTTCATCAATCTCATCTGGTTTCTCCTCTTCAATAGCAATATCTAGACCTTGCTGGAAAAGAGCGTCTAGAACTTCACCTTGCCACATGCCAAAATGACCTGTACCGTCAAAAATCTCCACCGCTAATCTTGGATTTGGCGCAGCAATTCTCGTCAAAAATGACGACGAAGAAGCTGCCGACGTTGTGGTGGAAACAGTGGTTCTCTGCTCCTTATTATCTGCCATTTTAACTTCCAAATATGAAAATTACTAGTAATACTCTAGTCCAAAAAAAATGCACCAGGAAAGTTCCCAGGAAAGAGAGGAGGGTCACAACGGACACACTTAAAAACCAAGTCTTTCCTTAGCCAGACCTTTCCTAGGCATGCACTTCAATTAGACAATATATTACTAATAATTTCACCCAAAAAAAAATTTCAAATGAATTCTCAAAATTTTTTCTGATTGTGGAAGATCAGTTAAAACTGCAACCACAAGAGCATACTAAAATTTCAAGAGTTTTTCGCAACCAAGGCTTCTGATACCAATTGTTGTGGAAATTCGGGCTATTTTCCACCAATAATAAAATTAACAATACCCGACAAAATAGCCTACCATATAGGAGGCAAATATAAAGCAGATAAATAAAGAGCAGAAATTAAATAATGAGAACACCAGAAATTAACGAGGTTCGGCTAATTTTGCCTACGTCCTCGGACACTACCAAAATATATTTATAAGAGAGAGAGAAGAGAAAACTAAGCCTTAGAAGAGATATTAGGCTTTAGTTTTGGGGTGTGGAAATACATAGGAGAGCTTCCCTTTTATAGCCAAAAGAAGCCCCCCACTTCACTAATCCACTCAATGTGGGACTAAGAATAGGAGGCACTATTCACATGAATATAGTAGTATAAAGATGGTGCTTCAAAATTTTAATAGAGGATTAAATGGTATAAGATTGAAAATTAATACACACACACATTACCAAAAAGTTTCACAACTCTTTAACTTATTGCAATTTCATCCATTTTGTTTGAAAGCTGCAGGAACTCAACAAAATCCATTATAAAAATTGCAATTATGAATTAATCCCTTGATTAACCGTACATGTGCAATTATGATCAGCAATTCTGTCACAAAACTACAAAATGTTGGGATTGGGAGGTGAGGATATCCTACTAAACATCCTTTCAATTTGTTAAAGATGAAGACAATACTAATCACAATTAAATCATCATCAGCTATGTAAGCTATATGTCACTTCTATGAATTCACTCAAACTGAAACTGCATTAAAAGCTTTACAGATTTATATTTCTCTCCCCTCCTGTTATACAGAGGAACTGACCGAAAGCCGACTCTGAGCTCTGAGACTGGCATACATGTCTGTCCACCAAAGTCGTCTTTTCCCTGATCTTTCTCCCTCACTATTATCCGAAGCAATGCAAGCTCCGGAACAGTCAGAGGGAATTCAAATTCTTCATCCCAAACAGGAAACCAATTGTCCATTTTTACCCTTGTTTTCTTCTTTGCACAATCAGCTGGCACTCCAACTATACGCACCTGTCACAAGAAGAATAAGATCCAACTAAAACAATTAGTAATGCACAACATCAAATTTCAATTGTAATGAATCACTTGTATGGAGATATTGTTCAAAATCTAAGGTATAACTATTCGAGAATTATATAACTGACCTTTGTGTAGAAGTCTGGTGGAGAGAACTTATCAAAGTGTGTTGGACTGAAATCTAAGCTCCAGCCATGTCCCATGTATACTTTTACCTGTCATTGGGCATGACAACATTCAGAATTCAGATGTCACCAGCCAGACATGAATTTACCTTAACTAGTATAGACTTTAATGTGCTTACTTTTAATGTCTTTTTCACTGATAATGTTCCTTTAGGATCAAATACTTCACCACTTGGAAGTTTTTGCATTATTATTTCCGGTTTTTTAACATAACCACACCCTCCGTTTGCCCTGAACATCCCCTGCATCAGCCAGAGTTGCTTGCCATTCCTCTGTTGAGGATGACAGAAGCCGACATGTTAGTATATTCCTGACAAAGATACTGTGATTTGTGAATAAATTGAGTACGCCTGTCGTTTGAAATAGCCTGTTAAATACTATATTTTACGGCTTAAAATACCACAAATACTCTTTCTTGTCCAATGATTCATAGACTGTTTCATTTGGATATTAACTTTCTGCTAGAGACAAAACCCGGTTATGGGCCTTCCCCTTATAGCTTAAGTTTGAAGTTTGTAATTATACCTAGTTTAGCAATTATAGATGAAAGTAGCACAAATCATACTCAAGCAGGCAGTATTTAACCATGCATATGAGATTTCTGTACAAGAGAAAAGAGCTACAAGATATATACACTGCCTTGGTCATAACTTTCTAACCTGCATATTGAATGCAACCATTTGAGCTCCATACAGCCACCCAAGATGTGGCTTGAAATTTGTGGATTGGACACGCGTTCCTCTTGGGTATACCCTGAGGATATTTTTCTGTGTGAACCTGGTAGAATCAAGTTTCTATGAGACGAGGAAAAAAAAAGAGTAAGAAAAGATGAGTTATGAATTGTCAGCTATGGAAGTCCAGGCCATATTGGCTGCTACTGTTACCACTAAAGCTTAGCAAATACCTAACAATATCAGTTCCATGAGATTCAGAAGCCTTTTCAAGTGTCTGCTCACTCCAACTTAGACGTCTAACTCCATCATCAATCTGCAATTTTTCCTTTAAGCTACCCTTGAGTTTCCTGGCATGGATTGTAATTAGGCGTTTGTAATCAGGTGAGCACTGGTTGTCTGACTTGTGATCGCCAGCGTTTATGTCTCCCTCATCCTTATCACTTCCATTCTGCGATCCACATACAGAGAAGCAACATAGCACACAGAACTTATAAACATTGTTGCAAATATAAAGATTAAAGAATGCCCATCTCTGTCTCACCTTGTCCACAGTCTCTAGTTCTGCCATAGAGTCTGACGACTCCTGACCCCATGATTCTTCTTCAGACGATTCACTTCCTTCCAGCACAGGGCTGTTAGTATTACCTCTATCCTTACCGCTTTTGGATTTGAGATGTTCTTTTGGGGTTTTGGTGGATATAATTATTTTATTTTTCAATGACTCTGGTGATGGGAATTCTGTCAAACCTTCAGTTTGAGGATAATAAAGCAATTCTCCGAATGTCTGAGTTGCCATCTGCAAGCAAAATGAAACAAAATCATGAAAAGCCAAAGCAAAACAAAACAGATATTGTTGAATTGAATAGATCTCTCTGGACTACCACTGCAAATTTATCTCGAAGATCTCTTGTGAGGTGGTCTTCTATAGTTATAATCACTGGGTACTGAGATGCAACAAAAGCATGCTTCTTTATGGCCTCCAGACATCTGTTGAGAGGGACAGGATTGGTAAAAGTCCTGCATTGATTCCAAGGGGCAAAAACAACAGAACCTTAGTAAACAACTTTTTCCACAGGGAAATGAACTATAAGATGAACTTGATCATCAGCTTGTACCATCCATGAACTACTTTAATATTATCTTTATTAGAAGTCGGCCATAAATCTAGTTCAATAGCTCTCACGCCTCGTTGCAGAGCCTTTATGATCGGTTCATCACTGCAATCACTGCTCAATTGATTCCCTGTCAGATACGAATTATGCCCTGTATATATGAAATAGTGTGATAACGGAGCATCCATATCATGATGAACCTGAAATCGCATTTCTTTTTCGTCAGCACATTTGCTGAGAAAATTGCCAAATGACATTTTCTAGGAAAAAAAAAAAAAAGTTAACGAAATGGAAAATTCTCTCCCTCGGATTTTCTAGGCAACCAAACAGACAGTCCAGAGAGTTTACCTCAGCTTTCAGAGGACTGTTGTAATCATCGAAAAGCAGAAAATAGAAGAGGTCTTCGAGGGTGAGTCCGTGTTGTTCTTCGTTCTGATCAGCGTCAGTAGTTTCGTGATTCCCCCTCCGCATCTTAAGAACCTTCTCGACGATTTGCTCCGATTCCGATAGCGTGCAGTCCACGTGGCCCTGGTGCTCCGCCAGGAGCCGCCGGAGTTGGTCGGCGGCGATGCGGGAGCCACCGTCGGCGAACTTGGAGAAGGCTTCCTTGAGGTCTAGAGGCGGAACAAGATCGGTCATCTTGTACTTCCTGGTGAAGAATAAGAGCCGCTTGTACTTGTTATAGGTCTTCATGTTTTGATCAATCCTTTCTTCTTCTTCCTGATTCTCACTCTGTTTCTTAGAGTTGTTCACACAACAGAAAGTCAGAAGCAAGAAGCATAACAAAAAATGCACTTATAATGATCGAATCTCAGAATGAGAAGTAAAGACAGAACCTTTAAAACAGAATCGTCTGGAGTGAGTGACATTATTGAAAAGAAAACGTGATTTCTTTGTAGGCTGAGATCTTTGTTTTTCTGTGTTTAAAGTATGAATCAGAAGTTAATAATCTTGTATCTGAATCAACTTAAATAATTAACTGGAACAAAAATCAAATGTTCATTCTATTCACAAATCTTGACAACATTTTTTTCCTTAAGTTCAACTCGGATTCAAAAATTTATTGTCAATAAAATAAGTAAAAAAAGTCAAGTCAACAAATCATGAGACTTTAATTTATATCAAGTCGTGATTTACGCGCTCAGACAAAAGGGACATTGTTATACCTGTTTTTTCTTTTTTTGAATTTTAAAAATTAGAGCTAACGCGGTTTTTTTTTGGGATTTTCTCTGCTTTCTAGAATTTAATTAAATTGTATATGATCATAACGCGGCTAGCTTTGTCATGTCAGGCATTTGAATCCCTGTTCATTAAATGTGCAAGTCATTTCATGGAGCGTTCTTATGAACTAATATATTTTTCATTCTGTTTCCTATAGTTATAATTGAATATTTGGGCATCAACTAAATAATGAATATTTTCTTATTTTATTGAAACTAAAAAAGTTAATTAGTAAAGGTCGAATAGGAACGATTTTTAAGAAAAGGTTTCATCCTCATAGATTATAAAATTATTTAGTTTGTCTTGAGTATTAGTTTAAGAAATAGTAAAGTAAATGGGGTTAATATTTCATTATTTCATTTATTTTTGAATAATTGCTGTAATGGATTAAAGTATTAAAATGAATACTACTTATCTTACCCCAAAAAAAAAAAGAATACTAATAATATTTTATCCCGTGAATGTTAAATTACTTTATATTTATTATCAGATACACAATTAGGTAAATCAGTAAATTTTATTATATCATACTTGAAATTTACATTTTTAAAAAATTTTAACTACATAAAATGCTCCCATTTATACAAATTCATCATTGTGACCGTGTCAATTCAGATATTATATTACGTTGAAGTGTTTATTACCAAATACAGAATAGTTTTCACGCTTTAATTTAATACAGACACACACACATATATACACAACAAATTCATATTGGTGATATAGGTGCTCAAATTTAGTATAACAATAATCGTAATTAAATTGATATTAAGTTCTAAAATAAATGTTATATTTACATTCACGTTATGCTGTAGTGACTAGTAATATAATATTAAGAGGAAACAAGAAAGGCAAGGAAGTAGCCTTCTATCATGAGAGGGGATCTGAGTTTAATGTATTTTCTTTATTAGACTATATATGTTTATGTGCACACATGCTTCACCTGATGTTATATTTTAATCTTAGTGTTCGATTTATTTTGGATATTGTGTATTTTCAATAAATTTTTTATACTTTATGGAATCCATTAACTTTGTATTCGTCCTTTATCAAAAGCAAGTGAAAGAAAAGGAGCTCTTTTTTTTTTTTATCATTTAGTATTGCAAAATGCCACGTTGGCGACAAATGCGGATAACTCATTTGCAAAGTTGGGATTGTTTTTAAATAATATCCTCGCTTGAAATATTCCTCTGGTACTTTATTCCCTCTCCATAAATGTAAATTATGATAGTATTTAGTAATTACTTAAAATAAACTCCTATAATAATAATAATAATAATAATAATAATAATAACAGCAACAATATTCAAAAAGTTTCTTATCCAGTCTATATATTACTATATATTAACCTCTATGTTTGAGAATTTATAATGAAATAGGCTTCAAAAGAAAAGAAAAATATTTGTATTAAATAACATTGTTGTTATGTTAGGAAAGTCGTGTGTATATGAAATAAATAATGAAACACTGAAGGAAAGTCTCGCGCCCCAGCATGAGAGAGAGAGAGAGAGAGAGAGAGAGAGAGAGAGAGAGAGAGAGAGAGAGAGAGAGAGAGAGAGAGAGAGAGAGAGAGAGAGAGAGAGAGAGAGAGAGAGAGAGAGAGAGAGAGAGAGAGAGAGAGAGAGAGAGAGAGAGAGAGAGAGAGAGAGAGAGAGAGAGAGAGAGAGAGAGAGAAACTGGCGTACCAGAACAACAAAAAATAAACTCTATAATCCAATAAGAACATAGAATAGAAAACTTGGAAGTGTGAAATATTAGAGAAGTGATACTAAAAATGACTCTTTTTTTATAGTGAAGAAAAAGTGTAACTATTCAAGTAAAATAAATGAGGAGTTACTTTTCTAAAATAATGATAATTAAAAGTTATAGATGAGTTGACCGTAATAAATAGGAAATAATAATGGTAGTCAAAATATTTAATTGTAATAATTTTTAATTAAAAATTATAAATATTTCAAGAATAATTTCATAATTTTAAATATTCTTTTAAAAATATTTATTTTTCACAACAATACCATGGGCATCCATCTTAGCTCTGGCATCAGCACAACAATTTGCTTCTCTAAACACATGCCTAATTTTGAACAAGGACTTTTTATTAAGAATGTGCTTGGTGTTGTTAATGTTAGAGTCGAACGCATATGTGAAAGCATTATTAGTCATGATTAAACTCACACCCTCAAGTGAGTTCGTCTCAAGCTTCATGTTTGCTATCCTTATCTTAAAAACACATCTTCAACAAACAAAAATGTATGATGAGTACTCACCCATATTTACCAACCCTAATGGGCTACCACTTTCCTTTGGCAACCTTAAGGATGATAAGATAGAAAATCTTCTCCATACAAAAAACAAAGAGATATGGTGAGAGAGAGTTTCCTTGTCTTAAACCTCTGGAGGGTTTGAAAGCCAAGAGCTTTCCACTATTCCATTCCAAAGAATTGAAAGCGAGGAGGACAACACATAATGCATAATCAAATTCACAATATGTTCATGAAAACCAAAATCTAATAAAGTCTCACGGTCTAGTTTACCCTATCATAATCTTTTTTCAAACTGATCTTGATTGCAAGCAACCCTTTTTAATTTTTACTTTTCCAAAATGTGGTGGAAGATCTCTGGGCCAATAAGAATATTGTCGACAGTGCTATAACCAAGAATAAAGCTAAGAGGATTTATGATTTTATCTAACAAAAGCCTAATATGATCAACAAGGACTTCAAAAACTATCTTATAAATAATGTTACATAAATTAATTGACTTATAACCAAGGTTTAGAAAATCGAACTAGTCATTATATCGGTTGAGACACCAGTTCAAGAAACAATAGTCAGATTGTGGTTGAACCGCTGGTATATAAAAAAATAAAATATATGATTAAAAATATTAAAATATTTTACATAATTATAATGTTACTATTTACATAATGTAATTATCATAAAGGGTATCATCTCTTAAATGTTTTTTGTAAGAGAGAGAAAGAGAGTATTATAGGAAATAGTAACATGGGAATACCAGATTGCATATAATACAGCTTGCAGACGTGTTCTCATTTCTCAGTGTATTCCACTTTCCCATACTTTTTGTATTACGTGCCAATGTTGTTTTGCTTAGGCCTTACGTCTCTCTTTCTCTCTCTCTCTGACGTCCCAAAATCTGAACACGTGACCAGCACAGAAGCTTAATTTTACCTTGCTTCCGTAAGCTTATTTTTCTCTTAAACACAATATTAATCCTTATTTTAGTTATTCTTTTAAATTCAATTAACTTAAATTACACAATTTAAGAATTAAAATAAGAGAACTATTTCTCTTTTCACAAAAGATAAGAAAGTATAGCTAAACCGAGTTTCCCATATACGCTACAGTCATACACGTTATATCGCAAAACGAACCTACCCGATTACATAGCTTTTGTAGATTTACACAACTTAGAATAAGACTTAAACATTATACCTTTACCCTAAACCAATGGAAAGGTAATTTTGGTGTGAACGTCATCGAATTAGAAAGTTCTCCATACCTGAAACTGAAGACAGCTTCTACTTGAGAGAATCCTACCACATTCACACACAATATAGGTATATATATATACATGCAAATATACATAATTGATCTAACAGTATAATCATCTAAATGCAAATATACATAATTGATCTAACAGTATAATCATCTAAGTTTTGGTGTACAAGATATTTATCAAGACTCACACATTGAAATCACAGTGTAATTATTAACAAACACATTCAATATCAAGCTAAATCACATTTCAAACAATTCATACAATTCTAATTTAAGTTCCCAGACATTTTTCGGGTCCCGTCCACATAAAGTGATCGTTGCCCCAGGGCCCCTGCCGCATCCTCCATTATTTCACCCGTGTCCTCAAAGGGACAAATCTATAGTCCAACCTTATTTCACCATGTCCTTAAAAGGACGAATATTATATTCAATACCACGTGGCCATAGTGATTTCATTCCACCCTTATTTTATACCATGGGATCCCATAAACTCCATTTTTGTTTCTCTCAAAATCAAATACAATCACATTACATAATCATAGGCAACCATATGCATCCCGTTTCAAGAAAAGTTCACAATAGTCTCACATTTGCACATTTCAATGCATAACATGAATGCATTAATTTCATGTCACATATATATATTTATAGTATATTTTTAATATATACATTAAATAAGCAAACAAGGTAAGGTAAGATCTCTCATCTTGATATTTGCCTAATTTTACCTTGAACCTTCCTTGAAGATGTGTAAGATGATAGAAGGTAACTTACTCTACATCCAAACTAATCACATCATTTCAAAATATGTGAAAGATGCGTCAAAGAATCCATTCCTATAAGATAATCATGCCAAAAAACATATTAATGTCACAAAATAGAGAAATTTCTTACTATAATTTTGACCTTTGATCACTCCTCTGAACATAACTCTCAAATGATAAATAATTGTCAAATGAAACTTATACTATTTAAAACTAGACTTAAAAAGTTTTCCAACGGTATCTTATTTACTAAAAACAGAGTCTGGATGAAAGAGTTATGAACATTTTAAAACTGATACTACAGTAACTATCAATGGTCAACGAAGCTATAGTAACTTTGACCAAAGTCAATACTACAGTATCGTTGACCGAGTCAATGCTACAGTAACCGCGAAAATCTGGAAAATTTTTCTCTATGAACAGTATTTTTCTAAAAAATTTCCAAAATGAACAGTAACGTTTTTCATGTTCTTCATCCAAAAATCTCAAAATCACATCCAAACACACCATTTTTTTTTATTTTTTCCATGGGTTTTCATCCTTGATGTTTAAAGATTGTTTTGGCACCAAAAACCCCAATTAAACTTCCTTTTTAGTGACTGTCTCCATCATTCTCAACATTTCCTTACAGTGAAGAGAAGGAAGACCCTCCAAACACAATCGTAGTCTAACGCCACCCTCATCTTGAAACAAAGAAGAAAAGAACTTAGTGGCTTCATTTTTAAGGGTAGTATCATCATAACACTACGTACCATCTTGAAGGAAGAGTTCCTCCACTTGGTTGCATTTTCGCCTGACAATGGTTTGAGCATGGAAGAATCTAGTGTTCTGATTACCATGGTGAACCCATTGTTCCCTTGACTTTTAATACTAGAGCAACTTATCTTGAATGAGTGTCTCTTCAAAATCCTTCCTAAGTTGTTTGTCAAGCTTAACAAGATAAGTGGAGTGCTTCTTATCCAAGGTCCTCTGAATGCTTTCAATGTAGCTAGTATATGCCGTTCGTCGAACCTCTGCGTGCCATGGCAAGGTTTAGAGATGGTGGTTCGAAGTCGAAGCAGTGTGTGCGTTCGGCTGCGACTAAGGTATGCATTTGGATTTTGAATCAAGCAAATTGGGAAAGTAAGAATGTAACATTACAAGTTCAAAAAAAAATGGAAGCTAGGTTGACCGAGTCAATGACCAATCGATCCGAAAGCTCGACCTAGACCAGACCCGGCCTTGGGTCACTAGGCAAGTTTGGGTCCCACAACATTGTTTCAAACCACTATAATCAATATCACAATCTTGATCGTAAGATCTGTTACACCCGAAGACTTAATAAACAAAAGAATGAACTTCTTGGGGGTTAGACTGAAAATTTTAAGAATGAGTTGGTAAAGATCCTAAAAACGTGGGAGAAAGATAGAATAAAAAAAGTAATGCAGAATTATTTTTGGCGGCCTTTGTGGTATAAAATAAACTTAAATGATAAAGTTTTTATTGTGATGGGGTTATTTGTAGTTTTGGCCAAAGAGTTAGTATCGGACCACTTATTCTCTCTCATCATAGGTTGAACTTTAGATTCTGATTTATTCTCTAGAGCACCCTGGACTATCAGTCACTGCCTTCAACAGTTCAACTCATTCTCTTCACTTTTCCACTGCTATTGTCTTGCCTCTCAAGTTTCGCCTCTCATCCACAAACTTTAGCTGGTTTTTCTCTTGATTCTCTTCATCTTTAGCTAGGTAAACTTCAGAAAAGGAAGCTAGCCACTGAATAAGGAAGTTTGAGGTATTTTCATAAAATCCTTTTTATTTTTGTTCTCCATTCTTTTAGTTTAGTTGCAAATGAACAAATAAGGCTGGAAGTATCTTAGAAATCTGATGGAATTGAGGAATGTTGGTGAGGAAGTGAAGCTTGGTCCGAAGTAGTTAGGTTGGAAGAAGGGAGTGGTGATTTCTCTAGCTTGCAATTGTGTATTATAAGCTTTAAAATGACTTTTAATCCATTTTTTTAGTTCTCTTGATGATATGTTGTCGTGTGTGGTTAGTATATATGTTGATTGTCAGTTGGTTTATGACCAAGTTTGGGGTTGGGTGAGCTTGGTTTCAGGTTGGACATAGGAGCAATGCAGAATAGAGCCTGCAAAACTGCTGCAGGGTGCACCTACTGTTGGTGCGGGGTTGATCAGTAGTTGCCGCTACAACGAAGCTAGGCAGTGGTTGCCTAGTAGCCACCATAATAGCAATGGTAAACAAAGAGGAAACTTTGCTTCCTAGCTCTCTCCGTTGCAGCGGTGGCCCTTAGAGCTTTTTAACAAGCGAATAACCCGCTTATCTTCTTTTTTAGTATGTGTCCCAAGACCTCCCCAAAAACCTTCAAGTTCCCTCTATAGTAGTTCATTTGGTAGTCAAGTGAAGAGTTTAGGTCTCGATTGAGGTGAGTAACTAATTTGTGATAGTTTAACGTTTTATGCAACCAAACTGTTTGAACTATACTTTCTACCACTTGATGTTTTTAAGTATGGATTTACTTTTATGAAGAGTTTTCCACTCGTTTATATCCAGTTTGTGCAGAATCTCACATGCTTTATCATTTTACTTAAAAACTTGTGATTTATAATATGAACTTGAGTTGAACTTGATATAGCAAGGAAGTTTATGTGACAAATTTTTCACTAGAAAGCTTATGTATTTCAAGTACCATTTATGAACAGCTCTATGGTACATGTTTGCATGAAACTTGTATGACGTCATAAGTTGTGGTAAGATACTTTGATTCAATGCAGAGTGATAGAAATAACCAATAATAATAATAATAAGTTAAAAATTATTTATGGGGAAAAATATTAAAATTAATTATACTAAAATTTTTTAATTTATTCAAATTTAATTAATATTTTTTTTTACAAATAGCATCTAAGTTTTTAAAATTTAACATCTAATAGAGAAATTTTCATACTATTTATTTTTTTAATCATTAAAATTAATTTTTAACACAAAATACTTTTGTTTCAAAATATAAAAGCACTTTTCTCTCTTTTATTTTCTAAAACATCGTTACTTTTTATTCTCGTTGATTATCGTATTTTTATTTCAATGTTATTTCTTATTTGTTTATTAAAATGTGTATCAAAGTATTACATTTTTAAATTCTGACATGATATTATAGTGTTTTTAAAAAAAATTATTTAAAAAAGTTAAAAAATTAATAATATAAATTTTTTATACATATAAAACTTACAAATTAATGACGTTTAGAGCCAACCCACAATTTTTTTTTCTTTTTTTCTTTTCTTATTTTGTTTTTGTTTTTGTTTTTGTTTTTATTTTTTTTTTTTTTGTTGAAGCATCTTGGAATGTATGTTCAAGAACGTTTTCCAGGAGAAGCTAGTACTCGACGAGTGAAAGATGATACCCGTTTCTGGGGTTTGTTATATGTGAGAACAACGTCTCTGGGGAGATCGACGTCAGTGTCCGAAGCTCAGAAATGGCCATTAAGGTCAACACAACGCTGGTTTGGGCGTGCCTTCTCTGGGTTTTCGTTCTGTGCGCAATTATAGCATTCTTTCAGCTTATATTGATAGAGAACGAAGGCGACTCTTCGTCTCCCGGCAAGGTCATCAGAACTGAGCACTATCCGGTGACAACCGATAGTAGATCTGTACTCTACTTGTCCCATTTTCATTCGCTTATTTCAGAATAATCCAAGTTTTCTGCTTTCATCCATCAAATGTTCTGCAGGAATACTCATCGGAAGAGGATTTGAAGGGAATCACCCACAAGGTGTTTTTTGATATAGAGATCGACGGAAAACATGCCGGTATGTTTGAATTTGTTAGATCTTTGAAATTCTCACTAAATTTGATGTAAAATCTGAGCTTGTTATTCCATATTATTACCATTTTTTTTTTGCCTGCTGTTTTTGGCAATTACTGTGGGTGGATTTTGGAAATGAATTACAAATTAAGTTTGAGAAGGGTTTTTATATAGTATTGATTTTAATACATGGATGTTTTGTGTAGTAATTATTCTGGAAGCTGGTTTGTGGTGTCATTCAGCACACATTCAGAAAGTGTGTAAAATCATTATATTCTTATTCATATATTGTTACTACATATAATTTGCAAATCTGATGTTTCACTAAGTCTCTCAAATATGGAATATACAGATCATCTGATTCAGAAATGGATTTAAACATGATGGTAATCTTGCATAGTGGGCTTTATGTCTTTCTGGGATCGAGTGAGTGCAAGTTGCAAATTCTGTATTCATATCACTGCTACTTCAGTTCAAGGATAATTTCAATTCTTGTGGAGGAAGTCCTGGCCCTATCCCTGCATGAATGTTATTTCTGTAACATGCTAGCAAATTTTATTTCTTTAAGATCATGTAGATACTAGAAAGTACATGCTTATAATACGTATGGAACAATCATGCGAACTGCAATGCAGATTACATATTTTCATCACATCCACTATTTATGAAGGAAGGGCAAGATTTTAATTTCCATTTGTTTTCTCTAGGTTGTTCAATGTTCAATTCCTGGCAAGTGAAGAAGATAATGCATATTATAATTTTATTCTTATCATGAGACCAAGTAGGTCACTCATTATATTCAAAATGTTGTTCCTTGCTTCAGGTCGCATTGTCATCGGACTTTTTGGGGCAGTGGTTCCAAAAACCGTAGGTATGAATATGATGCTACTGTACAGTAAATTTCTCTGTTGCAGCTGCATATCGAGACAGATTAATTTCATTTGAAGCTATTTGGTTACTAATCTCACATCCCTTTCATTGCAGAAAACTTTCGAGCACTTTGTACTGGTAGCTCTGTAACCCTTTCTCCCTTCCATATTTAGTGTCATATGAAGCGACTTCTTTTATCTATGATCAATTTACTCTTGTAGCAACTCTAATATCTCAAGTATTAAGCCGTAGGTATTAAATGCTAATTTCAGCCGTGATTCTGCTGTTTCTTGTCAATCTTATTTTAAACAAGCTCCTCACATTTCAGGTGAGAAAGGGTTGGGAAGAAGCGGGAAGCCTCTTCATTACAAAGGTAGCATATTCCATAGGATAATACCCAGCTTTATGGTCCAAGGGGGTGATTTCACCCGTGGTGATGGACGAGGCGGAGAGTCAATCTATGGTGATAGGTTTGCTGATGAAAACTTCAAATTGAAGCATACTGGACCAGGTGAGCTCATTTGCCTGAGAGATTTTTAGATAGATTTTGTGTCTAAAAATGGCTAGTCTAAACCAATTATAAAGAGTTATGTAAGCATGTCAATGACGGGCTTTATTGCAAAGCATGTCTGACATGTTTATATATTTATTCAGGATTATTATATCCAGCTGAATCATTGTTCCTGTATGCAGGATACTTGTCCATGGCAAATGCTGGATCAGACACCAATGGCTCACAGTTTTTTATAACAACAGTAAAAACCAGCTGGTAATTTCTCATTACTTTGCAGTAATTCTGAATGCCTTTGGAACATAGCAGTAGAACTTTCAACTTTCTTATATGGAAATGTTTTAAGAAATAATGTTCAACCCGAAAGAAAAGGCCTAAGAAGTAAGATGAATTATTGTACATTCTATGATTACTATTGAGGCTCTTTTCCAAGCTCACGTCTATTGGATATCTTGGAAGGTTGGATGGACGCCATGTTGTATTTGGCAAGGTGCTTTCTGGAATGGACGTAGTCTACAAGATTGAAGCAGAAGGAAGTGCAAATGGCGAGCCCAAAAGCAGGGTTGTTATTTTAGACAGTGGAGAATTAACTTCATGACTATAATTGTTTCAACTATACACAGCCAGTCTGATTTGTCTCTGCGAATTTCAAAGTTGTGTGTGTGTGTGTGTGTGTACTCTCATGCATGCAGGACTATATTTAGGGCGCGTCGATTTTTAGTGTGTTTAGATTTGTTTATCTGATATTTACTTGGTATAAATCGAAGCATGAGCTTTGATCAAGTATAAAATTATGACCATTCTAAATTTAATTACATACTAGTTGGATTGGAGTAGTTCACAAATAACTTCACATTTTAGCATATATTTGGTAGTACAAATATAACTCATAATAAATTATGAACTTTTATCTTAATAATACATGCAAGCATAAATTGGTACTTTTTTAATAATGGATTTGTTTACCAAGTCGACAAGTTATATATATTGATTTATATATCTAAATAATAAACCGAAATTTTTGGTGAGTTATATTTTTAGGCACTGCAATATATCTGCACCATTAACAAAAGAAATCAAGAAGAGGATTGTTAGATCTCTTTGGTAGAAAAAGATAGATTTATTATTCCGTCAATCACCTTGGAATGAATCATGCGAACGGTGAGAATAAAAATGAAGCAAAGCGAAAAAGGGAATTCCAAATGGGGAGACCTAACAATTCCACTTTGATGAATTTAGTTCAGCAGAAATATGGCACAATTTTACGCAATTACCGTAATGGCCAAGAGTCAAATCAGTCAAATTTTCTTGTATTTTCATGTGCCCAAAAAACAAATAAATGAAGTGATCTCTTGATCAAGTACCAAGAAGTAACTTGATTTGAGAGATTGAATCACAAATTGTGACAGTTTACAGTCACACTGATACTTGGTAAATACTGTCAGTAAGAATCTAATGAATAATAGCAAGAGCTTATTGATTCTCTGCAACAGTATGTGCAAGTACAACTGCACTTTGTCTTTGAACTTCACTCACAGTATGTCTAAAACCAACGAGCTCTAAATTCCATATCTAAAACATATACTATGCCCCCACTAACATGAGATGCTTTTTAATGGTTGCTCTGAATGTCAGGTGTCAAAGAAAGGAAGTGCAGTCTCTAAGATCTATCCGATAGTTCAGACCAAATAGCACAAGTCACATGGGTTCAAGCCAGCTAAGTATAAATACCTCTCAGGCATGAGGCTTAAGCCTTGAAACAAGATGGGATATCTGCCATCTTCAATCCTAGGAACCCCAACATAGAATTTAGCTAACAAACCATAAAAGCGAATGCTTAGAGAAATTAAAATGTATATCTAACAGTCTGAAACCATTCCTTCAACATACTGTAAGATATGCAGCTGGTGTTAAAGAACTCTGAAGTAAATGTTGAGAGAGTACTAAGATTGTTCTATCCCATTCTGCCCATGTAACCAGTCTCAATCGCCTACTTAACCAACCTAAAATAAGTCGAAATATGATACAGATAACTTTCTTTATTGGGAAGAGCCCATAACTTAATTATTACAAAGAATTATTTGTATATAGAAAGTCAAACACAATCAGGAAACTTTTGATCCATGATTTCTTACCATAGGAAGGAGGTGCCATTAAAGACTAGCAAAATTGGGAAGTTAGATCATGTGAGATCTTACTATAGTTGCTGAATAGGAAAGTTGTAAATGATAATTTGATTCTGGGCAGAACTATTCAAATTATTACTTCCATTTTCAGCGACAACAAACGAATAGCATGCAGTAAACTTGCAGAGCTAGAAAACAGAGAGCCTAAGCCGGCCCCAGTAAAGTTGAAAAGAAGACACAGCTTATTTTTCTCTCCTTTCATGGATCGCGCATGCCATGATGATGTACAACGCTTGAGTGGAATATCCATTTATCTGCAATCACTATTTTATTGATTTCAAGCAGACTGACACAGTCAACTACAAATTTACCACAAATAACTTAATCCACTATGCCTAAATGCGAGAAATAATAGATCATAATATCTCAGTATGTGAACAAGTTGAAGCAGACGATGCATTGCTTTGCTTTCATCGTCTTTATTAGTGACAAAACAGAACCAAACATTAGCATCAAAATTGTTCAATAACAGACACATACCACTCAAAGACCTAACCAACTATCCGAAGCTAATATAATTTATTTCAGGGGACACACACACAGCTAGAGAATTGCTAGCAATGGTTCTAGAACGAGTTTGAAATTACTGGATGGAACGAGTTTGATCAGACTCCTTCGCTTCATTTCTCGCGTCTTCCATTAGAATTATTGGAGCGTTGTTGGCACATGGTGGAGAAATTGGAATTGAGATCAGAGTACAGAGAGACGACCCTGGAGATATTCCCATTGAGCTCCTGAATCAAGGACACGTTCTTCGCCATATTGTCCGGAACCCTAGACTGGTGGTTCTCGTTCACCTGCTGAATCAGAAGGCGGTTACGATCCAGCACCGACTGCACCTGCCGAAAGCTCTTGTTGAACGTCGCCCACGCCTGGGGGTCGCGTCCCTCGGCCTCCTCCACTTCGCCGTCAGAGTCTCCGGTGGTGGTGGTGCTGACGGTGGTGGTAGGGGACGGATTGCGGCGGGTATTCTCCGGTAGGTTTTGGCGGTGGTTGGAGGGGTCTTCCATGGCGGATTTGGCGGCGGCAGAGGAAGAATCAAACGCGCTCATTCATATGCATGAGGAAGAAAATTACGGCTTAGGGCTGTGAGAGTGAGACATTCCAGATTTGATTTGGTGATTACTGATTAGAGATTTCAGAAGAGATTTCAGAGAGACGAGGGAAAAAACGCAAAACTATCTCAAGGCTTCCCCATTTGGGATAAACAAGAAAATGTTAAACTTCCAGAGGCTGAAGCGATGAAAAAGAATAATATATAGGGGTGTTCATATTTAAGCTTACGCGACTAAGCAAGCGCGTGCACTGTTAATTAGTTCTTATCTCGAGTAATTTGTTTTTCGAACATCTCTTAAAACAGTAAAAACACGTAAGTTGATAACTGAGATATTTATATAGGAGAAAAATTAGGGTTTAGTTTTTGGTTGACTGAGATATTTAGTGTGAGCAAAATTCAGATGTAATTTTTATATTTAGTTATTAAATTTTTTAATTAAAATACGTCAAATATATGGTTCTAAAAAATAATTATATGTATTATAAAAAATTTGTATTCTTAAGACAAAAATCGTGATAGAATTTTTTGCAATAAAAATATCTGTAACGAAAATTTTATCCATTCAATCACAAATTCTGTTACGAAGCTATTTATGACATTATTTTTGGTTTTGGTGAAGAGTGCGAGTGGGGAAGAAAGTGAGGAGAAAATATCTAAAGATTCTGAAATGAGATTGGAAGGAAAAGTGAAAAGTGCAGGGAAGTGAGGAACCATACTGCCACGGCCACAAAAAGCACCGTTGGCTTTGCCTCCGTGTATTTCCACACATTAAAAAATATATATATTAATTCAAAAAGGAAAATGGTTAAATTCTAGGAACTGAACTGCAAGCCTGTAAACCTTTTTTTAAAAAAATTTATATGCTTTTACTTAAATTTTAATTTAAATTATTATGGTTTACGTTCATATAATCCAAAAGAAATATTTTAGCATTTAATTTTAAATATTTATTAATATGCTGTTGAAAATCCTTGATGTGACTAATTATGTTGTATTTAAATGATATATAATTCATATCAATAAAATTTAATAATATTAAAATAAGAATTCATCATAATTTAATTGCAAAATTTTAAACAAAAGTGAATTATTAAATATTATTTAATAATTATTTTTAAAAATGTACTTAATGCGTAATCGTGCAAAAATATCTCTTACACGGTGCTGTCTGGCATATTAGTATATTATTTAAGGGAATGGTCAAAACTCTGAACTGAAGTATTCTAGAACTGCAGTGAGAATTTTACATTCCAAAGACAATACGTGGAATTCTTTGTATTTCTATAACAGTTTATAAGCAGCTTAAATATATGTGGAACTTGTTTAATCATTAGTTTGTAAAAAGTTTTGAACTTAAATATTGTGCACTCATATATAACAAAGCAATAATAAATATATTTCATTTAAAAATTTAAATAAAAGCACTTGCATCGATTTTGAAAATTTTATTCATACGAAAAAATGTATTGTATTGTATCGCAATTTAGTTAGTGTAATAAATAAGCAATGCTTCATAAACGTGGACTTTGTGTCCGTAAATGATATTTAATAGGCCAATTTTTATTTATATAAATAAATAATTCAATGTTTTTCAAAATGCCGTTTGGCATTTGGTATACAGGTCTAGCTAATAAATGAAAAGAAAAAGAAAATATAAAAAAATTATTTGATTTACATTAAAAAATTATATTATTATTTTTTAAAAAATTAAAAAAATAGATGAATAAATTTACTATTTTATCATTTGATATAATTTTTCTATTTTATTACAAAAATTTTTAATTTTACTATAATTATTATAGATTTTATTTTTATTTTATCATTTATTCAAAATATTTTATATTTATTCACTTAGGTGTTTTTTTGTTCTTTATTTAAATTATTCTATTACTTCTTCTAAATTTTTAATTTGAGAATATATTATTTGCTAAAATTAACCTTTATAAAATTTTTAATTTATTCTTGAATCGTTTCAATTCATCACTCCCTTTCTTTTATGCATCTTTGCGTCTATTCATCTCTCACTATGTCTCTCTCGTGCATCTCTACTTCTCTCTCTCTCTCTCTCTCTCTCTCTCTCTCTCTCTCTCTATATCACTCTCAGAAGCCCAGTTCATTCGCAGAGCCAAGCAAAGACGACGCAAATGACGTCAAGACAAGCAGAGCGAGAATACACTATTGAGCTTCAACTAAAATGGGTGTTAAACAGCCAGAGAGTCTAGCAGTAGGGTTTCAGGCATTTGGGAATCCTAGTAGCAAACCAATATGACAATAATTGATGGAAATATAACCAAGATGAGAGCTTGATTTAGGAAGGAAAGTTGAAATCGAAAGACAGAACAGCGGATGGGTAACAGTGGCAACGAATGGGTAAAGCACACAACCTAACAACGTAAATGGCTTCTTCGAGGACTGCGACTGCAATTCTTCTCCATTGTCAAGGGCAATAGCGTAAATTCAAGGCGTTTTCCCCACAGGAGAGGTGCTTTTCCATCCAACTCCTTAAGGAATGCTTCGTACTGTTAATGAGGAAAAACAGTACATGATGGGATGGAGTGTTCCTTGCTGCGAAGCCAACCAAACGCATCCAACGATATTGTTGATTGGAATTCCATTTTGCTTTCGGAGCAAGAATACGAACCAAACGTGATGTAAGTGTTAACATTGACCCGTGAAACCAATTCCTTAGAATGCACGACCCTGTTTGATTTTTTTTTTTTCCCTTGAAGGCTCTCAAAACAGTTTTATGTAATTGTTTTTTAAAACAAACGTTGGATGTCCAAAAAAATCAAAATGTTGATGAAGAAAGAACAAAAAATAAATCTTGAATCATTTGTTTTAAAACTTGATGAAAGGGAACTGTAAAATGGGTTGGACAATTGTATAAAAAACACATTTTTTTAGAAAAAAGGACTGGACAAAAAATTACCATATTGCTACTCGTAAAAACGGAGTTCTTTACCTCTCGTTTTAGAAATTTAAGATCAGAATAACCAAAAGTTGTTCTGCTTTATTGTTGATACCTATTCCATTCTCTAACTTCTAAAAATAAAAAGACAACATTGCTTTCAAATATATTTTTCTTTTTTTTTGTATTTAAAAATAGAAAACTATTTTCAAGAATAAAAATCAAAGCCACAAGTTTCAAGATTGGATCAACGGCTTATTTTTAAAGATAAACAACATATTTGTCTCTTTGTAGATCGTTAAATTTAAAATTTAACAGCTCAGATTTTAATATCTTTTTTTTAAAAAAAATCATCACTTAAAATTTAGATCATTGGATCTCATATTCAACTATCCACAAAGAAACAAGTATGCTGCTTGTCTTTAACATATCCGACCTGACAAGTTCCTCTACCTCCAGCGCCCACTTGTCCACTTTGATCCCCAGAAAAAAAATCCAGTTGTCCACTAGTTCCTAGGGAAGCCCTGTGAGTCCAGTGGAAACTGTTTTTTTTTTTTTTAGGTGGGGGTAAAAAAGAAAATAATAATTGAAAAACAAAGGAAATTGCCAATAGCTTTGAACGTAAAACTACTTTATTATGCTAATTTTGATCTAAATTATGAAATTCTATGTTGAATGACAAAGAAGTCAAAATTAGAATTCCTACTACATGAAATAAGGTAAATGCTGTATCCTGTGGACTTTGGCAGAAGCGCATGGTGAGACAAGACAACCTCAAACCTAGTCCCACTGAATTTCCCAGTAATAGGTCCACTCACAGGCATTCAATGTTGTTTTCCCATCAGCTGCAACAAGGTCATAGGGTGAATCTTCTGCAAATTCTGTGGGCATGGACTTCCAATGCAGGCATGGCTCCCACTCAGCTTCCTTCAGCACTCTTAATATTTCCTTCACCACAATTTTGCTTCCCTCAGCAGATAAATGGATCCCATCACTGCACAGTAATGAGAAATTTAAACTTCTCTTCAGACTTATCATTTAATCTCAATCTTTTCTGCAGCAATTGGGACAAAACCCAGTATAATTTTTAGGTGTTTGCTATAAAGTTCACCAGTAAAATCTTGACTTGTGGATTTTATTTTTTAATAACTCTACATCACTCAATTGAGTCTGTCGAAAAGTTCTATGTTTTATGATTTTGTTGGAGAATCTAAGAGCAAACATTTTTAAAAAAAAAATTATTTAGTTTTCTCCCAGAGATTAGAAAGTTGATAAAGGTAAGATATATTTCACAAGAAGAAACAGAAAGTCCAATTTGGAGGGAATGAAGAAAACATCAAATAAGGCTATTTTTTACTTTTGGCACTTGGCGTAAATTAGTTATTCTTTTATAGCTTCTTTCACATTGAATGTTTTAATAAATGATTGGCTTAGCTAACAAAAGCTAGCAACTGATCAGAATGAACTGGAAGCAACAGAGTTGGATTTATAATTGCTGTGAACAAAGCAATGATCAGTTATTTGCAAAATAGCAGGTTTGCATCCATTCTGTTAGTCAATTAAGTCCAATAAAGTAATAAATGAATTCCCCACATCATTAAACGTGTCATTAACTCACTGACTGCACGGTTAAGGAAAAATATCTGAGAAAAACATGTTCCATAACCTTCCTACTTTATTACTGTTTCTGATAACCTTGTCTTCTGACTGATGGCAATGAATTGAATGAAGAGTGAAAATACTAGATGTAAGTGCTTACAGTCCAGTAAATGTAAGTGAAGGCACTAATTTTAAATTGCAAAATGAGTAAGTCCTGGAACTGAGTGATATTTGAGAAAACAAACAATAGATTAAGGAAGCTTACGTAAAACAAGCATTCATCCAATCATCCCTGTTCTGTAGAGCATTGAAAAGATCAATAACTTTCACGTCCATTTCCTTGCATAGATTTATACAAGCTTCTGAATAGCTTTGGCATAACTCGTTTGTTCTTACCAGCTCACTAAAAATTCCACTGATTCAAAAAGGAAAAAGGAAAAAAAATGGCTTTAAGAACAAATTGAGATGTCTCCACCACCAAACCCCCCCCCCCCCCAAAAAAAAAAAAAACAAAAACAAAACAAAAAAAGATTACCTAGTGTTCCCACGAACTTTAGCCTCATTGACAGGAGGACAGCTGAGAACAATGACACGAGTCCTTTCAGAGAGGCTCTGAAATTCAAGTCATAAATAAAATTATGTATGCTATTTTTCCAACCAAGTAAACCCCAAAAAGAAAAGAATAATTAAGAAGAATGTAAACTCATAGGGAAACTACTTCAAGAACCCAGGAAAGGAGAAATAAATGCCAGTGTGTTAACAGGTCAACACAACGATTAAATGAGTTGCATGTCATCGAAAGATACTCCAATAAGTCAGCTTATCACCTCAAACTAGATATTTTACATCAAATGTTCAGTTACCCTAATTACAAATTAGTGTTTAATACTGGATGCATCTATTAGTGGAGATATCTTCCTCCAATGCTAGATCATTAGATTATGAAGAAAGAACCTGGTAACTGGTGATTAACTATAAAGATAGAGCAGAAGTACCTTAACATGAATCAGAATCTTTCTCATGTTTTCTATATATTCAGGAAGAGGTACATGTGGGCCTAGGCCAGATGAGTGAGGCCCCATTGAATCATTACCTCCAAAATAAACTATCACAAGAGAGGGCTGTACAGCAGCATCCTGAATAATGGGAAAGAGAAGGATCATAGGATGTAGGCTAAACAGTGTTGAAAAGTAAAATGCAGAAGACTAATTAAGATATCATACGAAAATAGATGTATCCTATGTTGCAATTCAAACAGAATACACCTGTTGTTATTAATCCAATGTTAGGGTGCTTGAACCTACATCAACTTCACAAACAACTGCCTATATAAAGCTCTTATTCACATTCTAAAACATAAGACACTTTCTCCAAACCCTAAATCCAGAAATGTAGGTATGCATTCAGATTTTCACCATCAGAAACTCTGCTATACAATATTTCCACAAGCTTCGATATCTCAGACAAAACTTGGTATTTAAATCATATTTCAACATAAAACCATCAATATAGGGCACCATAAGGGGGTAAAGATCACTAATCCCAGATATAGCATCACTTCCAGCAATATAGTCAGTAATTATTACGCAAAATCTAACTAAAAAAGTCTTGATTTCTTTCATTTTTTGTGTCTTAAAGAGTTCAATACAGTCTGAACGTCTAATAAAATAATATACATGTTGAGGAAAAATAAACTATATTTCTTTTTCTATTTTCCCTCATTTCACTACATCAACCAGCTATAATTTTGTTTTTGTGGAAAATTTGGTTTAGGAAATAAGAGTACAAAAGAAAAATATATCCTCCTAGAAAATCATGATACAGGAAAGAAAAAAAATCAGATTAACCTTCTACGAATTATTTTGGACATTATACATCAATCTGCTATAATGAACAACACAGGCTACATCAGAAGTATCATCTTAGTTTGAAGATTTAGTTAAATGCCATACAAACTAATATTTTTTCAGTGAAGGGAGATACAATACCTTTGGGAAAACTTTATTAAGGACTTGGAGGGCACGCCTTGAATTCCAACCGAAGTATCCCCGCAATAATATATCTGCCTAAAATAAATTGCAACACAGCTAAAGATCAGGATACATATATATGCAAAAAACCACTATCTTCTCCACTTTTAAGAGATAAAACAATTTTTGGCATTTATTAAAAAGTCAAATGTCATCATAGCTACAAGCTTAGGTAATAGAAAAGAAGAGAAGAAAGATAAACTCGTGATAAGGCCATAATCCCAGAGTAAGAGGAAGCATGTATATCCTGTTCTCCACTTTACATTAAAAAAGTACAGATTTTTTAAGATTTTATTCTAAGATTTTGAAATATGAATCATGCCTGCAGCATATACATACACTTTCTATGTTTTAATTTTACTTGGGAAATTTATAAGGAAATATAAAAGAGGAAGGATAAAGTATAAGATCAAATTCTTTTACCAGGTTGAGAGTTAAGAGATGTAGTTTATATTAGAAAGACCTAAAGGGAAGACAACAATAAATAAAAATATATGGCATAACTTATTTCTGCTTCTGCGTCCAGTACATTAACTGAATAACAGCAAGAATATTTTATCATATGCAATGCATCCACTCAACGAGTCATGAATTACACACACTTAAAGCTTGGCTTCAAGAATAGAATTCATACAATGGGGTTCACTGGATTAAAATTCAGCTAAAATTTCACAAAACTGCCTTAACTTAGGGAACTGTGCACTTTCTCCTTCTCAACTTCCAAACTAAACAAAGAAACCCCTGAAACTTATAAAAATGTGCAGATCACCCCAACAGTTAGTAGACCCGGTAGTTTGATTATTAGTCAACGCACATGTCAACATATTTAGTCCACTTATGCAAAAAAATGGTCCAATTGGTTGCTTATTAGGATGTGCCACATGTCTTTTTTTTTCCTTAAAAAAAGATGTTTCAGATTAATGAAACAAATAAATCTGTTAAAATAATGAAAAAAATATGAAACTTAATATGAAATCCCCAAGTCTATCAAATAATGAAAAAAGATTTATTTTTTCTAACCTTTCTGATAAATTTAGCTGTTTATTTACTATTTTGAAACATCTTTTTCTTTAAAAAAAAAATTCTTAGTATTTAATCTTTTAGAATAATGAAAACAAATTATTATTTTTTTCTCATCATAACGATATATTTATTTTTTACATTATTTGAAATATCTTTTTTTTTTCTTTTGAAAAAAAAGTGGCCCATCCCACTGAGTAGCCAACTAAACCATTTAATTGCACAGGTCACAAACATGCTGATGTGTGTATTGATCTATGGTCAAACTAACAGAGAAATAATTTGCACATTTTTTAGAAGTATGACGGAATTCTCTGTTAAATTTAAAAGTTGAGAGGATTAAATTAAATGTAAACCTCCCTAAGTTGTTGGGATATTGTACATTAGCCTTAAATTTCCATTACGTTTTGAAGAATACACCCAACTAAGAAGATAAGAATTAAAGGCGAGAAAGAACAGGTCAACAGGATTAGTAAGCATCGGCTAGAAATAATTTAGTAGAAGCGTAGAACTGTACATTTCCGCGGGAATTTATAGTTTTAGGGGATTCTAATATGTTACAAAAATATTTATATCACTCTTCATAATATTATAATCTGTACACATGTATTATTCATTATCAAACATGGAGGAGCATGCCACACAATGAAATGAAATAATGCCTAAATAGTAACCCAGTAAAATGTCTAACAAAAGGAAGCAACAAGGTCCAGAACCCTGGAAAATATTAAGCATCCATCAATTCGAGAGTCCAAAATGTTACTTAATAATTGACAAATCTCTTCTCAAATGTATAAATTATTCATTAATTTTCACAAAATCAAGCATAACAAAGCACGAATAAGGGCATTATTAACTCAGGGAAAGTGCAACTAAAAGCTTCATTCACATACGGATGAAACCCACCATCGAATCGAAACAGAAAAAGGTAGTACCTTGCGAGAGTAGATGTCAGCAAGAATGGCGCCCCAACCACCATGGCCGAAACTTAGTTGCACGATGGAGGATCCGAAAAGAACGAACTGAGGCCTCGCCGGTCCGGCCATAGTGGAAGATAGATAGCAAGCAACCGGAAAGCCACTACCACCACTGCGTCACCGCCACGACGGCGACCACCACCACAACCGCGAGCAGCTTCTTGATTCCCGCGCTATGGGAGGCAACGATATTGCGAGAACGATGTAGAAATCAAAATTAGAAAACGTAGGTAAAACAACTAGTCTCTCTAGACTAAACAACTAGTCTCTGTAGACTAAACAACTAGTCTGTGTAGACTATATAATAATTTGGGACCGGTTCTCTCCCTTACCAAAAGTATGCAGAGTTTAGCAACAATTTTTTTCTGTTGCTGAAAGTTTATTTTCTGTTGCTTTCAGTAACAGAAAAAATTGTTACTAAAAGTTCAGACAAAAAAAGTAATGCAGACAACCAAATTCAATAATTTGTGCCTTAGTTGGTGACAAATTGCTTGGTTTTTAATTGCGTCGTCTCGTGAGTACAGCGGAGAGGTACTCGCTTCCTTATAGGTTAAGGAAATCCACTATTTTGACTTTCAGTTGCGGTGTATTTAATATTTGGAGAAAACTTGAATCCAATTTGTAATAGTTTGCTAACAATTTTTTATATTTTTGTTATAAGTTTATTTTTAATTTTTAAAAATAAATCGTGAGCTCTTGTTTGGTTACTAATTTACTATAACCTTTTGATTAAAAAAATCATTCAATTTTCATGTTTAGTTAGATATCAAATAAATTTGAAATTTGTTTAAAAATAAAAAAATTATGAATAAATAATTATAATACTCATTGATTAAAAAACTATATTAAACGTTATATTTAATAATACTATTACTAAAAATTAAATAAATTCTAATTTTATTTCTTTTTGATTTCTCCAAAAAAACACAGTAAACTTAACATTCACAATTTTTAAGATTTTAATAATATAATGAATATATCAATTTTTAAGAAGACATGTAATATTAAATATTAAAATGTAATATACAATAATTTTTGGGCCTTAATAATATGATGAATATGTAATAATTTTGTAAATATATTAGGGAAATTTTGGGCCTTGATAAAATGTAAAAGACAAAAAAAAAGTTTGATCAATAACCTAAGTGAATAAACTAAAACATTTTTTTTAATTATTAGGAAGTACACGTGGCAGTCCAGTAAGCATTTCTGTTAACTTAATTGACGGAATTACAAATATATATATATATATATATATGACAAAAATTAAAATATGTGGGACATAAATGAGTCAAAAAAAGTTAGGGACATAAATGAAACTCAGTGCAAATATGAGAGACATAAAGTATTATTTTGCTTTATATTTATTATTAATTTTCTATAATAATTTATCATGTGATTTTTTTGTAACTTATAGTTACTATTATTTATTTTTTGGAGATTGCTAACGGCACTAGTTAAGAAAGCATTTAATGTTAGTGTGTATAAATGTATAAATATATTACTATTTTAATAGAAAGTTTAGACAACTGTCAAAGGTTATTTAGTGGGTCTAATTAAAATTTTTAAAGACAACAATATCATTTATCTAACCTCCTCAAATTCTCAATTTAATCTTAATTAAAATATTTTTTTAACACTTCATATTAATCATCTTTTGGTGACCTGATAAATCCCTAATTTAACTAAATTATGGTGCATTTTAGTGTGTAATCTTTGACTTCTAATTTGCTTGAGTAATGCTTTTCAGCATAATCGGTCATGTTTTTAGTTAAGTCATTGATCTTACGAGCTCCTTTAATTCTAGTGTTTCTACGTTACTTTTTCTTGGTAATTGGTGTTTTGAATTGTTTATGTAGGAAGGGGTAGTGAATGGACGGCATGGAGCCAAGAGAAAGGTTGGATCAGAGCCAGTACATTTTGTAAAGGTCACCGTTGAAGCGGGAAATGGTTGCTGCTTAAGCAGAAGATTGAAATCCTCTAGTCTGATATTGTGTGTCACCATTGAAGCACTGGATTCTAACGCTGAAGTGAGAAAAGTCCTGCAGCATGCAGTATTTCTTTCTATCATTCCTTGTTGCATGGTAAATTTCTCTATTGCAACAAGGTGGTACAATGAGGTTATGAAATCTGAAGTATAAAAAGGGCTTTTTAGAAACTTTAAAGAGGGATTCTAAGTTGGGAAAGAAGGGAGACACCGTTTTAGGTCAGAGCACGAAGGGAAACCTGTATGGAGAGTAATTTGAAGCCTCTTTTCCTCATTCCCACCTTGGATTCACATATTCTTCTTCTTTTTCTAATTTTTGCTACTTTGCTGTCATGAGTAGCTAAATTTCTGTTCTAGGGTTGTTATGAACCTGAGTTTGGAGTAGATTGTTCTCTCTTGTTCCTTGTGACTTCATATCAATCCAATACATGTTTATTCATTCATTTTTCTTGTATCATCCTTAAACTTGATCACTTTTTGGATTGACTGGTTGTCTTCTTGAACTTTAGTAAGAGAAGTGAAACTTAGGCCATTGAATGAATAAGGTGAGTTCTTGAACCCTAAGAATAAAGAGATTGATTATTAATGATATAGTGATATAATTGTTAGCTTTGTTTAGTTTAGTCAAAATTAAGGATTGATCGTTAATTGAACCTATTGCTCATAAGGAATTGTGAAGACTTAGGTTAGCTTAATTGTGATTTGGGAAAATCCTTTTAGGTAATTGTAGTTTTGAGAGAATAAGAAGTATTTTGATTACTTAGTATTCACAGAGTACACGAGATTGATATATAGACTTTTAGGAATAACTAACTTCCCTGTAAATCTAACCAACTTCTTGGAAATAGCCGAGAAAGATAATTACAACTGCAACCTATCTATATCCTTAGAAAATAAGGATTTACATCATATTTAAATCTATTTACATTTATCTATTCTTAAAAAACAAACTTATTTACATTTATCCAGCCCTCAAGCAAACCCAACTTGCTAACTAGTAACTCAAAGGTAGGTTTGAATAACCCCTTATTCAGGATATCAGCCACTTATTATGGACCTGGAATAAAGGGGACACAGATTTCTCCTCCTTCAATTCTTTCCTTAATGAAATGTTTATCCACCTCCACACGGTTTGTCCTATTATGCTGAACTGGATTATTTGAAATACTTATATCAGTTTTGTTGTCACAAAATAGCTTCATAGGATTCCTCTTAAGTAGCTTTAACTCATTAATAATCCTTTACAGTCACAATGATTCACCTACTCCATTTGCCATTTCTCGGTATTCAGCCTCAACACTACTTCTAGCAACAACATTATGTTTCTTGCTTCTCCAAGTAACTAGGTTACCCCACACATATGTGAAATAGCCACTTGTAGACCGCTTATTAGTGATGGATCATGCCCAATCCGCATCAATATAGGCTTCAATTCCTCTGTGCTCAGTTTTCTTGAAGATTAATTCCTTCCCAGGAGTCCCTTTAAGATACTTCAAGATCCTATATGCTACCTCAAGATGATTTCTTTTTGGGGAATGCATAAACTGACTCACAAGACTCAGAGCAAAGGCAATGTCTGAACGAGTGTGAGACAAGTATATTAATTTCCCAACAAGTCTCTGATACATACTTGTATCAACTGAGCTTTCTGACTCTTCTGCACTGAGATTTACATTAGGATCAACTAGAATGTCTACTGGCTTATGGATCCTGATCTGCTACATCACGCATAAGAGTCTTGCGTGCTTATTACTGTGGCTACAAAAACCTTATTAAAAGTTATAACCGTGACTAAAAGTTCATTTAGCCATGGTTTTAACTGTGGTTATTTTGCCACAATTAAAACCGTGGCTACTTGTGTGCTGTAGTGAATCTGCATCCCTGGCTTACATCCCAACATCCTAATACTTTTCAAAATATCCATAATGTATTCCTATTGGCTGACTATGATCCCTTTTTTTGACCTAGCAACCTCCATTCCTAAGAAATATTTGAGATTCCCTAGGTCTTTAATTTCAAATACTTTTGTTAGGTTCTTTTTTAATCTGTTAATCTCCTCCACATCACTTCTAGTTATCGTGGAGCATAAGAAGCACGATGATGCTTAGCCATAACACAAAAATCACATTGAAAAATAGAAGGATCTTTATTGACAAATAATTTTGGAAACAACCTTTTAAGATACTGAAAACTTGGATGCCCTAGTCTATAATGCCATAACATGACACTGTGACTTTCTAACTTTAAATTTAGAACAAAATTTGAGCCTGAGAGAAAACTCTGAACAGATTTACCCAAGCAAGATCCATCTTCAAAGAAATATAAGCCTCTACTTTGTTTAGCATTGCCAATCATCCTTCCCGAGGCCAAATCTTGAAGTTCACAACCAGAATGAGAAAAATTAGCCTTGGATTTTAGTTCTCTTATTATCTGACTATCAGATAACAGGTTACAAGAAAGTTTAGGAACATGGAGAACATTTTCAAAAGTGAGAGATGGTGGGATTCAAATGGAACCATAACCAGCAATTGCAGAAAAAACCCATCAACTATCTTAATTTTTCGATTACTTGCTGCATATCTATAGGAAATAAACAAATAAGAGTTACTGGATGTCACGACCCATTTTTCAAGCACATGACCGGCACAATGATGAATATCGCATCACTGTAAGCTTTTGATGAATTCTACCCACGAGTTAAATTATTTAATTATTATCTCTATGTCATCAAAATATCCTTTCCTTAATAAATACGAAGAAAATATATCAAATTTTCTTATTTGAAAATCATAGAGATATTTTGCATATAATAATAGATCATCAATATAAAATATATTATTATACTGACATACAAGCCAAATGCCAAACCCTTGATCTAGATGTTCTAGACGATTATAGAGCAACATAATCTATAACAAAAGAGGGGCCTACCCGACAGCGAGAAGGTCCAAAGTAATCTACTCTTCTAGCGGATATTCTTTATCGGCAACCTGATCGGAACAAAAAGGTTTCACAGAAAGTGTGAGCTTTAAAACTCAGTGAGCGACTCGCGTTAATAAAATTCAAATACATCACCAGTCATGCAAGTAGATCCGAAGGCTCATACTCAACCAATAGACATAGTTAGAAATTACATACAAGAAGATAAAAATTCATCCAATTCAACAAACGTTACTAGTACTTATCAATGGCAATATATCCTAGAGAGCGCATACAAGCTGACTCACCAATTATGTATATTTCCGTCATGACGCACAACCTCATCCTCTTAGTTAGGGCTAGGGATAGCAATGGGGACCTGAATTCGTGGAAACCCGCGGGATCCCCGCATTCGGGGCCCCGTTGGAGGGAAATTTTCTCCCGCGAGGACGGGGGTGGGGGGAAAAATTCCCCTGAAAGTTAAACGAGGACGGGGGCGAGGGAAAAAATTCCCTCGAAAGTTAAACGAGGACGGGGACAAGGATCACACTCCCCGCCCCGTAGGGTCTCCGTCCCCGAAGGGTATATTAGTAAATTTACAAAATACCCATAATATCTATATATATAATATATATTAGGGCTCTTTTAGTCATTTTATATTCAAAATAATTAAAATAAATTTAATAAAAAATAAAAACTTAATCTCATTCCCCCAAAACTGATTCCCAATTCACCATCTGACTGAGATTGAATGTGTGCTCGCCGTTTCTGCCTCTCAGGTATAACCTCTTCTTGTCGTTGCACTCGCTCTCCCCATCCTTCAATTCATCGTCGTGGTCTCCTCTGTCTGTTGTGGTCACTCTTCCCATCCTTTAATTCTTGTCCTCTCCCACATAATCTCTCTATCAAAATCCACGGTCTCCTCTATCTAAATTTTCCCAATTATCCCCCAACTCAGAAGAGAAAAGAGAAGATTTTTGACAAAAATATGTACTATTGATTTTTTTTATATTTTTAAATTTTTTAAATAACCCCGCGGGGTCCCCACACGTCCCCACTCCCCGCGAAAAATTGGGATGGGGAAGATTTTTTCTCCCCCCGCGGGGATCGGGGGCGGGGACAGGGGCAGATTTTGGGGGCGGGGACAGGGACGGGGGAGGCACTCCCCGCCCCCGCCCCGCTCCGCCCGGCCCCATTGCCATCCCTAGCTAGGGCGCCTCACGGATCTGTTACCGATCCGGATTATATCCCTACTGAGAGAATCGTTGTCTTCACACTCGTTGGTCAAGACACCCTTTAAATTGGGTTTTCCACCTTGCCGTGAGAGGGGGTACTGTCCCGCTCAATCACAATTAATAAATACAGTATTTCATATCATAATTAGATGTACAGTGTAATATTCATTCATATAACAAGTATAGTATATAACTATATTATAGGTTTATAAACCACAAATCAAGATAACAATTAAACTATTTTATTGAAAAGATTCAAACTTCACATCATCATGAAATACTTGTTTTGTCTTATCCATACTTCTAGATTAATTATCTCCTTAGATTTGTTATTCTCAATCCAATTTACCCCTATGAATCTTGGGAGTGTCCTACGACATACTTTTTATCACCAGTAATGCTAAAATCCTATTAAAACGGGGTCGTTCCACTCACCTGGATTCCGTACGAGTATCACTTTTCTATATCGTTATGGACAAGAGTACACAGATGAATTTTAGTATTCCGCTATGGAGATTTTCATGAAAGATTAGAGAAAACAAGTTAGAATTGTTTCATACATACATTGTTTATACATACGGTTACTATTTATATGTATAGTCACTATTCATAAGTATGGTTACTATTCATACCAGAAATAGAGAATACAATCTGTAAAAGAGTACACTAGGTAAGTTTCCAGGAAAGAGTGGAGGGTCGCAATGGACACACTTAAAAACCAGATCTTTCCTTAGCCAGAACTTTCCTAGACATTATTCTTCACAGTTTACATTTTATTTTGGTAATCAGAGAATCAAAATAATATATAAGCAGCTAAGGATAGTTTTTCTGATGTGGAAGATCAGCCAAAGCCGCAACCACAGAGCATACTTAAGAAAATAACTTTTAAAATTTGAAAGACATAAAAAGGGCATAGTATCCTTACCTAAGCTGAAAAGAAAATGCCCAAAATCTCAGAGACCTAGTATTGGAGCAAGAGAAACTTAAGGAGAGAAAAAGAGAAGTTGAAGGTGTGAGTTTAGAAGTGAAATGAAATAGTCTATTTATAGGAAAAGTCAAGGATACTATTTGACACTATGCGCTAATAAAATATTTAATTTATTATTCATGAAAATGACGTTTCTAATAAAATAATTCACGCGTTAATCATTTAGTTTACTGTACATTCACGGAAAAGTCGCAGGCGGCTTACTATTGAAAACTTATGGAAAAAACTATCCTTTCACCTTAAACCTTTAAGTTT
The DNA here is from genome assembly GCA_037074585.1 of Biancaea sappan. Lineage (NCBI taxonomy): Eukaryota > Viridiplantae > Streptophyta > Magnoliopsida > Fabales > Fabaceae > Biancaea > Biancaea sappan. The sequence continues at coordinate 30,394,410 of CM073494.1, read as the reverse complement.
CTTTTCAAATCAGTCCTTTCATTTTAGTCCCTGAGGGTATTTTCACACATAAAACGTCATTTTCTCTTACGAACTTCTTTCTAGTTTTCTCTTATGACCAAACCACATCCAGTACTCGACATTTCGATTGCATAAGTGAACAGTACCGTATACTAAATAGTATTATATAAGTGAATAGTACCGTATACTGAAATAGTAACCGTAATTCGCAAACACGCATTTATATTTTATTTTTCATGGGTATTACATTATCACCCCCTTAAGAGAATTTGGTCCCCTGAATTCAAAACTCACCTCAAGACTGAAATAAGTGTGGTTACTTCATCCATATCTCATCTTCGCATCTATTTCTTCCCAAACCTCATCACACCCTCAGTGAGATTTACAAGAACACTATACCATCGATTGTGAACTCTAGACAGCATTATCGATGTTTTGCATAGGACTTTTGCCTCTTCTAAACAGCAAACAATCTCTTCCTCAGCAGTTTGATCTTCTCCACAACCTTTTGTACTATAAAGTGTCTCATCCCCCTAACCTTTACCAAACTCAAACCATCTAATCAGAGACGAAGTCTGTCTTCATGTAAAATCTCAAATAGGTGTCGTCTCAAAAGTGGCACGTGGTCTTTCTAGTTCACACTGAATATCAGATCACATGTTACCACACACATAGCTCATAACATTTATGAATACAAGCACCCTACCTGAAGGCGTCATTTTGGCCATAGGCAATACTCTTGCCCGAAGGAAGAACAATCCTAGAAAATATGATAAGTAAATAAAATACTCCTCATGCATAATTGTAAAATAAATATATATGGAAATTCCTCTCACCTCAGTGACTCATATAGAGTCGTACCCCTTCAATGATTGGGGCAAACCCATAGCTCTCTATATATAGGTTCATAAAATACTTATTTAGCACTTCTCCATAGTTCAGAAGTGCAATGAATTATCATTTTAGTAACTCTTCTCAATCAAAAGGACATTACCATATTCTGTTTTAGAATTTCCATAATCAAGTACGAAATATAACATGTCCAACATCTTCTTATTCCTCAAGTTCTTTCAGTAAAAGGAATCACTTCAACACAGAAGATCTAAATACTAACTTAAATTTTATTTCTAGTACATAAGTTATAGACAACAAGCTTAACTTGTTTTAAAAAATAAATAATTTTAATACGTGAAGCTTAGACCAAATATAGCTTTAGGTACAAACAAAAGAAAGAATAAATTAAGGACGATGAGGCTTTTGAAATGTAGAAGGTGCTCCAGGTCTAAAAGAGGAAGGTGCTTCAGACCTTAAGGAGGAAACTAATCATTGCAGCCTAGAAAGGGTTTCTGGAGGAAACGCCTGAAAAATTTGGTGAAGACCAGAAGTCACTCTGTTCATACAATCAATACATCTTGCTTGTTGGTCACGAAAATTTTGAGTTGCAAACATCGAATGTCTATCAACTCGATTAGCTAGTTCCCCGAAACAACGGTTTATCAGTTTCTCTTGGTCTTCAAAAAAACTATTTATTAGTCGCTTCTGGTCCTCTGTCTTGTATTCCAGGCTCTCTATCTTACGCTCTAGGTTTTTTATCTTACGCTCTAGGATCGCAAGCTTATTTTCTGAGGATGTTGCAGTGTTGTCCTCCTCCAACTCTATTACATCCTTCTTTCTCTTCTTAATTTCTGGTGACCTATCTACAAGTCTCTTCCCTTTGTTATTTCCAAGATTTAGATTTAAATCAAGCTCTACGTTGCCAGTCTCAAAATTCAAGTTGAAAGATTTATTGTCGGTCATTGCTCTAGGGACCTCAGAAATAACTTCGAATGAGAAAGGAATGAAGATTGAGGAATAGGTAAATAGTAAATATAATTTAATGCAATTAACATAAGTCAAACGTTTCCTCAAAAATTTCGGCTAACTTTTGACTCTTCCTCAAAATTTTTGATTAATCGCCATTTCAATCTATGATTTCCTCACTCTATGATTGGGTAGTCTCATATTAGCCTTATCTTATATTCTAATCGGTGTCTTTACTCTAGATTTACACATAATATATATATTAATATGATATTTTTTAAAACAAAGTTAACTGCTTACGGTCGCATGCATCAAATATTATCATGATGCAAGGAAATTATTGCCTTTCATTTGCCCTCGAGAGCATTATATGTAAGTATGTGTAACCATGAAGATGTATCAACCTCTACATATTTCATTCTATTCAAGTCATTTTAAATTTTTGACTCCTCATTCTCTATGAGTACATGTAGAATCATCACATATTCTCCTTGGTCGTAGCCTTCCTCATTATGCATGAATAGCATGCATATCAAATGTTTTAAGATACATGTAATTACAACATGATTCAATCAATTATGTATATTATACTCAACTGAAGGCTCTCAAGAACAACACAACAAAGTAGAGAAATACATTTCAGTTCATCATAAAAGCATCCAAGGCAATCTTTAATGGCTACATTGTTAACTTCTTTAAATTTCAGAAAATGCCAATAGGAGAAATGGAAAAACAAAGTATAAATCGGCCGCAAATCCACCGAATATTGACTTTCATGGTTTTGGCATTATGCGATGTACTGTTGGTGTGCATGCCTACCCTAGACCTCTGGCTTCCAGCTTGCAAAAATCCATGGGTTGAGCGTGTAGGGGTACGACGAATAGATATCTTCTTTGTCTCTAAGTCCTAATTTTTCTCTATAAAAACCGTCTCAGTGTCTCAGTTACCACACCACAAAGAGTAATAATCTCTGAGCCTACAATCTCTCAGCATTCCTCTCGCCTCATACTCTTACAAAAATTTCTAAATTTTCTAAATCATGGCCACAAGGAAGTACATTGATCTCATAGTGGAGGCCAAGGAAGAAGAACTCGACTTGAACTTAAGTTTAGGCAGAACTCGACTTGAACTTAAGTTTAGGCAAGGACAAAGGTAAAAGACCTCTCGAGGGATCTCAAGAGAATCAAAAGGAGAATAAGATGAAGAAGAATGAGGAAGCTGAGGAGATTAGCACGGGCTATACGTCGGAGGACAAAATCGTCTGTTTAGAGCAGCAGGTGAAGGATCTGAAAAAGATGATAGAGGATCTGGAAAGGTTAACCAAACGCAATAATGCAACAATGACTTCGAGAATAGATAGGTTTTTCTATTGGTCCACCCAGTGCTTCTGCAATCAACAGCAAAGAAGTGTTGATTGTATGAATGAAATTTACACTACCCTCCACGACATTGCTCTATCTCTCGCTCCAAGGAATGGTCGAGGGGTGATGATACAATACAACCCTCCTAATCCGAGACCACCTCGCCTTTAGACTGTTTTTTTTTTTGCAATGTAATCCTTCATTTTTTTTAATGCAAGTGGTTTCTTTTATTAGACGGTACTCAAAAATAATAATAAAGAAAGATAAAGAAAATTAGCTACACAAAATCAATCACGAATTCAGCTTATAAAACCCACCACATAAAAATTTGATCCGACAGCAATGGAATCAAACAAGTAATAACATTTCCTTTACTAAGTTCAAAAGTGTAGCCACATCAGTCTAAAACTAAAACTGAAAACATAATTCCTAAGGAGAGATAAGTCTCGAAGGGAAAGGAAATAGAAACATCCTACAGGACCTTCAGTAGAGCCGTCTCTCTATAGTCGTGCCCGAGTTCACAACGATAGAGGAGGTCCCACTAAGATTACCTTGCTCTGTAATCACTAAGAGACCTAACAACCATTACTCTGATACCAACTTTATCACAACCCATTTTTCAGGCACATGACCGGCACAATGATGAATATCCCATCACTGTAAGCCTTTTGATGAATTCTACCCATGAGTTAAATTATTTAATTATTATCTTTATGTCATCAAAATACCCTTTCCTTAATAAATACGAAGAAAATATATCAAATTTTCTTATTTGAAAATCATAGAGAAATTTTGCATATAATAATAGATCATCAATATAAAATACATTATTATACTGACATACAAGACCCTTGACCTAGATGTCCTAGACGATTACAAAGCAACATAATCTATAACAAAAGAGGGGCCTACCCGACAGTGGGAAGGTCCAAAGTAATCTACTCTTCTAGTGGATATTCTTCATCGACAACCTGATCTAAACAAAAAGGTTTCACAGAAAGTGTAAGCTTTAAAACTCAGTAACCGAATCGGTCTCACGTTAATAAAATTCAAATACATCACTAGTCATGTAAATATATCCGAAGGCTCATACTCAACCAATAGACATAGTTAGAAATTACATACAAGAAGATAAAAATTCATCAAATTCAACAAACGTTACTAGTACTAATCAATGGCAATATATCCCAGAGAGCGCACACAGGCCGGCTCACCAATTATGTATATTTTCGCCATGACGCACAACCTCATCCTCTTAGCTAGGGCGTCTCACGGATCTGTTACCGATCAGGGCTATATCCCTACTGAGGGAATCGTTGTCTCCACACTTGTTGGTCAAGACATCTTTTAAACCGGGTTTTCCGCCTTTCCATGAGAGGGGGTATTGTCCCGCTCAATCACAATCAATAATATAGTATTTCATATCATAATCAAATGTACAATGTAATATTCATTATATAACAAGTATAGTATATAACTATATTATAGGTTTATAAACCACAAATCAAGATAACAATTAAACTATTTTTTTGAAAAGATTCAAATTTCACATCATCATGAATTACTTGTTTTGTCTTATCTATACTTCTAGATTAATTATCTCCTTAGATTTGTCATTCTAAATCCAATTTACCCCTATGAATCTTGAAAGTGTTCTACGACATACTTTTTATCACCAGTAATGCTAAAATCCTATTAAAACGGAGTCGTTCCACTCAACTGGATTCTGTACGAGTATCACTTCTCTAAATCGTTACGGACAAGAGTACACAGATGAATTTTAGTATTCCGCTATGGAGATTTTCATGAAAGATTAGAGAAAACAAGTTAGGATTGTTTCATACAGACACTGTTTATACATATAGTTACTATTCATATGTACGGTCACTATTCATACATATAGTTACTATTCATACGTACAGAGACTGTTCATACCAGAAATAGATAATACAATTTGTAAAAGAGTATACTAAATAAGTTCCTAAGAAAGAGTAGAGGGTCGCAATAGACACATTTAAAAACCATGTCTTTCCTTAGCCAGAACTTTCCTAGACATGTATTCTTCACAATTTACATTCTATTTTGATAATCAGAGAATCAAAATAATATGTAAGCAGCTAAGAACAGTTTTTCTAATGTGGAAGATCAGCCAAAGCCGCAACCACAAAGCATACTTAAGAAAATAACTTTTAAAATTTGAAAGACATAGAAAGGGCATAGTATCCTTACCTAAGCTGAAAAGAAAAGGCCCAAAATCTCAGAGGCTTAGCATCGGAGCAAGAGAAACTTAAGGAGAGAAGAAGAGAAGTTGAAGGTGTGAGTTTAGAAGTGAAATGAAAAGGCCTATTTATAGGAAAAGTTAATGGTACTATTTAATACTATGCGCTAATAAAATATTTAATTTACTATTCATGAAAATGACGTTTATAATAAAATAATTCACGCGCAAATCATTTAGTTTACTGTGCATGGAAAAGTCGCATGTGGCTTAGTATTGAAAACTTAAGGGGAAAACTATCCTTTCACCTTAAACCTTTAAGTTCCTTTTCAAATCAGTCCTTTCATTTTAGTCCCTGATGGTATTTTCACACATAAAACGTCATTTTCTCTTACGAACTTCTTTCTAGTTTTCTCTTATGACCAAACCATATCTAGTACTCGACATTTCGATTGTATAAGTGAACAGTACCATATACAGAAATAGTAACCGTAGTTCGCAAACACGCATTTATATTTTATTTTTCATGGGTATTACACTGGACATATGATCAGTAGCCCCTCAATCTATAATTCAAGGATTAACCACAAAATTAGCTAAAATAATAGAGTGAGATAAATTACCTTGATGAGTTAGGGAACAAGAAGGAGTAGTTTAAGAAGTTAGTAATTTATACAGATGCTCAATTTGTTCCTTCATGAAAGGAGAAATTTCACAACCTTCAGGGGTAGAAGCCTTCTCCAATGTTTGATTAGTAATAGTAGTCAATGCCCTACCTTCCCTCTTTTTCTTTGAGTTGGCTGGTTTCCCATGGAGCTTCCAATTGCTTTCTTTGGTGTACCAAAGCTTCTTACAATATTCACACCATAATTTCTTATTCCCTTCTCCCTCTGAACCTCCTTGAGAAATTAGAGCAGAAGCCAAGTTTTCTGTCCCTGTCCCAGCATTAGTGTTGATGCTGGGAGCTGCCATCACATGCTTTCTTGCCTCTTCTTGTCTCAATTTAGAGAAGACTTCTCATATGGAAGATAATGGTTTCCTTCCAAGAAGTCGTCTGTAATACCCTTGAAAAATAAAATATAAATGCGTGTTTGTGAACTGTCGTTATTATTTCAGTATACGGTACTATTCACATGTATAATACTATTTATGTATACGGTACTGTTCATTTATACAATCGAAATGTCAAGTACTAGATGTGGTTTGGTCATAAGAGAAAACTAGAAAGAAGTTCGTAGGGAAAAAAATGATGATGTTTTATGTGTGAAAATACCCTCAGGGACTAAAGTGAAAGGACTGAATTAAAAAGAAACTTAAAGGTTTAAGATGAAAGGATAGTTTTTCCCTTAAGTTTTCAATAGTAAGCCGCCTGCAACTTTTCCGTGATTGCACAGTAACTGTGAATGATTAACGCGTGAATTATTTTATTAGAAATATCATTTTAATGAATAATAAATTGAATATTTTATTAGTGCATAGTGTTAAATAGTACCATTGACTTTTCCTATAAATAGGCCCTTTTATTTCACTTTTAAACTCACACCTTCAAGTTCTCTTCTTCTCTCTTTAAGCTTTTCTTGCTCCGATGCTAGGCTTCTGAGATTTTGAGCATTTCCTTTTCAGCTTAGGTAAGGATACTATGCCCTTTCTATGTCTTTCAAATTTTCAAAGTTATTTTCTTAAGTATGCTCTGTGGTTGCGGCTTTGGCTGACCTTCCACATCAGAAAAATTGTCCTTAGCTGCTTACATATTATTTTGATTCTCTGATTACCAAAATAGAATGTAAACTGTGAAAAATACATGTCTAGGAAAGTTTTGGCTAAGGAAAGAGTTAGTTTTTAAGTGTGTCCATTGTGACCCTCCACTCTTTCCTGATAACTTACCTGGTGTACTCCTTTACAAATTATATTCTCTATTTCTGGTATGAATAGTACCCGTATATATGAATAGTAACCATACATATAAATAGTAACCGTATGTATGAATAGTAACCATACATATAAATAGTAACCGTATGTATGAACAATATTCGTATATATGAATAGTAGCCATATGTATAGACAATATCTGTACGAAAATAATACTAACTTGTTTTCTCTAATCTTTTATGAAAATCTCTGTAGCGGAACACTGAAATTCACCTGTGTACTCTTGTTCATAACGACTTAAGGAAGTAATACTCGTACGGAACCAAGGTGAGTGGAACGACCCTATTTTAATAGTGTTTTAGCATTACTGGTGATAAAAAAGTATGTCGTAGGACACTCCCAAGATTCATAGGGGTAAACTGGATTCAGAGTGGCAAATCTGAGAAAATAATTAATCCAGAAATATGGATAAAACGAAACAAGTATTTCATGATGATATGAAGTTTGTATCTTTTCAAAAATAGTTTAATTGTTATCTTGATTTGTGGTTTATAAATCTATAATATAGTTGTATACTATACCTGTTATATGAATGAATATTATATCGTACTTCTGATTGTGATATTAAATACTGTACTATTGATTGTGATTGAGAGGGACAGTACCCCTTCTCACGGCAAGGCGAAAGACCCAGTTTAAATGGTGTGTTGACCAACGAGTGTGAAAATAACGATTCCCTCAGTAGGGATATAGCCCGGATCGATAATAGATCCGTGAGGCACCCTAGCTAAGAGGATAAGGTTGTGCGTCATAGCAGAAATATACAAAATTGGTTAGCCGGCCTATGTGCGCTCTCCGAGATATATTGTCATTGATGAGTACTAGTAACGTTTGTTGAATTGGATGAATTTTTATCTTCTTGTATGTAATTTCTAACTATGTCTATTGGTTGAATTTGAGCTTTTGGGTATGCTTGCATGACTGGTGATGTATTTGAATTTTATTAACGCGAGGCCGATTCGCTCACTGAGTTTAAAAGCTCACACTTTCTGTAAAATCTTTTTGTTCAGATCAGGTTGCCGGTGAAAAATATCCGCTAGAGGAGTAGATCATTTTGGACCTTCCCGCTGTCGGGTAGGCCTCTCTTTTGTTATAGATTATATTGATTTGTAATCGTCTTTGACATCTAGGTCAGGGGTTTGGTATTTGACTTGTATTTTAGTATGATAATGTATTTTATATTGAAGATCTATTATTATATGCAAATCATCTCTATGATTTTCAAATAAGAAAATTTGATATATTTTCTTCGTATCTATTAAGGAATTGTTATCTTGATAATATAGAGATAATATCTAAATAATTTAACTCGTTGGTAGAATTTATCAAAAGGCTTACAGTGATGGAATATTTATCATTGTGCCGGTCATGTGCCCAGAAAACGGGTCATGACATCGTCCCTTGACTTCATCCAGATTGTGGTGAACGCCAGCCAAGAACATGAAGACACGATCATTGTCTTCATGTTTTCTAAAACGTGCTTGGTCATGAGGATTCTCCCACATGTCATTGTAGCAAAGATCCAATTCTTGTCACAAAGCTAGCATCTCATTGTAGTTAGTTGTGATATCTTGATCCCCTTGCTTGGACTGCCTCAATTTCCTCTTTAATTCGAAGACTTGTGAAGAGTTATCAACATTGGACTATGTTTCATGGACTGCTTCCCAGATTTCCTTTGCATCCATGAAAATATAAGGTCAACGAATAGACTCATCTACAGAATTGAGGAGCCATATCGTACTTAAAGACTTCTTTGAACACCATCTTTGAAATTTTGGATCAGCCTCACTTGGTTACACCTCCCCACCCATCAAGAAGCCCAATTTGCCTCTACCATGAATGGAAAGCTTGACAAATTGAGCCCACTCTAAGAAATTTCTGTCATTGAGTCTAATGACAATTATTTGAAGAGAAGCATGCCTCCAATCTCCACAAAACTAGGGGAAGAAACAAGGTTAGGCGAGGTATTGGTGTATTTCGATAAGGTAGACATCCTAAGCAAGGTTTAGACGTAAGGTTTTAGGGTTTCTCTCAAAGAAAACAGATGAGGTATTGGTTCAAAAGGAACTTGCCTCTGATACCATGTAGTTTTGAGAGAATAGGAAGTATTTTGATTACTTAGTATTTACAGAGTACACAAGATTGATATATAGACTTCTAGGAATAACTAACTTCCTTATAAATCTAACTAACTTCTAGGAAATAGCCGAGAAAGATAATTACAACTGCAACCTATCTATATCCCTAGAAAATAGGGATTTACATCAGATTTAAATCTATTTACATTTATCTATTATTAACAAACAAACTTATTTACATTTATCCAATACTAACTGATAGTAGTTTTGAGCCTTAGATTAACATATATGAATGGTATAATCACAAGGGTGAGTGAGATAACGGGTTCTAGGAAGAACGGAGAGGATTAACATCCCTAGGTTCTTTTACTTGATAATTTCCTGCATAATTTGTTGTTGCATTTGTCTATTTTAACTACTAATTGAATTTTAGTTCCATAATTAGAGCTTTCTTCAATCCAAACATCTTGTCTAAATAGTATATCTTAGTTTTCTAAGTATTTGATAACTCAATCGCTGTAGAGACGATACTTATATTCATCACTTTATTACTTGTTCGACCAGTATATTTGTTGAGTCTCCAACATTACCACAATTTGAGCTCATCACTTTCCACTTTTTTTAATTTGAATAATTTTTATACTCTTTTTATATCAACATGTCAAAAAATTATTTATTATTTAATTTATTTAATTAATTAAAACATTTTATAGCTTGACATTATGTACTCTTAAATTACATGTGTATTTTTTATTTATTATTTGTTATTTATTATTTAATATATTTGATAATTTGTATAAATGACTCGACACGATTAAAATATCAAAATAAAAATTCTATAAAACATAAATGAAATGTTAAATAATTTGTATAAATAGTTGAAATTAGGCTTAATAGGGTAGATTAAGGCCAAATCAAGATAAAAAAAATGTTCTAATCGTTGTAACCCCAAAAAGATTTTGGTGTTGCATTCAAAGCGGTTTTAATATATATATATATATATATATATATATATATATATATATATATATATATTATTTGAAATTTGAAGAGGTTAATAAAAATTGTTTAAATCAAAAAAATTGAAAGTGGTGACCTCAAATAGTGATAACCAAAAGAGGATTAATAGGAAATGTTAATAAAAATTACTTAAATTAATATTAAATTGAAAATTTGAAGAGGTTAGATAAAGAATATTGTTGTCTTTAAAAATTATAGTAAGATCCACTAAATAATCTTTGAGAGTTGTCAAAACTTTCTATTAAAATAGTAATATATTTATACCCACTAACGTTAAATGCATACTTAACCAATGCCTAAGGGCATAGTTAGCTATCCCTTTTTTTTTTTGAAATCAAATATAGTATTTTTAATTAAAAAAGAAGAAGTCAAAGTTTTATCTGATTTTTAATTCATTATAATTTTCCTCTGAATTTATTTTTTGTTGTGGCAAATCTCTTTTCATATATAACTATTACATGTATAGTTTGAAGAGCCAAATCAGAGTGGTCAGTTCGATCAAAAACCGGCCTCTAATCTGATTCGATTAAAAATCAACCAGTTAAAAAAATTAGTCAAAAATTGGTTGAATTGGTCAAAAATCAATGAAAATTAATAAAACTAGTGAAACAGTAAACCAGTTGAATTGGTTTTTGTATTAAAAAAAAAGGAAATTTTTTTCACTATTTAGAAAACACAATTATTTCTACATTGTGGGACTTAATAAACTTTTATTTTTATTATTTTATATTATGTTATATTTTCTTTTTTCCTTAAATATTTTTTAATAATAATATTATTTTTCCACAAAAATTAATAAGGGAACAAGAAAAATAATAGACCAACAATTACACACTATATATATATATATAAAAGTTTTTACTAAAATTAAGTATGAAAACATTTATCAATTTATTAATATATATTTTTAATATATAAAATTATATATATATATATATATATATATATATTTAATTATTATCAATTTGACTATAGTCAGATCAGTGAACAATAAATTAGTACCTCTACCGATTTAATGATTGATTTAATTTTCAAAATATTGATGCAAATATTTTTTATCTTTCAACAAAATCATTAAAAAATATATTACATAACTTTCTCCTTTCTTCCCCCTATAATATTTTTTAAAAAAATATTTTCTCATCTAACAAAATAAAAGATTAATATTTTGTTAATTTATTAAATTTAAATATTAAAAATTTCTCTAAAATAACCTCTTTAAAAATTAAATGATTTTAGAGTCCAAATAGTAGTAGTAGTAGTTGTTGTTATTATTATTATTATTATTATTATTATTATTATTATTATTATTATTATTATTATTATTATGTGTCTTCCTGCATTTACGGTGGATAGATTATAATTGATTGTTTGATTGTTTTGCAAAATTTGTTTCTAGATATTCTCAACAACTATTCTTTTAGCTTAGTGAGTAAAATATTTATTACAAAAATGAAATGTTTTTTAAAGAGTTTAAAGATTAAAAAAAACGTAATATATCATGACTTTCAACTCATCCAATGTAAAATGAGCACTCTGAAATATTGTTACAGCACAAATGCTAATTCATTCAAATAATTTGATATTTATTTTTTTAATTAAGGTTTCATATTCAAGGTCTATAATTGAAAAAAATTAATGTTAGAAGAGTTTTACACTTATGTGATCTAATCTGACTCAAATTAAATTAATCAGAATCAAATAAATTTTTAAATATTAAAAAAATTTAAAAAAATGTTTAGAGGGAGACAAAGGAAGGGAATCTAAATATGACCCCCATAAATATAGATCCATTCCCTCTCTCCCTCTTTATTTATCACTCTCTAAATTTCATTCTATAAATTTATTTTTAAATTTGAGAGATCTCTTGCCCATCCTGTGAACCTTATATAGTAAAACAAATGAAACATTTATGAAGTTAAAATGACGATCTTAATTATGTTAAGATAAGATCTCATGGGTATGTTGAGTATTTCTTTTAGAAGTCAATGCTTTCATCTTGAAAAATTATTATATTTTAATTTAAAAATAAAAAAGTTCAAATGCCCATTATTTAACTATATTAACTTAATTAATGAGGAATTTTTAACTTTTACAACGATGCTACTTTTAGATCAAAGAGTATTTGAAAATTAAATGAAAATATTTTATTTTAGATGATGAAATTAAGAAAAAAGCAACTGTTATTTATCTTTAGGGAATTAAATCATTGATTGGTGTTATTCTTATAAGTGGGAGCTGAAATGGAGACAGGAATATGGAGAAGCAATAAATGAGATGTGAATGCTTACAGAAATAATAAATGATTGATTGAGAGAGAAATGAATTGAAAAGAGACATGGAAGGTTGAAGTTGAAAAATTAGGTGTTCTTCTTTATGACCACTAGTTATGATCCTTCACTCATCCCACTCCTTTTTTCTGTGGGCGTTCACCAAACAATAATGAATTCAACTCTTCAATTTCCAACTGAAAAGGCAGGTCCTCACCACCAAGCGTTTTGATTAATTGATTAGGAAATAGTTTGGTTCTTGCACGCAGGAGGTTGTGTGTACATAAGGTAAATTTAGAGTAGTTAAATGTTAATGATTTAATGGCTTTTATTTATTTAATATTTTTAAAAAAATAAAAAATTTATAAGTGTTAATTGATCTAATAATAATTGTAAGTATAATAATAAATATAAAATTATAAGTATAAATTTTTTATTTATTTTTTAAAAAATATAAAAAAAAAACTAAATTAGGAGCATGTTTGCCTCTTATGCACAGGACCTCCTGCGCATAGGAGGCAAACCATACCCAATTGATAAGGGATTGTTTAACATTAATCAGAAGTCTCAAGTTTAAATTCTTGAAAATACAGTTGCATTAAAATTTAATAGAGAAATTTGTTACCCAATGTAATCCTATTCGCCTTGAATCTAGATTAATTGACACTCATAATTTTACCAAAAAGAGATATGTCCTCCAATATACTCACCATGATAATTTCGAATTTCATTTAAAAATATGAATTACAAAGACGTAACTTTTTTAATATTTTAGTTCAATGTTAATTTTTTTATTGAAATTATCAAAAACTAATTTATTCTAAAATTGTATTAAATTTATGAAAATACTTATTTATTAACGTATATTTAGGGCACATATTATTGTTGAAATAATTATGATATTTTAACTGGTTAATCTTAAAAACATATTTTGAGTGATTTTTGTTTTTAATAATTATTTATTTTGTATTAAATGATTTTACATTTTGATAAATCTGAAAAATATAAATATTTTACATGGTTCAAATACAATAATATATACATACATATTACATACTATATATATATATATATATATATATATATATATATATATTATAGAGAACATATCTAGCGAGATGAGTATTTTAATGTAACTGATGCAGAATTCCTAATTATAAATTAATAATATTTTCTTTGATTTTTATATAAATAAATTTTGCATTAATTTAACTATTGATTTGTGATTTAATAATGATTATCTTGTTTCTTTCTTGCATTATATTACTTCTTTCACTAGATATGTCCAATATATATATATATATATATATAACCTGTTATATTATGAATAATAGATATAATTTTTTTGGGTAAAACAAGTATAATAATTTATTCTTATTATAAAAGATGTGAGTATAGTAGAGTTGTCAAAACGGGTTGACGGGCCGAGTTTGGACTGGCCCACGCCGGGCTGAACATTTTACAGGCCGGGCCAGGCCAACCCGTTTATAAACATGCTAATAAATTGACAGTCTGACCTACTTAAGCGCAGGCTGGCGGGCTCAACAGGCCAGCCCACCAGCCCGAGCCCTTTTATTTTTTATTTTTATAAAATCAACCCCTAAATTCTTTTTTTTTTCTTGCTTTTTTTCATTCAAATTTTAATATTCATTCATTCAATTTTTTTTCTTGCTCTTTTTCATTCAAATCACTTTTCCTTCTTCCTATTTTAAACAATTAAACTGTTAGTGATGTTTCTATCTTCCAAAGGTGATTCATTTGTATATTTTCACCTTGTTTTAACTTCTCTTGTGTATATTATAATTTATAATTTATTTATCTATGTGCCAATATATAATTTGTTTTCACCTTTTAAGCGAAATTGACTAGTATTAGGAATGAAAATGGTATTGAACCACCAATTTATTTTGACATTTGACAATTTGTTAAGGCTCCAATCTTCTTATACCATAAAAAATAACACATTTTCATCATTATAACAGAAAAATAGTATCCACTTCCACTTCCAAATGGTAATAAAATAAGTGCCATTAAAAAATAAAAAATGCAACAATATAACTCCAAGAGTCAAGACCAACATATCTATAAACTTTAACCTAATTCCACATCACAAAGTAAAAAATATTAAATAAATAAATAGAAGCACCTATATTCCATTATGTACAGGCACCCATACCATATAATAAAATCTAAGAAACCTAACAATTAACATAACTATAGTCTATATAATATAAATACATAACCAATAAACTATAATCAATCAACAAAAAGTACTTAATAACATAATAATAAATCTGGTACTGAGGAAGCAACATTCAACATCAAAGTACTGAAGAAATCCATCAACTTACAATCTTAAGTCCTTAAGACCTTAACAATTAACATCAACATTCAACATTCAAGTTCAAATTTAAAAAGCATAAGAAACAAACATCCTATTGTTTACAAATCACAACTTAAGTACTTAATATTAACAATTAACATAATAATAAATCTGGTAATGAGTAGGAAGACCATCACACTCCAAAAGAGACAATCATCTTTAATCAAACTGCAAAGCAAAAAATGAAAAGAATATTAGTAATTAAAACAAACAAACCACAAAAAATTTCAATTAAATCATCAAGTAAAATTAAAACTAAAATCATTACCATCAACATCAACATCAACATTAGTATTCGAACCATTGTCATCATCACCTTTAGCATTAACATCTTCATCTACATCTCATAATAAGAATAATAAGGAAAATTAAAATCAAATCATTAAAAATAATACTATAAACTAATTTGGGTATATTAATATATTATTATCTTTACCTTCAGAATTGAATCCATGTAACCAATTTTGGGCACATATAATTGCTTGAACATTGTCTAAAAGAAGGGAACATCTATACTTGCTAACAACTCGGGATCTAATACTAAAAGTTGATTCGCTGACTACTGTGGTAATTGGAATGCTTAGAACATCACATGCTATTCTAGAAAGGCATAAATATTTAATATGATAGCTTTTCCAAAAGTCTAAAATATTCAATGATCTATGAAATTTAACTTCAAGTTTCAATTCCTCTAAATATTGATCTAATTCAGACTTGCTATTATTATTAGGACCTTGATTCACATAATCAACAAAATCATGTACATTCAAAATAATAAAACAAAATTAAAAAAAAGCACAAGTTTTGATATAATTTAAAAATATAAAGCAATAATTTGTCACTTACAGTAAGTCCAAAGACATCAAAGCTTAAATTTGATTGGGAAGAACCACTTGCTATTGCATTATATTGGGAAGAACCAACTACTGAAGATTCTTTTGGTACATTATCTGAAGATTCTTTCTTTTCATAGTGAGAAAAAAGATCATACATCTCATTCTTAATATGATTGATCTTTTCATTCATATCAAAAATATCAAGCCTCCTGTAGCAATATTGCAAGAAATCAAATTTACATCTCGGATCAAACATACATGCCATGGAAAGGATGACACTATATTCACTCTAATATTTGTCAAATTTGCCCAGCATTCTTAAAGCCATGTCTCGAATCTTTAAATCATCACTATTTATGCTATCTCTCAACAAACATTCAATCTTCCAAATTTGCATGAAATACACATTGGAAGTGGGATAAGAAGAGCCAGAAAACAAGTTAGTGATGACATAAAAAGGATTCAAGAAATCACAAATCAATTCTCCTCTTCTCCATTCCTTTTGTAATGGGCAAGTCACAAAATTTTTATCATGCAAAGCTAAGCTTCCAAAAGCACGTCGATACTTCAGTGCACTATCTAACATCATAAATGTTGAATTCCACCAAATGGGGACATCTAACCTCAAACCCACACTAGTATCAATACCACCAACTTATTCAACACAATCATTAAACATTATTTTCCTTACCTCAGAAGCTCAAACATACTTAATATTTTTTTTCTTACTTTCTGTAAAGCCTCATCAATAACTTTCAACCCCTCATTAACAATTAGATTCAAAATGTGAGCACAACATCTAACATGAAAGAATCTTCCATCACACAACAAACTATTTTGCAAAGAGAAACGCTCTTTTAAGATGTTTTGCATACTATCATTAACAGGAGCATCGTCCAAAGTAAGAGAAAAAATTTTCTTATCAATTCCCCATTCCTTAAGACAAGCTAAAATCTTCCTAGTCAACTCCTGGCCAGTATGTGGTGGCATCATTTTACAAAATAAAAGAATCTTTCTATTTAGCTTCTAAGTGTCATCAACCAAATGGGTTGTTAAACAAATATAACCTTCAACAGTATATGCAGTCTAACAATCAGAAGTCAAACAAATTCTAGCCAAACTGTTCATCATACTATATTTCAACTTTTCCTTCTGTTCTAGATAAAAGTTCCAAACATCAAAGACTGCAGTATTCCTACTGATATACTTCACTTTGGGATTCAAGTTCTCATGTGTCTCCCTAAGCCATCTATACTCAACATAAGAATATGGGAGATCATGCTCAATTATAGACTTTCCCATACAATCCCTATGGCGTTTGTGGTCATATCACCTAGCCCTCAATCTTCCTTGTTAATCTAACATCATTACCCCAATATCGTGGTACCTAGGAAGAGCTACACACTTAAGAATTTGACGTAACAATGTTGAAGTACCATATTTGTTATTCCTTATGGTATACTCTTTCCTACAACCATTACATTTTGCCTTTTCTTTACTATCAATAATCCCTAATTTTGTAAAAGACTTCCATACATCAGAAGTAGAAGTTCTTTCCTTTTTAGGTAACGGTGGTTTATTAGAAGTACAAACACCATCGGTATTGGCAGTGGAAGGGGTTTCATTCAATTCATTGTGTACTCTATCTATTTCATCCTCAATATCATCAGTAGTAGCATTACCAACACGCTTTCATCTAAAGATTCCATATAACTTATTGCTGCATTTGGTGATTAAATAAAAGAATTAATATTCTTATTAATTATTATCAAACTAATTATCTAAGTATCTAACATATAATTAAAATTAAAAAACAGTAATGATTCTTTTCCTAACAGTCATACACATTTTAGTTTTACCATAGCAAATTAACAATCAAACATTCAAGTTCCAATCAAGCAATTTAAACTTTGTTCCCCACTCAATAGTCAATACTAACAATAAGTCATACTAACTGATAGAGTAATATTGTAATAATCACTTAGGGCCCGTTTGGAAGAGCAGCTTATCTGACTTATCTTATGACATAAGCGCTTATGTACATGTTTGGGAGAGTTTATAGAAACAACTTATGGTATGCCAATAAGTTGTTTTCAGCTTATTTTCATAAGCTATTCAGAATAGCTTATGAAAATAAGCTGAAAACAGCTTATGTGAAGTTTGCTCTAATAAATTCTTTAATTATAGAAATAACTTATATATAAGCGCTTATTTTATAAGCACTTAAATAAGCTATTTACCCAAACAGAACCTTAATCATTCATTCACATTTTAGTTTTACCATAGCAAATTAGCAATCATTAATCAAACATTCAAGCTCATTTAACAATAGGTCAAAATAACTCAGTTTGAATAAACTTACTTACCTATATCCTTCTCTTAGTGTCTTTCTCGTAGTAGCAAATAATAACACCAACAGAGGACAAATAAAAACATAATACAGCCACACTTAGGCTGTTGAAAACCAAGTAACCAACTAAGACTTCCTTCCTTACCATAATTTGTAAATCCAACAAATTATGCTCAACAATCCATAGAACAAACAATAAGCAAATATTTGATATTTCACTTGAATAAACATTAAACAACCAGTCAACCAGAACTTAGGAGTAGGAATCTATGATCTATCTTATCATTTAATTGACATTGGTAGGCAAGAAAAGATAAATTTAAGAAAAAATTGCTATGATACCTGGAGGCTGGTGTTCACAGTCACGGAGGAAGGGGAAGAACAAGACTCTTTATAGCTTTACTGACTACTGAGCACTAGTACCTAGAGGAGTAAGAACATAATCAATCATTTGAAGATGAAGAATAAGCAGAGTTGAGCATACCAGATTCAAAGAGAAAAGACGACACAAATAGGAGTACTAGAGTATCATATTCGACTTATTCGAGCACCTACCAAATTCGAAGACAACGACAAAGGCTATTGGTGGAGGCAGACGAAGGGTTAGGCGTCTGACTCACTCAAATTGAAGGAAGAAAAATGGTAGAGCAATGAGTGAGCAGGGACGACACTAGGGCACAGATGTTGCACAATGGGTTTAGCCTCGGGAGTTAAATTAGGGGAATTATCAATTAGGGATTTTCATTGATTTGTTTATGTTATGTATGTTACTTTAAATATATATATATATATATATATATATATATATATATATATATTAGAGGGTTATACAGGTTACCCGTAAGTTACTTGGGTTTAACCCGCTTAACTCGTGGGTTACCAGACCGGACCATGTAGGCCCAAACTTAAATAGGCTGGCAAAACCCTCCATTAGAGTAGCTAGACCAAACCCGTTTTGACAGCTTTAGAGTTTAGCACATAATTTAAGTTCATAAAAGAAAAAGAGGGTAAATTTTCTTTTTTTTTAATTTTAATTTTAAAAGGACGTAGTTTGACTATTTCTTCCCGCCTACCTCTGAAATCAGAATGACACAAAGCGACGAGAAAAGGAGTACAAATTAAAATTGACCGTTAATTACTTGCATTTACAAACCTCATATGGGCTATGTACGAGTGATGAAATAAATTACATCACAGATACTTCCATTGAAAATGATGTCTAAAGTATTGTCTCCATTATTTATCAATGTATCACTACCCCTATCAAAGGAGATTATAACAAATTTCGGATCTCAGAATACAAGAATCCGAAGTGTACAGACTACATGGTAAACATTGAGGTAACTTAATCCTTTTTTCCTTTTTTTCTTTTTCCTTCTATCGCAACTAAAACAAAAACACAGAAAATTAGGGTGGCTCGTCTCTAACAGAATCTGCAAAATGGGAATTCTGACCGCGGAGACAAAGAATATAATAACTGATTCTACAAAAGAATGTATTAGTGAAACAAATTTGGCAGAGAATGTGTCACGTGCCTTCATCACAGAATGTAATGTGTTCTTTATGAATTATGATCCTAGGTTTGACCAAGACAACGCCTTTCTGAGTTGTAAAAGCCGCAAGGCCATCTGCATTACCCAGAGCCGCACTTCCAGCAAAATGCTATCCAATATGACGCTCAGCCAAGTAAAAAGGGACTTGTTTTGTGACATCTTCGCCTCAATGAGAGCCTCCGAAGAAACTTTACCAACTATAAAAAATGTCTCCAGTGAAGATCCCTGTAACTGGCCAAGATACCCCAAAAAAAAAAAAAAAGTTCATCATAGTAAACAGAAACAGCAAATATAATGGCCAGGATCAATGATGATGATCTAGCATATGGTAAATGGATGATGATCTACATTTTGTTTTCAAACTACCTAAAAAAAATCTCTCCGAAAATATAATTGCCAGGATCAATGATGACCTTACATTGTTTTCGCAGTGCCCCAAAGAATTAAGAAAAACAAATATTCAAGGTATATCTGGCAGTTTTCATGTGATTTTAGAGGCTTACCTAAGTAATCTGCTCAACTGGGTCACATTATCAAACACTAGCATTACCTATGACAGCTGGGTACAGTACATACAAGAAACTTTTTTTAAGGAGTATTCTTCAACAGACTCATTATGAAAGAATGCTCAGAAAAGTAGGGTCTTTATAACAATTAGAATACTCACTCCATTTTATCTAATCTCTTCAGCCAATCGCAAGCTTTGATGACAATAAAATCACATATTGTTTTCTGGAATCATTCTTAGATGATGGAAATGGAATCATCAGTTCCTTTGTTATGCTTGGCATGGCAATGGAATGAGCATTTCATTTCATTTCATTCCATTCTAATGTTTGGTATACAAGATTTTTATTTTTATGAAAAAAGAATTTATTAGTGAGAAGAGAAAAATAAAAACCGACATGTACACAGAGGACAAGAGTTCTTCTCAAACAAAAGAAAACAACCTAAACCTTTTAGTATACTAGAATATATATAGGAATAGAAAGTAAAAACCAATTCTATGAAAATAATACCCATAACTTCAGAAAACAACAAAATGTTCTTTGAAACTTTTTAATAGCCTAAACATATTTTCAACACAAGGATAAGAATACTCAGTGGTGGTGGTGGTGGCGGCGGCGGCGGCGGCGGTTAATTTTTTTGGAGGGAGGAAGGGAAATAACTGGAGTTAAATCTGATGATATGGATTCCATTCCAGTTTGGAGGGAGTCGCCATTCCCTCATTTAATGGATCCACATTTCCAAGGAAATGGTATATATGTACACACACAAACACACACACACACATACTCATTCCCGTTCCAACCATCCTTATCAAACATAACCTCAGGCCACATGATGTGCAATGAAATAGAGGCCAAACAAAAGAGCTGGAATAATCTGTACCAGAGAATTGTTGACTGCACGTAAACAGTCATTTGTCTTCAGCATTAAAAGAATTACACGTGGTAATCTCCTTAGAAGCTCTGAGATTTGAGAGAAATATTGAGAAGCATACATCTGCAAAATAATTGAGTAGAGTCATTTCAACGCTTTCATTCTAGGCCAGACAGGACTGTTTATTTTTCAAATATTATTATCCGCAATACTAAAAAGGGAAACTCAACCATGCTCAATTTACACCTAGTAATTACAAGTTCAATAGACTATGAAACACTAAACTTTATTATCATTAAGCAATTCCAAAAAGGGGTTCAGCTGTACTACACGGGATATATACGAGAACAAATGAGAATGGACTCCTTTTTTAGGTTTTAAAAAAAAAAAAAAAAAGAAAACAGCATGAACAAAGGTAGGAAATGCAGTCACAATGTTAAGAGGCAGAGTAATGCATTTCAATTCAAGCAATAAAAAAGTAAAACAACAGGCTGAGAAACTTTAACTTATCTTTATATGTCAAGAGTTTATCATCATCTAGGAGTCTTGCAGCTTTAACTTATCTTTATCTCCTAGTTTTTCTTTGAAGATTTTCTTTGTTTTGAATTAAGACAAACATTTCCCTTAATATTCATTCTCTCAATCCAAACATAAAGGGCAAACCTGGTGCTACAAAGCTCCCGCTATGCGCGGGGTCCAGGGAGGGGCCGGATCCACTTTGTGGATCTA